>CM056051.1:434914074-435514074 GCA_029574335.1 Rana kukunoris
ATTGTGTGGAGTCCTTGCGGTCGGGCTCCAGTGATACAGCGAGCGGTGTATCACTCAGCCCCGCCCTTCGGACGCATAGAATGCATTAAGTTGAAACATTTAACTTTACAACACCCTTTAAATAGAAAACCCCCTTTCATTTCTATTACCTACCTAATCATAGAAAATGGTTACATAACAGTCCGTAAAGGCAAAACCCACCTAAGAACACCGCCTTTTACAAGCACTTTACTTAAAGTGATTCTAAAGCCTTAAACCAGTTGTGTGCCCTGAACCCCCCACCTCTCCCCCAAAAAAACCTGTAACGCAAAAAGGCATAATGAGCTAGTATGCACCGCAGCAGTGGGACTCATGCCCCCAGGAAAAGCTGCTTTCCATGGAGGCACCTGATGGAGGTGCATACTAGCAGAAGGAGGATCGGGGCTACTCTCTACAAAACCATAAGCAGGCAAGTATATTACTGTTATTTTTGTTAAAAAAAAAAAGGATTACAACCACTTTAACCACTTCACGACCATCGCATGTACATATACGTCAGCAGAATGGCACGTACAGGCAGATGGATTACCTGTACGTCCCTGCCTAGACGTGGGTCGGGTGTCCGAATGGGACCCCCCTGGTACATGCGGCGGTCCGGTTTGCTGTGGGAGCGATCCGGGATGAGGGGGCGGCTGTTCGTTTTTGTCCACCCCCTCGCGATCGCTCCCAGCCAATCCGCAGAGCCTTCCGCCATGTCACTTCCTCTGCCTGTGTAATGTAAACACTGGCAGAGGAAGTGATGTCACCTCTCAGCGATATTTTCAATCCGGCGAGAAGAGAGAAGACATAAGTAAGTCGCACCAACACTACAGACACCACACACATAGGCACACTTAACCCTTTCAGATCACCCCCCCCCCCCCCCCCCCAGCCCCCTGTCAGTGTGACTAATAGCAGTGATCATATATTTACTGATCACTGCATTTAGTGTCAGTGTGACAGTTCGTGTGACAGACAGTTAGTGTTAGGTTCAGGGTAGCCCCCGTACCCCCCCTAATAAAGGTTTAACCCCTTGATCACCGCCCTAGTTAAGACTTTTACCCCCTATTGCCAGTGTCACTAAGCGATCGTTTTTCTGATCGCTGTATTAGTGTCGCTGTTGCCGCCAGGTAGCTAGTTTTTTTTTTATTGTGATTTTTTTTTACTAAAGACATGTGGCTGAATAAATTTTGGCCTAAATGTTTGACTAAAATTTAGTTTATTCAATTTTTCTTATAACAAAAAGTAGAAAATATTTTTTTTTCAAAAATTTCGGTCTTTTTCCGTTAATATCACAAAAAATAAAAATTCCAGAGACAATCAAATACCATCAAAAGAAAGCTCTATTTGTGGGGAAAAAAGGACGCAAATTTTGCTTGGGAGCCACATCGCACGACCGCGCAATTGTCTGTTAAAACGACGCAGCGCCGAATTGTAAAAACACCTTTGGGCATTTAGCAGCATATTGGTCCGGGGCTTAAGTGGTTAAATAAATTTGTTGGTGCCAATCTGGCCCAAATTAACTATTTCCACATCTAAGTGATGCAGTCGCTGTCAGCACTGTATCATAATGTTGTAGCATCCACCACATACAGTATGCAGTGCTGTGTTCTGTCAGCAGTGCAGAGACTTCCCATGTGCTGCCAGAACATAATTCAGTTGGTCTACTTCTCAGCCATTCATAGAAAACCTTGTATTTTTATGAATGAATACAAGGCTTATTCTGATTGGTTGAGATGAAAATCCTGTCACCATCCACTTATTACTCCTCGGCCAGTCAAAGGAAGCCTTAAATTCATTGTTACAAATTCATAAATTGCTGAAAAGCACTATATTTTTTCCCCCCCAGCAGCAGACAAAGTCTTTGCACTGCATGCTGTAATTGATGCTACAAGAGTATGATACAGCATCAGAATAATTTAGGTATGAAAAAAGGGCCACTTGGCCCGAATATCCTCTCTGAAAATTCTGCTTTCCTGTCCTCCTCCTACAGTGCTCTATATTGGCAGGATTGAGTAACAGCCTCACCCCCTCTGCACACGTGTCATACTGAGGAAGCGCATCTGACCAGGACTACTACCGACTGCTTACAGTGGATATTCACTGCATCTGAGCACAACCAAAAAATGCCATTTAATCCATTTTATATTTAAAGAAAAAAAAACCATCCATGTCTCAATGCTTAATTTTTTGAAAAATCATATTGACCCCCCCCTTAGCATTTCTGACTGTGGCCATCTTGAGTAAGGGCAGGCGAGTCACGTAGCATATATCTTCCCTTAGCTCAAGCATGCATGTAGGAGGGTGTGCTTAGCTGAGAAAAGCCCTCCTCCTCTAACCCCCTTCTGAAGACTCCTAGGATATTTGACATAATTTGCCTAGGCAAGAAACCTGGAAGTAACTAAAGTAATGTAAAAAAAAAAAAAAGTTTTAAAACAAGAAAATATGATATACTTTCCTATCAATTTACTAATGTTAGCACCATAAGGATAGGATTGAAAATAACCAATATTGTTTGGGCGACTGAAGCTCCACTTTAATACTGAGGGCACTGGGTCTATTTGTGGTACTCGCTTGACTGCCAGTCACATTTAGATACCTACACAACTGGGGTAACAAGGAACTGAAAAAATATGATGGATGTCTGCCTGTCAAACTGACTTTCATACAGATCAGTTATTGTGACCTCACTCCAATTTTGATCATACTTGTTTTGGACCAGTGACCAGTGCTGTACCCAAAGAGGGTCAGGTAGGTAGCATTTTCTAAAACAATTTAGCAATGGCACCCTATATATATTTTGCATATTTTTATTTTTTAGGAGCACTCATCTTCCAAAACACAGAGACCATGCAATGTTAGAGAAGCGAAAGAGCGATTCTGGTTGGCCACTACTGGTTATTGTGCACACTATCGGATTTTCCGCGGACAAAGGGAGTGGCCCTGAACTTGTCTTGCATACAAACGGCACACAATTGTTGGCCAACAAACACAAAACTGTTTTTTCAGCTCTTTAGCGCCACCCTTTGGGCTCCTTCTGCTAATGTTTTTGGTGAGCATTGCTTCAGAGCATGCGTGTTTGTACTTTGGTTCGACGGACTTGTGTACACACACAGGGAAATCCGACAACAGACCATTGTTCGCAGAACATTTTAAAGCCTGCCATCCAACATTTGTCCACGGAAAATCCGACAATTGTCAGATGGAGCATACAAACTGTCAGATTTTCTGCCAACAGCCTGTCACCACACAATTCCCGTTGGAAAATCTGATCGTGTGTACAAGGCTTTAAGTCTTGCTCAAATGATTACTACCTATCCCCTGCAAAGTCATTATGATATTAAAGTGGCTTTAGAGACGCTGTGGCAGAACTAGTGGAAAGGGCCCCTGCCGATTGCTGAAAGCCCTGGAGCAGAACTGGGCAGGAATTAGAAGTATTTACATTAGTGATGCAGACTATTGCACCCGTCATATTTGTTGGCACTTTAATAATCATAACCCAGTAAAGGGATGTTTCTTCATATTACACCTCCACTTTAAAAAACAATACATAACAAAATAATAAAATCTCCAACAGTCATTTCAGTACTGGGCAAACTGTTCTGTTGTGGAGACATTTTACAGAAAGATTCCTGTCTCTGCAGCAGAATACACGCGCCTCCCACTGCATCTTCCACAGTGGAAATAAATTCAGCAAGCTGGAGTAAGGCCAAGTTCACACCTATGCATTTTAGTGCTTTTTGCATATTTGCACTACAGAATGTGTTCCATAGGAAACCATGGTAAATGGATGGAAGTGCAAATCTGCAAAATTCAAAATGCACAAAAAAAAAATGCATAGGTGTTAATCCAGCCAAAAAGAGGACCTCTCTTCATAATGGTACAGACGTGGTAGAGGAGGAACCCCATTGCCAAGCTAAACTACTTCAGCATTCTCCCAAGGCTAAAATACTATAACCACATGGTCCTAGAAACTATCCACTAACCAACGAGCCACCGATTTGGGGAGCCTTTGTTCATAAATAAGACACTGTGTGAACTGGTAGCCTGAAACCTAATGATGCGAGTTGTGTTAGACCTGAACATAGAAAAAGATTATAAAAAAAAAAAAACACACACAAACACACGTTCTTTGCACCCACCATATTGTTCCTTCCATATTACTATTGCAAAGGGGTAGAATTAAAAGGTGATTGGTTGCTACAGGGAACAAGTACAGTTCTTCTTTCAGAAGCTTTGAATCACAAAGTCCAATAATACTGTTGAATTTCTACCCATGCTGGAATGTACAATGGTCAGATCTGTGCTGCTACAGCTGAACTTCCTGCTTCCTAAGCTAGGATGGTGGAAAAGATTCAACAATTTTCCTCGGTTATAAAATACAAAAGTGGTCTGAGACGCAGTTAGGATTTTTGGGCCAGTAAAGTGGTCAGTCTGATTTTCCCATCCATCGAGGCTGTTAGGCAAGTGCCGCATTCCACCGCCGTACTCCAGTCCACCGTGACGACCGGGGCCCTGTGTCCACCCAGAGACAGGCAGTTCTCTAATGTACTACCATCGCTGTTAAGCTGCAAAAGGAAGAAAAATACAATTACAAGAATTTGTTTCCGATTTACCTGCTCAGATTTAATTTATCGTATTTTACATTAAAGTGGAGAAATTTACTAATTGCAAGCATGAAAACAAATTCGGTCATTTCACAATATACATTTTCAGAAAAGCTCCTTTAATCATTAAAAAAATCCATCCTTCAGATATCCAGAATTAGCTAGCCCCTCCCACTAGTTATGACCAGCATGCATTGCATAGAAAAGCAGATGTGCATCACATCGGCCACAGGTGTCAAACACAATGCCCACGGGCCGAATCCGGCCCACCAGGCCATTTCATGTGGCCCTCGCACCTCTCCTGCAGACGACTACTTTCTGTTTTCAAGCAATGCATCCAGCTTCTTCCCAGCAGCAGCATAAGCAAAGTGCTCTGTGACTTAACTTCTGATGGAGGGTGGCTCTGGACATCTAATATAAAAAGTGGAGGGGGATGCGCTGGACATCTAATCTTGCAGATATAACCGGCCCTTTTGAGGGCAATCATAATGCTGATGTGGCCCACAATGAAATTAAGTTCGACACCCCTGGCATAGGCTTTAAAAAAATAAAAATAAATATGTAAT
The DNA here is from genome assembly GCA_029574335.1 of Rana kukunoris. NCBI lineage: Eukaryota > Metazoa > Chordata > Amphibia > Anura > Ranidae > Rana > Rana kukunoris. The sequence goes on from CM056051.1 coordinate 434,919,266, forward strand.
GCCCTCTTGCCTATCCATTATAATGCATGTGATTTTACTATGGAGGCTCTCAAAATTTAGAGTTAGAACTGCAGATAATAGTAGGGTGCCATGGTGCTTATGCATGTATTTGCAAATGTGTGAAAACGAAACCTCTACTTTTACCTCATACTGTTAGGATAATTTGGTTGGTTGCAGGTCTACCCAAAAGTGGAATTCCGCTCTTTTGCCCCCCCCCCCCCTCCGGCACCTTTGGGGGGGGGGGGATACCCGACAGTTATCCTGTCCCCACTTCCGGGGCAGCGCATTGCGTCACAGCTTGGCTCCCTCCTCCTCCCCTCCGCCGCCGGGCCAGAAGAATGTGTAGCTGCTGCCCTTTAATTTTTGCAGTGGTGGGCGGACCTCCTCTTAAACCACCTCAATGCACTTACACCCCCTTCCTGGACTGATAGGCACCGATAGGCTGGACTGATGGGCAGCACTGACTGGCATAACAAATGGTCACCGATTGCCAACACTCATTTTCAACACTGGTGGGCACTTAATTGTAATCAGGGCACTGATGATCTGTGCCCTGCTTACATTCCTAGATGTCCTCTGTGAGGAAATGCCGCTGATCGGCTCTCCTCTCCTCACACTCTGTCAGTGTGAGGCGAGGAGCGCCGTTTACTGGCATCTCCATGTTTACATGTGACCGGCTGTGATTGTACACAGCCGATCACATGGTAAAAGAGGCGTAGCTCTTTAAATAGATCAGGGTTGCACCGTGTCCAAGCAGCATGGCGCGCCTGTGATAATTGCACAATTGTTCTGGGAGGCCGTCATGTGAAGTCCACTCAGAACGAGAGCCGCACCGCCCAGCCATGATGGTGGGCGGGCAGAAAGTGGTTAAGCTGGGAATTTCTTTTGGTTTTGTTTGACATGCATCGCCCTTTCATGTGCCTCTTGCTGCAAAGGCAAGGTATAGGTGTAGACAGAGTCCATTTGTTTATACTGTTAGAATACTGGTGAGGGGATGCACTAGACACCTTTTCTGCCAATGTGCTATATGCTGGGTATCCAGCGTGCCCCTCTGCCTTTAAGGCCTCATGCACACTGGACGTTTTTACAGTAGCAGTTTTTGGCTTCAGACTGTTTTCTACAGTCAAACTCCCCATCATATTATTCTATGTGTCCATGCACACATAGGCCGTTATCAGCAGTGTTTGGCTGGGGCGTTCTGAGAAGAGTTTTTCAGCTGTAAAAACTTATGTCAAAAAACACTGATAAACGCTCAAAAACAGTGCTCACCAGCGTTTAAAGTTTTTGATCCATTTAAAAAAAAAAAAAGGAAGGAAGAAGCTATAAACGCTAAACACGGAAAAAAACACTATTGCAAAAAACGTTGAAAAACTTGCTGCAAAGCTATTGATGTTTTTTTTTTTTAATAGCATTATTTTAACGTCCAGTGTGCATGAGGCCTAAGGAGGGGTGGGCTCCCTCCAGGCTGCATTCTAATGCATGTACTTGCAAAAATGTGCAAACTAAACCCCTGTTTTTAGCGCATACTGACAGGATAATTTGGTTGGGAATTTTCTTTGGTCTACCTTCCATGTGCTCATTGCTGCAAAGGCCAGTTATAGGTGTGGGCAGTGGCCATTTGTTTGTACCGATTGCATGAAAAGGGGTAAAAAAAAAAGAAGTTTTATTTAATCACTTAAGGACCCCTTCACGTGGCCCTTTAAGCCCAGCTGTGGGGTCGCGCACCGCCGGCATGTGCACGCGACCCGGTCCGAAGCTCAGTGACCGGTGTCCAGTGACTGGTCCTCAGGAGCTGAAGAACGGGGAGAGGTGAGTGTAAACACACCTTCCCTGTTCTTCGTTGTGGCAGTGTCATTGATCGTCTGTTCCCTGATATAGGGAAACATGATCAATGACGTCACACGTACAGCCCCGCCCCCCTACAGTTAGAAACATATGAGGTCACACCTAACTCCTTCAGCGCCCCCTAGTGGTTAACTCCTAAACTGCAATTGTCATTTTCACAGTAAACAATGCATTTTTATAGCATTTTTGCTGTGGCATGGTCCCAAAAATTTGTCAAAATTGTCTGATGTGTGCCATAATGTCGTGGTCACAAAAAAAAAAAAAAAAAAAAAATGCAATAAAACTATACCCTATTTTGTAAACACTATACATGTTGTGCAAACCAATTGATAAATGCTTATTGCGATTTTTTTTACCAAAAATAGGTAGAAGAATACGTATCGGCCTAAACTGAGGAAAAAAAAATGTTTATATCTTTTTTTTTTTTTTCAAAATTATCGCTCTATTTTTGTTTATAGCGCAAAAAATAAAAACCGCAGAGGTGATCAAATACCACCATAAGAAAGCTCTATTTGTGGGGAAAAAAGGGCGTCAATTTTGTTTGGTTTTGTTTGTTAGATAGATATATCTATACAGATAAATAAAATTGTAGAAAGAAATTTTGAGTGACAATACAGACGTATAAAGCACATACGTCAAAAAGAGATAACATGATAAAAGGGAATGACCTTATAGATAACTCCACCATTGCTCGAGCAGGTGAGCATGTAATTTCCTTCTGAGTCAAAGGCAAAGAGCCTGCCCCTCGGAAACTGGACTTGCTTGTAGCCGCTGTAACCGGAGAGCATAAAAGGGCCGGTGGCATCAGATGGCAGTGAATATTCTGAAACTTTCTGACCACTCTTGTGAATATTCCACTGGATGAACTGGAAGGCAAAGGGCAGATGGGGGATAGGTATAAAACAGAGGCACAGGTCACACATGCTGTATTATCATGCACAACACAGCTCAATGCTCACCTTCCCGTCTTCTCCAATGCTGTACACGGCATTCTCATCATAGCTGAAGTCAACGGAATAAACTTCCCCCTTATGCGCCTTCCAGCTCATGGCACACTGATGCTGCTGCATGTCTATGGGAAGAAAGACAGACAATCACAGTTTGCAACACAAAAGTCCACCAGAACTATTAGGGCTCATTCAAATATATTGAACGCATTGTTAAGCGTTAACGAGAGCATGTTATACGAATGCTATAATATACGTTACAAGAGTTGCATTATAGTTGAATTCTGAATTGCCCCTGCCCCCACACCCTTTTCTCTCACTAATCACTAGCATAAATAAAATAAAAAACCCTATTTAAATGCCCCTTTTACTCACCTATGTCCACAGTTCACGTGACACTTTGCTCCCATGTCTACACGATTCTTCTGCTTACAGAAGGTGTGGACACTTCCCATTACCTGCTCAGCACCAGGGTTCTCTCAGGATCTTCCGGTCCAGCTGGTTCTCAATTCAGTGAGGTGGAGCGCACGCGATTGTCTCCCCAGCAAGGACGCATCTTTCTTTAGACCCAAGCCATCAGCCTATGTTTTTTAATAAACGTTATTATGCTATGGCGGTATTTCTCTGTTTTTCTGCCCTATGATGTTTTAACCAACTGAACCAAGAGACTCCAGGCTATCAATCCTCCGTGGAGACATTAAGCTCAATTTGACCTCTTTTCTAACGAGAAAGGTCAATACTTGGTGGTAAGGATACATTCTTTACACACACTATTGGTGTTTTTTAGTCGGTGAAGGTGGAAACCCTCTTTGATCACTTGCATGTCAGAGTGCAATATACAAGGACTTGTAAACACAAAACCATTTTTTGCACAGTATATGGACGTTTATATTTATTTATATTTTTATATTTTTTCTTTTTGCACAGTACTTGCACTTTACTTTTTAGGCATCTCCTTTAATGTAGATGCTGCTATTGCACAAGTGTATGTTAAATTTAGTTTGTTCAATTATTAGCGCCCCCTGCTGTTTCCATTCTCTCAGGATCCAAAACAGAGTCTGTAGGAAATGATGGGATCGGTTGATGCACCCAGAGAAGGAGCCGTTAAGGAACCTGGACTGCAGACTCCACAGAGTAGGCTTTAAAAGGCAACACACTTAAAGGGGTTGTAAAGGTACAATTTTTTTTCCCTAAATAGCTTCTTTTAACACTAGTGCAGTCCTCCTTCACTTACCTCATCCTTCCATTTTGCTTTTAAATGTTCCTATTTCTTCTGAGAAATCCTCACTTGCTGTGCGTCTGTCTAACTACACGCCGTAATGCAAGGCTTTCTCCCTGGTGTGTCGTGCTAGCCCCCTCCCTTGGACTACAGGAGAGTCAGGACGCCCACTAACACACAGCTCCTTTCCCTATCTGCAACGTAGAGAGCATCCTGACTCTCCTGTAGTCCAAGGGAGGGGGCGAGCACGACACTCCACAACAGGGAGAAAGCCTCACATTACTGTGTGGAGTTACAGACAGAAGAACAGGAAGTGAGGATTTCTCAGAAGAAATAAGGACATTGAAAAGCAAAATGGAAGGATGAGGTAAGTGAAGGAGGACTGCACTAAGGTAAAGGAAGCCATTTAGGAAAAAAAGTTACCATGGTGGATTACGGCTTTATGGTGTCATTCCAACTGCAGTACATGTGTTGCTGTGCATTGTAGTAATGTGTTTAAAATGTTTTACCGCTGAGCAACTGTGTTAATAGGCTCCCTTTACAATAATAGACCAGTGACAGAATCAAAAAAACTCCCACAATGCAATGGGGATGCAGAGAAATGAAACCCACCCCTCACTACCCAAGACAATATATGTTGCGCGTGCACTTACATATTCAAGCATCTTTTTCTTTGTTGTAGACAAAAGACATTTCCCATCACACCCTGTCCCAACAACGAGGGGAACTTGCTCCAACATGGTCAGAGATGGCAAATGAACACCTGACGGAGTTCAAATGCTCCCCAACTCTGTCCAACACTAAAGAAAGTCTAAGCTTGAATTGTGCTTTAGACCCCCTTCTCACTGAGGCGATATAACGCTAAATATATCTCCTGCAAAGCGCCCTGATATAGCGGCTCCATTCACACTGGAGCAGTGCACTGGCAGGGCATCAGAAAAAGTCCTGCCAGCAGCTTCTTTGGAGCGGTGAACTCCCCCCGCTCCTAAAGCGCCCCTGCCTTGTACCTTTTTGTCTGTATACACTTGGGGTACTGCCTATATAAACCTTTCCCCCCAACCAATCTGTGAATTACATATGTTTATCCATTTTCTTCAATAGTGCAATATAGTCATGTACGGTGCATTATGTGAAAGCAATAAAATATTTAGACGTATTCCAGATTTATTATCATTATTTATTTCCCCCAACTTTTTGCAAACCTTTCCCGCACATGCTTCATTTAAAGTCCTGCCTGTTCCTTTCTCTATATCCAAATGCAAGGGATGAAGGTAATTAACCCATTACCTCATTTAAAGTTCCAAAAAAAAAAAACGAAGTATAAAAGAGAAGAGAGGCACCTTTAAGTGTAGCAATAAGTTGCTAAATTTTGTACCTTCATTAAATGTAACCATATTGCTACACTTAGAGGCTCCTCTTTTTTATACTCAGTTGTGACATGACACTACTCATATCAAGGCAAAATGTATTAAAACATTTTGCTTGTCTTGCAAAACGCCCTCAAACCAAGGTTGTACTGTAATTTAACGGTCAGTGACTCCTTACCACCCCTCCCTGGTAGGCCCTTAAACTACAAATAGACTAATGTATGAGACCATCTTTAGGCTTTACATTTTTTTAACAACATACCAAACAATCTGATTACGCCATCTGCAGCCCCGGTCACAAGCAAGTTGCCATTGTGATTAAATGATGTGCAGTTCACAGCGATAGGTGAAGGTTCCAGGGAGAACTGAAGCTGGAGAGATAATGAAATACATACTTAGTGTCTGGACTTTACTGGAACCGAGATTTGCATCTGTGCCTAGTAAGATTTGGCACTGTGGCACAAACTGAAACCAGGTTTTCACTAACCCGTGAATTGCATTCTAAAGGCCCAAACACACGGTCTGACTTCTTTTATCGGACAATTGTTGGCTTTTCAACAAACAAATGTTCGCTGTGCATGCTCTCAAACTTTAACAAATGACCGATGAAGGATAATCCGATTGTGTGTACACAAGTCCAACGGCCTAAAGTCCAAAGTACAAACGCGCAAGGTCAGAACCAATGCTAAAGATCAGACAATAGCAGAAGTTGTGTGGATGAGGCTTTACATCTAATTGGGTCTAATCTGCTGTATATTATGGTGAGGCCTGAGATGTTGTCAGTTATAGCTAGGTCTTGGAAAACTTTTAATCCTTTGTATCCTAGTGACTTAAATCAGGATCAGGCAGGCAATGGTCTATGCCAGCCATTCTCAACCAGGGTTCCGTGGAACCCTAGGGTTCCTCCAGAGGTGGCTAGGGGTTCCTTGAGCTGTGGCTGATTTACCTCCTGTTTGATGCCTACATAGTTCTGAGCCAATTCCACTTGGAGGAGTCAGTGGTATTACACCAATGATCTTCATAGTTCTCTGTAAGGGGGGCATTCTTACCACTACTGTAAAAAAGGGCATTGTTCTCACTGACGCCCAATGAATAGGTTTTATCAGGGGTTCCCCGAGACCTGATTATTTTTGGGGTTCCCCAGCGGTAAAAAGGTTGAGAAAGGCTGGTCTATGCCAAGATTGAGGAAACCCTGCACAATAGAATCCACAAATATCAGAAAGTTTGCCAGTCGTGGATTGATAACTTCGTGCCTCCTGATTTTGCTACAACCTTGCTGCAGAACTGAGTTACAGGGACCTTTTGTTTTTCATCCTAATAACTACTGTGAACATTAAAACAACCCAAGGAACTCATCCTACTATCACAGTTTGAGGCCCTAGAGCACCAGAACAGTGGAAAAACCCATTAATTTAACCTATTTTGTACACAAACGCTGCAAATTTTTTTTTTCGAAAAGGCATAGTGGGTCTTTTAAAAATGCAATTTTTGGCACAAGTTTTTGGAATTGTTTTTACACAAAGTTGTCAATCAAAAAGATTAAAATTTCCAACACACATCTAAACCCACAACAGTAAAATCAGTCTGTATATGCAGTAAAGCATGCTTGTTATACTCACGGAAGAACCTAAGGGGTAATCCTCCTGCAATGTGTAAAAATGCTGTTTAATCCCGTCTCCTCTGAGCTAGGGGACAAGCTGCACATGCAGAATTACACCCAAAAACAAATTCTGCTTCTCCTTCAGAGTATGGCGATACCACATGCGACTTTTTCACAGCCTAGCCACATAGAGGGGACCAAAATCCAAGGAAGCACATTTAAGAGTTCCAGGGGCATAAATTATGCTTCTAATTTTCTGACAACCCATCGTATTTTTGAAGGCCATGGAGCAACAGGACAGTGGAAACACCCATAGAATTACAGCATTTTGGAAAGCAAACACCCTAAGGTATTTTTAAGAGGCATGGCAGCTCGTCATTTTTTTGCCACAAGTTTTTTCAAAATGCAGAAAGAAAAATAACATTTTCTTTGTGGAAATTTCTCACACACAAAGACTGGCATACTTCAAATTACACCTCATTACTTCTTCTGCTTCTCCTGCAAGAGTATGGCAATACCACATGTGTGAGACATGCTAAACATTGTAACATTGTATCTTGTGCATCACACAAATCAACCTATTGTCTCAAAACCAATGTACCATAATGGTCACCTCTACATGAGTGGTTAGAGAATGTAGCATCACCTATAGCATTCCCAGATCCTATGAGCCAAACAAGCAGAGCCTACTGGTACTTGGCTGCCCCAGGAATGCCATGTTCACTGGCCTTGCGTCTTGCAGGAACGTAGTCAGCAGAATGCACAGATGGGTCAGTTCAGGCCGCAGGCAAACATGGTCAGCAAACAGGCAATGAATTGGTCTAGACAGCAGGCAGAAACAGGCCACAGCGAGTACAGGCAGTAGGCAGGGGCAACACTGCACTGGTGTGGCAGTGATCAGGGACCTGATGACTGCTGCAATGGTATTAAGGCACACTGCAAGGGGGCTACAGTGGTCAGGGATACTGACTGGCACCACTGATCTTGCGACATCAGAATAAGATATTTTACAGTAAAAAAAAAAAAAAATCATAAAATGCAGATGCGGCCCCCTTACATAAAGAGCCATCACATGGACATAATCTTCATAAAAACCAAGACATACATAGCATAAAAAACAAACATACTGCAGATTTAAATTTAACCCTAAAAAACCTCCAGCAAAAAAAAATAAAAAAAAAAACGTACAGACTGTGGAAGTTACTGTTTTACAGCCCGGTAGTATGAAAGGAAATACTTCCAAGGCCCGTTTTAGACATGTAGACCGTATGCCTGCTTTTTCATCCATCCGTGTACGGATGAAAAAGGGCAGAGGCGGCTCTCTAATTAGGCAAATTAGGCAGCCGCCTAAGGCTTCGCACTCACAGGGGCCTCGTAGCCGCCTAATTTACCTCTGCTCAAACACTGGACTGATCAACAGTCTCCAGGTGCCATCTATAAAAGCTGTGTGGGCAGCCATAGGGCACACCGGGCGGGCTGCAAGTCCATGTGGGGCCCTAAAGCAGCCGAGCTGCTCATTCAGCCTGCGCCACTTACCTGGCCTCTCGGCATCTGGCCGGCTGCCTATTCGGGTCAGGAGTTGGGCCAGGCGGCGGAAACTTTATCCATTACGGGCATGCGTGGGGCCTAGTGTCTAAATTTTGCCTAAGGCCTCACAAAGCCTAGAGCCGTCTCTGAAAAAGGGACGTGCATGTATCCCTATGGGATAGCAGGTGTCAGCAGATGAACATCCGCTGACACCCGATATCATCCGTCCCCGCTACGGTCCGATTCTGCGGACTGAGAAAAATCCTATTTTTCCATCCGTCTGCAGAGAGGATCGGGTGAACACGGACAGACGGTCCATGTTCATGCGATCCCCCCATAGAGGAGAGCAGCGATCTGACAGGGCAGGGACCGCCCTGTCATCTGCCGGCTCAGCGGGGATCAATGGAGCGATCCCTGCTGAGCAAGCAGATGTTCATGGGGTGGATCATCATGGGATCCGCCCATGTGAAAGGAGCCTAAATCGTCTGCCCAGAGGGCAACACTGTAAACAAGGCACTCGCAGGGTGGGAATGATCAGAATAATAGCAGCTCTCCCCTAGTTCTTCGATGCTTGAGAAATATGTCCCTTTAATAATCTGACAAAGATGAACATGAAGCTATACCCAGGACAGGATCTGTTCTACTCTTCTTCCTGCAGCAAGATTTCTGGTTCCTTAATGATTAGGGTTGTCCCGATACTAGTATCGGGACCGATACTGAGCATTTGCGCGAGTACTTGTACTCGCGCAAATGCTCCCGATGCCTGACCGAATACATTTTTTTATTTTTCCCCCCCCTCGAGGGGGGGCGGAGAGGGGAGCAGAGCAGTCCTCGTATGGAAGAGAGGAGAGCTGCTGCGCCTAGTCCCCTAAGACAAAGCCAAGTCCCCCTCGCTGCTGCCGACATCTAGTTAATTTGCGCTGGGGGAACACAAAAGCTCTCATTTGAATAGCAGTGTGTTCCCCGCCGCGCCTCGACATGTATAGACACTTGCCCTTGCCCAGAAACTTTGTCCCAGGATTGGACGGGTGATCTGTCTATCAAAGTGCCCAGGCTAGATGGGGAGTGTCTATACATGACGAGGCGCGGCGGGGGGGGGGGGGAACACACTGCTATTCAAATGAAAGCTGTTGTGTTCCCCCAGCGCAAATTAACTAGATGTCGGCAGCGGCAGGGGGGGGGGGGGGACGACATTTGGCTTTGTCTTAGGGGACACAAGGCTGCATTAGGGACATGGGACATGGCTGCATCTAGGGACATGGCTGCATCTTGGGACACAAGGCTGCATTAAAAAAAAAAAAAAGTATCGGTACTTGTACTCTGTCCTAAAAAAGTGGTATCGGGACAACCCTATTAATGATGGTTGATGTATGCCTGTGGTCCAGAGCAGCAGAAACAGCCCCAGAAGTTCTATGATGCTGAATGAGAGATTTCTCAGAGAAGTTCTTCAACAGGGCTGCAGAAAAATACATTTATTCCTCCTCATTGGAAACTAGCAGTGTTTGCCAGTGTCAGATTTTCCTGTAGACCGTGTTATAACCCTAATTGGAATACCTCCCGTGTCTCTTATTGGACGAGAAATATCAATTTCTACAAATTCAATTGCACTTTCACTTTTCTGAACAGGTCCAGGTGATAGCAGGAAGATAGACTTACTTGTTGTTTCATGGTTTTTGTGTCCCACAGTAGTAATCTCCCTGGCACTTGGTTGGTGCCATTCTCCCCTAAACCAGGAACGGATGGTTCTATTTGAGTGGGTAAGCATGGTGCTGCTGCAGAACATACAAAGGAAGTCCCGCTGGGGTTGCACGCCAGAGATAGGATCCTGAGAAGGCAAACATTAAACATTTCTGTTTATGAAGGATTCTGATAAAACTACATCAACATTGACATACACAAATGTTCTGTGTTCTACAAATAACACTACAACACCATGTACATCAGCCATGTAATTCTCTCAGTCAATGGGCTGCTCATTTGTTTCATAATAACTTGAAGCACTTTGTGTCTTCCATGGCCAAGGAGGTGGAAGAAGTGTCAGGAAAACGCTGGTAAGGAATATCAGAGTATCAGAGGTCGGGAAAGAAAGGAGGGGCTTTTGCAAAGACATCACAATTATGTCCTCCAGTATCAAATGACCCAAAAGTATAGAGCAAAGACTGTTATGTTACCAAAGATATAATACAAATAGCACTAACCTTGGCATATCATCAACAATATTAATCTCACACAAGTTTTTCTTTGCTTCTGTGTCATACAGGCGGACGGTACCAACCTCACTGCCCAGTAAGAGCTGCAGCAGAGAGGGACAAGAGAAAAAATAAAAATTAAATAAAAAAATAAAAAACAAAAACACACACACACACACACACACACAAAATTCATATTGAAGCCAAGTGATCCAACACTACAGTGTTACATTAAGATATGGATTTTCATTATTGCTACAGCAAATTGAGCCAGAAATTTGCACGGATTCTGCATTTACCAAAAAAATAAAAAAAATTAATTTTTTTTTTTTTTTTAAAAAGACCCATTCCACTGAAACACTAAGGCTCCTTTCACACTCGCATTCTAATTGGGTCAGGTGAAGATCACTTTTCAGGTGGACCTGATCTAAAGGTCTAGTCTTCCCTATGGACAGACAGGTGTAAAAGGACTAGTCATTTACACCCACCTAGCTCCGGGTCCAACCGTGTCAGCTATAAAAAAAAAAAAAACAGGAGAGGACTTTGTCCTCTTCCCGCTTAGGTGGAGTGGAAAAGGAGGTAGTTGGGTGTAAATGGAAAGTGGACTCCATTTACTCCTAGCCGCCAATGGAGCAGACCAGGATCTGTCCGCTTTGCATTAACTGAGCAGACACGTATGTGTCATCTGTCTGCTCTGATCAGCAAAAATCTTAAGTTAAAAAAATAAATAAAAAAATTCTCAATTTCTTTTTTTTATTTATGTGCATGGCCCTACTGGTATTGGTAGAGGGGTCCTTGGACCCAAATACATGGTCGAAAACTACTGGTTATAAGATGAAAATGTTGTTTTATAGAGTTCATTAAAATACTTTGATGCCTTAGGTTTTAAGGGCTTTTACGTTTAATTGGAAAGGCACAGTTTTCCTTCCAATCAGGGTCCTTCACATCATAGAACTGATGAGAGTCAGCCCACAATCACTACCTAGACCTTTAATCGAACTATCAAGGAGTCCAACTTTGTTCCTTCTTGCCTTACGTGTACCAATACTGCTGTGTAGGTTACCTAAGCAACTTACTGTTGCTATATTTTGTATTTCTTTCATATCTTAAAAAGGAACACTTAATAAAAACGATTAAAACAGATTTATTTTTTTTAATAATCAGAGACATCACAGGCACATCCATTACCTAAGGAGACTTTCTAAAAACGCAGAGTTAGCTTAGTTGAGAGGGTTTTTTTCCGGGAGGGACTTCACACTGTGGCTGCTTTATAAAGCAACACGTTTTGTGCTTTGTTTATTGGATTTAAACAAAGAAAAAAGCTTTAATACTGTGGGTTACAGTAACAAAATTAAACATAGCATACTTGCCTCCACTGTGCAATTCATTTTGCACAGAGGCCACCGATTGTCTTCTGGGGTCCCCCAAGGGTGCTTGCGGCTCCTCCCCACATCGGTTAACCCCTTAGGAGAAGCACTCTTCCTGGGGGAGATTGTGTGGCCACGCTCCCGAGTCCAGCATTTGCATCTATTAGATACAGAATGCCGGACTCGGCCTTATGTCATTTGATTTGATTGACAGCAGCGGGAGCCAATGGCTGCTCTATTTAATCGAGAGCTGAGAAATTCGGCCAGAGAGGTAGAATGCGTCTCCGGTGGGGTAAGAAACAGGATCAGGTGAGTAGAACAGGAGGCTGGGGGGCTGCTCAGTTACAGAAGTTTTTTCACCTTGATGCATTAAGGTGAAAAAACACAAGGGTTTACAACCCCTTTAAACTCTTGTGAACTTACCAGTCTGTCCCTCTTTGTTGCCCACTCCAAAGACAGCAGAGCAGACTTGGAGATGGCAGATGCCTTGGTCTGCATGATCCCATCAATGGACCACACTTTAATCACGCCATCAACATCCAAACTGGCTACTCTCCTTCCCGAGCAATCCACCCTGTGGGAAGTACAGTTTTAGCGAAAACTCTGCTGCTCAATACAAGCTAGCCAAAGTAATAATTCTATTTCTGCCAAAACATCAGACACCAATAAGGGTATATAGACTAAGAATGTGAACGTCTCAAAAAAAAAAAATATATGCTATAATCAAGCAGCCACAGCCAAAATGCTTTGTCTCATATCTTCATTTTCCCAATGTAAACATAATTAATGGTCATGAGCAAATGGGTCTAATACAATAGTGATAGTTTACCTTAATGTACTAAAGCTCCAAATAATCTAAGTGTCGTAAAGCAGCAAAGTAACCAGCATTGATGTATGTGTTGTCAAGACAAGAGCAGAATATCATAGTAAAAATGATAGATGGATTTATTTAAATTACAAGAGAAACTTTCAATTTGACTCAATACATTTATGCACTCTTGTACAATCTTTAGAGAAATATACAATATAGTTCAACATCTGCAAAAAAGCACAAGGTTGCAATACTCACCTCCTCTCTGGCACTGTCCCCTGCAGTAATTCCTGCATTTTTTGGGGTTGAACGATACTGGGTGTCTAGTGACAAAATGGTGCATGCAATGATGGAAGGTTAAGGCCATCTTGTGATTGCAAGGCGTCATGATCCTTGCAGTTGTACACAATGTTGCAGAAAGCATCTGCAATTCTGCATCAAGGACCACTTGCTACCGGAAAAGACAGAGAACCCTAAGAGGTTCCTGTACGACTTCGGGGGCGGCTCGGGGCGACCTGCTTTGACTGCTATACAGAAGTCGTTTTGCAGAGTCGCCCCCGAAGCCGTGCCGCGGCTGTGTGAACCGGCTATTAGTGCTGCACGACTGACCTGAAGACATCTCAAAAGGTAATATAAAAGCACACACGAAAAGATAGATGCTGGGGGATGGAGAGCTCTGGAGGGGGCTTTAAATCACGATTGTGGGATCCTAAATAGTGTAATTTTCTGACATTCCCATACACCACCAAAAGGGTCATGCATAATATTTAGCATAAGTAATGCTACACAAACCCTTCAGGTTAATAAATTAGTCAGAAATGGCGAACATGCTACAGTTATTGGAGACATGCTTCAGGGGGCAGTCACAGCCAGGAAACGCGTTACATAGGAGTGCTATAGATCGCTGCTATTACAGTGCTAGCACATTTGTGCTCCATGTAGCCCCTGTAAAACTACTTGTGACACTAAAAAAAAATATATCTCTTACATATTTTTTCATAATAGGATATGTTTGAGTGCTGCCTACGTGATTTTGGAGAGTGATTACACCTCGTCAGGTCGTCTCTCCAAGAATAGGATGAAGTTATGCAAATTTATTTTCCTGACCCAATTGTTAAATGATTACCTAATTGATTCTTGGTGTGTGAAAATGCAATGATATAAAAGGAGATGTGAGATTACTTGGCATTATAATTGTGTTCCATCCTGAAGGGTACAAGCTTAACAGCCTGAAATTGTTGAATATTGGAAAATGGTACGATATGCCATTCACTTGTATGCGATTTCTGAATAAATAATTTTATGCGATTTCTGAATAAATAATTTTAAGTGCAGCAATCCGTTGACCGATTTCTATATATGGCCCGATTGCATGCACTAGAAGACTGCTGTGTGCTGTTCACTCCACTTTGAAGAGGAGATAACTATACATATATTTATATACACTGGAACCTTGGTTCACGAGTAACGTGGTTAACAAGCATTTTGAAAGACGAGCAACTTTCTTTTTTATTCTGACTTGGTTTGTCTAGCAAAACAAGCTAATGGGGTGTGCAGTACCGCATTTTGCCTGAGGTGCGGGGGTGCCTGAGCAGAGCCGTTCAAAAATACTCCATTCCAGGATGTTTCCGAGGTTAGCCGAGCTGTCCACGATTTTCGGGGCTCTCCTGCACCCCCCCCCCTCCCCACCTCTGGCCACATGCACTATTGCATGCCATTGAAGTCAATGCGGAACAAATCATTTGTGTTTCCATTGACTTCTATGGGGAAACTGCTTTTATATGCAAATGCTTTGGATTACAATAATTCTCCTGGAACGGATTATGCTCGTAATCTAAGAGTGTGTGGGTGTGGATAATATATATATATATATATATATATATATATATATATATATATATATATATATATATATATATATATATATATATATATATATATATATATATATATACACACACACACTTTTTTTTTTAAACTGTAATTTTCTGTACCAATATTTTCCTTCACTGGCCTGAGTAAGCACTTCGGAAAAGGGCTTCAGGGGGCAGAGGGCAGCATAGTAGGCATCAAAAGGGCTCAAGTTGGGCACAGGGGTCTAGTTCATAAAAATCTAGTCCACATGATTGTAGGTCACTCTACTACTTCCTTTAAAAAGAAAACATGGTGTCAAATATGCACATATCGCAGTTTGTATTTTAACTGTGTGTTGAACTCTTTGGCCAGGATTCTGCCCTCGACACACTCTTCTACTATAGTTTGAGATATTGGGGACCCAGCAGGTACCTGCAATGCATGATAGACGAGTGGTGCTCTCCATATTCATCCTGGCTCAGCACTATGAAGGGTTGCTCGGGTTTCTCTTCTCTTGAACCGTTTCCCCCGACACCCCTCATCAATGCCTCTACCGGGTCTTGCTGGGTCTCAGGGCGAAGCTCAGATTCTGGCTCTGAAATTTCAGGCTTCTTCTCTGTGCTTTGCTGTAAGAATTAAAGAAAATATGTATCTTACCTATGCTGCGGTGTATGGACAACCAGTGCTTATCCAAACTTTGCTGTTGTGATGTAGGGGTTAGTAGCAACAAACCAGTGAGTGCAACATGGACAAAAGGACTCGCTTCCGAAGTGTTGGATTCCGAAGAGCCTTTGGGCAGTGCTTTTTGTTCATTATACCAGCAACTGGAAGTGCCAGCTTTGGGAGAGGTATTTACCATCTTTTTTTTTTCACCTCAGGCACAGCTTTTATTGCGACTTTAAAGGCCTGATTCGGTTGGCTTTTGTTTGCTTCAAGAAGGTTTTGTATTCCCATACAAGTTTATGGAAGTGCAAAACCCACTTATGAGTTGTGGGTGTCCAAGAGAATTGTATATCTCTTGCGAGTATATTGCAATAGCAGTGTTAAAAAATTTCAACGGCAGTTTAAACTCCCCAACAATGTTTTTCCGCTACCTCCAGCTCCGTCACGCATTGAGCGATCAATTTAGTTTGTCTACCACTGATCAGAAACTATACCTTTTAGACGCAATAGTGGGGTCAGAGTCTTAAAAAAATAAAAATAAAAAAAAAATCACCTACATTTTACAACTGCCTTCTCACACAGACAGCTGTAGCCCTGGCATACCAGCTTATAGACTGATGAGAAGTGGATGTGGGGGAGCTGGAGGATGTGGAACGAGATGTGCCATCTTGTAAACTGGTCTCCCCTAAACGCTCAGACCATCTAACACAGCTATATACAGTATCTCACAAAAGTGATTACACCCCTCACATTTTTGTAAAGATATAAAATATAATTTCATGTGGCAACTCTGAAGAAATTACACTTTGCTATAATGTTAAGTAGTGAGTGTACAGCTTGTATAACAGTGTAAATCTGCTGTCCCCTCTAAATAACTTACAACACAGCAATTAATGTCTAAACCACTGGCAACAAAAGTGAGTACACCCTTAAGTGAAACTGTCCAAATTGGGCCCAAAGTGGCCACCATTATTTTCAAGCACAGCCTTAAATCTCTTGGCCATGGAGTTCACCAGAGCTTCAGTTTGCCACTAGAGTCCTCTTCCACTCCTCCATGGCAACATTACAGAGCTTGTGGGTGTCGTAGACCTTGCTCGCCTCCTCCTTCCATTTGAGGATGCCCCACAGATGCCCAATAAGGGTTAGGTTTGGAGACATGCTAGGCCAGTCCATCACCTTAACCAATGGCTTGCTAAAGAAGCAGAGGGTATTCTTGGAGGTGCGTTTGGGGTCATAATTACGTTGGAATAAAAGGAAGGGGGATCATGCGCCGCTTCAGTATGTCACAGTATATGTTGGCATTCATGGTCCCCTCAATGAATTGTAGCTCCCCATTGCTGGCAGCACTCATGCAGCTTCAGACCATGACACTCCCACCACCGTGCTTGACTGCAGGCAAGACACACTTGTCTTTGTACTCCTCACCTGGTTGCCGCCACTTACGCTTGACACCATCTGAACTAAATAAGTTCATCTTGGTCTCATCACACCACAGGAGACCAATGCAGACCAATTTGATGTAGTGTGCGGCGTTTGGTTTGAGCGCCGATAGGCTGACCCCCCCCACCTCTTCAACCTCTGAAGCAATGCTGGCAGCACGTATACGTCTATTTCCCGAAGACAATCTCTGGATATGAAGCTGAGCACGTGCACTTAACTTCTTTGTTCTACCAAAGTGAGGCCTGTTCTGAGTGGAACCTGTCCTCTTAAACCGCTGTATGTTCTTGGCAATCATCTTATAGCCTAGGCCATCTTTATGTAGAGCAACAATTCTTTTTTACAGATCGGCAGAGAGTTCTTTGCCATGAGGTGCCATGTTGAACTTCCAGTGACCAGTATAACAGAGTTTAAAACGCCAACAGCAAATTTAGCACACCTGCTCCCCATTCACACCTGAGACTTTGTAACACTTACGAGTCACATGACACCGGACAAGAAAAATTGCTAATTGAGCCCAATTTGGACATTTTCACTTAGGGTGTACTTCCTTTTGTTGCCAGCCAAGACGTTAATGGCTGTGTGTGTTATTTTGAGGAGACAGCAAATTTACAATTTTATACAAGCTGTACACTCACTATTTTACATTGTAGAAAGTGTAATTTCTTCAGTGTTGTCACATGAAAAGCTATAATAAAATATTTGAAAAAATGTGAGGGGTGTACTCACTTTTGTGAGATACTGTATATTCCATAGATCCTATTTGACCCCCCTCCCTCTTAGCCAGGTATCACACAAACTATAGCTCTCTCTGACCTCAATGTGGAAATTCTAATTGATCCTTTTATCATTTACTTTGGTACTGTCCAGGGCTACTGGTCCCAGGTGGTAACATTTCTTCATGGTGAAATGGGCTCCCCTCTCACGCTGTGCCCTAAGCAATGCCCATTAGGCTTATTTACCGATCCTGATGCAGACAAGTTCCTCCATATCTTTCTGCAAGAATATCCATCTATGGCCGAAATGTTGATTGCACGAAAATGAATGAGGGCATTGCTCCAACTATCCATGAATGGATAGCCGCTGTCAACGCTACCTTATCATACAAGAAAGTCATGGAGGCCAATAGGGGGTGCACTCTTAAATACAACAGGATATGGGACAACTGGCTGGAAAAAGCTTTTACCTGTGATGTTGAGGACAATGTTGATCTGTAGCTTGATTGTTACATTTACCCCTCACTCGAAGGTCTTTCCATGTGGTTTGCATACCTGTACATTGTATAGTGTTTTGCATACCTCCCTGATTACCATTACTGATGTTTATTTTCCATTTTTTTTTCTTCTGCTATAGCACGTATTTAGAGTATATACTTACAGAAGCCAATTTGTAAACCTCTCATGTTTTCATATTGTCTCATTTATGCGCTTTTCAAATAAGAGTGGTTTGTTTAAAAAAAAAAAAAAAAAAAAAACACCCTACAAGACAAAGGCATAATGAGCTAGTATGCATAGCATACTAGCTCATTCTGAAGTACTTACCGAGATCAAAGCTCCCGCATCAATGCTCGTTGCCCTCCTCCGTCTGCACCATCCCTCCAAGAGTGGCGTCAGCATATTGCGCTCCGGTGCTGTGACTGGCCGGAGCCGCGATTACGTCACTCCCGCACATGCGCGCGGTGCCGTCACTAACGGCATGATCGTCATTAGAAGCGGCACACAAGCGTGCACCGTAGACATCAGTGCCTTTCTTTTGCAAATCTCCTAAAAACTTTGTTGCACCTACGGGTAAGCCTTAATATAGTATGTAGGTTAAAGTGGTCTGTAAGGGCTTACAACCACTAAGCGTTGAGAAGGGAAAAGGGACACAGTAGGAATGAACTATAAGGCCTGTTGCCACTGGTCATCCTCAAAACGGATCTAAATCCTCCTCCCACCAATGTCTACAAACAGCTGTTAGTGCCCAGGTGCAGACAAGTTGTAGAGTTGAGCCCAAGTCCCCCATCAGTCCCTTTTTAGAACAAGGAGGTAGACACTGCCTATTTTAGAGGAAAAGGAGTAGCCTGACAGTGCAAAGCTGAAAAGTATTGAAAAAACATTTTTAGGAGACATATGGTACCTCTCTGCTAGGACATGAAAATACATTAATACCTCCCAAACAGAGAGCAGATATAAATGAGTGATAGCTATCTGCAGCTAAGAACCAAAACCAGCAGCAGGTTATCCCAAATAGGCATGTACTGCCTATACATTAGAAGAATAATACCCTAACAGATTCCCAAAGGCATTAAACCGAGAAGGATAGGAATTCATGTTTAACATAAAATTGACCCAAAAACAACAATTCCACTGGTGGTGCTTCCCAAAACTGTTAAAATGATGCATTGGTTAGGGTTGTCTTGATCAGCTTTAAGCCATCCAATAAAAAAAAAAAATTGTAATTGGGAGGCCAGATAATTATAACTTGGCATTAGGGACTGCAAGGCCACTTCTAGTTTAATTCTAGGAGTGGTCATGTTTCCAGAGTAATTCCGTGAATAGGGCATCTATGGTTCTAAATACACACACAGTGGAAGTCATACTGGACAGTTGTGCAACAGGTAAAGTAATTGTCGCGTGCATATCATCTCTCATTCAGACTTTAGCTCATGTTCAGAGGTATTAACATTTTTTGTTGAATGCAGCCATATGTTCATATCTGGGAGCAGAAATTTTGTCAACATTCACGATATGGCTGGAATATCAGCCACTAAAAAGTCAGGTAAAGATGGCCTCTGCTCACCTGAGACTGTGTCTTAGAGAGGAGCTCTTTTCTCTCCTGCAGCCGTCTGTGTCTCTGTTGCAATAAGGTCGGATCGCTAGCACTGGGCACACTAAGAGCACTCTGCACACTCTTCACCTCCTTGGGTAGGATGAGCACCTCTTTAGTTTTCTGGGCCTTGAAGGAAGAGAAGCACCATTATTGAATCCTGATCAGATGATATAGTAACAGAATACTAAAACCATCTATACATTATAAAAGCAAGGTACAGCAAAGTGGCTGTGTCAATTCGGTTTAAAGATACACAGTAAACAAAAGAATTACCTTTAGGCTGCATTCACACCTAGGCGACAAGATACGCCGCGTACGCGGCTTATCTTGCCGCCTGTAGATGAAACTTTTTTTTTTTTTACATTGCGGTCTATGAGCGAACGCCAATGTCGCCTGAAAAAAAGGGTCCGGGACTTTTTTTCAGGCGACAGATGTGAACAGTCTCCATAGACCGCAATGTTATTTCACATCACATCTCGAGCGACAAGCGCGACGGGCGTCCGGCGTTTTGTCGCTCAGATGTGAATGGAGCCTTAACATTACTGAGCGTTCCACACCATATCCACCGATTAGCTCTCATTTTCAGCATGTGCTCTTCCGTCACACTAATATCTATATTCCTAGTCTGATAACTTTCTTTCATCCTAATGATTATTATCTTTTGGATAGTTCTAACCCTAGACTGTCAAAAAAATCAGGCAGCCTATTCTTTGATTTTAATAATGCCCTATATGAGCCCACCGCAGCCATGTCTTCACACATTGGAGTGCAAGGAGGAAAATGCAAAGGGCGTGACACTGTACTTCCAGCAAAACTTGTATTGCCATCTTTCTAACCACTAGGGAGAATAACCATGTGCACTGGTGACCTTTGTCTTCAAAAAAGTGATTGGAAATACAACATTTTTGAGTTATTCCTAGAACAAAGGTGACTGAAAATAATCCAATGGGGACACATGTCGGGCAGGTGATCTGTCTAGAGGGAGATGCCTCACACCATGGGGAATTTCCATGTAGCTTCCTTTTGTACCTCTGGAACAGGAAGCGAAGGGAAATTTCTCCAATGGTACAAAGACATCAAAAAAAAATATTAAAAACAGTGTAGAAAATCCGTGCTAGAAAAGTGAAACCCTAAAAGCAGCTTGCTAGAAAATTGTGATACCAATTCTCCATATATGTGTCCAAGCAGCACTATAGAAACAAAATAATTTATGTGCAAATAATTGCAATACAATATGAAACCTCAAAGTGCAATATGGAAAAGCAAATTTTTAAACACGTTCCAATAAGAAACAGTAGATAAAGTGCCAGAGAGTGCAATATGGAACAGCATTCAAAGAACTGCAGATATACATCAAACACTTAACCGTGCATAAAGAGATATGGGGTCTATAGGTAATAGAAAGGTCTGGCACGTAGTATATTCTTTTATTTTATATCTTCTTTATGTATTCTTTTTTCTTTGCAGTTTTTTGTGTCCACATGATGAAAAGTGCTAAAGTGCAAAAATATATTGCAACGTGTAGATTTGTAAACAAAGTCCTTATAAAAGTGCTTCAATGATATCACAAAAAATTTATTCCAGTGCACTAAAGTGCCGCGTGCGATTTACTTCATGCGATACCATGCGTTAATGTACGTATAAAGACCATTTCAATTCCTTCAAATCCATAAATTCAGGTGATAAAAATCAAATGTGCATATACGTGTCCACTTTGGTGCTCCCCCTTTAGTTATACGCTCATCTTGGAGCATGTGACCTTGCGGCAAAGCTTGGTCAAAACACGCTTCTGAACCATAAGATGTTAGGAGATAGAGGAACGTACCAGATATAGAAATCTAATCCCACAAGGAAATTAGAAACAGAGCTGGAATCTATTATCCGTTATGGAGTATAAAAGAATGTATTGCACAAAAGGGAGGAAAAATATTTGATCCCCATTGTGTGTAGAATACAGGTGACGTCCCTAAAATCCATAAGGATAAAATTAACCCTCTGGGAAGACCGATTATAAGCGGAATAGAATCGCTCACGTCTTGGTGAATATATTGATGTATCTCTTCAGCCCCTAGTCAAGGGCACCAAGGCTTATTTAAGACACTAAGCACACCCTGCAGATGCTAAAAACCATGTGACACCAGTTTGGATACAGTGATGGCCTCAGCAGTTTTTTGGTCGTTATCTGAGCACTCCTATATGGAGTATAATCACATTATTGATTTAGTTTTAATTTTGTTATTTTTGTTGGGCTTATTTACATTCAGGGCTTTTTTTCAGGGGGAACTTGGGGGAACTCAGTTCCACCACCTCTGGCTCAGACCCTTTGGTGCCTGCTCACCACAATCACTTGTAAACACTGAAGTCTGGTTTCTGTGTTTACAAGTGACAGCTCTGCACTCTGTGTGTAACCCCCTGAACTCTGCACTCTGTATGTAATGCAATCCTGGTATTTAATGCCCCTTTAAGACCCTTCTACTGTTTGTGACTTCTGAACGGGGTCGTGGTCGAGTTCCTGCACCTATTTTCTGAAAAAAAAAGCTCTGTTTACATTCATATTTATGGTAGTGCTTTTGCAAGATTATCATGCACCATTAGTGCATTCACTATGCACAGGGATGGTTTTCTGGCAACCTGGCTTGTTTTCCGGCTGTTTGTCCCCCATTTGTAGTGGTCTTCCCGCCTCAACTCCGGTGCCCACATCCTACCCAGGGATTTCCCTTAATTTCCCGTTCCTAACCTGAGTTGAGCTGGGGAGCTAGGGCTCAGTGGGGATCGCTTCATTGATCCCTGCTGAGCCAGCGGATGACAGGGCGGTTCCCGCACACTGTGCAGGGACCGCTTTGTCTTTTCTCCGCTCTCCTCTATGGGGGGGGGGGGGGGAATAATAAAAAAAAAAAAAAATAAAAAAAATAAAAATAAAATCGCCGACCGCGTTCACCCGATCCGATGACAGATGGAAAAAAACAGGGTTTTCCTCCGTCTGCAGAATCAGAGGATTGCGGAACCGGGCGAGATCATCCGCTGACAGCCGCGATCTCATAGGGACCAATGTCTGTCCCTTTTTGATGAAAAAGCGGACAATTGGTCCGCCCGTGTGAAAGAGCCTTTAACCTGCAAGTATTCGTAATGTAATTTATTGGCCCCTTTTCCCTTAGAAGGTACCAATTGTTAATTCAATTTTTTAGTACAAACATGCCACAAAACTCCTGAAAACCTTTGAAAACGCGTTGAGTTACGATCCAAATATGCCAAGACAGGCCTGGCTCTAAACAAGCATTTATTTATGCATTGTTCATGTTAGGCCCCTTTCACATTGAGGCGTGGAGCCGCGGTGACGGTATAGCCGCGCTATTTGTAGCGCCGCTATACCGTCGTGTTTACCGCGATATTCGGGCGCTAGCGGTGAGGTTTTAACCCCCGCTAGCGGCCGAAAAAGGGTTAAAACCGCCCACGTTGCGGGCGGTATTACCGCGCTATTACCGCGGTTTCCCATTGATTCCAATGGGAAGGCGCGCTATAGGAGCGGTGAACACACCGCTCCTATACCGCGGTAAAGATGCGGCTAGCAGGACTTTTGGAGCGTTCCTGCTAGCGCACCGCTTCAGTGTGAAAGCATTCGGGCTTTCACATTGAACACTACAGGGCATGATTTTTCATGCGGTATAGCAGCGCTATTTTTAGCGCTGTACCGCATGAAAAACGCCTCAATGTGAAAGGGGCCCAAGATGTATGAGCCATCTATGAATTATTTCCTATTAACTTTTCTTATATGATAAAAACACTTGTTGAAATTAACAATTTATTTTTCATGTGCATTGAATATTTGTACCATATGAACCTATATATTTTATGTGCAAGTCATTAAGACCACTAATTTATTGCTGATTGATTCAATTGGTTTTTAAAAATATGGCATATTCAACATGATTATAAAAAAAAAATCTTATGAATTCTGTTTATATTCCATTCATCAGTTGCCTATGCCAAGCCTCATTTAAAGTCCCACTTCTCCGTCTCCGTTCTTTGCATTTACCACATAGGGATGGAGGCTTGCCATTATTGGTGTGTCGGGTGACTTTTTTTTTTTTTATCTAATGGAATCATAGAAGGACTTTTGATGCGATTTGGGCAGCATCGCATTATGTGATCAGTGCAGCACAGCATTTT
Organism: Rana kukunoris; assembly: GCA_029574335.1. NCBI lineage: Eukaryota > Metazoa > Chordata > Amphibia > Anura > Ranidae > Rana > Rana kukunoris. The sequence goes on from CM056051.1 coordinate 434,943,070, forward strand.
TGCACCTCAGCACTTTATATAATTTCACAAATTTTTGTCACTTATATTTTTCAATATTGTTTCATTACCATATCATGTGATAATTGGATCATGCACTTTGATCTTCACCATGTGATATAGGGATTATGAATATTAGGTTTATTGAAAAGGCACGGTTTTTACAAGCAATTTGCTATTTTACATTTAATTAGTCAGGACCAAGTTCGGTAGCGCAGCATTTTTCTTTTAATTTTTACAACATCACACGGCTAATGAGTACGTGATTAGTGCCAGCTGCTGCTCATCTAGTTTACTTTTCTCAGCAATAGCAGGTAGTTCGCAAGTTTTTATACACAGTATTAAGATCTGTGGTCTTACCTGATTGTTTGCTGGCTCCTTCTTGAGTGGCAGTGCAGTGGAACTCTGCGTTGGTGAGGATATGGTAGCTGGCGGAGGCCTGGAAGGGACAGCTTTTTTACTCTGCGGGAGCAATGAGGAGAGGAATCCAGAGGACTTTTGCGACTGGACCGTTGATCCAGCATGCCTTTGACTTGATACCATGTTACTATAAAAGATGAAAAATAGACCAAATCCTTTATGAAGCACCTTATGAAGTTTCCTATGATTAGCATGCTAGTCTTGTAGCACTGGCGTCAAGGGTTCAATTCCTCCCATGAATGCGTTTTTTTTATATTTTGTATGGTGTCCCACACAGTACCTTTTCAGGACGACTTTAGCTTCCAAAACAAGCATGCAGCTGAACTCAAATCTAAACTAGGTCTATTGTGTATGCGCGCATCCTTGCATCCATATTAGTAACATAAAACTAAGCACACGTGGGGCAGGAACTGAAATCAGTGCCCAATTTACACTGTTAGGCACAGAAGAATTACTTAATTCTAACCTAGGGGAATACAGTTAACAGGTAACTAAACCTGCATCTCATCAGTACTTCACTTACAGCTCAGAGTCCCCCAGCCGATCCATGTTGGAGACATAATGAGGCAACTTGTGATGCACTATGGGGCCATCTTCACCATCTTTTCTCAGTCTGTGAGCCTCTGCCTGAAGAGCAAAGACCTAAAGAACAGAGACAGGAGTCAAACACACAAACAATTCACAATTATTTTTTATACAGTCACTTGAAACCAAAACCTAAAGGGGTTGTAAAGGCTCGTCTTATTTTCCAAATAGGTTCCTTTAAGCTAGTGCATTGTTGGTTTCACTTATCTTTTCCTTAGATTTCCCTTCTAAATGTTTTTTTTATCCTTTGTCTGAATTTTCTATTTCTCCTCAGTAAGCTTTCCACCATCATCCGAGTGGTGGAAAGTCAGTCAGAACAGCTTACTGAGGAGGAACAGGAAGTGAGAAATTCAGACAAAGAAAACAAAAGGGAAGAAAAAAGGTAAGTGAACCAACAATGCATTAGTTTAAAGGAACCCATTTAGAAATTAAAAATACGAACCTTTAAAACCCCTTTAAAAGGCATCATTCTCAGTTAGCTTTTATTTCCATGAAGATTGGAGCCTTCTGTGTCCTCAGGCAACCTGTCAATGGAGTAAACAAAAGGGTCCTGGCAAACAAGAGGGTACAGAAGTCATGAGCTTGTTACCATTTTCTTCAGTTAACTATCAAGCAAAGGTGATCACTTTTATGGTACTGTGATGCGTGTTCAAAATAGACCCTTAAAGTCTATATAACGAGAACGTGTCACCTGTGAATACATTTGTCACAGTTTTAGTGGACACGGGACTTCCCTTTTTAGCCCTATCCCACTCCATGAGTCCTCAGATTTTTAGTAAGCAATGCAGAACACAGTATAGGAGGGGGGATGTCTCTGTACTCCAATATATGGAATTTACAGGCAAGAAAAATAATTCCTTTCATCTTAATCCTACTGTACAGGACACAAGCTTGATATTCACTAATCCTGAAACTTGCCCAAGCAATAAGGGTGGGCAACAACTAGACAAAGAGGACTGTGCCAGCAAGCCAAACAATTACAAGGGTTAACAGATCTAGTCTCAAGGTGCAGCTGCAAGAAACTTGCATTCAAAAAAGATGCATCTTCACCTGGTAGAAATCTGAAAAAGTATGAACAGAACACGTGGTGGTGGCCTTATAAAGCTCAGCAATAGTCGTTTGATGTCTGAATGACCAGGAAATCCCCACAGGTCTAAATTGAATGAGAAAGAACTAGTGCAGAAGAAGTTGTCATTTAAAGTGTAAGCTCCTACCATGAGCTGTCTTATCAATCCAACGATGGTGGATTCTGAAACAAGGTGTCACTTGCTTTCTTTTTTTCTCTACTTTACGACTTTATACTTGCAGAGCACGCGAGGATTGTTCGCTGCTCTGTGGGTACTTAAACCCTCTACTTAAAAGATTAATAAAAACTATTGAAACAAAACAAAAAAAAAAGTGTCACTTGCAAGGTTATGAAGGTAGGACAAATAGCAGCCCTTACTAATAGAAGTTGTAACTTTGAGGTCGCTAATGATCCTACCCCCTAACCATCCCCAAACACTTTCCTGGCTCCACATCACCTCTCCAGTGCTGTGCCTGGCTACAGCTTCACTCCCTTGCTTCTTGCTTTCCACTCCTGTGAGGAGGGAGCCGGGCATGACGTACCACTGCTGTGTATGTTGCACATAGCTTGGTAAAAGATCCAACATGAACATGCATGCACAGGTGCCTCCTTAGTACCCAGCTTGCACAAAGCAGGTACCCATTACTTTTTTTTGGTCTCTATTAAGTCCCAAAGAAGCACAGGGTGCTGCAAGGGAGGCATGATCCAAAATACACCTTGAATAAAGGTTTTTAAAAAAAGGACAAATGCCTGCGTTCACACCAGGTAAAAAAGGATCTCCATATGCATTAGATATTTCTGGAAGATTCTGCTCTTAGCAAAACAGGAATGACAAATACTCTGCTGTCCCCCCCAAGAACTGGGCTTCAACAGCCATGATGTTAGAAGAACTTGGTATACAGACAGACTGCAAAGACTTTTTTTCCAAAGCCAGTTTGGTCCAATATAAACCACTGGCTTCTTCTCTTGCTTGATTTCTGCAGAGCGGGGGGGGCAGAATTTACACTGGATGAAGGGTAGAATTCTTGAAATCAAGTCCAGGGAATCATCAGTGCATCTGATGCCAGCGATAGTGGGTCTTAGGTCACAAATATAAAAGGTAACTTGTTTATCCAAGAGAAAGGATAAGAGTGCCTGGAATCCTCCACCCATCTCTGACTCATGAGGTTGAATATCTTGGGGTGTAGGGCTCGTTCCCGTAGGTTCAGGCGGCGGAGGCTGAGCTAATCCACCTTCCAATTGTCCCCTCACGAGATGTGGACAGCAGGGACCAATGGACATGGTTTCTCGGTCAGGAGAAATTCTGGCTTGCTTCTTTCAAGGCTGCATGACTCCTGGTGCCCTTGGCAATTGATGTAGGCAACACCCATGGCATTGTCCGACTACACCTTGACTGGGTGTAGTTAGAACAAGTTGGTGTCCAGTGGTTAGAAGCCATCCTTATAGCTCTGAGCTCCAAAATGTTGAGGAGCTCAGCTTCCTCTGGTGACCATGTTCCCCAACCTGTGAGGGATTGGAACACTTCTTCAGAGCCAAAAAGACTGCCATTGGTTATCACTTTCCACTGATATTGGAGAAACGACTTACCCATTGTGTTAAGGCCAAGTTAAAAATCCACCAAGCTAGGGAATTCCTTGCTTGGCTGAAAAGTAGCATGGGAAGAGGTTGAGAGAAGGCGCATACTTGTTCCATACCAACAAGATTTTGTTTTGAAGAGGCCTTGAATGAAATTCTGGGTGCATAGTCCAATGTTCAAAAGGAGGCCGCCATGAAGCCTAGAACTCTCATGGGAGAATGTCAGAGAGGGGCATCTCTTTAATCCAGTCTTGCGTGCGACGTCTGTCAGAGAGTAATTTGTTATCTGGAAGGAAGAATTTAGCTTGGGCTGTGCCTAGAATTAGGCCCAAGAATTTAAAACGAAGAAAAGGTTGGAAAGGAGATATTTAGAGGTTTATTACCTTACCAAAAGCCTGAAGTATCAGATTGGTTCTGTGGACATCTGCAGATAGCTGGAAAGGAGACAAATCCTTCAGAACTAGGTAGTCTAGATAACCTGTGACCTGCGTGCCCCAAGTACTGCAAAGTGCAAAAGGCACCGATTAAGATGACGAGGTGGATACATGGGAATATGCAGACAGGCCTCTTGTGTGTCTAGGCCAGGAGGAATAACCCTGTTGTGTTTTTGAACTGTGAACAGATTTGAATAGAATCCTTTGAACCTGCCCTGTAGAGGTACCGAAGAACTACTCCCTGGGACAAGAGACAATTCGGGGTGTCCTTGGGCAGATTTTGGTTAGCTTGAAGGAAGAAAATGGTGAGGCGGCACAGCTGGAACTATTTTGTATTGAAACCAATTGAACTCAGGTCTGGGAGGTTTGTATCCAGATGTGCAAACTGCACCAGATGCCAGCGTCAAAGGGAATGTGTGTGAGGCGCTTATTAAAAAGGCAGCATCAGCAAAGCCACAATTCTGAAAACGTGAAAAGAATTTAGAGCCATTCTGTAGACCTGTGCTAGAACTCTGGGGCATCAAAACAGTAAGGCAGAGGGTAACAGCTCAGTTAAAGTTGATGTAAACCCACTCATCCTTTCTAAACTACTGCCATAGTGCTGATCTATAAAAGGATATAGATGCCTCCTTTAGGTATCCTTACCTGTCAAATGTCTCCCCTCTGTCTGTTATAAGAACTGAAATACTGCAGATTCTGTGGGTGGATCTGTTGTCTGGAGCTCAGTGGGTGGAGTCGTAATGTCAGACTCCCCGCCCTCCTCTACACTTCCCTTGTCAACATGCATTTTCTCCTATGTATTCCTTACACTAAATTCTGCCATGATCACCAACATCCAGACAAAATCCAGAAAAGTAACCACATGACAGAAAGGAGTGGGGAGTGGGGGTGAGAATTAAAAAAATGCCTGTCTCTAGGCTAGTGCATGAGATTTGTAAATAACCTGTCACTCACAGCAAGGAGGCAGAACGGACTAAGGTTTGTCTCTGCAAGTCAGTTTTATTTCACTGAACAATAAAAAGGGGATTGCTCAGAGCTGGATTAACTGTGTGGCAGGACTGGGCACACATGATAGGAAATATTATACTGTACATTGGGACAAAAAATAAAAAATTCGGGGTTTACATCCACTTTAAAGTATGGTTCTGGATCAGACCATAGATCAAACTTCTGTACAACCAATGTCCATTTTAAAATTTGGTCAGTCCCTACTGAACCGGTCAAATTTAGAGATTCATGTATAGCCGACTTTAGTGAAATACTTCTCCATAAACACTTTATTTGTTAGTCCACACATACTGACATGCCGTCCCCGCGCCTCATTCTCCTCCCGGATGTGTAGAATTTTTATCAAAACTGAGAATATTTGGGACAGGTCCAGGCACATCAACCCTTCCACAGTAGGAACCAGCAACATTTCTGGAATGAAAAGCTTTCTCTAATTAGATCGTTTAATCTGATAATGCTTTGCTTTCATTCAGAAAATGAATGAACATCTCTGAATGGTGCCTGTGTTGAATAGCCAACCAACTGTAGTCAGCCATTTGGCGCAGGACCCATCTTCAGAAACAAGCAAAGCTCTAAAAGGCAATGCCAGCGGCTCTTGGCCTGGCAAGCACTCTGCGGCTACCTTGGTACAAGCTCCTTATGAGGAACCCAGTGCAAGTCCAGCAGGATCCAGACATGGCATTTCAAAAACCAGGCTGAGGTTGGTTACGCCATATGCAATATTGAAGAGACCAGCTCTAGCAGCTATGAAGAGTATGTGAAAAAAAAAAAAAAAAGGAAAAGAATTCTAGCAAAATTAGGTTAGACTTTTCTGAGAAAAGCTAGAGAAAGATCATTCACCCCCCCTAGGACACTAGCAAAAACTAAAATATACTGGCAGTAGGAGGGGTTATGCTGAGCTTGCCTTTCGTTTAATACAGGAAGTATACCTCAAAAAGTTAAAGGCTTCCAGTTTCTCTCAATGGACTCCAAAAAAATATTTTACAGCAAAAACAATATTCGTATTATTGGCGATGACCGATTGGACACATTACAAAAGGAATAAAAATGTATAATCCAGAAACCTTTCCAAATGGTTACAACTGTCTGCTTTTTGGAGAGTAAAGTGGTTTAGAAAAAAAACAAAAAACACATGAAAAGGTAATGGAAAAACAGCGATGGTTATAAGCATTCATATAAGAAATAATGAAAAGGGAGAGAAAAGAGAGGATAAAAAGGATGAACAATAGGAGTGTTGGAGCCACTACCAGTGCTACCGAATGTGAGCAAACTAGAGAGCACAAGTAAGAAAGTGAGAGGAAGCAGAATTTTCCTATATTTCTACTTGTAACATCTAGAAGTAATTTGTGATAATTTCTGGGGGAAAAACACTCTCAGTAGTAAGGCTCTACTGTGAAGTGTTTAAAAGACTGGCGCCAACGGGACACCCCGATGCTGGGAATCCACTTCATGAAATACTTTTCCATAGACAAGTGGACTTCATTCCAATTATTTCCCACATGTACTGACCTTCTGTCTCAGTGCCTCGTTCTCTTCCTGGATGTGTAGAATTCTCTGACATTCCATGTCAAAGCTCAGAATAGTTGGGACAGGTGCAGGCAGGTTAAGAAAAGTAAAAAAGAATGAAGGGTTAGGAAATCAGGATGAAAAACTTAACGTTTGGCTACTGATTATGCAAATGACTATGCTTTATATACACAGTATTTCTTTTACAGTATGTTTCACCATCTGCTGATCAAAGTCCTTATTTTGGACATGCCAACAAAAATTTGGGGAATGGGAAGGGGGCAGCATGAATGGCAATTATACTGAATTGAGGAATTGATTTGCAATTATTTTTTTTCAGGCTCACTTTTTTTTTTTTTTTAAATAAACATGTTATACTTCCCTGCTCTGTGCAGTGTGTTTTTCACAGAGCAACCCCCAATCTTCTTCTTGCTATGGCGGCACTGGTGATGTGCCTCTGTGTGTCCATAAGACAAACAGTGTTTCTTGACTTCGCCCCCGTTTTCCCCTCACTGCCTGTGATTGATAGCAACGGGAGCCAATGACTGTGTATCAGCCAATGAGAATGGAGAGCCGCTGCTCTTGGGCACATCGATGGATAGAGATGGGGCTTAAGTATTGGGGGTGAGAGATGCTGAACACAGGTAGTTTATCTAAATGCATAGAATCTATTAAGGAAACACACACACACCTTCAGCCTGTAGACCCCTTTCACACTGGGGCGTTTTTGTGATATTAGCACCCTTCAAGCCACCCCAGTAGGGAAGCCCAAGTGTCTTCACACTGGTGCGGTGTGCTTGCAGGACAGAAAAAAAAAGTCCTGCAACCAGCATCTTTGTGGCTGTGCAGGAGGTCCTCCACCGTCCCTGCCCATTGAAATCAAAATCGCTATGGCAGGGGCGCATTTAACACTTTATTTGGCCGCGTACGTTCACATAGTAAGGAAGGGTTAAAACCAGAGTTACTTTTTTATCTCTGTCCTCGTGCTTGTTAAAATTCTTGTCCTCGTTTTTAGCACCAACAATACAGTAACAGAGGTACAATGCGAGGACAAAGCTACCCAAATTGAACTGAATCCCCTCTCTAATGCCTTGCACACATGATCCGGTTATCGGATGATAAAAATCGCTTTCGGATAGAGCGTTCGATAATCTAATCGTTGGTACACAGCTTGACAGCCGATCACGACAGTCCATCCAACAAAATCCAAAAGGACAAACACGGAAACTTTGCTCGGACGACAGCCCATCGTACATCAATCGTTTAATCAGTACAGTATGCATCCTCTAAAAATCAATAGACGAACACCACGCATGATCAGAAACACGAAAATAAACCACAGGGGTTACACGTATTTGACATTGTTTCAGATATATAGCTACGAGCATCGGAAGGTTTTTCCAAAAATCTTACTTTTCATAGAGCACATTTTGGACTGTTGCATTCAATATTAGTTTTATGCAACAAAATGCGAACGATACGTCGTACGATAATCGGATCGTGTGTACGAGGCACAAGGTGCCTTTCAGACAGGTCATCCAATCAGGTCCGCTAGTCAGTATTTGAGGTGGACCTGATCGGATAGTCCATGGAGCCCTATGGACAGGCAGGTGTAAACAAGACTCATGTTCGTTCACATCTGACTAATAGTCTGATCTGGTCCACTGAAGGAAAAAAAAAAAAAGGGGGGAAATCAGAGGGAAGTCACTGTCATTACACCCGACTGCCCATAGAGCTCTGTCCATGTCTGCTATGCAGAACCTCTGTGGACACGGGTGCCTTACCTGCCTGCCTTACTTAGCAGTAGATCAGCTCACAGATACAGGAACGGAATCCACCCCATCGGAACAAGACCTTAGACATTTATCACCAATACAGGTGTCACTCTTGGAAAACCTGGATTACTTGTACCTATTTTCCCAGCGGAAACACAGAATAATAAAACAAAAACAAAAAAAACTTGTGATAGAGTTCCACTTTATGTCATGTGGCCAGCAATCTAAGAACTCATCTTGCTTGTTGGGTAATTTTTTGACAAAGGATATGCATGCACTGGAAGAGAACGCTCAGAAAATTGTGCAGCGATACAGTGAAGGTGTCCGCCCACTGCCGGGAAAAGTATGTGGAGAAGGTCGGATTGGCATCCGGTGCTGGAAGGAAAGGGAGCGCGAACCATTCTTTCCACTCAGCCTGGTTTTGCAGCTCTGGCGCTTGTTTTTGGAAGAAGTCTTGTGCCTTGTCTATCCGACTGCTCTGCAATGCAACCATAGCACAGAGATAGTTAGTGGTTTTTTTTTTAGGATAAATCCATTATTGAGAGGGTAAGGATCTCGCGCCAAATAAAGTAAAACAATTTATAAGTATAATATTAGTGCTAAGCTGCACCCCAAATTCAAAAGAGAATAAACAAAGAAAAAACACAGAAGGGGGCGCTAAGTGTGCAAACAATCAAAACATAAACCACAGAATAATTCAAAACATCTATGGTTGCCTTAACATTAATATGTAAATATGTGCAATCTAAAATAAAAGTCCATAAATAGTGCAGAAAAAAATGTCCATAAAATGTGCAGAGGATAAATTCCAAAAAAGTCCTTGTAAATTTCACTCAAACAAATAAATGGGTACTGTGATCAAAAGTGAGGAATTCCACCTTCACCAACTAAAACACCAAACGTGAGTGTAAAAGATGGCTCCTTACCGCAACCAATTGACCCTTTTAATTAAAAAAGAGGTCACATATGCTGTATGTCTCCACAGATGATTAAGGCCTGGATACTCTTGATTGGATATACATAACCGTTGTAGGGCAAAGAACAACAAAAAAAGCCGCCATAGCGTAATAACGTTTAATTAAAATAACATTTAAAACATACAGTGCCGAGTGGCTCCTTACTATTAGGGGTGCCCCACGTCCCGGCACTGAGGCTGAAGGCTTGGGTCTAAAGATAAACGTGTCCTTGGCTTGAGGAAAACAATCGCGTGCGTTCCACCTCACTGTATTGAGAGCCAGCTGGACCGGAAGAAAGCTGTGCGTGGTCACGTGCCGCCTCGACGTACGTTTCAATATGTCGTCATCAGGAAGCGCCGAATGTCCTGATGACGACATATTGAAACGTACGTCGAGGCGGCACGTGACCACGCACAGCTTTCTTCCGGTCCAGCTGGCTCTCAATACAGTGAGGTGGAACGCACGCGATTGTTTTCCTCAAGCCAAGGACACGTTTATCTTTAGACCCAAGCCTTCAGCCTCAGTGCCGGGACGTGGGGCACCCCTAATAGTAAGGAGCCACTCGGCACTGTATGTTTTAAATGTTATTTTAATTAAACGTTATTACGCTATGGCGGCTTTTTTTGTTGTTCTTTGCCCTACAACGGTTATGTATATCCAATCAAGAGTATCCAGGCCTTAATCATCTGTGGAGACATACAGCATATGTGACCTCTTTTTTAATTAAAAGGGTCAATTGGTTGCGGTAAGGAGCCATCTTTTACACTCACGTTTGGTGTTTTAGTTGGTGAAGGTGGAATTCCTCACTTTTGATCACAGTACCCATTTATTTGTTTGAGTGAAATTTACAAGGACTTTTTTGGAATTTATCCTCTGCACATTTTATGGACATTTTTTTCTGCACTATTTATGGACTTTTATTTTAGATTGCACATATTTACATATTAATGTTAAGGCAACCATAGATGTTTTGAATTATTCTGTGGTTTATGTTTTGATTGTTTGCACACTTAGCGCCCCCTTCTGTGTTAAATCCATTATTACAATTTGTTACTATACCTAACAAAAGTGTGTCTATTCCAGAACATGCAAGGTTAGGGATATATTATAAACAATGCTAAAGAGTGTCTTTACCTGCTTGTAACAAGTTGCATTCTAGAAAACTGTGGTCTTAGCCACACGTATGTAAACAAGACTGCAAGAATAAATGGAATGCCGCTTTTGGCACCTCATTTCCAAAGGCAGCAAAAGCTTGGCTCTGGCCCCAAGCTGAAGTCCACCCTTCCACAATTATACAGGCGCTACCACGATTTCTTCAATTTCACGGCACAATGTGACCTTCTCACAGTGTGCATTAGAAGATGCCTTAAATTAGAGCCCATAACTTTTCCTGGCTTAAAAAGACATCCAGCATAATTTCATCCCCATCCTGACTGTTCTTGGCTGACCCTGACCAGTGTATTTCAGTTATTTTAAGTCATTAACTCAGCATCAGATGTTGGTGTTAGCTGAGGCAACGCAAATGCAGCCTGCCTAGAAAACGCCTACTCTTCCAGATAGACTTCCTCCCATTGCAGATTATTATTTGCAGAACTCATCCCAAAGAACCAGCCAACTGCTTGTATCAGAGGGCTCTGGAGTCAGTTACTGAGACAGGATGCTGTGATGTTTTCTGGTGCCACAGGGGGCCCTCTGTAAGGCACCTACCCGACGAAGGGGCCTGGCGTGGCTCCCAAACTTTGCTGTATGTTTTTCATGCGACCACAGAAATAAAGCTTTGGACCCCTTTGAGGAATCCTTGGTGTGCGGATGACATTTCTTTACTTTGTTGCACAATGATGTCACAAAATAAAATGTGCAATCTTGTCCAATGGCTAGTTACTTTATTACAACAATAATAACGCAATTGTTCGGTCATATGCAGAAAATTAAAAATGCCTACCTGTACTGTGCAGACAAGGTAATAGCGGAATAGGCTAGTCTTCAGCTTGTTGACAGTTGGCCGATACACATCCTCCAATCGGCTGAAAAGGCGTCGCTCCAGATATCCCCAGTATTCCAGAAGCCCATTAAGGTCATAACTCTGGATAAACTGGAGCAGCTGCTCCACAATCCTGTCCACCTACAGCAAGGAAAAAGACATTGGCCACATAAACACACTGTAAAATTTTGCTTTTTAAAATGGCAAAAAAAAAAAAAAAAAAAAAGAAGACACTAAAAAACACTAAGTCCCCTTTCACACTTGTCCCACGATTTTGGACTGCAAAATCGTATAACAAGTCATTCTTCATTATTTTCAATGACTACCATTCATACTGGCACGACTTTAAGTGGTGCCGACTTCAAAGTAGTCCTTGCACTACTTTGGTCCGATTTTGATGCCACTTACAAGCGCAACTTTGAAGTCGTACAAGTGTGAAAGGTGTCTAAACAGGAGAAATTAAAGTAAATGCAAACCCTAAAATGCTTAAAAGAGAAGTATAGTTTTTTTTGCCAGTCATACTTACCTTGGTGGATGGAGCATCAGACCGATGCTGCATCTTTCCCCCGGGATCTCTGCACTGAGTACCAAGCCACCGAACACCACCGATTGCTCAGTTCTCACTCCTCCCCGAGCAGAGCGATGCTGACTGTCAGTCAGCATTGCTTCCTCTACTTCTCCACACTCATTGGAGTGCTGAGCTGGGGAGAGCGGTCATCTCAGCGTCTTAGACTGCCATCAATCAAGGCAGCTGGCAGATCCAGACTTGGAAGTTACGTTAATGTACTGCCAGCAGAGAGAGAACTTTAGATCACTCTCCGCTGAGAACAGGTCACAGGAGTGCAAAACTAATTGCACTCCTGTGACCCAAAGGAGAAGCACAGCCTAAAAAAGCTCAGGCTGGACTTCGCCTTCAAGTTCATTTCAGACTGGCTGCTATGGGATACTGACCTATTATATAAGCCACAAGTTTTAATGCTACAGCTTGATTTACTATTGTCAGAACTATTGGGGTTAAAAGAATTTATATTTTTATATACTTTTCATATGAAAGTGAGGGAAGCCATTTCCCCTCTAAAGTTGAAGCTTGTTATTTTTTTTTTTAGACCAAGTCTTGTCTGTACCATTATTCTAGGTTATATATCTTTTGTCTTTGACACTTATAGATAAGGGGAGATTCTACAGTCAACGATAGATTGCAGAATCGAATTTCAAGTCTTAGCCAATTATGTGGGGCAGATTTTCCCAACCCATATGTTTCCAGGGGACGCCAGAATGTCTGAAGTAAACTGACACATGATTGTCAACCATCACACAATAAATTGTGTCTTACAAAGCCGAGGGCAGAAGAAGATCATGAAAAAAAAAAATTAGAAGTCATTTATTTTACAGCACAGCCTCTAGAGGCTGAAATTGGTAATTATTCATGATGGCCGTTAGGTTTGATTGTCATAATAACATATAAAAGCACATTGTCATATTACCTCATCAATTACAGAGTAGGGACACACACCTACATTTTGCAGTATGAATTTATTTTGCTTCTAAAAACAGAGATACACATATTGTCATATCTCACAAAACTGACTTCAAAGTCGTAGAATTGGATTGGTTATAGTATGTGTCAAACCATTGATTCCTTCTAAATTTAACATCTCTTTAACATCTCAAAGTCTTGAGCAAATTATCAAGCGGTGCACACTATGACATTTTGTCTGGGCACGTTTAAAGGGGTGTTCCAGCCCTTTTTAATGTTCATTAAAAGTCAGCAGCTACAAAAAGTGTAGCTGCTGGCTTTTAATAAACAGACACTTACCTTGTCAATGGTTCCAGCAACGCCCCGGCCGGGGCTCGGCTCCGCTCCTCCCCCCCCCCCCCCCCCGACCGGCGTCTCCATTACAACTGTGGGCACCCGGCCGTGACAGCGCCGTCCCATTGGACAGGAGATCGCCTGGGACCTGTCAGTGTCCCAGGTGATCGCCTACAGGGAGGGGCTGAAGTTAGGAGATTAAAGTATAAGTAAACCCATCTATCATTTTCAGCCAGGGAAGCTGCCATCTTGGCTTATGTTTAATCTTCAACTGCCATGGTGCTGCACATGTGATCAGTTATGACACCAGCCATTGGATGGTTTGACAGTTTGGCTGAGAGCACAACCAATGTGACAGTAAGCAAACTCGGCATGCCGGAAATGTAACTGCTTTTTGAAACTGTAAGATCGATGGGTTTACTTCCGCCTTAAGCTTAATCGCCTAACCAGCCCCTCAGCGGAAGGAGGAAGTGGGACAGGAAGTCCCACTCCTCCTGAAGCCCCAACTCCCACCCAAAAGAATTGCATGCCAAATGTGGCATGTCCAAGGGGGTGAGGAGTGGGATAAGCGTAAGTTCCATTTTTGGGTGGAACTCCGCTTTAAAGTTTAAGTTAGATGACCTGTTTGTTTTGAGAAGGAAACACTAATTAAGTTGAACACAATTGTTTACACAAGTCTGTGAAACCATGGGAAGATATTCATTAGAGATACCTATAAATTTAACAAGTATCATTTAAGTACTGAAATGTAGTATTTTGTAATAGAGCTTATGTAGAAATGTGAATTTACAGATGAATCATTTATCTTTTATACATCCATTTATTTGTATCATCATGAAATATACCCAATATTAATTTGCACTGCATTTTTGGTTTATATATATATTTTTAAGCATATTATTTGTGTCACTTGTCTTCAAAATAGTACGGATAAATGTACTTGAATTTCTTGTTAATATTTATGGAAAAAAAAGTAAATCTCCCAAAACCAAGATTTGCATAATACCTTTATTATTTAATTTTAAATATTCTGACACTATAAATCAATCGTTTTGTTTTTTTAATACATATTAACGGGCATCTTCTTCTACTTCTCCATACTACTCTCCTTTGGCCTCTTTCAGACATTTTTTGCTTTGGTGTTAGCTGCACATCATCTTCAAAATGACCGCTAGGGGTTACCGACCCTTGCGCTGGCTTTTCTTTTCATAAGCCACATGTTTTAATTCTAATGCTTGGTTTATTATAAACTAGTACACAGGATGGTTTAACTAGAAGAAAATATTTGGTATAGTCATTATCATGTCTAATTATAGTTCTAAGATTGGAATGTAAGGTGCCACCCACACATAAAATTTACAAGCCATTTGATTTCATTTTTTAGTTCGTATTGCAGTGCATGGTCACTGTGCAAAGCATTGATGTAGCTAAAGTATCTAAACCCCGAGAACAAAGCCTGTTTTGTTTTGTTTTTTTAACAGAACAAGCTGCCCTGCAGATGTACCAGTTAGAAGGTTAAAGCGTTTGTTACCCCAACATTTTATATTCCTTCACTTCTTGTGGCTGCTGTACAAAGTACTTGTATGAAAAAGTCTCCTGTTATCTGCATTGCTTCCTTTTTGTAAAATCACTTGTGTTTTGCCAGTCACTCTTCTTTCCCATTAACATTGACCACACGGTGGTCAGTTCTTGGGGGCCCCCCCCCCCCCCCCCTTCCACTGCACGGCCATTCACTGGAAAGCTTAGTGTGCTGCTGCTTCTCCTCCCCTAGCCCTTATGCGGCTGAGAACAGAGGGAATGTGATCACTTATATAAAAAAATAATAATAATAAAAAAAAAAAAAAAAAAAATAAAAAAAAAAAAAAAAGAGTGCATTTGTTTTTTTATATCTAAACAAAAATGTTTTGCCTTTCATTTCTATTTTAAACCGAATGGGTCGTTTTACCCGAAGATAGTTTACAATCACTTTAGGATAAACCAACCAGTCACATACCGACAGAGGTGCTTACAATGATCAGCTTTTATTTTCTTTATTTGTGAAACCTTTATCGCAATAGGAAAATAATAAAATAAAAAAAACGGTTGTTGTAACTGCTGATAAAAGTGTTAGCTGGATTTCACCTGAAAATTTGTTTAGTGTATTTAAATCTGCATCTAATCCCCCTCCACTGACAATGCTGTTGCCCAAAGGGTGTCTCTGTTGCTCCATCTAGGGTGTGCTACTGGCCAGATCACAAGGTGAAAACAGATAAAAAAAGCCTAAAAAAGAAAACTAAAACAAATGCAGCCATCACATCTAAAAATTGGTAAGCAGCAATATTACATTTTTGGTTTTGGGCTTAATCCTTCTTTTACTATAAACACGGAGCCGGTGATCTGCCAACATGGTTCCGGCTATCAGGATGGTTTCTGAAAGGACTGCGCAGGCGCAATCCTTGACGAAAATCTCCGAACCTCGGCCGGCATCCAGGGCGACGTGGAATTTGAGGAAAGTGGCCAATCGGCCTCACGTACTCGCTTCGCTCGGACGGCCTCAAATCCACGGGGATGTTGTTAAGGAATGAGCCTGGATGCCGGCTGAGTTTCGGAGATTTCCATCGGCAAGGATTGTGCCTGCGCAGTCCTTACAGGAACCATCTGGATAGGGGAACAATATCGACAAGTCACTGGCACTACATAGTCACGTGACTAGCCTGCAGAAGAATAGCGATACAGAAGCTTCAATGTAGATACCCCTATACAATTTTTTTTATTGGGTTTAGTGACACTTTACTGACAATGGGCATGGAAGGGTTAAGCAGTCATCACAGTAGCACTACCTACATTATGCAACAAAGCAAAACTGCTCGCCCTGAGCTGCTGCTATAATTTTTTTATGGATATCAATGCAATATCTAAAAATAAATAAATATAAAAAAAAATAAAAAAACATTTTTTTTTTAATCTGGAAGGGAACTGAGGTGTAACGGAAAATGAAGCCAAACAAGAAGTGCCACATATTTTTTTTTTCACAAGAAACGAAGTGCCACATTCCTACTTACCCGGAAACCTTTCTCCTTGTCAGCTTTAATATCTGCTTCTAAGTGTTTCAAGGTGCTGGTAAATCCTCGGAAAGCGAGGTACTCCCTCACCAGGTCATCCGTACGCTCCACAGCCGACGTCATCTCAGGGGCTGTACAGGTTATTCCGGAGACTACAAATGACAGTAATAATAAAAAAAGGAAAAAAAAAAAAAACACAAACACACCGTTAGGTACCGGTTAACTAATTTTCCAGGAATCAAAAAAAAAAATTAAAAAAACACACACACCACACACCAACAACACAACATACAATAAGACATATCAACAAAGGTTGACAGTAAAATATCCCAAAAATACTGAATTATCGGCTGCTTTGTTTTCACAAGTTATCTTCCAGGACAGCTTAACATGAGAGAATTGAATAGGAATGTGTGTTGTGACACCGGCGCAACTATTTAATATAAAACCTATAATTCCAATCTGTTATTATAAACACCTGTGCCAAGTGAAAAAATAAAAGAATAAATTGTGTATATGTGACATATACTACCGCGCCGATTGCATAGACCCAATTTTCAAAAACATATATAAATTAACAAAACATCCATAAACACCAGTGCTAACTCCAAAAAATATAAATGTATAATCTTTTAGCAGTCCTGTTAGAATGTGTGAGAGATAATGCCCATATGCCTCTACATGTTTCGCATGCACGCATGCGTCATCAGCATGCAAAACATGTAGAGGCATATGGGCATTATCTCTCACACATACGGAATTGTGTCACCAGCCTCCTCCACTGTTTAATGCTGTAGCTTCCGCCCGCTGAACCGCAAAACGAACGAGGGTTGGAACGCACGCTGCACAAACAGTAACGCTGGACAAGCTAATGCCGGCCGGGCATTGGTGCATGCGAGTGTGATATTTTAAAGCTTTCTTGGTTTAAATAAACTGGTCATAACTTTATTACACCATAAGAGCCTTTTTTCTTTTGGGGGAGCCAAAAGAGGTGAA
This sequence comes from Rana kukunoris, assembly GCA_029574335.1. Classification (NCBI taxonomy): domain Eukaryota; kingdom Metazoa; phylum Chordata; class Amphibia; order Anura; family Ranidae; genus Rana; species Rana kukunoris. Next base: position 434,960,220 of record CM056051.1, read on the forward strand.
CGCAAAGAGCTATTTGGGTCTGATACTTAAGATTGAGGATCGCGTGGAACCGCTGTTTAAGGATGTTATATGCGGTCTCCTTTCCGTGATCTGGTGAGCGCAATCTTTGAATAAAGGTGGTGGTTACACTACAAGGGTGTATAGTCACGGAGATCATCTTTACCACAGCATAGAGCACGTTTTTCTGACACTTTGGAAATTTAAAGGATTGAGGCACTGTTTACATAGGTGCAACAGCACGCACTAACAGGACTGCTAAAAGATTATATATTTATATTTTTTTGAGTTAGCACTGGTGTTTATGGATGTTTTGTTAATTTATATATATTTTATATGTTTTTGAAAATTGGGTCTATGCAATCAGCGCGGTAGTATATGTCACATATACACAATTTATTATTTTAATTGAATAGGAATACCTACATTGGGGTGAGACTGCTGCTTGTAAGACCTTCCTGCCAAATGCCTGATCCTTAATGGAGGCTAGATCTAACCAGTGGCGTTTAGTGAAAGTACTAGGCTCCATTAACACTTGTGCGACTTGTCATGCAACTTTGGACATCAAAGTTGCATGATAAGTTGTTTCCCCGTGTTTTTCAATGATACCCATTCATATATGAGCTCCGCCATTAAAAAAAAAAAATATTAAATATTAAAGCAACAAATACTGCAGCTGCTTACTTTTAATATATGGACACTTACCTGTCCTGGAGTCCAGCGACGTCTGCAGCAGAAGACGAGCAATCGCTCGTCCTCTGCTGCCCCCACCACCATCCTCGGTGAGGGAATCAGGAAGTGAAACGTTTCGGGTTCACTATCCGATTCTCTACGGCGCATGCATGACTCGCGCAGCGCCGTTCTCACTGGTCCCTGCTGTGTTCTGGGAGCCGTGTGTTTCCCGGAACACAACGGGCGGGAAGTGACGCACTACCCGCAGAGAGGACTCCTGGAAGTGGGTGCAAATACCTGTCTTAGACAGGCATCTGCACCCCCCTGTAAGGTGTCAAATGTGACACACGAGGGGGGGGGGGTTCCGATGAGCGAAAGTTCCATTTTAGTTTGGAGCTCCGCTTTAAAGGCCATAGACTTCAATGTTAACTCTCAGAAGTTGCATGAAAGACGTACCTGAATACTATAAGATGCAACTTGTCCATTACCACTGTTCAAAGCCAAAAGTCGTATACAAGTTGCACACCAAAATTTTGGAGTCATACAAAGTGTGAATGAAGCCTTAAAGCTGAACCATGTTGTGGCTCTTCAGATCTGTTCTGGGAGGCAACAGCTTTCTCTGCCCAGGAGCTCACAGTAGCTACAGTTGACAGAGCTTTCAATCCAAACTGAGGGAGTTAAAGCGGCAGCTTTGTAAACTTCTGAAATGGCTTCTTTTAACCATCTTGCAATAGTGTTCTTAGAAGTTCTAGAGCCTTTCCTGTAACCTTTGAACAAAATGAAGAGGCTAGAGGAATTCCTCCACTCCTTCATATGGTCAATATAAGAGATAAGATATTGCCTTGCATTAATCTTGTAATATTTTTCCTTGTTGCTAGTTTGTTTACAAATGGAAGGTATAACTTCTTCAAATGCTGTGTCTAATGTGAGAATAAGGCTGCATTCACACCTAGGCGTATTTACGCCGTACGCCCGACGCCGTAGCAGCCTGAAATACGCTGAAGGGTCGAATTAACATTGTCGGCTATGGAGATGGTTCACATCTCCACGCCGAACGCCGAAACGCCGTATGCCTGAAGCTTTAAACAAGTCCCGGACCCTTTTTTTCAGGCGTCTTCGGCGTTCAGCAAAAGCCGACAATGTAAAATCACCCCTCACCAGGCTAAAAACGATGCGATTTGTAGCGGCAAATCACGTTACAATACGGCGTGTACAAGTGTGAATGCAGCCTAATTTTGTCTCTGCGAGCTGAAAGCAAGGCTACTAGAAGTGCAGACTTGAGCGTTATAAATCTCACTGAACATTCATCCAGGAGGTTTAAAGAATTCTTGTTGAAAACGTCTTAGGACTATACCTAAATCACAAGCGGGAAACTTGGGTCTTCACATGGTTTTGCTCCTCGAGATCGACTTATGACAAGAGGATCTTCTGCAAACTTTAGCTCCAAGAAATTAGATAGGGCAGCTATCTGTTCTAGTAAAATGTTTAGGACTGCATTAAAGCGGTTGTATAGTCTTTTTTTTGTACTTTTACCTACAGGTAAGCCAATATAGCCTCTAGCCGTTTCATTTTGTTCAAAGGTTACAGGAAAGGCTCTAGAGGAGGGGTGTCAAACTCAATGTCATTGTGGGCCGCATCAGCATTACGATTCCCCTTAAAAGGGCCGGTTGTATCTGCAAGATTAGATGTCCAGCACATCACCTCCCCTTACATTAAATGTTAAGAGCCCCCCCACCATCAGAAGTTGAGTCCCCCACTCTCCCTTACATCACAGTGCACCCCCTTTCCTTATGCTGCTGCTGGGAAGAAGCTGGGTGCATTGCTTGAAAGCAGAATGTAAGGGTCTGGAGGAGGACCAGAGGAGGGCAGGAGAGGGATGAGGGCCACATGAAATGGCCTGGAGGGCCGGATTCGGCCCGCGGGCCTTGTGTTTGCCACCCCTGCTCTAGAGCTTCTAAGAGTACTATTGCAAGATGGTTAAAAGAAGCCATTTCAGAAGTTTACAAAGCTGCCGCTTTAACTCCCTCAGTTTGGATTGAAAGCTCTGTCAACTGTAGCTACTGCGACCTCCTGGGCAGAGAAAGCTGTTGCCTTCCAGAACAGATCTGAAGAGCCGCAACATGGTTCAGCCCTGTCCGTCCATGGACCAGGTAAGTTACCAATGCCTCCTTCTAAGGTAAGTATTTCATAATGAGCTAGTATGCAGTGCATACTAGCTCATTATGCCTTTTAGGTGACAAAAACAAATTCTGGTACTATTCAACCGCTTTAAAGTAGAGTTCCACCCATTTTGTTTCCCCCCCCCCCCCCCCAAAAATCTTAAAAATTATATATATATATATATATATATATATATATATATATATATATATATATATATATATAAAAAAATAAAAAAAAACATACTCACCTGAAAGGGCGGTTGCTATGGGGAAGTAGCTCTTCTGCCTCTTCTTCCACGTCCTCCTTCGCAGTGTCTTATGGGAACTGTGTGTATCCCAGGAGGCAGCTGCCCATTCACAAAGCGCTGCGTGAGTCGCGCATGCACAGTAGGAAACAGGCAGTGAAGCCGTAAGGCTTCACTGCCTGTTTCCCTTAGTAAGAATGGAGGCGCCACGCCGAGTTAGCTGACATTTTGCCTTGGCGTGTCTTCTGGGTATCGCAGCTCCAGCGGGGACCGACATCGCGGGCGACTAGGACAGGTAAGTGTCCTTATTAAAAGTCAGCAGCTACAGTGTTAGTAGCTGCTGACTTCAAAAAACAAAAACGCGGGTGGAATCCTGCTTTAAGGGTTGGTGCTCCGAGTAATCAATTTTCTAACTTCCAGTGTCTTATCACATGCCTGACAAAGGGGCCCTGCGTGGCTCCGAAACTTTGCACTATCCCTTGTGATATGATCTTTTTCATTAAAAAACTTTTTTGGATGGAACTTTTTTGGATGGAAGTTGTCAATCCAAGGTGTGCTGGCGAATATGTACGCTTGAGCTGGGTATCAGTCCAGGTACCTGGCAGATCCAGACTTTACTGTCATGATAACGCGGTGCCTGGACGTACATCCGTGAGGTCAGCCCATCTCAAAGTAGATCCTAATGTGCTGGATGTCACTTTAAACGAACTACTAACACTGAAACGTTGCACGCTCCTTGTGTCGGGATCATGCAATAAATATCCATTTGGACGCCATTCTGTGTCTATCCATGGTGTGCTGCCAAATATCTTCATTGTAATTTGGGGTGCATGTCTCACAAGGGCAGATGATGCAGTAGTGGAAATGCACATGGAACATAATTTTCCCGCACTGCATTCCAGTGTGGACAGACCCTTATACAAGCTGAAGCCATTGTAAAACAGGCCTTAAAGCTGTAGTAAAGGCTGGAGGAAAAAAAAAAGAAACTTCCCCCCTGCAAGTTAACAGCATTATGTGCTAGCATGCATACTAGCACAGTATGGAAAACTTGCTTTAAAAACAAGGCCCTCAAGCAGTGCTCTGTCATCGTTAACAGGGCTTCAATCTTCACCTAATCCTCCTTCTGGGTTTGTGGGCTCCAGCCGTTTAAATGGCATTACATCGCTCCCACACATGCGAGCTGCGACCATGGCACAGCATACTACGTATGCTGACGCTTCAAAGCGCCGTGAGACACCTCTTCCAATGACAACTAAGTGGGGTTTTCCCTTGACTTTGGAGAGATGACCTCTCACTTCCTGTGGAGTCTCCTGGACAGGAAGTGAGGGATAATCACTTTACAATGGGACACAGACAGTTAAGAAAAAAAATAATAATAATCCCACCCTATCCAAGAAAAGTCGATATTTGCTGGATCAACACAAAGTGGCATCCAAAAGATTATTTCTTGCATGATCACAACACAAGGAGAGGGCAATGTTTCAGGGTCACGCAGGACCCCTTCATCAGGCATTTCAGAGCTTATCCAGGAACGTGTGTAATGGGAATATGAAGTATTACCCTATCCAAGAGCACCCACACACATAAAGAAAGTTTTGCCTGTAAATAAAAAAATAAAATAAAAATAATGAGCCAATGACTGCACGAAGGAGTATGCTGGTACATTAAAGTGACTTGCATAATTTTTTTTTTTTTTGCCTCCCCCCCCCTCAAAAAAAAAAAAAAAAAAAAAAAAAAACAGAAAACACACCTTCAAGATTGCTAGCTGTATATCAGCGTATAGAGTTACCAGAGAACGTACACACTAAAGGGACAGGACCTCATCTAGAGATAGATATATAGAGATATATCTATATATATATATATACACACATACACGCACAAAACACACACATATATATATATACATACACACACAGGGCTTTTTTTCAGGGGGAACTCAGGTCCACCACCTCTGGCACAGACCCTTTGGTGCCTGCTCACCACAATCACTTGTAAACACAGAAGTCTGGTTTCTGTGTTAACAATTGACAGCTCTGCACTCTGTGTGTAACCACCTGAACTCTGCATTCTGTAGGTAATGCAATCCTGGTATTTAATGCCACTTTAAGACCCTTCTACTGTTTGTGAAATCTGAAAGGGGTCGTGGTTGAATTCCTGCACCTATTATCTGAGAAAAATGTATATATATATACATATATACATATATATATACATTTTTCTCAGATAATAGGTGCAGGAATTCAACACATATATATATACACACACACAGCCATTTATCTTCCTGATCTCCATACAGCACACTTCCCACTTTCCGCTATTCTACATAGAAAATCAGAATTCTGGACCCCAGGGACACTCTGTCATCACAGAACCCCATTATCCAGTCCTGCAAAGCTGCTACGTCTCCCCTCTCCTCCTCGCACCCCTTATAACCCCCATTCCCGGTACCTGATCCGTGCACTGTCCCCCCAACTCTCCGCACAGACTCCCCAGGGTGCTGTCAGTGTGCAGTGCGGGTGGCTGAGGTCACATGACACACAGAGAACGCGCCGGTCACGAGGGGATGTGAAAGTCCCCTATTAGAAAGACGGCGGCGGCGCAGAGCGCAGTGCGCGGAGCAGATAGAGGCTTTTCATTTCCGCCATCTTCATCCCAAAGCGAGGCTGCCAGTGTCGCTCTGCTCAGTTTCTTCCTAGAGCCGACTAGCGCAGTGCTGTTTGTTTACAACACCCGGCTTAGTGCTACCATTGATATTGTATGAATATGTTTTGCTATTTTTTAATATTAGCAGCCATTTCAATTTTCGGGGGAACTTTTTTTTTTTTTTTTTATAGTTAAAGCTAAATGTACTACTTCTGAGGGTGAAAAGATTTGTTGGAGCAAACTAAATTGCCAGGTCAACCTAAGGGCATCTCACGTTCATTGTGCAGAAGAAAAATTAGAATTTAGCTGATGGGTACAGCTAAAAGCAGAAACATTCACTAGAAAAAGTCAATACATTGTAGGTAGGCTGTAGATAATGACTTCATACTTTGGATGGTCACATTCCTGATACAGTGGTCTGGATAATCATCTAGGTGTCTCCACACTGAACCATCCCCCCATTGTGCCTCCACCTTACTGTACACACACTCTGCTGGACCCCCTCTTCTGTACACCCCCTCCCCAGCCTCCTACTGTACACCCCTTCCTCCAGCCCCCTACTGTACACACACCTGACCCGGCCTCCTACTGTACACCCCCCTCCCCCTCCTACTGTACACCCCTTCCTCCGGCCCCCTACTGTACACCCCCTCCCCCTATTGTACACACCCCCCCGGCCCCCTACTATACACACCCTCCCCAGCCTCCTACTGTACACCCCCTCCCCGACCTCCTACTGTACACACCCCTTCCTCTAGCCCCCGGACTCCTACTATGCACACCCTCACCCGGCCTCCTACTGTACCCCCCTCCCCCAGCCTCCTACTGTACACCGCCTCCCCGGCCTCCTACTGTACATCCCCACCCCAGCCCCCTACTGTACACACTCTCCCCGGCCTCCTACTGTACACTCCCACCCTGGCCTCCTACTGTACACACCCCTCACCCAGTCTCATACTTTACACCCCCGGCCTCCTACTGTACACACACCACACCCCTCCCACTGCCCCTTACTGTACACACCCTCCCCGGCCCCCTACTGTACACACCCTCCCCAGGCTCCTACTGTACACACCCCTCACCCGGCCTCCTACTGTACACCCCCTCCCAGACCTCCTACTGTATACACCCCTCACCTGACCTCCTACTGTACACACACCCCTTCCTCTTGCCCCTACTGTACACCCCCTCCCCGGCCACCTACTGTACACACCCTCCCTGGCCTCCTACTATGCACACCCTCACCCGGCCTCCTACTGTACCCCCTCCCCCAGATTCCTACTGTACACACCCCTCACCTGGCCTCCTACCGTACACCCCCTCCCCAGCCACCTACTGTACACACCCTCTACCCGGCCTCCTACTGTACATCCCCATCCCAGCCCCCTACTGTACACACCCTCCCCGACCTCCTACTGTACACTCCTACCCTGGCCTTCTACTGTACACACCCCTCACCCAGTCTCCTACTTTACACCCCCGGCCTCCTACTGTACACCCCCCTCCCCCGACCTCCTACTGTACACACCCCTTCCTCCGGCCCCCTACTGTACACCCCCTCCCCGGCCTCCTTCTGTACAATCCCTCCCCTGGCCTCCTACTGTACACACCCCTCACCTGGCCTCCTACTGTAAACCCACCTCCCCCAGCCTCCCTCTACTGTACACCCTACTCCACTGGGTCTTCCCTTACTGTACATCCTCCTTCACTGGTCCTGTATCTATTGTAAATCCTTCTTCACTGGGCCTCCACCCCACTGGCCTCCCTCACTATACACCCCCCTCCAGTGGGCCTCCATATACTGTACACCCATCTCCACAGGGCCTCTCTCTTCTGCACACCCTCCCCCGGCCTCCTACTGTACACACCCTCCCCTGGCCTCCTATTGTATACACCCCTCACCCAGCCTCCTACTGTACACCCCCCTCCCGGCCTCCTACTGTACACCCTCTCCCCGGCCACCTACTGTACACCCCCCTCCCCCGGCCTGTTACTGTACACACCCCTCCTCTGGCCTCCCTCTACTGTACACCCCCCTTCTTCAACTGGACACCACCTCCCTCCTACTGTACATTCCCCTTCCCCGACCTCCTTCTACTGTACACCCCCCATCCTTCCTTTACTGTACACCTCCCTCCCATTGCCTATCTCAACTGTACACCCCCCGACCTCCATTTAATGTACACCCCCTTGACCCCCCTCTACTGTACACCCCAGCTCCTGGCTTCCCTCTACTGTACACCCCCCTCCCTCTACTGTACACCCTACTCCACTGGGTCTTCCCTTGCTGTACATCCTCCTTCACTGGTCCTGTATCTGTGGAAAATCCTTCTTCACTGGGCCTCCACCGCACTGGCCTCCCTCACTATACACCCCCCTCCAGTGGGCCTCCATATACTGTACACCCATCTCCACAGGGCCTCTCTCTACTGTACACCCTCCCTAATTGGGCTTCCATCGACTGTACACCTCCCTCTGCTGGGTCTTCCCTTACTGTACACTCTTCTCCACTGGGCCTTCCTTTACTGTACACTGTCTTTCAATAAGCCTCCATCTACTGTACACCCCCCCTCGCTGGGCCTCCCTCTACTGTACACTGTACTTCACAGGGCCTCCATCTGTTGTATACCCCCCTCCTTTAATGTACACTCTACTGAACACCCAAATATTTTGTTGGACCCCTCTACTGTACCCCCTTTCCTCTGGGCCTTTATTTACTGTACACCCTCCTTCACTGGGCCTCCATCTACTGTACACTCCCCTCCGCTTGACCTTCTTTTACCATACACGCTTCTTCACTGGCCACCCTCTATTGTAAACCCCCCTACCTTGGCCTACCTATACTATATACCCCCCTCCTCTAGCCTCTTTCTACTGTACACCCCCTCTCCTGGCTTCCCTCTACTGTACACCTCCTTCTGCTGGGCCTCCCTTTATTGTACACTTACACCCCGCTGGCCTCCCTTGCTATACACCCCATCCAGTGGGCCTCCATATACTCTACACCCATCTCTACTGGGCCTCTCTGTACTGTACACCCTCCTTCACTGAGCCTCCATCTCTTGTACACCGTCCTCCACTGGGCTCCCATATACTGTACACCCCCTCCACTGGGCCTTTCTTTTTACTGTACATCCCCTCCACTGGGCTTCTTTTTACTGTAATCCCCTCCACTGGGCTCCTTTTTGGTGTACACTCCCTCCGATGGGTCTTCTTTTTACTGTACACCCCCCTCCACTGGGCCTTCTTTTTAATGTACATCCCCCTCAATGGGCCATCTTTTTAGTGTACATCCCCCTCCACTGGGCCTTCTTGTTACTGTATATCCCCCTCCAATGGGCCTTCTTTTTACTGTACACCCCCTCTAATGGGCCTTCTTTTTAATGTACATCCCCCTCAATGGGCCTTCTTTTTAGTGTACACCCCCTCCACTGGGCCGTCTTGTTACTGTATATCCCCCTCCAATGGGCCTTCTTTTTACTGTACACCCCCTCTGATGGGCCTTCTTTTTAATGTACATCCCCCTCAATGGGCCTTCTTTTTAGTGTACACCCCCTCCACTGGACCTTCTTGTTACTGTATATCCCCCTCCAATGGGCCTTCTTTTTACTGTACACCCCCTCTGATGGGCCTTCTTTTTACTGTACACCCCCCTCCAATGGGCCATCTTTTTACTGTACACCCCCCTCCACTGGGCCTTCTTGTTACTGTACAGTGTACACCACACTCCAATGTGTCTTCTTTTTAATGTACACCCCCTCTAATGGGCCTTCTTTTTACTGTACACCCCCCTCCATTGGGCCTTCTTTTTACTGTACACCCCCTCCACTGGGCCTTCTTTTTACTGTACACCCCCCTCCACTGGGCCTTCTTTTACTGTACACCCCCCTCCACTGGGCCTGCGTTTTTGTAAACAACCTCCACTGGGCCTTCTTGTTACTGTACACCCCCCTCCACTGGGCCTTCTTTTTTGTAAACCCCCTCCACTGGGCCTTCTTTTTACTGTACACCCCCCCTCCACTAGGCCTTCTTTTACTGTACACCCTATTCCACTGGGCCTGCTTTTTAATGTACACCCCCCTCCACTGGGCATTCTTTTTACTATACACCACCTCTGATGGGCCTCCTTTCACACCCTCAGTTGACTTGTCACCTTCATCTATGGGCCTCCCTCTATTGTACACTCCCTTTTGCTAGGCCCATGCTTTACTTTTAGCCCCCCTCAAACCTGCATCTTCTTAGCTCTTTTTTTCATTTGGGAATTTGCTGTAAATTTCTTCATCCAGCAGAGCTTCCAAGTCTGCTGGGATAATGCATGTCTTGTTTTACAGAACCTGCCTATTTCCCTCAAAGAACAGGGACCCCACTGCACATGTGACTCCTGCAAGTTCAACCCCACTTTCTACACCCCAAGCAGGACACAACGTCCCAACCATGGACATGTATACTGGTCATAACTATTATTCCCCCTGTACTGGATGTATATTGTGCCATATTTTCCTCCAAATTGCACCCCCCCCCCCCCCCCCCACACTACCCCTCCCCCGCACCCCGATATTCTCCCGCCATTTCTTTCATCAGAATCTTCATATTTCCACATGGATACAGTGTTATCATTTTCCTCCCCTCCTATTGGCTGGGCTGCGCGCTCTTCCCCAGCACCTATCGGCTCGCGCGGGGATTCCATTGGCCGGTCTGTTGCTCCCTGGAGTCGGAGATTGCTGTGATTGGCAGGTGATTGAGACGTCACCGCAGGGAGAAGTTCTGCGGGAGAAGTAGTGTGAGGAGTTTATAGAGTGTGGGCCGGAGGAGTAAGGGCAGGTAAGTGCTCCTAGCATTGTATCTGTATATAATATAGGCTAGGAATGGAATAAATGTATTTATTTATATGTGTGTATTGTTCTCGATGGGTGAGTTTTGCCTAGTGTGGTCTGGCTGGCTTCTGAATATGTAAAAATATAATATATTTCATGTAAAAAAGTGTATTTATATATATATGCATTATTCTAGATAGATAGATATATATATATATATATATATATATATATAGATAAATATATATCTATATATATATTATAGTATATTTACTATATACGTTTATCTTGGCCTCATATATACGGTATATTGATATATAGTTTATGCATGATCAATGTATATATAGATATACCTGTATATACTATTAGGGAAGCTTCAGTGTGCCTCCTAACATGATCAAAGAACTGCACATAATGTACAATGTATGTACAGTAGTGGTCTGCAAGACCTTTGCTTTCCTCTTGGGGCACTATTTCTTTCACTGACATCAACAATAGAGCATTGTTTTTCCCCCTGAGACCAACAATGGGGCAGTATTTCCCTCACTGATACCAATGATGGAACACTATTACTGCCACTGGTACCAATGACGGGGTACTATTCCTGCCACTGATACCAATGACGGGACACTATTCCTGCCACTGATACCAATGACGGGACACTATTCCTGCCACTTATACCAATGACGGGACACCATTCCTGCCACTGATACCAATGACGGGACACTATTCCTGCCACTGATACCAATGACGGGGCACTATTCCTGCCACTGATACCAATGATGGGGCACTATTCCTGCCACTGATACCAATGACGGGACACTATTCCTGCCACTGATACCAATGATGGGGCACTATTCCTGCCACTGATACCAATGACGGGACACTATTCCTGCAACTGATACCAATGATGGGGCACTATTCCTGCCACTGATACCAATGACAGGCCCTATTCTTGCCAGTGATACCAATGATGGGACACTATTCCTGCCACTGATACCAATGATGGGACAATAAGGGGGCCCTATTCTTGCCAGTGATACCAATGATGGGACACTATTCCTGCCACTGATACCAATGATGGGACAATATTCCTGCCACTGATACCAATGACGGGGCCCTATTCTTGCCACTGATACCAATGACGGGCCCTATTCTTGCCAGTGATACCAATGATGGGACACTATTCCTGCCACTGATACCAATGATGGGACAATATTCCTGCCACTGATACCAATGATGGGACACTATTCCTGCCACTGATACCAATGACGGGGCCCTCTTCTTGCCACTGATACCAATGACGGGACACTATTCCTGCCACTGATACCAAGGATGGGGCAGTATTCCTGCCACTGATACCAATGATAGGACACGATTTCTCTGTTCCTCCCATTGACACCAATAATGGGGAACTATTCCTCCCAATGACACCAACGCTGGGTCCCAATTCCTCCCAATGACACCAACGATGGGGCATTATTTTAACCACTGACATCAATGATGGGGCACTATTCCTGCCACTGAAATCAATGATGGAGCACTATCGCTCACACCAACACCAATAATGGGGTACTATTGTTCGCACTGACACCAGTGATGGGGAACCATTCCTCCCACTAATACCAATGATGGAGCACTATTCCTGCCCAGGGTGGATTTGATTTAAAAGAGAATTATGTTTTCCCCCCAGAGTCAGTCCGATGCTTCACCTGTGCCACGCCGCCTCTGCACTGAGAACCGAGCAATCAAACATTGCTGATGCCTCGGTTCTAACAGATCACGAGCGGAGAGCTGCTGACTGTCAGTCAATCAGCAACTCTGTGCTCTCACTGGGTCGCTGAGCTGTGGAGGGGTGGGAAGCGGGGGGTGTCAGTCCAGGCACCTGGCGGATCCGGACTTTATTTTCGGGATGACCCAATGCCTGGATTGATTCCAGTGAGGTCATCAAAGAGCGGACTTCAGAGCGCTCTCTCCTAAAAATAGGTCACAAATGTGCAAAACTAATTGCACCCCTGTGACCCATAGAAGAAGCCCAGCCGAACAAGCTCAGGCTGGACTTCTCATTTAAATCAAGTCGATTTAAATCATAATTTTTAAAGAGCACCTGTCATCTCTGTCCCGCAGCAGCTTCTCCTCTGACCTGCTGATGACTCACCGACAGTCTCATTCACTTTAAGGTGAGGGATGTGGCAGCAGCAGGTGATTGGACGCCCGCTAACAGGCACTGCCATGATGGATCTGAAATGACAGGTGCTCTTTAAATGTAAGGACTCATTCTTGCTGGTAGTTAGAATCTTTAATATTTTCAAACAAAATGAAGGTTTCCTATTTAGAATAATAACCTGTCAGGTTAGTAAAACAGCGATATCAGAACCGATTCAATCGTACAGTTTGTAGTGTACATAGATTTGCAAAACAGGAATATTCCTGAACTTTGTTTTATCTCATGGTTACTGTGAAATGGTGTGAATGCATCAATGCAGTGCATGTTATCTCAGCTTGCAGAGTTTGGATTCATTAAATGAGTTTACCAAAAATGTAAATATTGCAGAATATACAGCCTCATGCTACATAACTAAGCTCAATTTCATGCTAAATAAACCTAATTATTAATGTATTTTAAATATAAAACAATCTTTAGATAGAATTTCACTCCAAAAGCATTTTATTAAAACAAATGGATAAAAGTAAAAAAAATATCAGATTTAAAAAAATAATACATTTTTATCCACCCTGTTCCTGCCACTGACACCAATCCAACCCCCCCCCCCCAATATATGGGGGGCATATATCAGGACATTTTGTACTTCCGCTGGACACATTCTGGCCCCCCCCCCTAAAGTCTGAAGGATAGTAAACTTGGCCCTTTGTTCAGAAAGTTTGGTGACTCTAGATGTAATGCAACAGAAAATGATCAATGACATAGTACTGTAGTGGGACCCCGAGGGCACTCTGTATGATAACACATACACGCTCCAATCAAAGCAAATAAAAATGTTTTGGCTTCAGATAGATTTTAGAATCCAGCTTATGAAGGGTTAATGTCAATGTCATCCATGCACTAGGGGACCATTGTTATGTAAGAATTTATATGTATTATCAGGGCCGCCATCAGGAATTTTGGGGCCCCTTACACAGATTCAGGCATGGGCCCCCTGGTGCCGCGAATTGACAAGCGGGGGGGCACGAATTGAGAAGTGGGGTGGGGGAGGCGCAATTTGGGATAGCGGGGGGGCCTGGCCCGTGAATTGAGAAGCTGGAGGGGCCACAAATTAAAGGGGAGTTCCAGGCATTTTTAATGTTTATTAAAAGTCAGCAGCTACAAAAAATGTAGTTGCTGGTTTCTAATAAACATGCACTCACCTGCTCCACGTTCCAGCGACGCGCCGGCTGGAGCGAGCTTCGCTGGAGCCAGGGCACTGTTGTGGCACTCAAAACCACTGCACAGAGCAGATAAGTATAACATGTTTGTTATATAAAGAAAAAAGAAAGCCGAACCTTTAATACCACTTTAGAGCTTGCTGGTCCTTTGATTTTGTTGCTGCATTAGATACATTTTTTTAACTTAAAGCGGAGGTCCGCCAAATTTTTGTTTTTTTAAAGTCAGCAGCTACAAATACTGCAGCTGCTGACTCTTAAAATAAGGATACTTACCTGTCCAGGGCACCCAAAGCCGTTCTCTCCCTCGGCTCTCGGATGCTGCTGCCGCCATCTTTGGTGAGGGAATTAGAAAGTGAAGCCTCGCGGCTTCAATTCCTGGTTCCCTACTGCAAATGCACAAGCCGCGCTGCGTGGTCCTGAATGGTCCCTGCTGTCATCTGGGACCTGTGTGTCTCCCAGAAGACAGGGTGGGCGGTGGAGGCGCCGGACGTGGCATAGATAATGCCCGGAAGTGGAATCAAATACCTGTATTAGACAGGTATCTACTCCCCTGTCCCTCCTAAAAGGTGCCAAATGTGATACCGGAGGGGGGGGGGGGGGGGGGGCGACAATGGAAGTTCCATTTTTGGGTGGAACTCCGCTTTAATTTCACCTGGTGATTCCAAGAATAACCTGCATCCTGTCCTAGGATGGTTACACTGACTTTACTTTATTTATGGAGGGAGCTATGGCTGTCACACAGGATTGATTTGAAAGTGGACCTTCACTAAAAAAAAAAACTGAATTTCTCTCCCTCCACAGAGTAAGCCCTGGTTCACACTGGTGCGATTTGACATGTCAAATCGCATGTCAAGTCGGCGGCATTTGCCAGCAATGGCACGTCCTAATTGGTGCAACGCCAATTGAATCAATGACACTAGTAGTTTACACAATAAAGAAGGATGTTTGTGCTTTCTTTTCAGCTCACAGGAAGTGACAAGCACACTGCATTTCTGGCAGGGTCAACAAGTATTTTCTGTACTTGCCGAAAATTTTCTTAGCGTGAAAAATGAAAACGAATGCAGACACAATATCTAAGGACTCGTAAGATGCAATAAATTACATTTTTGTTTGTGAGTTTAGATACACACTACAAGTCAATCATTCTAGGTATCTAGTTTAGGAGATCAGCAAATGTGTCTAATAACAGCCCCTCCCAGATTTTGAAACAGACAAAAAGACCTAGAGATCTTTAGTCTGGACTATCCATGTCCACCAATTACAATTAATCTGTCCTTTTTTATAGTGTTCATGTTTTCTAATAATAGTTATGATGCCCAATTTTATAGTGCCCTCCTTACAGTTGTCTGAGCTTTAAGTCCACTGATGTGCAGATGTGTTCCGATAGTTCCCCTGGGGAAAAAAATCAATTTGAATCCTGAATCGAGTTGCAAGGTCAAATCAATTCAGGTTTTTTTTAAAAAACATTTTTTTTTTTTTTTTCCACCAGGACCGACAAACTTTTAACATTGCCTGTCTCTTCTTAATAACATGTAGAATCGGCTGGTAGTTTAAAAAAAAAAGTCCGTACATACCATTTTCCGCATGTAGTCTCACCGCCGCTTCCGGGTATGATGTGTGGGGACAGGCATCCGATCGACGCATACAGCGCGTCACGAGATGCCGAAAGAAGCCGAACGTTGGTGCGGCTCTATACGGCGCATGCGCACCAACGTTCGGCTTCTTTCGGCATATCGTGATGCGCTGTATGCGTCGATCGGATGCCTGTCATTTAAGTAGGCACGCCCATCCCCGGCCGCCAGACCCGGAAGCGAAGGTGAGACTGCATGCCGAAAATGGTATGTACGGACGTTTTTTTTTTAAACTACCAGCCGATTCTACATGTTATTAAGAAGAGACAGGCAATGTTAAAAGTTTCTTTTTAGGGGAACCTCCCCTTTAAGATCTCTCAAGTTAAAGACAAGTAGACCCCCCCCCCCCCACTGACAGCTTGTAGGGGTTCTTCTCCCCTGTAGCAGCCATCAGAATTAAATTCAGCCATCTGTGTAGGGCTCTGTCTGCACATCCACATTATTCATTCACAGAGATCTTTGAATGTACAAACTATTAGTCCCATTTGCTACCCTGGCAGATGGACTTGTAGTTTTCAATGTAACACAAACGTGGTGACTACCGCACTTGTAGTCTATTGATACTTCCTCTATCTCTCTAAGGCTGGGTTCACACTAGAGAACGCAGCGGCTCACAGGAGGAGTCCGGTGCGTCTCCATTCATCGTTTCAGGTCTGAGTCAGACCGAATTTTGGGCTAAATTTGGACCTCAAACAGACGGAGATGTGTAAACCAGTTCTATAGAGAGTCGGTCACAATCTGCTATGCAAATTGGATGCAGAGAAAGCCGCATCCAATTTACAATCATGTGCACCTAGCCTAATTGGAAGGCCATACCTTGGAAAGTCTATTGCAGGTATATTTGCAAAAAAATAAATAAAAAAAATGCACCCTTTTCTGCAGATACACAGTATGTGCATTTATCATTTTTCTTGCAAAGGCGGACTTAGCCTTTAGGGGCCCTTTTACACCTGTGCAGTCCGATGTCATGTGGGAATACATGCATGTTAGGCTACGTTCACACGGGTACTTTTCTGCAGAGTTATCTGCATTTAGAAGCACTCTGTGCTATGGCCGCATACAAATTGGCTGATTAGCTGCAGCCAGAATTCTTCAGAAATGCCAACCCTGGATATACATTGTCTGCGTCCAGGGTCGGTCTGAAGCGCTATTTACATGAGCCACTGACAGCTGCTGCTGTTGGCACACAGCGTGTACAGGAAGTGTTTACATCCATTGGGCAAGAATCTAGTGATTCCTGCCAGTGGCTGCCCCTGGGTGCTGCAGTTTAACCATGTAAATGTAGCCTCATGACATGTGTTAGGGCCCTTAGGCTGGCGAATGACAGGGCGGTCCCTGCACACTGTGCAGGGACCGCCCTGCCAGATCTCCGCTCTCGCCTATGGGGGGATCGGATGAACATGGACCGTCTGTCCTTGTTCACCCGATCCGCAGACGGATTGAAAAATAGGATTTTCCTCCGTCTGCAGAATCGGAGCATTGCGGACTCGGATGAGATCGGGTGTCAGCGGATGAACTTCCGCTGACACCCGCTATCTCATAGGGATAAATGTATGTCCCTTTTTCATCTGTAAACAGATGGATGAAAAAGCGGACATACGGTCCGCAGGTGTGAAAGGGGCCTTATGTTTAAGTCAGCCCAATAATTTGACCTACAATGGGACATGCAAGTTTTATTTGTCAGCACAGCCCTGACCAATGACATACAACCGTCACTGGACTCCATATAGACATGAACTGGCTGTTAACAGGCTGCATGAGATCAACTGTACTAAAATGTTAAGGATGATGGTGTTTTTTTGGCAATTCTTTAGGATTCAGAGTGCTAAAGCAAAAAATTTGTAATTGAGTTTGGGTTTACATCTGCTTTAATTCTATCTGATCCAATAAAATATCAGTTTGGGTAGACTGACCTTTCCAAATGATAAAATAATACCCATTGAATTTACCAGACTCTCAGAAAAGTAAAATTATTATTTTTTTTTTTATCTAAAGAACATTTTTCTTCATTTAATGGCTTCTCAGTTTTACATTAAATATTGCATCCTTCTTTTCTCTGTTGCAATTGAACAGTGTATTTAATTCTCAGTTTTGAATATGCAGATTTCACTGACAGCAGTAATTGGTGATAACTGGGGCTTGTTAAACACCATTCACCTAATGACCTGTTGCCGGCAGCGTTGAGTCTTCATCCCTGGAACTTCTTGGCTGCAAGGCTTGAGTAGACTACTGACAACAGGTAATATGATATACATAGATGTCCATAGAGAAATGGAAGTTATGAAAAGATACCCTATTTGAATACTGGTAAAAAAAAAAAAAATAAACGGTGCTTTCTACTTTCTAGATCCCGGCAGTTAGGGCCTTCACTAAAGCAACACTGTTGAGGCTGTTCATCTCAAATTATTTGGCATTCTTATCGTATCTAATCAATATGTTCAGTGGATGTTGGTAGAACATTATATTGCAGTCGCACCAGAAATCAGGCTGTTAGGCTGCTGCTGGATGAACAGTGTGATGGTCCAATACTACAGACCATATCATTTTGGAGAAAGGTGTTTTTTTTTATTTGTTTAGGTTTTTTTGTTTTTTTTAAGGCTGGTTACAGGAGAATGGCATCTAACACACAAGTACAGTGTCAGCCATCACTGTGTATGTTTCTGCATTGCCCAAAAGAAGTGCGGATATATTTTTTGAATAAAGAAGTGTTAATTGGTCCTAAAAGATGTACAGTCGGAATTGGAGTGCTGCACTGGGCTCCGACAGAGACCAGTTGGGGCATACCTGCTGGAGGCTTATTCATCTTTCTCTTTTCCTTTTTCTTCTCCTTTTTCTGGACTTACTACTTTCCTATCTCTTGTCGTCGTCTGTTTGTCTGTCTATGTCCTGTATGGGTTAGTTTTGTCTAGGTCCTTGTTTTTATTTAGTTCATATTCCCTTGTTCTCCTTCCTTGGGAATTAGTACATGGTCCCCCGTACACATGCCCAGCTCATGGGTTTTCCGATGCTGGGGTTGTTCCCTTGATTGGGCCGGACCTTATTGTACAAATGTGGTCTCCCCTCCTTCGTGTTGGAAGGGGAGACTCCTAGTTTTCTTTGTTAGGAGGCCCTTGTTTTTCAGGTGCCTATGGGCCAGATTTCGGCCGGGTAGGGTATGATGGAGGTCATTTGACCCCCCCTCCCCATAATAGGCGCTGGGAAGCGAGGGCTCCTAGCCTAGTTGGGTCCTTGCCCCTGGTTTTGATGTAGGACGGGTAAGAGATCTGGGGGGGGGGGGGCGGCCGCCCCTCCTCGATAGTTTAGTGTTACTTTTCGGGAAATGGCACCTTGTCCTTAAGTTGCTTTGTTGTACTTTTGCACTGTACTATTTTGTATATTGTTTGCAGACCATGTTCAATGTGCACATCACTTATGTTTGTGTATACATGTTCCTTTTTCTTTTCTCAATAAAGACAGATTATACAAAAAAAAAAAAGATGTACAGTCTCAGTTTCAACATTTAGGAATTCTTTATTTATTGTGAATATATCAAACGTATATCCAGCCACAGTTGTGTACTGAGCACTAAAAGAAACCCCAAACGTTGAAGGGTTTGAAGCTTTAGGCTCGATTCACACCTGTGCATGTTGCTTTTGAGCATTTTTGCAGTGCTTGCTGCGTTTTTCATTTGCGTTTTTTTTTTTTATTATTATTATCTTTTTTTTAGCCGGCAATTGAAATTTTTTTTACATTTCCTTTAACGACCAGCTATAAAAAGTTTAAAAAAAACCTGCAAAATCGCAGTAAAAATGCGGTACTTGGATGCGGGTCCATTGAATTCTATTACATACAAAACGCTGCTTTTTGCAGAAAAAAAGTCCCTGACCCTTTCCAAAAAATGCAGAGGCACAAAAAAGCATTGATGTGAACATGTTCCATAGGAAACCATGTTAAAAAAAAAATTCCCTGCATTTCTGCAAAATGTAACCACTAAGTGGAATTTAGTAAAGCTGCTGCACCACTTTTCTGGTGTTAATTGCCCTTGTTAATGTATTGCGCCAAATTCATAAAGAATTTGCGACCCTTTTGATTTTGACAGTGACTCATGCACCAAATTCATTCAGTTGTAAATGTGCCAAATTCAAAATAAAATACAGACTCTATGGTGGTTATTTACTAAAGGCAAATACACTTTGCACTACAAGTGCAAAGTGCACTTGGAAGTGCAGTCGCTGTAGATCTGAGGGGGACATGCAAGGAGAATAAAAAACAGCATTTTAGCTTGCACATGATTGGATAATAAAATCAGCAGAGCTTCTACTCATTTCAGATCTTTACAGCAACTGCACTTCCAGTGCAATTTTAAGTGCACTTTGCACTTGTAGTGCAAAGTGGATTTGCCTTTAGTAAATAACCCCCATTGTATCTTACAAAAGTGAAGCTTACTAAGACCATTTAGACTGCATAGGTTGCAATATAAAACATATAAATGCCCTATGCACTCTATTGCTTTAAAAACACACACAACCCTTTTTCCTAATCATGTAACTTGAGTTGTGGTGCGCTACAGCACAGCAACAAATGTTACTTGTATTACTTCTAGCTGTTGTAATGCAAAAAAATAGACCCTGAAAGAATCACAGGTCCTACTTTGTGCACCATTTTTTTCTGACGCAGCGCACCACAACATGCTGTAGTGCATTTACATGCATTGTGGTATTCTGCAACTCATATGCGTTGGCGGTGCTTTGGGTTAATGCACTGGCGCACCACTAAGAATAAATGCCGCCGCAATAAACCAACAAGTGTAACATGCCTAAAGGCTCGTACACACGGTAGGACATCCAACAAAATTTCCCTTGGATTTTTGTCCTAATTGATTTGTCCGGTCACACCCATAGCATACACACAGTCAGACTTTTCTGCAAACTTTTCTAAAACTTTCCCATCATCACGTGGTTTTTCTGCTCTTTACCGCCACCCTTTGGTTAACTTCTGCTATTGTTGGTTGATTTTAACATTGGTTCTGAGCATGCGTATTTGCACTTTGTACAAAAGTTGGTTGGATTGCTGTACACACGGTCACACAAAGCACCATCGGACTTTTGTTGCCGAAAAGTTGGTCCGTTCACAGACCCAACTTTTTGTCGGATGAAACCTGAAAAAGTTGGTCCGATGGAGCGTACACACGATCAGACAAATTTGAAAAGTTGCAGATTTTGAAGTTGGTCGGCCAAAAGTCTGACCGTGTGTATGGGGCTTTAGGCTGGGTTCACACCGCAGCATGGATCGGCTCACAACAGGGGTCCGGTGCGTCCCCATTCACTGTTGCAAAAAGCCAGACCAGAAAAGAACCGGAAGCAGACCAGAAGATGCACAGGACTCATGTGCAATTCACACCGGAGCCGCTCCGGAGATGTGTGAACCGGCTCCATAGAGAGCCGGTCACAGTCTCCTGTCGTGCAAATTGGATGTGGAAAAACCGCATCTAATTCGCAATAGTGTGAGCCCAGCCTTAAAGCGGAGCTCCAGCCGCGAATTTTTATTTTTTTTAAAGTCAGCAGCTACTAACAGTGTAGCTGCTGACTTTAAATAAGGACACTTACCTGTCCTAGGCGCCCGCGCTGATGTGCCCCCCCGTTGCCGGTCCCGCGATCGCTCCGAGTCCCGCGCCGCCATTCACACTATGGGAAACAGGCAGTGAAGCCGTACGGCTTCACTGCCCGTTTCCTACTGTGCCTGCGCAAGTCTCACGCTGGCTTGTGAATGGGCGCGCTGCTCTCTGAGAACACACACAGTTCCCAGAAAGCAGCGCGCCCCATTCACAAGGAGAAGAAGAAGAAGAAATCAAACCGCGGTGCAGGTGAGGCAGATTACGGACTTCCGCATAGCAACAGCTATTTCGGGTGAGTATTTATTTATTTTTATTTTTTTCAGGTTTTTTTTTTTAAACAACATGGCAAAATTTTGTTTTCATGGGTGGAGCTCCGCTTTAAGGTGAAATACTGTAATGTGCGCTTCACACTGGAAAGTTATGAATGGGCTCTAAAATGGTCACACATAGGTAAGAATCTGGCCTTATGACTCCCGCTTTAGGGATTTGGTTACATTTTTGCAAAAACTCAGACAGCAAGAAAACAGAGGAAACTGCACCGGTTTGTGTTAGTGGGGGACAACATGCAAGCAAGGTGCTAAATGCATTTTTATTCTTTAAAAAAAAAAAATTAAGCAACAGTGGAAATGAGAAGTTCTTAGAATCATGGACTTAACCAGGCCTGGACTGGGCACGCAAACGCAGTCTGATGTCATGTTGCTCATCATTATAATCGGCCTTACCAACACAGCTCAATACAATTGGTGGAAAACTAAGTGTAATATGGTCAGTGCAATATAGTTTACTTAAACCCACTTCCTAATAGGAATCCAAGTGATTGAGAGAACAAAGACAACCTACCGGTAATGAGCTTGTGTGATAGAAAAATTTCAGTCATTTTTATTATTTGAAAAAAATGTGAATTATTTGCTTGAAAGTACTAAAATATTTATTTAATCCTTATGGAAAAAAGGAAAATTTATATGAAATACTTACTGTAATTTTCCTTTCCTGATGGACTCCATAGCAGCCTACGAGTGGGTTAATCCCGCCTCTCATACCTCATAGGACTCCTCTCCCATAAAGCTTTGCTTCTCACCATAGACTGTGTTCCGTAATATAGCCTACTCCAGCAAAGGGAGGGAACTCCTGCTGCCATGGAGTCCATCAGGAAAGGAAAATTACGGTAAGTATTTCATATAAATTTTCCTTTTTCCTGACAGACTCCATGGCAGCCTACGTGTGGGAAATAACTAGCCATACACACCCGGGTGGGCAATTGCTGGTTAAAGAAAACAAATTTAATTGACATTGTCAACAGATAAAACATGTAAACCAAAATTAACCGACGATAAAGAAGCCGGTTCTACGCAGTAGTGCGTCATAAACGTATTTAACGACGACCAAGAGGCCGCTCTGCAGATCACTTCTGGGGACACGTGCCGAGCCGCCGCCCATGACGTGGCTATGCCCCGAGTAGAGTGTGCGGTTACCGCTTCCGGAGGAGCCAAACCTTTCGCCTTGTAAGCCCCCTGGATAGCTTGGACAATCCATGCTGCGATGGTTCTAGAGGAAGCACGCATTCCCTTGTTTTTTCCATGGAAGGAAACAAATAGATGATCGGATTTGCGAAAAGAAGCTGTGGCTTCCAGATACTGCTTCAACACTTTTCCGACGTCCAAAGGATGAGCATCCGAGTCCTCCGAACCCCGAAAGGTTGGAAGGACTATCTCCTGGTTCTCATGAAAGACCGATGACACTTTCGGTTTTGAACCTAGCATAGGAATAAAACGACACGATCTGGGAAGAACGTAAGGAAAGGTTCTTTACATCCTAATGACCCAATTTCGGACACCCTCTTCGCTGATGTTATAGCAACAAGAAAGACCACTTTGAGGGAAAGATCCTTAACTGATAATTGATTTGAGTTTTGAAGGTCTGAGAAAAAGTCCAGGACTAATGGTAGGTCCCATTTGGAAAATCTTGGCTTTCTTAAAGGCCTCAGCCTTATGGCTCCTCTAAAAAATTGTCTGACCAGAGAGTGAGTAGCCCAGGATACACCTGTGAATGCGGAGATAGCTGAAACTTGGACTCTTAATGAGCTGACGGATAAAGGAAGATCAAGACCTGTTTGGAGAAAGCCTAGAATATCCTTGATACTGGGGTTAGCAGGAGAACCACCCATGGAAGAGGTGTAGTCTGAGAACTTTGACCAGATTCTTTGGTAGATTTTATTGGTGCTTGGCCTTCTGGCGTTTAACAAAGTAGCGATGGCTCTGCTTGGACATCCTAATGTTTCCAACCTTTTCCTTTCAAGAACCATGCCATCAAGTGCAAGTGGGCTGGACATGGATGAGGGATCGACCCTTGCAACAGGAGATCCGGTCTGGATGGAAGCTGAACTGGATCCCGGAAGCTCAATTGGGACAGTAACGGGAACCACGGCCTGTTGGGCCAAAATGGAATTATTGCCACTACCTCGGCTTCTTCCCACCTGAGTCTCGCTAGGAATCGGAGGATGACTGGGACTGAAGGGAAGGCATAAGCTCTGCTGAACCTCCACTGATCCGTTAGGGCGTCTTCCCCGAAAGCCTGGGGACAGCGGTATCTGGTGTAATACTTCTCCAGTTTGAAGTTGCGTGGGGACGCAAATAGATCCACCTCCGGTGAAAAATCCAGTGACAGGATCCAACTGAAAACATCGTTGTGGAGAGACCACTCGTTGTCGAGAGATGTTCTCGAGAGGAAATCTGCCTGTAGATTCTGAGCTCCAGGGAGATATACAGCTGACAAATTCGACAGGTGTGTCTGTGCCCAAGACATGATTGGATTTACCTCCTTCAGTAGAGACAGACTGCAAGTGCCACCCTGTCTCTTGATGTATGACACTGCCGATGTGTTGTCCATCCTTAGGAGGACTGAGGATCCTTTTATTAGGTGAAGGAAGGCATGTAGAGCACAAAGGGCTGCCCGAAGCTCCAGGACATTGGAGACGACTTTCTGGGACGGGAAGTCCCACTTCCCTTGGGCTACCTCCGTCAGGCAGAGAGCCCCCCAACCTGTGTTGCTGGCATCCGATGTGATTGTGATCCAAGAAACAGGGGCTAGAGAATGGCAATTGAGGAGGTTTTTCCGAAGTAGCCACCAGGGAAGACTCTCTCTCATGTGCGATGTTATCCGAATCGTTTGGACTTGTGACTTCGAGTCCCACTGCTGGAGAAAACCCTTCTGGAAGGGTCGCATCTTCCACTGTGCCCATCTCACCATAGGGACTGTGGAGACCATGGTACCTATTATGTTGAGACATTGCGAGGCTTTGAGAAAAGGTGTTTCTAGAGCACAACGAATCCTGTCCCGGACTACAGGGATTTTCACTAGGGGCAGCGAGATGGTACTCAGAGCTGTGTCGAATTGGGCACCGAGAAAGATTAGAGATTGTGTCGGTTCTAGATGACTCTTCTCTTTGTTTAGTAGCCAACCAAACTCGGTCAGAATGGATATGACCAGATCTTTGTGGGATAACAGCTGCTCCTTGCTTTGTGAAAGTAGTAGCAGGTCGTCTAAGTAGTGATGCAGACGAATGCCTCTGATTCTGATCAGAGCCACGACTGCCAGTAGGAGTTTCGAGAATACTCTTGGCGATGTTGTGAGCCCGAAAGGGAGACAAGTAAACTGGAGGTGAATATTGCCTACAGCAAACCGGAGATACTTTTGGAATTCCACTGCTATGGGGACGTGAAGTAGGCATCTTTCAGGTCTATGGACACCAGCCAGTCGCCTGGCTGAACTGCTTGACGGATCGTGAGGAGCGACTCCATCTTGAATTTCTCTTTCTTGATAAAGGTGTTTAGATGTGTCAGATCTATCACTGGTCTCCAGGAACCTGACTTTTTTAGGACCAGAAAAAGTGGTGAATACATCCCTTGGAATCTCTCGGCTGTTGGGACGTGTATAGCAGCACCTTGAGCCACAAGTGAGCTTGTGTATGACAAGAGGACTTGTCTTTTCTCTTCTGAGCAAGGCATGATTGTGGGAATGAACTGCAGAATAGGCGGGGCGATAAATGTCCAAGAATGACCTATAGATACGGTCTTGACGGACCAAAAATCCTTTATCGAGGCTGCCCAGATGTGCTGGAATTGAAGGAGGCGAGCCCCGACTTTTTCCGTCTGGGCCGACCCTGTATCAAAAGGACTTAGGGGCCTCACGCCCACCAGAAGAAGAGCTTTTTGCGGACCTTTGACTGGAGGGCTGGTTTTTTCGCCAGTTCTTCCTGAAATCACGCCCAGGTCTGTATCGGCGGGCCTCCCTTGCCCGATCTTGATCCTGCCTAGGAAAAAATTTTCTCTGTCCATATGGACGTCGATCCTGGGGAAGGAAGCTTGACTTACCCCCAGTGGCCCGGGAAATGGCACTGTCCAACTTATTCCCAAAAAGGGAGGACCCTAAAAAGGGTATTTTGCACCAGGCCTGTTTAGAGGCAGGGTCAGCCACCCAAGGCCGTAGCCACAAGGCACGTTTGGCTGTAACAGAGGAGAGCATGACCCGAGACACTAGGCGAATAAGATCAAGGGAGGCCTCCCCCAAAAAAACCGAGGCCATTTTCAGTTCTTGAACTGGAATACTTCTGGCTAAGTCTTCAGGGACGCAGGACAACACAGAGTCCATCTCACCTGTCCAGGCCTCCATTGCTTTAGACAGGGCTGCAAGAGCCAAGGCTGGTTTACAAGCCATGCCTGCTGTAATATAGATACATTTTAGATCAGTGTCTATTTTCCTCTCCAGACCATCCTTGAAGGAAACAGTGTCTTCCAGAGGGAGGGTGACATGTTTAACCAGTCTCATCAAGGCTGCATCAACAAGAGGGGCTGACTCTAAATGTCTCACCTCCTCACTCTTGAATGGGTACATTTTTGCAATTTTGGAGATTAAAGAATTTTTCTTATCTGAGCCAGACCATTCCTCTGTAATAACTTCTCCAAGTTCACCCAGAAGGGGAACGTTTGGGCGGTCTTTCTTTAGCTGCCTGAAGTACTTCCTTTGCTTGGAAGGTGCTTCTACTGGATCTTCCCACTTTAAGGCGTCCTTAACAGCTTTAACCAAGGTTGGGACCAGGGAAAAGTCAAAGCCCGCTGTATAATTAATACTTTCCTCATCACTATCTGAGGACACGCTTGGGGTGCGGTTAAGCTGGGAGGGCCCCGGCACCTCAGGATTATCCTGTACAAGGAGTGGGGGAGGCTCAACAGGAGGGACCGATGCTTGGATGGGCTCAGAGCCGTTCAAAGATTCTTGGACTACTCTTCTGACCAGGGCTTCCACCTGCTGGTCTTCACCTCCTCTTTCCCTTACAGCACGGGAATAACATGGCTCACAGAGGGATTTTCCTTCTGGGACCTGAGCTCTGCATCCCCAACATGATTTCCTTCCAGAGTGACTGGAGTGGCGGTGAGAATGGTGACTAGATGTGGATCTAGATCCCTCTCTATGATGTTTAGACGATGACCTAGAGCTTCTAGAGTTTGAATGACGATGCTGAGACCGACTCTCATCATTATCTTCACGTGCTAATGACTGACGAACAGACCTGGAGGGGCTGGAAAAAAAGGAAATAGAATACTATTTTTTAAAAATGACCAAAACCTCATTGAAAAACAGGTAGAGGGAAATAAATTCCATCCTACCTGCAGCGTAAGGTTTGGCCACAGGGGGGCGGTGACATATCCATGGCAGGAAGCACACAGTACTGCAATAACCAATAGGACACAATCAGTAATCTGGCATATAGATAATACAGTGGAAGAAAGGCAGTGACATACACAGCCTCTTACCTTAGAGCAGCAAGACAACCCTGGACGTAGTGCTCAGGAATGTGCCACTCTCTAGCTGTCTGTGACAGCTATTTAAACTTGCCGCCTAATGATGACGTCACCGCGCACAGCCGAGCGCTAAACGCGCCTGCGCAGTGCTCGGCGTCCCCGCTGAAGACCTCGCGGGCATGCGCGATCGCGGCCGCCCGGACTGGAACGCCCAGTCGCAACCAAGCCTCGTTCGCAAACGAGACCTGCGCATGCGCACACCATTGGGAAGCGGCAAAGCTGGAACGCAAATGCGTTCCAGCGGCCATTCCTAACAGGACAGACAACAAACACAAACTGGCTGCCATGAAAACAGTAAGTAGAAAATGATACATTACCAGCGATGAACAACCCACGGTCTTGCCTGGAAATAGGAGCACCGCTGCTCACTCCGCACGGTCTGGGGTAATGAGGATGGGGCCACCTGTTAATAATCAGGGCATATGGCCAAAACTCTGCTCACCTGCCAGTGGCAGGGTAGTGAGCATTTTAAAACCACCATAGACAATAAAAATGTCCATCCAGCTAATAGCTGAGATTCGTTGGACTTCCAGAGCCATAGTCAGTCGCTCTATAAGTGTGCACCACCAGGACTTTGGACCGAGGGACATCTTTCTTTTAAGGTAAAAAGTTTTACCAGGTCCTAGGAGGAGGACAAAAAAGGAACACAGTCTATGGTGAGAAGCAAAGCTTTATGGGAGAGGGGTCCTATGAGGTATGAGAGGCGGGATTAACCCACACGTAGGCTGCCATGGAGTCTGTCAGGAAAGTGAATTTAAATTGTAATCGACTAGATTTGCATGTGATTCCAGCAGCAATATTGGTAGCCATTGGTGCCTAAGTTTTGGGTGTTCCCACCCAGCTGGGGAGTTTGTGCTTTTTCTGTTTATATCTTTATAACATGAAATACATACCAAATCCAGCAGGGATGGTGGGAGCTCCTCATAATAGGCACAGCCAGTGTGTAGACCTAAGAATTCAGCCCAGGGATAGTGGAATCCCTTATAATGGGCACAGTAGGATTGCAGATCTTGGAACTCGGCCAAGAGATGGTGGGAACCCCTCACAATAGGCACAATAGGTGTACAGACCTGGGAACTCAGCCCAGGGATGGTGGGAACCCCTCATTATAGACACAATGGGTGTACAGACCTGTGAACTCAGCCCAGGGATGGTGGGAACCCCTCATAAATGGCACAGCAGGTGTGTGAACCTGATAACTCAATAAAGGTATAGTGGGCGTCCCTCATAATTGGGACATCAGGTATGCAGACCTAGAAACTCAGTACCGGGATGCAGGTGTGCAGACATGGGAACTCATCTCAGGGATGGTGGGAGCTCTTCATAATGGCACAGAGGTCTTACAATGAGAGCCCCTGAGAGATGAGAAAAAAACTGATGGATTAACTTTCCAATTTTGGTGGACTTACCCTTTAATTGTGAGCATATGCATTCTTTGAACAGGTATATGTGCAGCATGCTTGTTTGGTTGAATGGATACAACTGGTGAGGGCAGCACCAAGAAGGGAAAGCGTAGGAAAGATAAAGGGAAGGCTCCAGCCAGGAAACGTCCAACACGGACTCGGAAACCCACTTCTGTCACTCACCTCATCCAACAGCTGCATCAGACTGTGTTTCCTAGTACTAATACGCAAGCCACAAGGGTAGGTAGTGTCTGGTCAAAGAAAGTTAACATACCCTTAAAGACTAACTTTACATTTAACTCCTCCATGGACCAAATTGTAAATGTAAAGCATACATGCCTTAATTCCAGGTGTTTGCTACATGTGATGTACCCACCTCAATGCTGCTTAGAAAGGTGCTCAAGTTGTGACATGTCAGTACTGTATAATGCAGCAGTGCACTAATTGCCTAGGCTGTGATGACGCTAGTCAAGTGGGTGTGTCTGTCCATGACAACCTGGGCTCACAAGAAGTGGTTGGATAAAGCTGAACATTGTTGAGCCCAGATGACTGTGGACATCTAATGGTGGAAGGGACTTACTGTCTGGGGCAGCGCCAGAGAGATGGGTGAGTATTGTAGCAAGGGCTTTTTTTTGGTTTACTGGTCTTGCTGGAATCTACTTGAAAACAAACCAAAGAAAAGCCTGGAGTTGAGATTTAAAGCTTAACTCCGAGAATACAAAATCTACCCTTGTTTAGTCGAAGGTGCAGGGATAAAGTGTATTACTTACCCTATGCCTTGGTTCAGTAGTTCCAGCACTTTCTTCAAGTTCCGCATGGTGGGTGGTACTGTGGCATCTTCTTGCACAGTGCAGGGAAGGCATGCGACTGCTGACCAAAGCTGCATAGAGAGGACACTACAGGCGACCACCACATATTGAGGAAGCCTGCCAAAACCAGGAAAAGGGTGAGTAATACACCTTATCCCTGCACCCCTAGAAGCCCCACTGCAAGTAAATCTGTGTTTTTTCAAATGCAGTAAAACAGGATCAGGGTCACTTTAAGGCTACTTTCACACTTGGGCGTTGCGCCGTCTTCGGTAAAGCGCCAATATTTTTAGCGGTGCTTTACTGTCGTTTTTGCGGCGCTATTCGGCTGCTAGCGGGGAGCTTCTTGTCCCCGCTAGCGTCCGGAAAAGGGTTAAAACTGCCCATTGATTTCAATGGGCAGGGGTGCTTAAGGAGCCGTGTATACACCGCTCCTACAGCACCTCAAAGATGCGGCTGGCAGGACATTTTTGAGCGTCCTGCCAATGCCCACTCCAGTGTGAAAGCCCTATAGCACCTGCAAAGCGCCTCAGTGTGAAAGTAGCCTAAAGGTGGCTCCATGAACGGCATTTACATGACTTTCCTTTGTTTGTTGCCTCTGTATTTTTAGGCATGGGGAGCATGTGACTTTAGATATATGTGGACTGTTGCCTTGTATACACATAATCTCTCTCAGCTGCATTAGAGGCTTAGAGAACTGGGGTGAAGAAACAGCAGTACAATGATCTTTCCAGTGAATTGATGTGTGGGTTTCTAAGTGAGCACAAGTCTTGGCCATTGGGGAACAGGCAGGCTTTTCTCCCAGGATAGCCAGAAAACTTTGCATTCTGTGATGGATGTGCTGCTATGCCTAGCGTGGTCAGTTTGATATAGAAAAGCAGGGGGAGTGGCAGGATCATCAGGTATTTCACACATAGGAAGAAATACAAAAAGAACATGATATTTTGACTGCAAGTATGTGGGACAATAGGCACATATCAGGAATATGAAATGTTGGCGTAACATTTTATAAAGCTGAATTCCAGGAATTCAGCAATTGTTTTAAATCTGCTGGCTTACTATAGGTAAAGTCCATCGAGTTGCATGCCACTTTGTGGACTTAATCTCTTTTATTTACAACTAACAGTTTACTGGGAACAGCTATCACTACACTCTGACACTGTTTTCTCATACAGCAGCACCTACAGTATGTCTGCCTCTACCCTTTGCTGCCTAATTACAGAAGACTTTGTTTTTTGTAATTGGGATCACATAATACAATGTAGCTCTGTGATTAAGCAGGAGGAGGAGAGGGGCAGGCAGAGCGGCTGCATACAACTCTGAAGCTTTAGGCCTCTTCCACACAAGGCGGACTCCTGTTACGGAGTCCACTGGCTCAGCGGGAGATCTCTACGCTGATCTCCACTGAGTCGGCGGATGACAAGTCCCTCTCTGCTCACTGAGCGGGGAGGGGCTTGTGCAGTGCTGTTTGTCTCCTATGGTGAGATCTGATGAAAACGAACAGCATGTCCGTTTTCATCAGATCTCATCCGATCCGCCATGGACGGATGGCGATGTATCTCCATCCGTCTGATTTTGGCAGATCGGGTCGGATGTCAGTGGACAGTGACAGTGGAACTGCATGGAGCGGCTGTTTAGGTCCGCAGACAAAACTGACAGGCAGAACTGAAAGAGATAAGTCCACAATGTGACATGCACTTTATTGGACTCAACCCTTACCAATCCAGAACATTTTAGAACATTTCAGAATTCCTGTTCAGGAGTTCAGCATTAAGCCCCTTTGTTTTGTGTCACAGTGCTCTTTATTAATGGCCAGTCAGGCATTTGGTGCTTTCACATATATTGCTGTATAGACTTTAAGTTGCAACAGTGAGTTTACACAGACAGTTTTTATTGTGTCTATGGGCATTAGATTCTCAGCTGACAGATCCCAGGGGAGTTAGCGGCTAGTGTTGGTCCTTTTTAGCTGATCTTATTTACACTGCAGAGATAGTCAGTACCGCAGGTTTCTACTCACTCTCCTTCTTGCCTCAATAGGAATAAACATACATGCTTGAGTGATTCAGTTGTGGATGTTTATACCAGAATCTATGAAAATGCAGAAAAAAAAGAAAAGCTTACCATGCTCCCTACTGATTAGAGCAGTGTAGTTCTGACTCTGGTGTGACTGACCTTTGCAGAGAGACCACTGCTTCCCAACCGAGAGCAACGGTCCGTGTCTGCAGAATACTTGCAGGGGACAGGCTTTTCTACTCAGGCTGTGGCTGCTTTCTAAAGAAAACAATCCGTAATGCCACGTACACACGATCGGAACAAGAAAACCATGGATTTTTTTTAGACAGAATTTTGGCTCAAACTTGTCTTGTATACACACGGTCACACTAAATTCCAACCGGCAATAACACGGTGACGTACAACACTACAACGAGCTGAAAAAAATGAAGTTAAATTCTAACGAGCATACTACGATTTGATTCCGAGCATGGTTTTTTTCTAATAGTGTGAACCCAGCCTTTCCTGTAGTTCTACTTGGAGGTTCAGTTGGACTTTAGGCTGGGTTCACACCTGTATGCTGTTGTGTGGGCTTCCTAATTTCCCAAAAAGTGCAATCACTGTATATTGTAACATAGCATGTATAATGCATGGTAGTGCATTGCTGTGCGTTGTAGTGTGCTGCAAAGACGTTTCATTAGCCTCTACCTGACTGATAACACAAATCTGTAGACATCCTAGCTTGCAAATTATCTGTCTCTTGTTTTTTTAGCATCAGGTGCTGCATCGGACCAGAGACTACATCCTGGAACTGGAAAAAACACTGGATTCCCTGCTGAAGATGAGAGGTGGGATGTTATCTTAACCTATAAATCAGGTGACATGGCTAAATTCAGGACCGGACCTTTCCGTATGGAGTTCACAAGAAAATCTCCAGACTAAACACAACAATAAAGCATTGTGGCCAACATCGTGGAACCGTGTTTGCTTTTTGTATTTGGGTCTGGGTGGGGAAAAAAGCCTGTCTGTGACTATGTCCTGTTTTTGTATGTTGTGGCTAGCTATTACACATTTTTTTGAGGCACTATCAGAGTTGATAAGCCTGGTATCAGCACAGAGCTGGTGTTTTTAGATCGTCCTGGTGCTGGGCTGGGTATACTGGCATGTTGTGGGGTGCCTGCTCCTCTATGCTTCTCCCTGCCAGCATGTAGGATTAGTATGCTGGACTGATACTGAGAAAAAAAATGCATTATTCCTAAAGTGTATGTAAACTCTACCAATCAACTCCATTTTGGTTTGTTAAATATACCATTGAAAATGTTTTATTATATCTTATTAAGTGCACAAAAATACCAGTTGATCTGTTAGAAGTCCAGGGATTTCCTGTGTCCTCTGCACTCTGTAGGCTTATCTGAAGCAGTTCCATCATCCCTGCCCATAGTACCTTTGTGAACTACAGAAAACCTGTAGTTCAGCTGTTCTGAGGTTGGCATTGGAATGCAGCATCGAGTATGTGGGCAATTCGGGGAGGAAATTGAAACTTTGTCTTGTTTTCGCAGCTAACAGTGTTTATCTTCAAAAAAAGGGGGCTGTTCAGTGGGCTTGTCTTTTGCCAATTGCTACACATAGTTTTTACCATGCATGCAAAGCAATACGATCGCAGCATGTAAACATCCCTGTCTACTGCCTATTGCAGGGTCGTGAAAACGTGGCTCATCTGCCCATTTTTACAGCCCCTCCCCAACCACACATCTACACAAGACCTTACAGTGTCACACTGTTTTAGTCTGTTTAGAACATTGCTAGTTGCTGTCTTTATTACATGGCAAGGCTCTTATGCAGAACATGGCAGTGGCATGTGGCCCTCCATTCAAGTCAAAAATCAGAAATATTTAATTCTTGCTTAAAGCCTAAGCACACGACCGTTTTTCAGTTTTTTTATGTCATTAAAAACGATTGTGTGTAGGCTCCAGAGCATTTTTCATGATGTGAAAAATGGGCATTAAAAATTTAGAACATGCTCTATTTTTTTCATGTCGTTTTTCATGACGTGAAAAACAGTTGTGTGTAGGCTTTAACGACGTGAAAAAAGCACGCATGCTCAGAAGCAAGTTATGAGACGGGAGCGCTCGTTCTGGTAGAACTAGCGTTTGTATTGGAGATTACACATTCGTCGCGCTGTAACAGACTGAAAAGCACGAAGACTGAAAAGCGCAAATCATCTCTCGCCAAACTCTTACTAACACAAAATCAAAAAAAGCAGCCCCAAGGGTGGCGCCATCCTTATGGAACTTCCCCTTTTATAGTGCTGTTGTACGTCACCGCTCTTTGCTTGAGCATTTTTTTTTTTCATGATCGCGTGTAGACAAGGCAGGCTTGACAAGAAACTGGTTGAAAAAAAAATAAAAAAATTTCTAGACAATTAAAGATGGTCGTGTGTACGCGGCATAAGCCTTATATTCTTAGCCCCCAAATGCATGACTTTACATTTTTCAATAATGAACCTCATTTTCCACATAGTCGCCCATTTAAACAGAGCATTGAGGTTGGCTTATAAGTTTGAGTCATCCTGTAAGGACATTATTCCACTACATTACTTAGTGTCATCTGCAAAGACTGAAATTGTACTTTTAATCCCAGACCCCATATCATTTATAAATATATTAAGAAGTAAGTGTCGCAACTAGGGCTGCAACAAACGATTATTTTCATAATCGATTGGTTGGCCTTTAAAAAAAAGTAATTTTGTTGCAATTTGCATTTTGAAATTTTTTTTTTTTGGCCAAGTTGGGCAGAATAAAAAAAACAACGCATTACATGATTTTCTGCAGCTTCTCCATTGAAGTATATTGAACCAAAAAAGCACCGTTTTGTGTTAAAAGAAGTACGCAGCAGCTGAAAAAATCATGGATGTGAACGTGTCCCAGAGGAAACCATGTAAATGCACTGTAGTGTGTTTCTGCAAAAAGCAACAAAAAACACAGAGGTGTGACCCATCCCTGAGATGTTTAGTAACATAATAGGGTTAAAAAAAACTAAAATTAGTACAAGGAGCAAATAAATGCTGCTGTAAGGGGTTATTTTTTTACTGTAGGAGAGTGAAAGTAATATTTACAGTAGCGATTTGTTCTTATTGTACTATAAAGGGCTTTTTTTTTTAAACTCTATTATGTTACTGATCGATTATGAAAATGGTAATCGATTTAATTTCATAATTGATTAGTTCAAACACTGAACCTTGGGGTACACCACTAATAACCACTTTAGACCATTCAGCGTATGTATTAACCGCTACTCTCTAAATCTAATCTTTAACCACTTAAGACCCGGAACCTTTAGGCAGCTAAAGGACCCGGCCAGGTTTTGTGATTCGGCACTGTGTCGCTTTAACAGACAATTGCGCGGTTGTGCGACGTGGCTCCCAAACAAAATTGCCGTTCTTTTTTTTCCCCACAAATAGAGCTTTCTTTTGGTGGTATTTGATCACCTCTGCGGTTTTTATTTTTTGCGCTATAAACAAAAATAGAGCGACAATTTTGAAAAAAATGCAATATTTTTTACTTTTTGCTATAATAAATATCCCCCAAAAATATATAAAAATATATTTTTTTCCTCAGTTTAGGCCGATACGTATTCTTCTACCTATTTTTGGTAAAAAAAAAATCGCAATAAACCTTTATCGGTCGGTTTGCGCAAAATTTATAGCGTTTACAAAATAGGGGATAGTTTTATTGCATTTTTATAAATTTTTTTTTTTTTTTTACTACTACTAATGGCGGTGATCAGCGTTTTTTTTTTTTTTTTGTGACTGCGACATTATGGCGGACACTTCGGACAATTTTGACACATTTTTGGGACCATTGTCATTTTCACAGGAAAAAATGCATTGTTTATTGTGAAAATGACAGTGCAGTTTGGGAGTTAACCACAAGGGGGCGCTGGAGGGGTTATGTGTGACCTAATGTGTGTTTACAACTGTAGAGGGGTGTGGCTGTAGGTGTGATGTCATCGATTGTGTATCTTTATAAAAGGGATCACACGATCGATGACGCCGCCACAGTGAAGAACGGGGAAGCTGTGTTTACACACGGCTCTCCCCGTTCTTCAGCTCCGGGGACCAGAGGCGGTCCTTAAGTGGTTAAGCCAGTTTTCTATCCATTTACAAACTGATTTTTCATGTCTGTAGACTTTACCTTACAAATTAGCTGTGTGTGGGGAATTGTGTCAAACTCTTATACAAAATCCAAGTATACCATGTCCACAGCCACCCCTCTGTCAAAGGTTTTACTTGCCTCCTCATGAAAAGAAGTCAGATTTGTTTGACAGCTTCTGTCTTTCATGAATCCATGCTGTCTACTGTTTTAAAATATTAATATGGTGTCACGTTTCCACTTCATATGTCTGCTTTATTCTTCCAGTATAATACCAAATTCACTCTATAGGCCCATACACACAATCAGATTTTCCGACAACAATGGTCCAACGGACATGTTTTATCGGACAATCCGACTGTCTGTATGCTCCATCGGACAATTGTTGTCGGAATTTTATTTCCGACAACAAATGATGGCTGTGCATGCTCTCAAATTGTTCGGCAAAACGTGTGTTCCGTCGGATCATCTGATCGCGTGTACACATCCATCGGACTAAAATCCAAAGTACAAAGTGCGTGCTCCGAACCAATGATAAACATTAGACAGCAATAGCAGAAGTTGCCCAAAGGTTGGCGGTAAAAAGCTGAAAAAAAGGATTTTTAATAACAGCTTACCTGTAAAATCCTTTTCTTGAAGTACATCACGGGACACAGAGCGCATAGCCATTACATATGGGTTATATGGGTACCTTCAGGTGTGGACACTGGTGTAATCAACTTCACAGGAAGTTCCTCCCTATATAACCCCCTCCCACTGAGAGTGCTTTAGTTTTGTAGCAAGCAATTTCTCCGAGGTTACACAATGTTCCCCAAAAGAGGGGTGGGAGCTCTGTGTCCCGTGATGTACTTCAAGAAAAGGATTTTACAGGTAAGCTGTTATTAAAAATCCTTTTTTCTTTATCGTACATCACGGGACACAGAGCGCATAGCCATTACATATGGGATGTCCCAAAGCAATGCTCCATGAAGGGAGGGAGACCGTAAGGCCAAAAAATAGCCAAACAGAAAATATATCAGGAGGTAAAAAATAGCTCCACCAACAGAAAAAAAGGGGGCGTGAACCGGGCCAGAGGATTCTATACTGCTGCCCGTAGGACCGCCTGCCCAAATGCTGCGTCCGTAGCCTTTGCGACGTCCAACTTATAAAATTTAGTAAACGTATGTACGGAAGACCAGGTTGCCGCTTTGCAAACCTGTGCCATAGAGATCTGATGGTGTGCCGCCCAGGAGGCACTCATGGCCCTCGTAGAATGGGCTTTAACTGATAAGGGAGGTGGAACGCGCTTCAGACCATAGGCCTGAAAAATCAGCTGCTTAATCCACCTAGCCAAGGAAGACTTGGCAGCCGGCTGACCCTTCTTGGGGCCGTCCGGGAGAACGAAAAGCACATCTGTTTTCCGAATCTTTTCTGTAGCCTTGAGATAAACCCTCATGGCTCGGACCACGTCCAAAGTATGAAGCAGTCTTTCCTCTCTGGACTGGGTAGTAGGAAAGAAGGATGGTAGGACTAGGTCCTGATTCAAGTGAAAACTGGATATGACCTTAGGAAGGAAAGAAGGCTGAGGCCGCAGAACCACTCTGTCCTTATGCAGAATCAGGTACGGTTCCCTGCAAGACAAGGCTGCCAGCTCGGAGACCCTTCTGGCCGAAGCCATAGCCACCAAGAAAACCAACTTTCGGGTTAGCAGCACAAGAGGGATTTCTGTCAGAGGTTCAAACGGCTGCTTTTGTAAAGCTGACAAGACCAGATTTAAATTCCAGGGGCAGAGGGGAGCTCTAATAGGGGGATTTACATGCAAGACCCCCTGCAAGAAGGTTTTCACAAGCGAATGCGTGGCCAAAGGCCTTTGAAACCATATCGATAAGGCAGACACCTGCCCCTTTAGAGTACTAAGAGCCAACCCCTTGTCAACGCCAACCTGGAGGAATCGCAAGATCCTGTCAATAAAAAACTTGCGAGGATGCCCTCCTTGAGACTCGCACCACTCCACATAGGTCCTCCAGACTCTGTAATAGATATTTCTAGAGACTGGCTTTCTAGCCTGAATTAACGTAGATATGACTTGGGCTGAGAGGCCTCTGCCTTTAAGAATTAGGGATTCAGCCGCCAAGCCATCAAATTTAGCTGCTGTGAAGCAGGGTGGTAGATCGGGCCCTGAGACAGCAGATCTGGGCGCAGGGGGAGTGGCCACGGTGCCCCTACTGACATCCTCACGATGAGTGCGTACCAAGCCCTTCTGGGGCCACCAGGATCACCGGCCTGCGCTCCACCCTGATCCTTCGTAGAAGGCGGGGAATCATCTGTAGTGGAGGGAACGCATACAGGAGAGAAAACTGGTGCCAGGGGCAAACCAACGCATCGGTCCCGTAGGCCGAGGGGTCCCTGGCTCGGGATACGAATTTGTCCAATTTCTTGTTGAATCTTGTTGCCATGATGTCCACATCGGGAACTCCGAATCTTTGGCAAATCTCTTGGAATACCTGGGGGTGAAGAGACCACTCTCCCGGGAGTAACTGTTGACGACTCAAAAAATCTGCTTGAGAATTGTCTATCCCTGGGATGAACACTGCTGAGATGCAGGGTACATGGGCTTCGGCCCATGAAAAAATCAGGTTTACTTCCCTTTGAGCCGCTAGGCTCCTTGTGCCCCCCTGGTGGTTTATGTATGCCACCGCCGTGGCATTGTCGGACTGTATCCTTACTGGCAGACCCTGCAGGGGGAGAGTCCAGGCGACCAGAGCCAACCGAGCAGCTCTGATCTCTAGGACATTGATGGGAAGCAGACTTTCTGCCTCTGACCACTGTCCCTGCTGGGTCCGTTTTCCTAAGATTGCCCCCCAACCTGTTAGGCTGGCATCTGTGGTTACTATTTCCCACGTGATGGGGCAAAAGGTTTTCCCTTTTGACAATTTTTGAGGGATCAGCCACCAGTACAGGCTGCGCTTGACCCCTGGGGAAAGAACTAATGGACGGTCTAATGCCTGTATGGACTTGTTCCAAGCAGAGAGAATAGCTGCCTGAAGAACTCTGGTATGGATCTGGGCATAGGGTGCTGCTTCGAAGGCGGCCACCATCTTTCCCAGCAGTCGCATGCATAGGCGAATAGTCGGCTTCTTTTTGCCTAAGACTATTTGAATCGTTTGAATCAACGACCTGATCTTCCCTTGAGGTAAAAATACCCTCTGGCATTCTGTATCTAACCGAAAGCCTAGATATTCCAACTGCCTTGTGGGTTGTAACCTTGATTTTTCTTGGTTCACAATCCACCCGAATTCTTCTAGATGCCGCACTGTGCGGACTACTGCATAATTGAGGTTGGAAGCTGATCTGTCGATAACCAGGAGATCGTCCAGGTACGCCAGGACCAAGATGCCTTCTGTCCTTAGGACGGCTAGCACCGGGGCTAACACCTTTGTGAATACCCGCGGAGCTGTTGCCAACCCGAAAGGGAGGGCTACGAACTGGAAATGACTTTGATTTATCGTAAAACGAAGAAACTTGTGGTGTGCTGGGAAAATCGGCACATGCAGATATGCATCCTTTATGTCTATAGATGCTAGAAAGTCGCCCTGATGCAGGCTGGCTGTCACTGAACGTATGGAGTCCATACGAAAGGTCTGAATCTTTAGAAAGCGATTTAGGCGTTTGAGGTCTAATATAGGCCTGACGTCGCCATTGGGTTTTGGTATAACAAAAAGGTTGGAGTAGAATCCCCGACCCCATTCTTGGGTTGGTACTTCTACAATTACTCCTTGGAGCAATAGGCGATCCAACGCCTTTACGAGAGAGGCCCTTCTTAATGGGTCGCTTGGAAGACTTGACCCCTGAAAATGAGGAGGGGGGATTTCTCGAAACTCTAGTTTGTATCCCGTGGCTACCACGGACCGAACCCACGAGTCGGAAATTCTGGCCTTCCAGACTTCGGAGAAAAACCGAAGTCTTCCCCCCACCCGAGAGAGTGGGGGCGCCCCTTCATGAATCTGATTTGATGACTGGTTTAGCCGGCTTGCGAGACCAGGGTCTCTTGTTTGCCGCGGCTTGACCCTGTGGGCGGCTATTAACCGCTGGACGCCCGGGAGGCCGTCGATACTGACGAGAAGTCGAAGGGGCTGAGCCTACAATGGCCTGTCGTTTAAACGTGGGCCCACGCGGTCTTTTCTTGACCGGTAAGGAAGTACTTTTTCCACTTGATATGGTGTGGATATATTTATCTAGGTCTTCCCCGAATAGTCTTCCCCCATGAAAGGGAAACCCTGCTAAAAGCTTTTTGCAGGGTGCCTCTGCTGACAAGTTCTTTAGCCACAAAAGACGACGCATGTGAACCATCAGTAGAGATGAACGGGATGCCTGTTGGATGGAGTCCTTAATAGCATCTACTGCAAAGCAGAGAGCCCTAGGGAATTCTGCTAATTCATGAGTATGCTGAGCCGGCATGTCCTTTAATATATGCCTGATCCTTCAAGGCCTGACAAACACCAATGGCTGCTACTGCTGGCTGAACCATGGCACCTACTGAGGTGAAAGCGGCTTTCAGTAGGGTCTCGAATTTCTTGTCGACCGGATCCTTGAACATCTGGACATTTTCAACCGGACAGGTCAGGGATTTATTCACGCAGGAAATGGCCGCGTCCACTGTGGGGAGTGCCCATTTCTTTAAATATTCCTCTTCCATAGGGTAGAGAATAGAGGATCTTTTAGGAGGGACAAAGATTCTATCAGGTCGAGCCCAATCCTGGTAAATCACGTTCCGCAGAAGGGGGTGCATTGGAAAAGACGCACAAGTTAATGGAGCCTTTAAAGAACCCAATGAGGATACCTCCGGGGCTACTAGTTCTGGCACTGGAAGTTTAAAGGCAGTGCGAACCATATCTGTCAAAGACTGGATCCACAGGCTCTCCGCTTGAGAGGCCGAGAAATATTCATCTATAGTGGAATCTTCCCTGTCTGAACCGTCGGGACTTGGGTCTGCCTGATCCCCTTGTGGGTCCCGTTCCTCTGAAGAGGAGACCTCCGCATCTGAAAACCCCACACTGGGTGAGGGGGATCTAGCCCGCTTGCTACTTGGCCAAGGACGGGCAAACAACGCAGTTAACCTTTTCTCTAGCCCACTCATGGTGGCTGCTAGCCTTTCTTCCGTCACGTAAACGGGAATGGGTGGATCGGGGGCCGCCTCTGCCCCCAGCACCCCCAATGGCTCTTGTACTATGCCACTCGGTGTTCTAACTGGCGAGGGTGGGGCCGTTGAAGCCTGGCCCAAATCCTCTGACCCCGATGGAGACCCCTTTTGCTTCTTGGCACCTTTAGCAGCCTTGGCTGGTCCAGATCCCTTTGGAGCCATTGTACAACCTTGAGTCACCCCTATAGCCAACACCTGACTGTTGCAGCTAGGAGTAACCAATATGAGGACAGGTATGAGGAAAATGAAAAAAAAAACTAATTTCTTTTTTTTTGTTTTACCTGCCTGGGAGGTGGCAATACTGAGGAAACCTGTGAGTATTGACACACCAATGCCCGTTAGCCGGAGTCCAAGGTAGACTCAGATACTGCTGGATCTAAGGCTGAGTCCCTTTAAGCAAAAAAACTTCCTTTTTTTTTTTCTGGTCAATAGTGCACCTAAGTCCTAGACCTGAAGATCCACAAAACCGCCACTAGGTGTCCCTGTGTGGCCAAAAGACCCAGCTGCACGCTCTGTATCCTTTCTTCCTCTGCCTCCAGGAGGGAAAGACCAGCCAGAGAAAAAGTTTTCCCTTTAAACAGACCCTGACGCTGCTGGCCCGCCCCCCCGACGCACGCCGACGCTATAAAAGGCGGCGTGCACGCACACGCGCGCGCACCCCCCCACGCTGAAACCACATGGAGGAAGCAGAGGAGAGGAAACAACATGGACCAGCGCTAGGCAGCACCAACAGACACCAGGTAAGCACTAATCTTATTGTAGTGCACACACAGAGAGGAAGCTGTTCCCATGGGCTTCCTAAGAAACAGGAGTTTTTACCAGCAATTTCCTCTTTAAAAACATGTGGGGTTGCAGTATCAATGCTAACAGGCAGACCTGGGGTGAGTAGCAAATATATATCTTACACAAGTATACATATATCTACATGTTATCTGGGTAAACGTTAGTATCCCATCCTGCCCACACAGACATAGTGGAGATAGTGGCTGATGCACAAGCATACTGTTAGCCAACCCAGAACCCCCAGGGGGATACCTACTGTCGAACCAAGTCCCGCAGGTTCCCTCTTACCTGCTCCACGCCGCAGGGTATTGCAAATTGCAAGAGGCCCAATCTTCCCCCATCTCCGTGGGTATTGTCTCGGACCTTCAGGGACCGGGGTCCTGTGTTTAAGGAACCCACACCCCTGGACCTATATAGCATCCTGGCATCAGTAGCGTTTAGTCCTGGAAGAGACCAAGGCACTGGAGCCCAGAATCCAGCCCTCCAAGGAGAGGCATTATAGGCAACACCCCACGCAGGCAGGACCCGGGTACCGTACACCTTGGCTTTGAAGCACTTCGGATGGATCCGGCTAGCTATCCTGGGTCCCGAGACCTCCGAGGGACAGCTAGACGTGACCAACACCTAAGACACTGGCGAAAAAACTAAAGCACTCTCAGTGGGAGGGGGTTATATAGGGAGGAACTTCCTATGAAGTTGATTACACCAGTGTCCACACCTGAAGGTACCCATATAACCCATATGTAATGGCTATGCGCTCTGTGTCCCGTGATGTACGATAAAGAAAACCGTGTGATTTGGTGAATGTTGGCTGAAAATGTTCTGTCGTGTGTATGCATACCAAGTTCACGGCCAACGCCCCTTTGCACAAAAATACACGGAAAAGTCAATTGGAAGTCTGATCGTGTGTACGAGGCTTTAGTGTGACCATTTTTAAATGATGTAAACTCTCACTATTTCAATTCTTTGTTGTGTTGCCTGGCAGGTCACTTTAAGGCCGAAGATAGTGGCTCTAGCAGTCTGAAGGATGTCAAGGAGGAATACATGCAGATGACTTTTTGTCAAGAGCAAGGGTATGATACCATACATTCTTAGTGGAACTTAAGTCTTCTTGGTTACAAGTTTCCTTAAAATGATTGTAAAGTTGAATTTTTATTTATTTTTCTATAAAAACATGCTTTGTGAAATGGTTTTGCACAGGTCAGCCTGATCCTCCTCTTCTCGGGTCCCTCTTTGGTGCTTCTGGTCCCTCCCTCCTGTTGAGTGCCCCCACAGCAAGCAAATTGCTATGGGGGCGCCCAGGCGCAGCTCCGTGTATCCATTCAGACACAGAGCCATGGTTCGGACACATCCCCTCTTTCTCTTAATTGGCTAACTAACTTTGACAGCAGCGAGAGCCAATGGTGCCACTGCTGTGTCCCAGCCAATCAGGAGGGAGGCCGAGGCACTAGACGATTTAGCTGTATTGAGAGGGGGCTCGCGTAAGTATTAGGGGGGCTGCTGCACACAGACGGCTTTTTATCTTAATGCATAGAATGCATTAAGATTAAAAACCTTCTGACTTTACAACCACTTTAAGCTGGGTATACCCGGAAACTCCTTTTTTTTTTTTTTTCATTTAACCAGCTGATGTGTAAGCCTCCCCCAGTGTGCTATTTTATTCTGACAGCGGGAACTTCCCCTCATCGAAGTATACAGATCAGCCATTGGCTGCAATGATGGTTTGGGATACACACACATTGAAATTTAGCTGGTGCCTGCTGAACGGTCTTTTAATAAGTGTATACCTTGCTTTACTCTTTCAACTGACCTGTCTCTAGAAATAACCATTAGATTTTTTTTGCCTGCTGCAGTGGACAGAGGTCCTCTCTTCTTTTGTACAGTATATGCCTATCTGACATTTCCAGAACCATTAGTGGATTATGTACTGTACATTTTACCAAGCAAAATGCTATGTCAAGGGATAACCACTTGTAGCTGTTTCATGGGAAAATCACAATTTTAACATGAACTTGGCTCACCAGCAAAGTTTTTATTCAGTGTTATTTTTTTACTTTAAGCCAGGAGTCTCCAAGCTTTTTACACACACACACACACACACATTTTGTTCCCAATCAGAGCCCCCCTGCACACTTGTGTCTCCCATCAGAGTGCCCCCCACACACACACACACACACTTGTGTCCCATCACCCCCCCCAAGTATCTGCATCCCCATCAGAGCCACCCAACACAGTTTTGTCCCCATCAGAGCCCCCCCTG
Organism: Rana kukunoris; assembly: GCA_029574335.1. Taxonomy (NCBI): domain Eukaryota; kingdom Metazoa; phylum Chordata; class Amphibia; order Anura; family Ranidae; genus Rana; species Rana kukunoris. Next base: position 435,003,796 of record CM056051.1, read on the forward strand.
CACTTGTGTCTCCAACAGAGCCCCCCCTGCACTTGTGTCTCCATCAGAGCCCCTCCACACTTGTGCCCCCCATCAGAGCCCCTCCACACCCTTGCCCCCCATCAGAGCCCCTCCACACTTGTGCCCCCCACCAGAGCCCCTCCACACTTGTGTCCCACGTCAGAGCGCCCCACACACACACACACACGTGTCCCATCAGCCCCTCCCAAGCATCTGCATCCCCATCAGAGCCACCCCACACAGTTTTGTCCCCATCATAGACTCCTTCTATACTTGCGTCCCTCCCCCCCAGCACATTTCTTTCACCATCACCGCCTGCTATGTCCCCCATAGATCAATGTGTTCATTACCACTGTGCTGCTTCTCTGAAGGGCTACCATTAGAGCAGACATTCTGCATTTCCCGGGTCCCACCCCACTTTTACACAGACACTGTTACAGCAAAAATTGAAATAGCATAGGCTTTGTTGGTTTACTCAAGTCGCAGGACTTGTGCTGCACACCCCATCAATGGTAGAGCAAGCCCTGCTACTCGAGCAGAGACCGTCCCTGCAGTGAGTCTGATAATTGAAGCTGCGGGCCAGACAAAACGTCCTAGCTGGCCGGATGTGGCCCACGGGCCATACTTTGGAGACCCCTACTTTAAGCCATTGCCATTCACTGTAAATACATAATTTGATATCCTCTCTTCTGGTAAACGGACATATTTATTAGTTTTAACTTTGCCAAATAGTAAACAATGCATTTAGGGATCCATAATCCCAGGCTACAGCAATTGTACAGACAATGAATTGTAAGAAAATACAAAAGACATCCTAATGCCTTATGCATGTAAAGTATAAGAGATAGGCAACATTGTAGCCTGAATTGTGTCAGCTCGGGTTCACCCAACAATCAGTATCAGAAAAAGGAAAGGGGGAGAAATGCAAAGCAGGTAGGAGAAGATAGAAACAAGAAGAGCCAAAGCTCTAGGAAAATATGGAAGAGAGTGGGGGGGGGGGGGGGAGAAGGAGTGGGAAACGAGACAGGAAGTAGATAATTCCAAATTACCACGTGAGCTCTTGATTGGCAGGTGCTATACCAAAAGAGCTGATATGTGCTGATTTATGATTTATGTGCTGATTTATGATTTATTTCCTTATGTAATTTATGATTTATGTGCTGATTTATGATTTATTTCCTTATGTGCTGATTTAAGAGTAGTAACATTATTAGTACTATTAGCAGTGGTGGACTGTGTATCATACCCGTTTCAGGTTTATTGGCTTTTAAATCTCCTCCCCATTTGGTAACATAGGTGTGCATATTAGGAGAAGGCAGTCAGTTGAGTTGAGAACAGACTGTAGAAATATATATAAACGGCAGGGGGGTATGGTGACATGTATGTTCGAACACAGTCAGAGAGGAGAGGTCTTTGTCACGGATAAGTGAAGTAAGTCAGTGACGAAGTTGGGTATAGCAAAATAGTTTGGAGAACGGGGCCCTTAAACTGTTCCCTAAGGGTTGGCCATGATATAACTGAGGACTTCTCTAAGAGCGAGAAGGTGAGGTAAATTTGTGTGTAGTCCACCAAACAAAGGTGGAAGGGGGTGTTGAGTCCTGGTTGAAAAAGAGGATTGCTTAAAAGGAGTAGGGAAGGTGGGCAGAGAGCAAATTATTGGAATATTTCATACTTTCCTATACTATAATAAAATTCAGAATAATGGGGAGTCATTTGGATACCCAGATATCCAATCCGTTTAGTGGCCCAAGTCAATTTTAAAGCATGATTTAAGCAAATTGAGCGTGGAATTGGGTAGGGAAATGTTGAGAACCAGAGAAATTTGGGTGAAGCAAACAATAAGTTGGGCAAAGTCATGGGAAGTTGTTGTCAAAGTTAACAAGAAATCATCTGCCGACCTGCTGGCTTTGTAGAGCACAAGTCATGTATATTAGGCTGTATTTTAATACATTGTTCCAGGGTAAGGACAAATAATATGAGGGATAGGGGGCAGCCCTGACAAGTTCCTCGACCCCATAGTCATGACTAAGGTTACACACCGAAACACGTAAGCCCTGTAATATTTTGTACCACACCTGGATTAATAAACATATTCATTGTGGAAGATCGAGCTGCGGGCTTTCTTTCATCTACATGTGTGCTTGTGGGTACTAGGAAGACACTACAAGCCAGTGCACAGACTTCTCACCACCTCATGGAATTACTACAGGTGTTTTCTATTATATATTATTGGTACACTATTTTATTAAAAACGTTGTTCTGTATTTTTTATTATACATAAAAAATATGCAGAAAAGATTCCTTTTTAAGGTAAGTCATTTTTAATACTGTAATTGTATATAAATCTTAGTATTAAACATATGAACTTCTCCTTCAGTCTGCAGTGCCATCTGCAAGATGATGGCTTAGTTTGATCACATGCAGGTTGGAAGACTTCACTGGTGTTTTTGTCATAGCTTTTATAGTGATATAGTGATCTAAGTTCATTAGAGATGTCAGTAATAGCCAGGATCCAGAGCCACCAGTGCACAAAGTGTTGGCTCAGAAAGGGATTAAACAACTATGTACAGTAAGATCTCAGTATACAGAGCCTCTCAGTCCTGTCTGTAACACGCACTGTTTAACTGTTAGGGGCGCTCCTGCCAACTCTGTGGTGACATCTGAAAGTGAGAGAATGTTCTGGCATCTTCAGTCAGATTTTGAAGTGGAGCTGGAAGAAGCAGTGGAAGAATTGCTGACTGACAACCCACAGACCCCAGAGCCCCTCACCTCTCCAGATCTTATTGAATTTGAAAGGTAAAATATTTTTCTTTTTTTAGCTGAACATAAATATAATTACCTGTGTAATTTTATTTACTGAATTTGAGTAAGTGAAACTACATTTCTGTAAACCCACTGAAGCAACCGGTATTAAAAATGGTTTAAACAATTGTCTCCTGATTCTTTGAACTGATCTTAGGGAAAAGCATTGATGATATAGTCAGGGAGCTAGTATACAGACAAAAACATCCCCCCTCTGCCTGGCCTGTCTCCTGACTTCACTTTCCCAAAATCATCATCATCTTTATTTAACAGCATCAGATGGTTAACTTGACATTAAAAGTATGACTATGAGTCAATGCTGGGAGGTGAAGCAGGGTGGGCAAACTTGAGTCACTGCTGGCAAACAGGAGTAGGGTAAGCTGAGCTACTGAGTCACTGCTGGGAAAGGGGAGCAGGGTAGGCTGAGCTACTGAGTCACTGCTGGGAGAGAGGAGCAGGGTAGGCTGAGCTACTGAGTTACTGCTGGGAAAGAGGAGCAGGGTAGGCTGAGCTACTGAGTCACTGCTGGGAAAGAGGAGCAGGGTAGGCTGAGCTACTGAGTCACTGCTGGGAGAGAGGAGCAGGGTAGGCTGAGCTACTGAGTCACTGCTGGGAGAGAGGAGCAGGGTAGGCTGAGCTACTGAGTTACTGCTGGGAGAGAGGAGCAGGGTAAGCTGAGCTACTGAGTCACTGCTGGGAAAGAGGAGCAGGGTAGGCTGAGCTACTGAGTTACTGCTGGGAAAGAGGAGCAGGGTAAGCTGAGCTACTGAGTCACTGCTGGGAAAGAGGAGCAGGGTAAGCTGAGCTACTGAGTCACTGCTGGGAAAGAGGAGCAGGGTAGGCTGAGCTACTGAGTCACTGCTGGGAAAGAGGAGCAGGGTAAGCTGAGCTACTGAGTCACTGCTGGGAAAGAGGAGCAGGGTAAGCTGAGCTACTGAGTCACTGCTGGGAAAGAGGAGCAGGGTAAGCTGAGCTACTGAGTCACTGCTGGGAAAGAGGAGCAGGGTAAGCTGAGCTACTGAGTCACTGCTGGGAAAGGGGAGCAGGGTAGGCTGAGCTACTGAGTCACTGCTGGGAGAGAGGAGCAGGGTAGGCTGAGCTACTGAGTTACTGCTGGGAAAGAGGAGCAGGGTAGGCTGAGCTACTGAGTCACTGCTGGGAAAGAGGAGCAGGGTAGGCTGAGCTACTGAGTCACTGCTGGGAGAGAGGAGCAGGGTAGGCTGAGCTACTGAGTCACTGCTGGGAGAGAGGAGCAGGGTAGGCTGAGCTACTGAGTTACTGCTGGGAGAGAGGAGCAGGGTAAGCTGAGCTACTGAGTCACTGCTGGGAAAGAGGAGCAGGGTAGGCTGAGCTACTGAGTTACTGCTGGGAAAGAGGAGCAGGGTAGGCTCAGCTACTGAGTCACTGCTGGGAAAGAGGAGCAGGGTAAGCTGAGCTACTGAGTCACTGCTGGGAAAGAGGAGCAGGGTAGGCTGAGCTACTGAGTCACTGCTGGGAAAGAGGAGCAGGGTAAGCTGAGCTACTGAGTCACTGCTGGGAAAGAGGAGCAGGGTAAGCTGAGCTACTGAGTCACTGCTGGGAAAGAGGAGCAGGGTAAGCTGAGCTACTGAGTCACTGCTGGGAAAGAGGAGCAGGGTAAGCTGAGTCACTGCTGGGAGAGAGGAGCAGGGTAGGCTGAGCTACTGAGTTACTGCTGGGAGAGAGGAGCAGGGTAAGCTGAGCTACTGAGTCACTGCTGGGAAAGAGGAGCAGGGTAGGCTGAGCTACTGAGTTACTGCTGGGAAAGAGGAGCAGGGTAGGCTCAGCTACTGAGTCACTGCTGGGAAAGAGGAGCAGGGTAAGCTGAGCTACTGAGTCACTGCTGGGAAAGAGGAGCAGGGTAGGCTGAGCTACTGAGTCACTGCTGGGAAAGAGGAGCAGGGTAAGCTGAGCTACTGAGTCACTGCTGGGAAAGAGGAGCAGGGTAAGCTGAGCTACTGAGTCACTGCTGGGAAAGAGGAGCAGGGTAAGCTGAGCTACTGAGTCACTGCTGGGAAAGAGGAGCAGGGTAAGCTGAGTCACTGCTGGGAGAGAGGAGCAGGGTAGGCTGAGCTACTGAGTCACTGCTGGGAAAGAGGAGCAGGGTAGGCTGAGCTACTGAGTTACTGCTGGGAGAGAGGAGCAGGGTAAGCTGAGCTGCTGAGTCACTGCTGGGAGAGATGAGCAGGGTAAGCTTAGATGCTGAGTCACTGCTGGGGGAGAGGAGCAGGGTAAGCTGAGCTGCTGAGTCACTGCTGGGAGAGAGGAGCAGTGTAAGCTGAGCTGCTGAGTCACTGCTGGGAGAGATGAGCAGGGTAAGCTTAGATGCTGAGTCACTGATGGGGGAGAGGAGCAGGGTAAGCTGAGCTACTGAGTCACTGCTGGGAAAGAGGAGCAGGGTAGGCTGAGCTACTGAGTCACTGCTGGGAAAGAGGAGCAGGGTAGGCTGAGCTACTGAGTTACTGCTGGGAGAGAGGAGCAGGGTAAGCTGAGCTGCTGAGTCACTGCTGGGAGAGATGAGCAGGGTAAGCTTAGATGCTGAGTCACTGCTGGGGGAGAGGAGCAGGGTAAGCTGAGCTGCTGAGTCACTGCTGGGAGAGAGGAGCAGTGTAAGCTGAGCTGCTGAGTCACTGCTGGGAGAGATGAGCAGGGTAAGCTTAGATGCTGAGTCACTGATGGGGGAGAGGAGCAGGGTAAGCTGAGCTGCTGAGTCACTGATGGGGGAGAGGAGCAGGGTAAGCTGAGCTGCTGAGTCACTGATGGGAGAGATGAGCAGGTTAAGCTGACCTGCTGAATCACTGCTGGGAGAGAGGAGCAGGGTAATCTGAGCTACTGAGTCACTGCTGGGAGAGGAGTGGAGGAAGCTGAGCTGCCGAGTACGTGCTTGCAGTGTAAGCTGAGCTGCTGATTCTCTGCTGCATGGAGGGAGCAGAGGAAACTGTTAAGTCAATGTTTGAACGGGAGCTGAGCTGCTAAGCCACTGCTGGGAAGAGGGAGCTCCAGAGAGAGCACTCTTAATGACTTCTGTTCTTCTACTGTGAAATTTGAGGATGAATTGCTCCACGGTGCCAGCAGCTAAGTGAAGGCTTTTCCTAAAGAACATTTACCACTTGGTTAAACTCTCAAATGTCCATATCCTGGCCACAAGTTCACTTTAAGTTCCATGCAAACTTTTGGGGTAGGCAGAGAGCCAATAACAAGAGCGTGAGGATTCTGGAAAGTGTTAGGATCAGGTTAAATACTATGTTGACAATACATGGGGCAGATTTCCATGTCAACTTACCTTCAGGTTGTACGATAGGGATGGCTATAAGTTGCCTTGATCCATATGATTGTTTTTGCAATGGAAAGCTGATAAATGTAGTTCAAATCCCTATAGAAAATTGTTGTTTGTCTGTCAACCAGTCAGGGATAAAGCTGCACAAGTTAATTGTTTTGGCCCCCAAAAACCTTCCAAATGGAATTGCTGTGCCGGGGCTCCAAAATCTATGGCAAGGCTCTGCTTTTTTGTTCTGTTGATCATCTGATGATGCTAATTCTGCTTTCATCACAGGTACCTGCATTTTTATAAGCATATGATGGATATGCTGACAGAGAGCCATATGGTTTCCCCAGAACAGATTGCACAACCTGTGGTGTCCAAAGTCATTGCTAACCTGTGGCAAGACCTTAAGCGGGAGGGGCATTCCAGCATCTACCAGTATGGTATCCCCCAGGCTCAAAGTACTCCATGCTTCTTCACGTTTCTGCCTGACTTAGTCTGCACCGACGGGGGTGCAAAAGAAAGCTCGACAGGGAGCCAGGAGGCCACAAGCTCCTTCCTTTCCTCTACACCAGAAGAAGTGAGAAACGTATATCGTCTGTATTGTAGTGACTTATTTTGTAAGGGGTTAAAGGGGATTTTATATGGGTGAATCAGCCTAAAGTGAATGTTAACCCTAACTGAATAATGAATGTTAATTTAAGACCTGCATTTTAAATAATTTTTTTTATTTTTTTAACCACTTCAATACAGGGCATTTTCACCTCCTTCATGCCCAAGCCAATTTTTAGCTTTCAGCGGTGTAACATTTTGAACGACAATTATGCGGTCATGCTACACGTACAGACATATGACGTATGACATTTTTCGTTTTTTTTTTCTCCCCACAAATAGAGCTTTATTTTGGTGGTATTTCATCATCCCTACGATTTTTATTTGCGCTATAAACAAAAAAAGACAGACAATTTTGAAAAAAAACACTATTTTTTACTTTTTGCTATTTATAATAAATATCCTAACTTTTTTATTATTTTTTTCTCCTCAGTATAAATATTCATCTACATATTTTCAGTAAAAAAAATAGGGAAAAGATGTATGGCATTTTTATGGTCACTTTTGACACTATTTTGGGACCATTGACATTTATACAGCGACCAGTGCTATAAAAATGCACTGATTACTGTGTAAATGTCACTGGCAGGGAAGGTGTTAACTCTAGCGGGCGATCGAGGGGTTAAATGTGTTACCTAGGGAGTGTTTCTAACTGTGGGGGATGGGACTGACTTGGGGAGGAGACGGATCGGTGTTCCTATATACCAGGAACACACAATCTGTCTCTCCTCTCCCCTGACAGGATGTGGATCTGTGTGTTTACACACACAGATTCACGATCCTGTTCTGTGACGAGCATACGCGGGTCCTCTGAGAAGCCGAGGACATCGTATGACGCTCGTCCAGGATGAGAGATCCTACCTGCGGACGTCATTGACAATATGTGGGTAATGAAGTGGTTAAATAAAGCAGTATGAACCCAAAAGGAAACATTTTATTTTATTACACCTTACCAATTTTTTGTTGTGATAGCTGCATTGGTTAATTTTTTTTAGGCTTTCTTTAATTTATTTTCACTTGGTGATCCTGCCAGTAAACCTGTGTTTTTTCAGCAAAACAAGCTCTCCTGCAAATGTATCGGTTAAGAGTGTTGAGAAAAATAACACTTACAATGATCAGCTTTTAATTTATTCATGTAAAATGAATTGTGTTACTGGCTAGATCAACAGATGAAAACAAGCCTGAAAAAATAAAACAAATGCAACAAAATACAGTACATTTTAGTTTACCTTTTTATTGCGTAATTTCACTCAAATCTCATTTCTTAATCATACATGCACAGAGGAGTTAATTAATAATCTTGACTATTTGGATTATCCTTCTGCCATCAGGTGAATGGACACTGGCCAAAAAAAAGCCTGTTTTTCGCTAATGTCTGAAGGTGATGGATGCTTTCTTGTGTGCCTCTGAAGATCTCCTGGCCTGTTCCTTACACATCTATTGGGGCAGATGTCAGCTTATTTCAGATTTTGTGCTACAGCCAGCAGGCCAAGAGGGACTGAGTCTGTATCCTGCTTGCCAGAGCAGTGACAGCCTGTCCTGTGACTGTCTGCCGTTCAGCAATGAACCCTACAGACAGCGTCCTCTGGTCTACAGGTGGCAACACCGGCAGGGTGTTCTTCAGGTCCAGAGCAGCGTTCCTGTTGGAGGTGAGGCGAGTCACTATAGCCCTGCAGGTCGAGTCACTATAGGCCCTGCAGGGTAACCCTACCATAATGGGTGAAATCTGGGCCTAGGATGACCCTGCAGCATGGACTATGTATGTGGAGCAGTGACATTCTCCCCTTGTGAAGAAGTGGCAGAGCCCCCTTGACCATGTCCTGAGTCTAGCGGCATTGGGCAGCTGTAGGAAGTCAGGTGCAGTAGTTCATTATAGGGTTAGGTGCAGTAATTCATTATGGGGTACCATATTACAGTGACTGTGTGTGAAGGGGGGGGGGGGGGTACAGTGCACATGCCATGACGTCAATGCATGTGTCTGCCATTTTGTTCAGGTTCCAGATCACGCAGAATCCAGCTTGAATCTTTGGCCAGGTTAAACCTCAGCAAGTCATGGCCTTGTACAGGCAGAGGTGGGGAGAAGGACAATGGGATGGGCTTCCAAATCTCTTTTTCAGGCAGGGAGGTCCTACAATTTCATTGGGAGGTTCTCCTGCAAAGCTGTTTTCAACACCAAATTGCCCTCTTTAAGGCATCCTTTGCTCTGGCAAGAGTGGCTCTGCAGTGGTAGTTTGCCAAGCCCTTAAACTCGGGGAAAAGTGGGTGTTTCATTCCAGGGAATGAGATCAGGAAGACCCTGCTGTTCAGCAGCACCTGTAATACTTTCCAAAAGCCCTGAGTTTGCCATTGAAGGCCTTGGAAGACTCCATAAGGCAACTTTCACCAGTGGGCACCATGCTGGTCCACTTGACAAGGATCCTATGGCTCAAGTGTTGGTCAGCAGACATTCTTTGCGAGAAGCATATTGGGAGGTTGACTATTTTTGGATGCCTGTATCCAAAAAGTGACGGTAGGAAAAAGCACACTCTTACTCCTTAACAAGACTATGAAGGTGACAGGCAAGAAACAGGCGATGCCTTCACAGTCCAAAAAAGGTTCCATTCATAAGCAACCAGCACCACAGAATCCTGCCTTTTTTTTGGCAAGTGTTCATTTATCTGAAGGTTACTCACCCAAGTGGTCAAGATTAATTCCTGTGTCCTGTAATGTACTTCCAAGAAAAGGATTTTACAGGTAAACCAAAAATCTTGATATTTCAGCTTTAGATGTTGGTGAGCTGATTGATTCATTGTCTTCTTACAGGACTGACTTTCCCAGCTCCACCCATCTACTGCAACCATTAGGGAATACAAAGGGGGGGTCCCTTTTTATTTTACTTTGTTGAGAATGCATTGTGAGTGAAGCTTATCCAGCTGTGGCAGTTTTGAAACACCAAAATTGGGTCTGAATCTGGACTTCAGATGGAGTACATTTAGGAATCTCTAATGATGGAAGAGCATAATTCGTAGCTCAATCCAACAGCTTCTAACAGAAGTGTTAGTTTTTAATGGACTGACCATCCAATTTGAAACTTTGACCTTTGAAGTGCTCATGGAATGTCCTTCCATCCCTTGCCCAATGTACTGTATATTCCTACAAATCAATATAAACGTGCAGAGGAGGTAGAACCATCTTGAATTTAATTTCTTTATATTCTGGCAGCAGATTCTGTTTGAAGATGCTTTCGATGTGGCTTCAGATTTTCTAAACCATGGTGCTATTCAGACCACTTCCAGCCCCAGGTATAGTGCCAATATAGTTTGTCTGTTATGTGTAATTTAGTTAGCGGTAACAGTTTTTTGTGTCGGTAGCCCCGCTATTGGAGACATTGTAGTGTTTTTTTTTTTGTTTTTTTGGGGGGGGGTAAAATTATGATTTTGTATATGTAGTTATTTATTTATAAAAATGTAGTTACCTTTTTAGGCTGTGTCTCCCCTTTGCTAAAAAAAACTGTTGATTACAGCGGATGTCCGCTGAAAAAAAATAATATTAAAAACCAGCAGTTACAAATACTGCAGCTGCTGACTTTTAATATCAGCACACTTACCTGTCCTGGAGTCCAGCGCCATCTGCAGCAGAGGACGAGCGATCGCTCGTCACTCTGCTGCCCCCCCCCCGCCATCCTCGATGAGGGAACCAGGAAGTGAAGCGCTCCGGCTTCACTGCCCGGTTCCCTACGGTGCATGCGCGAGTCGCACTGCGCCGTCTGACTGGCTCCCGCTGTGTTCTGGGAGCTGAGAGCATTTGCACAGCCATTACAGGACATACACAATCAATTGTGCCATTTACAAACTCTCTGAAAGCTGTAAGTTGAAACTAGCTCAGGTCCATACAGAGATAGGGACTTTCTGCTATGGAGCTGGAGGAAGGGCTACAAATTGGTGTGATTTAATTTTGCTACTGCTCCAACCAACCTCCTCCATGCTAGATGCACAGTTGTTATTCTTCTGTGAAAATGCATTCAAGGATAATTGACTAGAATTCCCACCTTACTGCCAGACTGTGGCTACCACACATGAAAGAGCAGCATCCTTTCAGTCTCTGTGTGCCGCTTGTTCATTTTGTGACATCACTTCATTGAAGGAGGAACTTGAGACACTAAGGGCCAGATTCAGAAAGACTTATGACGGGTATCTCGGCGCCTGATTCAAAGAATCAGATACGTCGGGATATAGCTAAGATACGAGTGGCGTAAGTCTCTTACGCTTTCGTATTTTAGTTGCATATTTACGCTGGCCGCTAGGGGGGCGCTTTCGTCGATTTACGCGTTGATTATGTAAATTAGGTATATACGCCGATTCACAAACGTCGTTGCGGCCGGCGTATCTATTTGTGTCGTTTACGGTAGTCCTCTGACAGGCGTAAAGTTACCCCTGCTATATGAGGCGCAGGCAATGTTAAGTATGGACGTCGGAACAGCGGCGTATTGTACATCGTTTGCGTAAGCCGATTCAGAATGGGGCTGGGCGTAAGTTACGTTCACGTCGATATCAATGACTATTTGCGACGGGATTTTGAGCATGCGCACTGGGATTTGTCCACGGCCGGTGCATGCGCAGTTTGTTTTGGCGCGTCAACGTGGGGTCACCATACATTCGCATACAACACGCCCACCATCCACCTACTTTGAATTACGCGCAGTTACGCCGGCCAATTTACGCTACGCCGCCGCAACTTACGGAGCAAGTGCTTTGTGAATACAGCACTTGCCTGTCAAAGTTGCGGAGGCGTAACGTAAATGGGATACGCTACGCCCGCACAAAGATACGCGGCTCTTCCTGAATCTGGCCCTAAGGCCGCGTACACACGATCAAATCTATCTGCTGGAAACGGTCGGCCCGACCGTCCCAGCAGACAGATCCGATCGTGTGTACGGACGAGCCGACGGATTTGGCCAGCCGACAGATTTTAAAGCATGCTTTAAAATCTGTCGGCTGGGAATCTGTCCGCCCGATATGTCTGCTGGTTAGTACGCTAACCAGCAGACATATCTTCTCGCACATGCGTCGAATGGATTCGACGCATGCATGGAAGTAATTTACTTCCTGGTGCGGTGACGTGGCGGCGTCAACGTCACTGACACGTCAGCGCGCCGTCTGCCGGCAGGGATTTTGGTTTGCTCGTGTGTACACGATCAAACCAATACATCCCAGCAGACAGATTTGTTCAAATCGGTCTGTCCGACCGATCTGAACAAATCTGTCTGCTCGTGTGTACGGGGCCTTAGAGTTCCTTCTGCCATGGTGGCAGATGGGACATATAGTCATTGAATGTTGGCAATCTCAAACCTGGATCATGATGCTGTGTGGGCAAAGCAATGCACAGCCAGCCTGAAATAAAAAAAAATTAAATTAGTGCTCAAGAGGCGATTCTGGTAAAGAGGGGTGGAGATTTGTAAAGTGTCATGCACAGCTTAACAAGAGTGACATCACAATTCAGTGCCTGCACTTCTACAGATTTTGTGTTTCTGCCATGCTAGTGCTGAAATTTTGTCTTTTTCCAGTATGTTTGGCAGTGTATACAGTTTCAGTAAATTATTTGATAATGTGTTGCATTTTTTTACCTGAAGATAGTGTTGCTCTTTGCTCCCCAGTGGTTTAAATGACCTTTTCCCTTGGGAGGGCCCTGAAGGAAACCTCTATCTGTACCAGCAAATCTATGACTTCCTGAGGTCCAGTCTGACCTCTTACACCAAGGTACAAAACTAATACTAGTTTGTATAAGCCTTTACAGGTAAAGTGGGATGGTTTTTGATCATTAATTCTTAAATATTTTCAAATCTTTACAAGTGCATAGGGCTATGTTTTATTCAATTTGTTTTATTTTAGGTATTTGTATGTAGTCTTTAGTTTACAGGTCAACATTTGATTCAGGGTGCATCAATGATTAGTTTGCAATACATACTTGGTTCCCAGTACTGCTCTCCAATTTTTTATTATAAACGCATGTTTCTTTCTCATTCAATAAGTGTTAAAGTGGTTGTAAACTGCAAGACAAAGGCAAAATGAGCTAGTATGCATTGCCCACTAGTTTATTATGAAATACTTACCTTAGATCAAAGCTGTTGCAGTGGCCCCACACACCAATGTGACCGGCTATACGTCTCCCGAAGTTATTGCCCTGTGGCCATTCAGACACGGAGCCCCGACTCGGCCCTGCCCCCCTCTCCCCTGATTGGCTATCTAACTTTGACAGCAGCTGGATCCAGTGGCGACTACTAAGACACATGTGGACAGAGAAGGATCTCAGGTAAATGTTAGGGGTTAACACTGGCCCCCTTCCCCCTCCTAGTTTTCTGACTTCAACTTTCCTGTGTTTCTGCACAGATTAGCTGATCTTTTCAGCCCTCTTAAGTCTTCTGGGTCAGAGTGTCCTTGTCCTAATTCCTATGGTAGAATGCTTCCAGGGGTTGTACCTGTTCACTGTTCCCAAAGCCAAAGAGCTAATTCACCCCATGTTTTATCTTAGAAAAAAGTGGAAATTACCCCTAGGGGCTTTGTGTTGCAGCAAAATAGTATGGAGGAAAATACGAGTAGGTAAACAAATATAAATGTATTAAATATAATATTCAAAAGGAGCCCCAAAGAAAAAGAGACTCAGGATATGAGCTTAAGAATAAATATGTTGGGACAATCAAAGGTAGAAACAAATCACTCAATGATGACATATACAGATAAAACAGTACTGTAAACATGTGATCTCTATGGGCAAAAAAAAAACCTACCTGTTTCCACCTTCAGGGAGCAGTACATTTTTGCACAGCCATAGATTCTATGAAGAAAAACACATGCCAATGAATACATAAAGAATAATAATAAAAGGCCCCTTCTTCCCAGACCTATGGATCAAAGTCCGGGTGTCAGTAGTCCTACAAAGTGACTATCATGGGTAGATAATGTAGAAAAAATATATCCGCCACTTACCTAGACACATGTTGGAAAACAGACCGGGATCATAACCCCACGGCACACCTAGGATCCAGCCCCAGACGGGTCAGATGTTATGGACTCCCCCATTTTTTATCTTAAGGCTTCACTTGGTTCCCTACTCTGATTCTCTCTGTGCTTCAGAAACCACTGTTTGACTGTTTAAACTATTAAAGACATTTCTCTCTCTTCTCTTACCCACAATGATTTCTTATTTTTTTTGCAACGAGTGGAGTGTCTCAATTGGAGACCTTATCTTTCAAAGAGCATTTGTTGGGGCACAAGGTGATGTTTAGGCCCATTATCTTGTTGACATTAAAAAAAGTTATTTCCATTGTCTGGATGTGTTTCGAGCTGTGGGAGTCTCTTTCTAGCCATTGCTTCTTTCAGAAGACTGATTCCCATTTTGTCATCCCAAATGGGCCACAGATGGGTGCCCATCTTCTTGTTCCATCGTGGCTAAGACAGACCATCATACAAGCTAATGGTCTAAAGAATTGGCTTCCCCTCTTTCCTGTTGAGGCCTACTGTATATTAATACTCTGTTGCTCGCCCTGCAGCCCTTTTGGCACTTTTTGTGTAGGCCTCTGGGCCCCTATAGACACTAACATGTGTTTTCCTATTGCCCCATTATAGCAGTGATTTTTAGCAGTCTCATGTAATATGTCTCCAATTAATGACTGTCCCTTGAAGCATGTGCCCTGTCTCTGACCATCTCTTGTATCATGTTGGCAGTCTGTGACCATCTCCTGTACCATGTCTGCCATCTTTTGTTTCCTGTCTGCAGTTTCTGACAATAACGTGTACTATGTCTACAGTCTCTGAGCATCTCTTGTATTCTTTCCACAGTCTCTGATCACTTTCTGGTTTATGTACACAGTCTCTGACCATTCCCGTATCATGCCATTAGTCATTGATTAAATCCTCTTGTCTGCCTGCTGTCTCCTGACACTGAATACTCATTGAATGTTATGTGTGGCCCTTTTGTGATGTCGAGGTCCTCCATATCATTAAAGTTGACCACTACAGCTATACTAGATCTGCAAGAGCTTTTTGGCAACAAAAATTTTTTTTTCACAGATTTTGTAAGGCTGCCACCTGGTCTGCTGTTTTCATATTCTCTAAGTTCTACAAGAGGTTTCAGCATCATCTGATGCCAGCTTCAGGCATAAAGTCATTTGGCTACAAGTAGTACCCAATTTCCTGGTATTTACGTTGGCCTTACGTTGTGATTGTTTACTGTGTTGCCCAACTGTCAGTTGGACTGCTTTTTAGATGTCTTCTGTCTCCCAATGGAGTCCAGGAAACGACACAGACCTCACCCCTCTTTTTTATGATCATGCTTATGGCACTAGTTTGCTACAAAACGGAGGCATGTTGGTAGTAGCAGAGTTATACTGCTAGTTTGCCTACTGCTGTTTTTTGTTGGCCGGTGTACAATTTTCTTGTAGGTGACAGTATAACCCAAACGTTTAAGACCTCCCGTGATCTTCAATGGACTCCAAGAAAAGGATTTTATGGTAAGTACAAAAATCTCAAATTTCACGTTTTTCAATCGATCCTTTTTTTTTTTTTTTGTTCCTTTGCATCTCAGTGTCACTGAGCTCCTCTACCTTCAAAAAGCCACTTCCTGTCTATGTGAACTAGTCCCAGCATTGGCTGTACATTGATGCTTTGGACCAGCTTCCTGATAGTGAAAATGTTGGACCATGCCTGAACAACTGTCACTTGTACTCTGCATCAGGAGTGCTCTTGACAGGGTGACAAAACTAGTGTACAGTTGACTGGGACTGAGAGTTGTCACCCTATAGCAGGAAGTGCATGAACAAAGACTTTCATGTCAGGATCACCATGCATTTTTTAATGAAGGCTGCAGATTTTAAAACGTTGAAAATAATCTTTGAAATTGCAGTAACATTTTAGGGTCCATTCACACCAGAAACTGTGTTTTATGTTGCATGTTTTTGCATGCACAGTGATGTGCATTTTGCATGTATTTTTTACACAAATGTGTTTGCATTTACGGTGCATTTTTCATAACCTTGCATTTCCTTCAAGGTCACTTCTGTATTCTTCCTTCTTTGGGATTTTGCACTGCAGAGTATTGCAATGCATTTTTGTGTATTTACATTCATTTCTGTGCATTTGCATTATTTTAATGCACTACAATATTCTGATTCATACCCATGAGATTGGACTGTCTATGCCAGTGGTTCTCAACCTTTTAGTGCTGTGACCCCTTGATACAATTTCCCAAGTTGCGGGGACCCCTAACAGTAACATTTTCGTAGCGTGCGTTGTAAGTCCCCAAGGCAAGAAAAGTCATTTGCACCCCTGACCCATGGAAATTTTGCAGTCGTACAGTATTAAAACCTAATATGGTACATTTTTGGATGTGCCACTCCTTCTCTTTGTTCTGCTTTTTTTTACCTTTTCCCCCATTTCTCTCTCTACCCGTTTTTTTTGTTTTTTCTCTTATTCTTTCCCTACATGTTTTCTTTCTTTCTCCCCCTCTTTTCCTCTCCCTTCCATGTATTCTCTATTTTTATTCCTTCTCTTACTCCTTGGTGGGGGGGGTGGGATGAGGGGTTGTGCCTTGGTGAGTTCTGATCAGCCAATTTAGGTGCTCTTGATTAAGGTCATCTGCTGATCTGAGAACTGTAGTGGGGACTTTTAATGGCAACTATAATCACTGTGTCTCCGACCTTTGTGGTGTCTCGTAGCAGTGACCCCTAGGCTGAAATCAGGAGATAGGGTCTGTAACGGTATGGCCCGTGGGACCAAGAAGGGTGTGGGGTACTCCTGTTTCAGCTTCACCAATGATTTTTGTGTCTAGGGTCATCCTATGTCCACTAGGGGCATAGGATTACTGAGAACTGATATCTTGGATGAGATGGGACAGTAATGATAATCCACAATATATTCAAGAATGTCTAGAAGAACTAATTACAAATGGTCAATAGAGTGACTCGTTCAATGTGGAACGTAGTCTGTCAAGAGGGTAATTAAGTCTGCTATTGTCATGTAAATTAACCTTAGTTTGGCTTCTAAAGACCTGTTCATTGTGTGATGCTAATGAAAGCGGAGTTCCACCCTTAAAACCACTTTGTTTCATCCCATCCAGCATACTGGCGTCAGCGCCAGTATGCTGTTTTCTTTTTTATTCCATGTACTTGCTTTATAATCGATCATGTAATTTTGGGCACACCGCGGTATGTCGCCGCTATAAGGCGTCACGCCTTCCGGAAACAGCCGATTAGTGTTCGGCTCTTCTCGGCGCCTGCGCACAGACCAAGGAGCTGACTGCGCAGGCGCCGTAAATAGCCGGTCCTAGTTCGGCTTTTTTCGGAGGGCGTGACGCGGCTATATACGGTGCCTGCGCAGTCAGCTCCTGGGTCTGTGCGCAGGCGCTGAGAAGAGCCGAACACTAATCGGCTGTTTCCGGAAGGCGTGACCCGGCGACATACCGCGGTGCGCCCAAAATTACATGATCGATTATAAAGTAAGTACATGGAATAAAAAAAAAAGAAAACCGCATACTGGCGCTGACGCCAGTATGCTGGATGGGATGAAACAAAGTGGTTTTAAGGGTGGAACTCCGCTTTAACACTGTATTGCGTGAAAGTTCTATTGATGATAGAGGTGGAATGTGAATTAGCACAATCTAAAAGGTCAGATGTCTGACTTATGTTTACTAAAGGAATGTGTATTGTATTGAGGTGAGAAGAGCCAGAGTCTTGATGTCTGACTTGTCAGCTGTAGTAATCAGTTCATGTTAATTATGTCAGACAGGTGCCAAAAAGTCTGACTAAAAGATGTGTATTGGCTCGTTAGTACCCATTGTATGATGTTGTGGGTGGAGTGTGTCATTGTCCCTTTGATTACTGCAGCATGCTTTCTACTGTATAAAATCCTGAGTTTACCATTAAAGTATCTATTCGTTTGGAACCAGAGAACAGAGCTGTGTGTCTCATTTTCTGGGGGAAATCCAATGGGTCCTGTCTGATGGATTGTGGAGTGTCGGAAGCTGTCGTGGGTTGGTGGAATGGAATATCGTAAAAGCGTTAACCCCTGACCGTTACAGGGTCTCCTCCAGTCCCACCCACCTGACAATCCTCACCAGTCAGTGGACCTCTAGTCTCTGCCCATGCCGTGAACTGAATGGGTGGCTGTGAAGAGGCTGAGTGGGCGGCTGTGTGCTCCAGGAACAGCCCAGCTGGGTGGCCACTGGCTCCAAAGACAGCCATGCTGGGCAGGTGCAGAAAGGCTGGGAGAGGGGTGCGGGATTCAGGAACAGCCCAGAAATTTGGTGACCCCTGGCAAATCATCATTTGACCCCTGAGGGGGTCCCAACCCCTGGTTGAGAACCACTGGTCTATGCAGTTGGAGTGCAGTCAAAAATGCACCCCACTGCATCTGGTGTGAATGAGCCTTAACAACTTGAAATTTTGGTGATTGTGTTTAGATCTAACTCTATCGGAATCGGAAATTCCGACTGAAATCCGGCTCAACAAGCCGAGAAAAATTAAGTTCAATGATTCTGAGCATGTGTCGAATTGATTCCGAGCATGCATGTTTTTTTTTTGCTTGTTGGAATTGCATACAGACTAATGGAATTTCCGCCAAGAACTTTTACCGTCGGAAAATTTGAGAACCAGCTCTCAATATTTTTTTGCCGGAGATTCCGGCCGAAAAATTTCGATGGAGCCTATGCTCAAATCGGTCTTCTCTTGTCAGAATTTACAATTGTGTATATGCAGCATAACTCTTTAACTCTTCCTCATTCTATCCAAAACTAAGCTTAAAAAAAAAGGCTCCTTTAAGTCTGGAGCTTGTGCTGCACCTAAAGCCATAGATAAGCTGACTGTTAGGCCGCGTACACACCAGTAAATAAATCCGATCAAATCGGTCTGACAGACCGATTTGATCGGATTTGTCTGCTGGGCTATTTTGGTTTGATTGTGTACACACGATCAAACCAAAATCCCCGCCGCCAGACAGCGCGGTGACGTTGACCCCGCCACATCACCGCACCAGGAAGTAAAAAACTTCCACGCATGCGTCGAATCCATTCGACGCATGCGCGGGCAGACATGTCGGAAGGACGGGTTCCCAGCAGACAGATTTTAAAGCATGCTTTAAAATTTGTCTGCTGGAAAAACCCGTCTGTCCGCCCGTACACACGATCGAATTTGTCTGCTGAAACGGTCCGTCGGACCGTTTCCAGCAGATAAATTTGATCGTGTGTACGTGGCCTCACACTGTCACGCTGTAAGGATGACCCTCTGCCTCAACTTGTACAATGAGACATTATAGTTTAACATCCCTCAGGGAAGTTAATCAGCTGACTTGGAAGTGATCCACATTTGTTGCACAAGACCATACTGGATGAAATTCTTATCTTGTATGAGGGACTTCTGATTCATGAATTAAGAGTTCTCATGACTACTCAGCAGAAGTACATCCTGCAAAGTATAAGCAAAGCCTCTCCAAAAGGAGAGATGACTTCTGGGTAAATGACAGTGTTCCTTAGAAGTCCTCACAATGTTGTACCTGATTAATCCTTCATATTTGCATTGCTGAATCGGAGAACCGGCCTGTCAACATAACTGTGAGTCTCCAAGCACATCTGCTTTTGCAGGGGAATATTTGCATTCGGTGAAGCCCCCCTACCAATCTTTTATTTTTCATTTATATCTATTCTATGATTAATTTACTGACCAAAACCTACACCCCAAGTCTATATTTTTGGTGTTCTCTGTGCCAATGAGTTTGTGTGCTGCCTGTTGCAGACGTCCCTGCACTACCATGTGTTGGTTGTAAGAAAAGTTGCTTTATGTCTGTATTTCGATCTATTCCTGTGCCCTCTTTGTATGGGCTGCCCTAATGGAATGTAGGTACAGGAAAGCAGAATTGGGAATCCATCCCCCCGAGTGTGCTGTCCCTGCCTTTCTGTCAAGTTTTAACTAACCCCCTAACATAACTTTTTTTAAATACAAAATTGATTGGAGTAAGGGCCCATTCAGACTTATGTTTTGCAGTAATGAGAAGTATAAGACCTGCATACTGCAGTGTGTTGCAGTGCCACTCATTTTGAACATGCTGTGCATTGTCGTCCATTGCATAGAAAATAAAGGGTTGTGTAGCTTTTTAAAAATGATTGGGCTAACTTGCCACAGTCCACAAGGGACTGCACAGGTCTGAATGCAGCCCTATCGCTGGAGTGGCAGCTGTCAGATTAACATTAGCCATGTTATCCTAATTGTACAGGACACCAGCTGAATATTCAAAGACCTGGAGTTATAGGCTGGTACCTTCATGTGATTTGTCACTGGCAAGCTTTTGAGGACATGCCCCCTGGGCATTACCCCTATAACCCTACCCAACTTTGTGAGTCCTCAGTTTTTATTGCTAGTGACCTAGGGTGATGGACCCTCTTCTTCCTTACAGAGAAATCTCTCTTAGCTTAAAGCGGTAGTGTATACCCGCATATACATTTTTTTTATTTTACACCTGCAAGGCAAAAGCCATATAGAGCTAATATGCACCGCATATTAGCTCATTATGAAATACTTACCTCGGAACTAGGAGAAGTGAACTTACCTGGTCCACGCCGGCGTGTCTTCTGGGTATCGCGCTCCAGCGCTGTGATTGGCTGGAGCGGCGATGACGTCACTCCTGCGCATGCGCGCGGGAGATTTCATTCCGGCAAGGGTTGGCGGCGGCCGGCCCTTCAGCCGAGGATCCCCCCTGCGCATGCGCCGCTGCAATCAGCGGCGCATTGCGAGGGGAATATCTCCTAAACCGTACAGGTTTAGGAGATATTCTTTATACCTACAGGTAAGCCTTATTATAGGCTTACCTGTAGGTAAAAGTCAAAAAGTGGGGTTTACAACCACTTTGAGTGGTCTATTTGTTTTTTCTTCAGAATTCAACTCTTCATAAGCAAGAATAGAAGCAGTGAACTTGGATCAAGAAAACATCCATAGAACCTCGGGAACTGTACCTGGACCCCATGCTGTGGAAATAGGCTGTAATGTTTAATGCACTGGATTCTGGATGGGAGCTTATCTCAGCACTTTGTGCAATGCATGTAGTTAGCCACCCGGTGCCATACAGGTCCAGGACTGTGATCCATCCTTTTTAAAATCCAGACCATGAAGATGCTTCTGGGGGTATGTCCACCATGAAAGCCAAAGCCTACACTCTATACAATATAGGGACCAGCAACATGGTTGCTGCATATTCTTTTTGGAGTACGCTCACCCAATCCCACGGGGGGCTACCCTCCTCTGTAGTAGTGATGGAAATTGGGTCAAAGAAAGCTATGGCAAGAGCTCAGGCAAACGTTTGCTCAGCAGAAAGCCCACACAACAGTTATATTGACAAGGCTGCCCTTGCACTGGAGCAGGATCCGATTCTGGGCTGTATCTCAGGCACGCAACAAGTGGCCTGACTAAAGCTGGCTACACATTAACATTAATTTTCTTGTAAAATTTTCATTTAAATCTACCGAAAACATATAATATGAGGTCGAACCTAAACAACACTTTCAATGTGTATGTCCTTGCACTACATAGTTGAAGGTAAATCTAAAGTAAATTAAACCAAAAAAAATGTATAATGTGTAGCCAGCTTAAAGCAGACATTTTCTACAACTATGTCATAATTCCTCTAAAGACCTCTAAAGGCTTAAAAGGAAGTAAACCTTGATGGATTTTACTTTCACTTTTGTTCCCTGCAAAGTAAAATAATAATTGCATACATCGCATACTAGCCCTTTATGTGCCACTTACCTGCAAACAAAGCCCACGATGTTCCTGCCGGGGCCATGGACTTCGGCTCTGTGACTCGTGACGTCACTCCCGTGCATGGACGAGAGATCCGCCAGTCACAGCACGGACCCTTTAGAAACAGCACTCAAAGCATATATGGTAAATATCTCCTAAACCGCTCAGGTTTAGGAGTTATTTCCAGTACTTACAGGTAAGCCTTGCTTTAGTTTAACCTGTAGGTAAAAGTGGTGTAACTAGGTTAACAACCACTTTAATACAACTATCACTTTCCAGGGCTCCAAAATGCCAGATTTCTCAACCCTGGGCACCTATACACCTGATGTTATGGCTTCACGCAATATGCTTGCAAATGTTGATATGCTCACTTCTACTGTGCACAAGAGCCCTGGCTTTGTTACACATGAATCTCCCATCTTCCCATGACTGTTTATGTACAAAAATACATTTCCTGTTTGTTACCATATAGAATGGGCAATTTATCATGATTAAATCAATCCAAAAACCACTTTCAACGCTCTGAAAATCATTGCTGAGCTCGATCCAGTGGAAAAAGTGTTCACAAAAAAAGTGGTGTGCTGTGGTAGCAGACTCATCTCAGTCTTAAATATCTCACTGGACCAATTGAAGATGTTGCTTTATTCAAAGATTCTGCAGATAGGAAGTTTGAGATGCTCTTGGGCCGCGTACACACCACTAAATAAATCCGTTCAAATCGGTCTGACAGACCGATTTGATCGGATTTGTCTGCTGGGCCATTTTGGTTTGATCGTGTACACACGATCAAACCAAAATCCCCGCCAGCAGACAGCGCGGTGACGTTGACGCCGCCACGTCACCACACCAGGAAGTAAAAAACTTCCACGCATGCGTCGAATCCATTCGACGCATGTGCGGGCAGATATGTCCGTTGGTTAGTGTACGGACGGGTTCCCAGCAGACAGATTTTAAAGCATGCTTTAAAATTTGTCTGCTGGAAAAACCTGTCTGTCCGCCCGTACATACGATCAAATTTGTCTGCTGAAACGGTCCGTCGGACCGTTTCCAGCAGATAAATTCGATCGTGTGTACACGGCCTTTAGAGCCTCTCTTTGCTCTTGCAGGCCAAGCTCTGCAACTATTGCTGCAATTTTTGTCTGTCAAACTGCAGCTAACTGGACTAGGGCAATAGACAATCAACACGATCTGATATTCCAGGACTGTACTTTACCTACGGAATTATCTTCTGCCTTGCTCTTTTGTGTGGATGCCTTAGAACAGTGATGGCGAACCTTGGCACCCCAGATGTTTTGGAACTACATTTCCCATGATGCTCCACTACACTGCAGAGTGCAAGAGCATCATGGGAAATGTAGTTCCAAAACATCTGGAGTGCCAAGGTTCGCCATCACTGCCTTAGAACAAGTTATGACACAAATATGCAGAATGGCTCTAATTTCCATTTATATGCGTTGAACCTTGTGGCTCAAACCCTTGTCAGTTGAAGCTGCCTGTAATAGATGTATTCTCTTTGAATGAGGATGTTTCTTTGGCGGGGCACTTGAAAATGTAATCAAAGATCTCACAGGAGAAAAGATTCTTTTTTCACAGTGGAATGTTCCAACATCCCTTTCCTTCTATGCCCAAGTTCAGCCTTTTCTTGCGGTGTAGGACTTGGCCCACCAAGTCTTCCCAATGAAGAGGCGCCCTCATCCTGAAAAGTGTGAGACTATGTGCTACTTTGTGTTGGTCTATCACATAAAATCCCAATAAAATGCATGTTTTTGGTTGTAACATGACAAAATTGGAAAATTTCCAGGGGTATGAATATTTTTTCAAGTCACTGTATGAGTATCACATATTTATTGATTGCATATGTATGGGAGACAAAGTGTGGTTACATTTGACATGTAAATTTGATGTTGTGTTAATTGGGTAATAGGGTAAAAGCACTACACTCCTTGCACTTCTTTCTAATTGAGTGTTGGGTGCTAAAGCTAGATATTTTTTTAGGTAGCATTCACGCAAAGGGATCTCTATATTGGACAAAGCAACAGCTTCTGTCAGGAAGTCAAACTTCCTATTTGTCTTAGGGCGTGTACACACGACCGGTCCATCCGATGAGAATGGTCCGACGGACCATTTTCATCGGTTCACCGCTGAAGCAGCCTGATGGTCTGATGTGCGTACACACCATCAGCTCAAAAACCGATCGAGTACAACGCGGTGACGTAAAACACGACGACGTGCAGAGAAAAATGAAGTTTAATGCTTCCAAGCATGCGTCGACTTGATTCTGAGAATGCGCGGGTTTTGAACCGATGCTTTTGCGTACTAACCATCGGTGTTGACCGATCAGTAGGTGTCCATCGGTCTGATTTTAAAGCAAGTTCTAAATTTTTGGACTGAAGGACAACAGACTGATGGGGCACACACACGGTCGGTTTGGACCGATGAAACTGAACTTCAGTCCATTTTCATCGGTTTGGACTGATCGTGTGTACGCGGCCTTACACTCAGGACCCTTGCAAGGGGCATCCTGCTTCCAAGTCTGCCATGGCTAAATGGATAAGACAACTCATTACTGGAGCTTCTCTGTTACTCTGCTTTGCTTGCTGCAAATGTGAGGACTCACAGAGTTGGGTAAGGTTATAGCGGGATGCTCAGATGGCCTGTCCTAAAATCCAGGGTCTATGAATATAAGCCTGTGTCCTATACTGTATTTCAAGATATGAATTGTACAGGTAAGTTTTATATTCCCTTATTTTATTTTTAAGGTTTATATATATGATGTGTGTTTCCTTTTCCAGATGTCTTCCCAACAGTTCGATTATGAGACAATGTTCTTGAGATGTACTGAATCCTTTGACGATGAAGATGACCTGTGAACGCCCTGAAATCCATCTTTTCAGCACTTACACCGACCGAAAAAAGAATGATCAAATCAGCCACCATATTTGTGGTTTGATTAAAGTCTGCGGGCCATTTTTTGTGTCAAAGCCTTGTCACAGATTTCCAACAAAAATGTTTTCCATCTGGCTAAACTCTTAGGCCGCGTACACACGACCGGTTTCCTCTGCAGAATTCAGCAAGGAACTCGATGGGAGAGGTATTCTGCCGAGGAAACCGGTCGTGTGTACACTTTTCGTCGAGGAACTCGTCGAGCCAAAAAGAGAGCATGTTCTCTATTTCCTCGATGGGCAGTGGGAAAATTTGGCTCAACAAGTTTTTTGACTGCCGAACAAGGAACTTGACGGGGAAAACGATGTGTTTCGCCCGTCGAGTTTCTCGGACGTGTGTACGCGGCCTTATGCCGCATACACATGGTCGGACTTGTCGGAATTTCAGACGGAAAAATAGAGAACCTGCTCTCTATCTAAGTCCGTCGGAAATTCCGATGAGGCATACACATGGTCTGCGTATCCGATGAAAAGCTCCCATCTGACTTTTTTTCCATCAGAAATTCCAACCGTGTGTACGCGACATTAGAGCAGACAGATATTAAGTTGTTCTGTGTGCAGGATGGCTGTCTGTTGAACACAGCTAACAATTGATACTTCATTTAAACTTTATGGGTTTATACAATTTTAGCTGTAGCCATGTTAGAGCGTTTTAGCTTGTTTCATCTTTATTCTCAGATATCACAGGGAAACCAACTTTAAGGCATTCCGTGCCCTTAAGGAGCCGTCAGCCCACAAAACAACATCCCTTTTCAGTGGCTGTTATGTCAAACTGCCTTAACAATGTCACATTACCCATGCAAAATGCCTACTGCTGCCAACAATCAAAAAGCTGGCCATGTATATATGCATTCTTTCTCCACTTTTCTCTAGACTGGGGTTTGGTGTCCTCTTCAGTGCAGGGGATACAATTGAACCAGGTTTATTTTTTTTTATTTTTTTTCAATTTAAACTGTACATATAACTAAAACTTTTTTTTTAGTTTTGAATAGAATAGGGAAGGGGTTAAAACTCCAGTTAATTTATTTTTTGTGCTATCTGTCTCTTTCTTCCTGTCCTGGAGGTGCAGCAGGAAGTAAAAGGAAATATTATCAGAGAAGGGAAATGATCCCCTCTTACAAATTTTTGTCCCTGTGTGAAGATTCATCTTCTATTCCTGTTCTGGTGACTGCTCCATCACCAGGACAAACGGGGGTGAATATTCCCAGCAGGGACACAGTAATAAAAACATGACAGGAGGTCTAACTCTTCCAAACGCCATCCAAAATTACGTTTTTGGGTATGCATACACCTTTTGAGGCCCTTATTTATCTTTTGGTCCAGAAATGTTATTTCTGAGGAGCTCAAACCACCTTTAGTGTTTGAGCACAATAGGGAACACTCCACCCAGCAACTGACATCTGTCGCCCCCTGCTGGAACAAAGTTGGTTTTAGCTTCTTGGATGTAGCAGAGTGCGGCTTCATTACATTGAGCTTCTCTGTCTGGGATGACTTCAGAGCAGTACTGAGGTTTATATGAATACTGACCAGAATTGTTCTTAAGTTATATATATATATATATCTATTTATATTAGAAATGTAGCGAAAAGTTTTAATACATTTTGTTTAACAAAAAAAAGTATTTATAAGACTATAAAAAAAAAGGATGTTTTAATCTATTTAAGACATGCAGCGTATTTAAAATATAAAAAAAATCCTTCATTGGTGCTTTTTACTGTGAGGGAAGAAAGGCATTTCTAAACTGCTGTGCAGAACTGTTTCCTTGAAGCTCAATTAAAGTGTTTATCTACTTGATATAAGGTGTGTTTTATGTATAATGACTAATACTTTATTTTTTTTTGTAATGTGTAGTTTTTCTGCAAGACCTGTTACATTGCATTTCCCAAAGTAAGCCATACAAAATCAGGTCTTTTCTATTAAAAGACCAAAAGGTTGATGTGATCATTGGGTGGCATTTATGAAAGAGGGGAACTTTTACAAACCTTGAAAGTATGCAGTAAATTCCTAACATTGCACAATATGGGTTCATCCACTTGGTTGTAAAAAACACTGGGCCAAATCCACAAACAATTACGGCGGCGTATATCCAGATACGCCGCTGAAATCTAAAATTTGCGCTGGCGTATCTTTGTTTTGTATCCACAAAACCAGATACGCCGTTTTTTTGCGTAGATACGCCGTCCTACTTAAGTTTTAATATTTACGCTAGGGGCGCTTCCGTATATTTTCCGCGTCGAATATGCAAATGTGGTAGATACGCCGATCCACAAACGTACTGCCGGCGCAGTGTTTTTACATCGTTTGCGTAAGCGTAGGTCCAGCGTAAAGTTACCCCTGCTGTATAGAGGCGTACGTAATGTTAAGTATGGACGTCGGGCCAGCATCGAATTTTCCGTCATTCACGTCGTTTGCGTAAACCGTTCGTGAATAGGGATTTGCGTAAGTTACATTCACGTCATTTTCATTGATGTTTTGCAAAGTGATTTCGCGCATGCGCACTGGGGTATCTCCACGGACGGCGAATGCGCCGTTCAAAAAAAGCGTCATTTACGTGGGGTCATGTTGATTTACATGAAATCACGCCCACATCTAACTAATTTGAAATGCGCGGCCTTACGCCGCAACAATTACACTACGCTGCCGTAAGTTACAGCGGAAATTCTTTGAGGATATGGATAAGCCGCTGTAACTTACAGTGGCGTAATGTAACTCCGTTAAGCTATGCCAGCGGGACATGTTTGTGGATCTCGCCCACTGTGTTCAGATCAGTACAGAGTCTTACGGATCTGAATGCATCAGTCTTATATATGACGGGCCCGTGACCACAGCTGCCTTGTGCTTGGTAATCTTGTGCTCTGTTAAAGGGTCACTAATTCCACATAATAAAAAACTATCAATAAATGGTGTATTACAGGCTGTTGGTTGATCATACTGCTCTCAGTCTACCCCTTCTGTTCATGTGCCCAATTCAGCTAGGGAATTTGCAGCTGTGGTGGCAATTCTGCACATGCTCA
This sequence comes from Rana kukunoris, assembly GCA_029574335.1. Taxonomy (NCBI): domain Eukaryota; kingdom Metazoa; phylum Chordata; class Amphibia; order Anura; family Ranidae; genus Rana; species Rana kukunoris. Next base: position 435,031,201 of record CM056051.1, read on the forward strand.
GTTTTCAGTGAGTTTCTATGCTGAGCATTTCCTCCCTATAATATCTGAGCAGCCCATGTGACTAGAGTCACACATGTGGGTGTATACACAGTGGTAAATGACAGCCCACTCCCTCTCCATGCCCACTAACCAGCTAAACACAATGGGGGCAGGATATTACATGTAGAATGGTGGCTTCACCTCCCTCGTATTCTAAGACAAAGGTGGGGTGTGACACGGCCTGTGACTAGCAGAAATCCCACCGTGTTATTTACCCAAAATAATAACGGTTTGGTTTCAAATATATATATTTGGATGACAGTTTATTGATATTAATTATTTTTACTATGTATTCCAAAGGCTGTTTTTTTATTTTATTTTGAACAAGTGAACAGCAGCAATGGACTAGAAGCTCCTCCTGTTTATGTTTCCTGGCAGGCAGGGAAAGAGCTGGGTCATGTGACAGCTTTATTTTGATTAGGAAAAGGGTACCTACATTTTTTTATTATTAAAATAGTTACAGTGCCATCATCAAAATACAGAAATAGAAGGGACAATGTAAATTAAACAGTGTATTTTTTCAGTATACAGTATTTTTAAGCTGCACAAAATCAAAGTAGAAATTTCTATATCCCTGCATAAATTACACATATAAACACAGGTTGACTTGAAAAAGGGGCTATAGAAATAGTATTTTAACCAGTTGACGACCGGGCCATTGACAAATGATGGCTACGGCGCGGTCGGATAACTCTGTGAGGCCATCATATGACGTCCTCCCAGAATCTTGCTCCCGTGCACCAACTGGGGAGCGCAACCGGGAATGTCTGTGACTGTCGGATCCTCCGGACCCAGCGCATCGCGTAAAGGGCCAATACCAGCGGCCCTTTACCACATGTTCGCCCTGTCCAATGACAGAGCAATCAGTTGTGAACAGATGAGAGCATGTCCAGTTCATCTACTCCCCTCTCCTCGCACCGATCGATACAGTGTGTGAGGAGAGGAAGGAGCCGGGTGTAGCAGTGCTGTGGGCTGGATCTGAAGTGCCCATCTATGGCTCATTCGTGCCAATCCATGGCTCATTCATGCTCATCTGTGCCACGTCAGTAATCATCCGTGCAACATCAGTGATCATTCATGCCACATGAGTGCTGATCCGTGCCACATTCATGCCAACATCAGTACTCATCCATGCCACATCAGTTCTTATCCATGCCACTTCAGTGTCTCACAAAAGTGTAATAGGTAGTCAAATTAGATGTGTAATTTATTCTTCTTGATGGTGCTCCCTGCTTGTTGGCATTGTATGTGGCATGGCTGTGTAAAAATCTCACACATGTGGTATCGCCATACTCAGGAGGAGTAGCAGAATATATTTTGGGGTGTCATTTTTGGTATGTACATGCTTATTTGTTAGAAATATCTTATACATGGAAAACTTTTCTTTCCACATTTTCCAAAAACTTGTGGAAAAAAAATTACATGTTCAAAAGACTCATTATGCCTCATAGAAAATATGTTGGGTGTTTGCATTACAAAATGGGGTAATTTTTTGGGCGTTTCCATTGTCATGGTGCTCCAGGGCCTTCAAAAGTGTAAGAGGTAGTAGTCAAGAAACGAAATGTGTAATTTATGTCCCTAGAATACCTGGAGGTGCTCCCTGCATGTCGGGCCTCTGTATGTGACCAGGCTGTGTAAAAGTCTCTCACATGTGGTATCGTCATACTCAGGAGGAGTAGTAGAATGTATTTTGGGGTGTAATTTGTGGTATGCATATGCTGTGTGAGAAATAACTGGTTATTATGACAATTTTGTGAAGAAAAAAAAAATCGTAATTTTTCAAAGAATTGTGGGAAAAATTTTGTAAAGAATCTCACCATGCCTCATAATAAATACCTTGGAATTACTATTTTCCAAAAAGGGGTCATTTGGGGGGTATTTGTACTTTCCTGGCTTGTTAGTGGCTCAAGAAATCGAATCGGGTGTGATCAATTTTCAGAGATTGGCACCATAGCTTGTAGACACTATAACTTTCACAAAGACCAAATAATATACACTGATTATACACTGATTTGGGTTATTTTTTACCAAAGATGTAGCAGTATAAATTTTGGCCAAAATGTTTTTTTACTTTCTGCCAGTGAGTGAATTTTAGAATTTTATTATGCCCATTAGTGTATGCAAGAGACTAAAAAACAAATCAAGTAGACATCCTTGAGTTTCAATCCAGTGACTTTTCCTAGTCTGCTACAGGCAAGAATAAACATTTCTTCATTCTCCTCCTTCTCAGTGATCAATCTGCAATGCAGCTTTGTAGCAAATTACAAGGTGAGAGGCTGCAGCAGGGGCTGGACTGTGCTAGATATTTGTTAACACAGCTAAGAACTATGCAGGCACCAATATCTACATGATTATGTTTTCCCTGAGCCAGCACCTTAGCCCAGGAAGTAAAACGGTGACCCTGGATGATGCCTAAACAAAGATGAAGCCATTCTTCTGAAGAGGAAAGCAGATGAAGGAATTGTCTGGTGGAGTACCTTTGATCTGGAATGTGCACACTATGCACTTTGAATGAAAAATTCTGGCAAATTACCTTTCTCGCAGAGAAGAGCGTTTCATATAAGAATACTTTAGAAAATTTGTTAATGTCGGGGTTAGGGAAGATTCCTAGTAGACACGGTTTAGGCTCTAGGGTGATGGGAGAACCCATTGTATTGTGTAGGAACCTTACCACTGAGGACCAAAAGGACTGTATTTTGGGGCAATTCCAGAGGAGGTGGTAAAAAGTGCCCGGTCCTCGACTGCACATTGGACAGGCATCCGAGGAGTCAGGTTTGTACTTTGATATCCGTACCGGAGTAAGATAAGCTCTGTGTGTTATAAATATCTGAGTCAGCCGATCAGACAATTTGGGAGAAGCCAATTTACACGAATCTAAGGCGTCGCTCCATTCATCATCAGCGATTGGACCAACATCTCCCTCCCATCGAGTTTTAAGAGCATACGCCGCCACAGTCGCTGTAGGGAGTGACAACATGCTGTAGAAATCCGTTTCTTAGGATCTGGATATTTTATTGCCTCCATCAAGAGATTGTTTTCTATAGAAGGGTCATCTAGGGGGAATTGTACACGAAAAGCGTGACGGAGCTGTAGGTATCTAAAGTACATGTGATCGGGGAGAGAAAATTCTGACTTCAGGTGTTCGTAGGTTTTTAGTTTGCCATGAAGGGTGATGTGAGACAGGTAGAATATGAATCAATAAAGGAAGGGGGGAAGGGAAAAAGACAAAAGGGAGGGGGGGGGGGAAGGATGAAAGAGGGATAGGACAAGACCCACAAGGAAAGCACTCACATTAGCCACATCCGTATGTATGATAAATGGGAAAAAACCCAATCAAAAGAAAGAGTGAAGGTCGAACTTTGAGGCAAAAGGGAAGTATATAAAAATTTAATACAAATATAAGAAAAATTACAGTAGAACAATGATATAATACAGTCAGGTAGAACCGTCTGGATTAGTAAATCATGAATAATAAGTAAATCCTTTGAAGTCGCCTACGCGTTTCGCCGTGGGGCTTCTTCAGGACGAGACAAGCAGGATTTTCTGATAATAAATAAATATTGTTTCATGATCTAGTACATCGCAGTGGATATGACAATCCAAAGAACTCCAAACATTCAGAGAGGATGCCACAATAAAGGGGAGTTAATTGAATGTCAGTCTTGATGGTGCCAAAGAAAATGATCATCAAAAGACCGAGCTTTTAGCATCTATGGTGATAATTCCATGATGTCAAGGATTGGATAATCAAATCCGGAACCAAAGAAAAAATGCAAAGGGGATATGCCAAGAAGTTGATAGACGAGAAGCAACGGAAAACCCCTACTCTGAACAATCCTATGTAGGAATTAGAACTGGGGCAAATTTTCAAAGGGACAAATGCCGGCGTAGATAAGATGCAATGGCATTCCGCACGTTCAATAGGAACCGTGTCACCAAAACGCTTTGTGGTAAGATATAGTGTGTACATGCCCCAGGGTCACAGCCTGTGCTGGTAGAATATGCCCCTTGAGCTCCACTGTCCGGAAGTACCTTAAATTCGGGGAGGGCTACGTTATGCCAGAGGGGGGTGAAGCTGTTCAAGGACGGTATGTGTAGTTTAACCGACGCCAAAGTCCACACCCTCCTATACTGGTACAAAAGGGTCGTACAGTCAGTCTGTCCACCCGCTCTCCCCGTCCCCACAGCCACCACCACCATGGAGTCCAATGTTGGACGAGACCAGTCTGGGCAAAGGAAGCCCAGGAACCTGTCCCTATCAGTCTTGTCGATGTGAAAGAGTTGGGCAGCGAGGTAGTACAGGTTAAAGTCAGGGAGGGCCGCCCCCGCCAGGTCAGTTGGGTTTTTGAGCCTATGCCACGGGAGTTTATGTCTATTATTGCCACATACAAACGGTTTCAGAAGAGCCTCTATGGATTGACAGATGGTCCCTTTAATGGGAACGATGGCTGTAGCAGTGGACAGTCATTTAAGCAAATTCTAGCAAAACTTGCATTATCCCTCCCTTACTCTTTCTACAATGGAAAAAAAATGAGGCCGTAAGCAGTGGCGTATCTAGGGTATGGCAAGTGCCATGGGCGCCACATGAAAGGGGCGCTGTTAAGTGGCTCGGCAGCATGGCACTTACCAGGGTCTGAGGGTCTCTTCTCCCCTCCTCCAGAGCATAGTCAGGGTCTCCTTTTCAGCACCTTTGCTAATGGACAATGGCAGCGTTATCCCTGCTGTGTTCAGCCACAGTTCTCCCAGGCTCTCCCATTACATCTGGTCAGATTGACAGTGCACAAAGAAGGAGGAACATCAGTTTCTCCCTCTCCTCTGTGAAAACTGAGGCCTAAAGTTATGAAGATTTCATCACTTCCAGTATTGGTTCTGCATTTACCTGTCCTTGGAGGGCAGAGTAGGGATCAGAGGTCTAATAAACCCCAGATTTCTTCATAAAGAGGATATGTCACTACCCAAGGTATCACAAGGGGTGATAAATATCACTAGTTTTGTTAGCTGTTTTTTCTGTAAGGCCGTGTACACACGAGGCAATCTATTTGTTCAAATCGGTCGGACCGACCGATTTGAACAAATCTGTCTGCTTGGATTTTGATTTGCTCGCGTGTACACACGAGCAAACCAAAATCCCCGCCAGCAGACAGCGCACTGACGCGGCGGTGACGTTGACGCCGCCACGTCACCGCACCAATAAGTAAAACACTTCCGCGCATGCGTCGAAATCATTCGGCGCGTGTGCGAGAAGACATGTCTGCTGGTTAGCGTACTAACCAGCAGACATGTCGGGCGGACGGGTTCCCAGCCGATGGATTGGTAAGCATGCTTTCCAATCTGTCGGGTGGCCAAATCTGTCTGCTCGCCCGTACACACGATCGAATCTGTCTGCTGGGACGATTTAGCAGACCGTTTCCAGCAGACAGATTTGATCGTGTGTACGAGGCCTTAAGGTTATCTGAAAGATGGGTTTCGACAGGGGCGCATTTTTAGTGCTGGCCATAGGCGCTATTTTTACTAGCTACGCCTCTGGCCGTAAGGCAATAAGACAGGATAAAGGATACCAAGAGTGAGAGAAAGTGCAATTACTGAACATTTCTAAAAAATTTCCTCTGTCATGTAAATCCAATATTTTTTTCTCCTTCCCTACTTAGTCGATTCACACAGGGCCAACACGAATTCTAGCACGACTTTGGGAGGCAACTTGGACACGACTTGAGTATGAATCATCAGGCAACTTCAAGTTGCTTCCAGAACAGTACAAGGCAACTACAAGTCGCCTCCAGGACAGGAGGCTTTCCAGTGGCCAATCAGCTCTGTGGGAGGGAGGGTTTTGCCTGAGAAATGTATGTTATCTTCCTGTATTGTTGCTTTAGTTAAGTCAGTGATCCGACTTCTGAGGCAACTTCCATTGAAATCTATGGGTACAAGTTGCCTACAAGTCGGATTGAAGTAGTACAGGAACCTTTTCTGAAGTCGGAGAGACTTCAGTAGTGTACATTAAGACGGCTCCATTCACTTTCATTGATTTTCTCAACCGCACGACTTGGGGAGACTTCAAGTTGGATCCCAGTGTGAACCGGCTCTTAAAGGGTCACTAAAGGAAAAAACTTTTTTTGCTGAAATGACTGTTTACAGGGTATAGAGACATAAAAATTAACTGATTCCTTTTCAAAATGATCAAAAAGAGATAAAAATCAATCATATAATGTGCCTGCAGGTTAGTTTCACTTTTGAACTGGCTTCATGTTTCTGTGAAGTAGAAATAGACACACAGAACAAAAACAAACAAATCCAGGGCAGTGTTTTGTTTTTAAAATGAATCTGATTGGTTGTGAGGAGTTTTAGACACACAGTAATGACAGCTTAGACCACCGTGAGAAAGCTCCCAGTACTGTGGTTATAAGGAAACAGACAGGAAGTGTGGAGATCAGAGCAGGATTACAGCAACTTCAAAGCAAAAACAAACAATAACGACATGAAACCAGTACTGCAGTAAGGTAAAGGAAGCTATTTAGCTAAAAAAAAAAATTCCTTTAGTGATCCTTTAAGCCTCGTACACACGCTCGGTAAGAACCAGCAAGAAAACTGCTGGCAGAGCTTTCTTGCCGAGTGTGTGTAGGAGGCTTTCAGGATTCTCGTCAAGAAAACTGCCCAGAATCTAGATGAGAAAAATAGAGAACATGTTCTCTACTTTCTCGTCATGAGATTCTCTGCAGTTTTCCTGCCGAGAAACCCGAGAGTGTGTATACTTTCCTGGTCGCCGTGTAAACCTGCGCATGATCAAAATGACTTTATGCATGCGCGGTAGCTTCCACGGCATAGGTAGCGTGAAGCAAGATTATTGAATATTTCATAGAAAGGTACATGACATACACCACAAGTGCAATAGCCGGAACAATGGTGGACGCGTTTCACACAGCTACACTGCTTACTCACCAACATTGTGTGGGCAGTACTATCAACAAAGCGTGCTGCTGGGAACATTTTTGCCACTCTATCTGCTGCCTTTGCCAAAAGCTCAACCATAGAAAAAATGATCCCCCTTGCTGTGTTTGGAAGGCAGTACAGCCTCTGAACTTGACCCATTCAAGCATATACACAAGGTTGTGTTTCAGAACTTACAGGGCTGCCTCCTCACCACCTGTCAAAAACTTCACAAAGTGAACTGCCTGCAAACTGCTTCTCAGAGGCACGGTAATCTTACTGCATGTCTAAATTGAGCCTAAAGCCTCATACACAGGGTTGCCATCAGGAATTATGGAGCCCCTTACACAGCTTCAGGCATGGGCTGCTAATTGAGAAGAGGGGGGTGCCCTGGGGACCTCTGGGCCCCTTACAAAAAAAACATATAAAAAAAGGGGGGGTAGCCATGCGGAGACCTCTGGGCCCTTTAACCACTTTCCCACCGCGCCATAAGCATTTTACTGCTACGGCGCGGTGGAGTTATCTTGAGACGACGTCCCTGGGACATCGTCCTTCACTTCCGCGATTGCGCGTCCCCTGGGACGCGCTCGCGAAAGTGTCCGTTCTTGCCGGGTCTAGAAGACCCGGCGCATCACGGTAAATTGCCGCTGATAGCGGCCGTTTACCACGTGATCGCGCCGTCGAATGACGGCGCGATCACTTGTAAACAAACCGGCGTCATTTGATGACGCCGGTTCCTCCCTCTCCTGCGTCTCCTCTCTGTACCGTTCGGTACAGTGTGCAAGGAGAGGGGGGGGGGGCGGGGTGTCAGCAGCTGAGCTGTGGCTGGATCTGTGACAAATGCAGTCACAGATCCAGCCATCCCTCAATCCATCCCAGCTCTGCAATCCCCAGTACCCAGCAATCCCCCAGTACCCAGCAATCCCCCAGTACCCAGCAATCCCCCAGTACCCAACAATACCCCAATACTCAGCAATACCCCAGTACTCAGCAATACCCCAGTACTCAGCAATGCCCCAGTACTCGGCAATACTCGGCAATACCCCAGTACTCGGCAATACCCCAGTACTCGGCAATACCCCAGTACTCGGCAATACCCCAATACTCGGCAATACCCCAGTACTCGGCAATTCCCCAATACTCGGCAATACCCCAATACTCGGCAATACCCCAATACTCGGCAATACCCTGCATGATACTTTGCAATACCCCAATACTCTGCAATACCGCCTATGGGGATTTTTAAGTAGCGAAGTTTGGCGCCATTCCATGAGTGTGCGCAATTTTGAAGTGTGACATGTTGGGTATCTATTTACTCGGCGTAACTTCATCTTTCACATTATGAAAAAAAATTGGGCTAGCTTTACTGTTTTGTTTTGTTTTAAGCACAAAACAGTTTTTAAAAAAAAACACGCGTTCAATAAATTTCTGCGAAAATACCATGCGAGATAAAAAGTTGTAACGGCCGCCATTGTATTCTCTAGGGTCTTTGCTAAAAAAGCATATATAATGTTTTGGGGTTCTATGTAATTTTCTAGCAAATAAATGATGATTTTTCCATGTAGGAGAGAAATGTCAAAATTGGTCTGGGTGTTCCAGAACACCTGATGGCGTTCCCTGCATGTTGGGCCTCTGTATGTGGCCACGCTGTGTAAAAGTCTCACACATGGGGTATCGCAATACTCGGGAGGAATAGCAGAATGTGTTTTCGGGTGTAATTTGTGGTATGCATATGCTGTGTGTGAGAAATAACCTGCTAATATGACAGAAACAAGTTTCTTTTCTTTTTTCTTTTACAGAATTTTCAGTCGTTTTTCTTTTATAGCGCAAAAAATAAAAAACCCAGAGGTGATCAAATACCACCAAAAGAAAGCTCTATTTGTGTGAAAAAAAGGACACAAATTTCAAATGGGTAGAATGTTGTATGACTGAGTAATTGTCATTCAAACTGTGAGAGCACCGAAAGCTGAAAATTGGTCTGGTTAGGAAGGGGGTTTAAGTGCCCAGTGGTCAAGTGGTTAATAAAAAAATAATATTGTTTTACATATAAAAATAGGTGGGGCTGCCATCTGGGGACCTCTGGGCCCTTTAATAAAATATATATATTTTTTTTTTATAATCTCTTTTTTTTAAAGGGCCCCCTACAGGTGTACTGCCTGTACCCCCCTGATGACGGCCCTGCTAATACACACGATCGGATTATCAGTTGGGAATTGTGCGATGGCAGGCTGTTGTCAGAAAATCTGACCGTTTGTATTGTCTGATTTTCCGCCAACAAATGTTGGATAGCATGCTTTTTCACTAGTCCTTTTCACTAGTCCTGAAGGAGGAGTTGAGGCAGAGCTCTATCACAGGTATGCTGCCATGGAGGCACCAGGAAATATTCTTTATCAGTGTTTACATTGTGTTAATTTAAAGAGGACCTTCAGTAATTTTTCCATCTATTAAATCTTCTGTCCTTGTTGTTTTAACTTTGGATAGTAAAACATATTTTTTTCGCCAGTAAATACCTTATACAGCCCACTTTCTGTTTTTTTGTGGTAAAAAGCCTAGGCTTATGGCATCATGCACAGCTCTCTCTCTCTCACTCTGGTGAGCGTTTGCCAGGAAGGAAGGGGGGGTGATTAACAAGAGGGCCAATGAGAGCTGCAGGTGTGTCTGTGTAAATCCAGGAAGTGAACAGGCAGCAGCTTCAGCTAAACCCACAACAGTAAAATCAGTCTGTATATGCAGTAAAGCATGCTTCCCACCTACTGGAACCTAAGGGCTTAATTTTGTAATTTTTGTAAAAAAAATACTGTTTTATCCTGTCTCCTCTGATCCTACTCTTCTTACACTGTCCCCAATCCATCTCCTGATAAGACAGAGCCTTTGGAGTCACTCTGCACATGCTCAGTTTTGTGTGGTTTTTTTTTTGCATTTTTTTGTGATCAGCACAGGGCCAATCAGTACTGTCCAGGGGTCATGCAGCCATTAGGACAGTCTTAGGATAATAAAAACTCCTCCTACAAGCTTTAACTGGGCACCAATAGAAGTGACAAGACTGCTATATACTGCTGATGAAAAAAATATATATTTGGCAGTTTATATTTACTAAAATTATTGCATTTTCATGCTCTGTGTACTGTAGGAGACCAGATATAGTGAATGCAGGGTCCTGGGTTTACTAACACTAAGTATGACATGGTTTTTTTTTTGCTTTTAATATCACTTCAAGCACATTAAAAAATATGTATATACAGTATATATAAACATATATGATTAACCAGCCACATGCTTGTGTTTTGATTGTGGTTTTGCATTATATTGTATTAGTGTACTATAGGAGACTACATATAATGAATGCAGGGTCCTGGGTTTAGTAACACTCTAACCATATTATAATGACTCCTATTGCACAATCGCAGGTTTCCTATCGGGAATGGCCAGTCGCAGACAGGGGCAGAGAGATGACTCCAGAGCTGATGCCAATGCTGAGGGTATTTGTGGGTGAAACTTTCAGCAGAAGAGCTGTACTATCTTAAAGCGGATGTCCCCCTGAAATTTTTTTATTAAAAGCCAGCAGCTACAAATACAGCAGCTGCTGACTTTTAATATTAGGACACTTACCTGTCCTGGAGTCCAGCAGCGTCCGCAGCAGAGGAGGAGCGATCGCTCGTCACCCTGCTGCTCCCCCCTCCATCCACGGTGAGGGAACCAGGAAGTGAAGCGCCCCGGCTTCACTGCCCGATTCCCTACGGCGCATGCGCCGATTGGCTCCCGCTGTGTGCTGGGAGCCGAGTGTTCCCAGCACACAACGGGGGACGGACGGGATGTGAAAAAAAACCCCGTCTTTTACCCGAGACTGTGTATTTGCTCCCCCCTCCCCTTTTTTCAGCAAGCACTGCAGCTAGTTTTGATTTTCAGCTGGTGTGTGGAGGGTGGTTATTTAACATAAGGGAGGATTACAGGTAGGTTAGACAAAGTACAGTTTAAATGTGTGGACAGTTTCAGTGATTATATATATATAAGTTAAACATCTGATTTAAACAGTCTGGATTTTTTTTTTTTTTGCTATGACATTTTGTTTCCCATTTGTTGTGGCAGTGAAAGGGGCTTCCTGGAGACTCCCAACGTACAGCCGCCTGGTAATGTCCATGACCTGTGAGACGCATTGGACGCCATCAGTGTTTTGTCTCCGTGTAACTGTTCAAGTCACCGTTCTCATTAGTCACAAAAGGCATTTCTTTGGGTTTGGGACAGAATGGGACATATCGGAGCCAGGAGCCGGTGCAGAATTTTGTTCCAATGCCAAAGGGAAGGTCATAGACATTGTTCACATCGCAGCAATCCAAGTCTGTCTCACCGTTCACCTCTTTCCAAGCAATGAGTCCTCGCTCTTCCTTTGTGCCTGCATAAGTAAGGAGGAAAAAAAAAAAAACATTCTGTGAAAATATCCGGATTCATGGCTATTCAAAGGAACTGCTACTGTGATAAAAAAAAAAGTGGCAGTTTTATTCTGTGATTTGTCCTGTATAACATATTATACATGTTATACATGTTTCTAACACAAATTATGTCAACGTTAACCACTTAAGACCCGGACCAATACGCTGGTAAATGACCCAAGGTGTTTTTGCGATTCGGCACTGCGTCGCTTTAACAGACAATTGCGCGGTCGTGCGACGTGGCTCCCAAACAAAATTTGCGTCCTTTTCTTCCCACAAATAGAGCTTTCTTTTGGTGGTATTTGATCACCTCTGCGATTTTTATTTTTTGCGCTATATACAAAAATAGAGCGTCATTTTTGAAAAAAAAACACTATTTTTTACTTTTTGTTAAAAAAAAAATCAAATAAACTAAATTTTAGTCAAACATTTAGGCCAAAATTTATTTAGCCACATGTCTTTAGTAAAAAAAAAAATCGCAATAAAAAAAAATAGCTACCTAGCGGGAACAGCGACACTAATACAGCGATCAGAAAAATGATCGCTTAGTGACGCTGGCAATAGGGAGTGAAAGGGTTAACTAGGGCGGTGATCAGGGGGTTAAAACTTTATTAGGGGGGGTGGGGGGGCTATCCTAAACCTAACAGTAACTGTTTTTTACACTGCCTGTCACACTGACACTAAATGCAGTGATTAGATCACTGCATTCAGTGACACTGTGACAGGGGGGTGGGGGGGGCGATCACAAGGGGTTAATATGCCTATGTGAGTGTGTGTCAGTGTTGTGTTGGTGCACACTTACTTGTCATGTCTTCTCTCATCAGCAGCGCTGGGAAACAGCGCTGCGATGAGAGAATACATCATTTCCTCCTTCCTGTGTAAACACAGGAGGAGGAAGTGACAGGTTGGGAGCGCGCTCCCATTGGCTGGGAGCGATCGCGGGGGGGCGGGTATTCGCCGACATCCGCCCCCAGATCCCGGATCGCTCCCAGAGCCAGGGGGACCCCCGCACGCCGCGGAGGGGGTCCCGATGGGACCCCCGAACCGCACTTAGGCGAGGACGTAAATTTACGCCCTTGTGCCTGTAGTGCCATTCTGTGGCCGTATATGTGCGTGCGGGGGTCCTTAAGTGGTTAAAGACTTCAAAAATAAAATGTAATTTTCAGTGTGAATAAGGGGATACATTTACATGTATGTATTTAATTAGGGTGACCAGACATCCCCAGTTTTAGGGGACAGTCCCCGAATTGAGGACACTGTCCCCAGACAAAGTCTGTCCCTGGTTTTGTCCCCGGATTGGATCTGAACAGGGGCTGGGGCAATTTACACCCCCGTTCCACTGCTCCTACTAGGTTAGGGGAGTGTATTTTTCTCCATTATCTGTTGATAATGTGCTTTCTGATGATCATGTGCTGGTCGGAGTGGAGGGAATATTACTTCAGTTTCGGGCGCATGCCTATTTAGCTTCACTCACGTGTTCTTCTGCCTTGGCTCAAGTACCAACCAGCCGCCTGCTTGCTTATCTATCTTGCCTTCCCTGGCAGAGTGATCTTCCTCCGCTCCCCACCCAGTAGTAGCCGGGGCCCGGAGAGTGAGACCTGACAGACTGCGAGGCAGGTGGCGACAGGCAGAGAGTTGCTGATTGCCACCATTACTAGTAAAAAATATGTCCCCGGGTTTTAATTAAAAAAATTGGTCACCTTATATTTAAGGCAACTAGCATACACAAAAAATAACTGAACATAAAATAAAAACCAGCAAAAATAATAATAGCAGATAGGAGGAGTTGGGACTGAATGGAGTAATATGTGTTTACAAAGAGAGAAATAGGAGAAACCCGCTCCGTTACATCTGTGAAGTTTCTTTAACCACTTGTCCACCGCCCACCGTCAAATGACGGCGGGCGGAGGACTCCATTGTTCTGACATCACGTCATATGACGTGATGTCTTTTTACAGCCGCGGGCGGGCGCGCACCCGCCGCTCTGCGGGGATCCTGTGCGAGTGCGATTGCTCAGTAACTGAGCTGGGACGTGCAGCTCTGTGTGTAAACACAGAGCTGCACGTCCCTGTCAGGGAGAGAGGAGAGCGGTTGTGTCCCTTGTACATAGGGACACAATCGGTCACCTCCCCCAGTCACCCCCCCTCCCCCTACAGTTAGAACACTCATAGGACACACATTTAACCCCTTCCCCGCCCCCTAGTGGTTAACCCCTTCACTTCCAGTCACATTTATACAGTAATCAATGCATATTTATAGCATTGTTCACTGTATAAATGTAAATGGTCCCAAAAATGTCACAAAAGTGTCCGAAGTGTCCGCCATAACGTCACAGTCCCAATAAAAAAAAATCGCAGATCGCCGCCATTAATAGTAAAAAAAAAAAAAAAATGCCATAAACTATCCCCTATTTTGTAAACACTATCAATTTTGCGCAAACCAATCGATAAACGCTATTTTTTTTTTTTTTTTACCAAAAATATGTAGAAGAATACGTATTGGCCTAAACTGAGGAAAAATTTTTTTTTTATATTTTTGGGGTTATTTATTATAGCAAAAAGTTAAAAATATTGAATTTTTTTCAAAATTTACGCTCTATTTTTGTTTACAGCGCAAAAAATAAAAACCGCAGAGGTGATCAAATACCACCAAAAGAAAGCTCTATTTGTGGGAAAAAAAGGACACCAATTTTGTTTGGGAGCCACGTCGCACGACCGCGCAATTGTCAGTTAAAGCGACGCAGTGCGGGAAGCTTAAATTTCGTCTGGGCAGGAAGGGGGTGTAGGTGCACAGTAGGCAAGTGGTTAAAATGTACGTCTGGGCAAAATCAAACTGCAAAATGCAATACAGCAGGTTTTATCCCTTAAAAATATTGCAAGTACAGAAAAATACCTGGTGATCGAGCCACAAATCCAGTGTACTCATAACTTCCTGTAGAGAGGTAGAGTTCTCCTCTACCTCTACAGAATACCTCCCCAACCTCTTTTTTTTAAAAAAAAAAACACACATACATACATACACACACACACTATATTATAATATATATATAACACACATATATACACACACACAGTATACATTTACTTTTATTTAATGTGCTTAAAGTGATTGTAAAGGTTTTTTTTTTTTTCCCTTTTTAAATAACAAACATGTCATACTTAACCTGCTGTGCGCAGTGGTTTTGCACAGAACAGCCCCGATCCTCCTTCTCGGGTTCTGGCCCCTTCCTTGCAACTTGCAATAGGGGCACACAAGCAGGTGTGCTCCTGAGCAGCTGCTCTGCATGTCCATTCAAGGAGCCACGGCTCGGCCCCGCCCGCTTTCTCTCCTCTTGGAGGTGGTTGACAGCAGCGGGAGCCAATGGCTAATGCTGCTGTCTCAGCCAATGAGGGAGAGTCCCCAGAGTGCACATCTCTGGATCACGAGGGAGCTCAGGTAAGTATTACAGGGGGCTGGGGGGGCTGCTGTACAAAGAAGGTTTGTATGCATCATTTTATCCATGAAGGTAAAAAACCTTTCAGTTTACAGCGGATCCAGCTGAGGAAAAAACGAATGCCCCTCGGTTACTTAAATGTTTTCTGCTAGTCCTACTAATCTCTGCCCATATAAATAGTTGTCATGCAGAGCTGTAAATGTCAGTTTGATAATCCCAGCCCTGGGGTCTACACTATTAACCCATGGTTGATTTAACCACTTAAGACCCGGACCAATATGCTGGCAAATGACCCAAGGGGTTTTTGCGATTCGGCACTGCGTCGCTTTAACAGACAATTGCGCGGTCGTGCGACGTGGCTCCCAAACAAAATTTGCGTCCTTTTTTTCCCACAAATAGAGCTTTCTTTTGGTGGTATTTGATCACCTCTGCGGTTTTTATTTTTTGCGCTATAAACAAAAATAGAGCGACAATTTAAAAAAAAATGCAATATTTTTTACTTTTTGCTATAATAAATATCCCCCAAAAATATATAAAAAAACATTTTTTTTCCTCAGTTTAGACCGATACGTATTCTTCTACATATTTTTGGTAAAAAAAAATCGCAATAAGCGTTTATCGGTTGGTTTTCGCAAAATTTATAGCGTTTACAAAATAAGGGATATTTTTATTGCATTTTTATTAATTATTTATTTTTTACTACTAATAGCGGCGATCAGCGATTTTTTTCGTGACTGCGACAATATGGCGGACACTTCGGACAATTTTGACACATTTTTGGGACAATTGTCATTTTCACAGCAAAAAATGCATTTAAATTGCATTGTTTACTGTGGAAATGACAGTTGCAGTTTGGGAGTTAACCACAGGTGGCGCTGTAGGGAATGTGTGCCCTAATGTGTGTGTTTACAACTGTAGGGGGGTGTGGCTGTAGGTGTGACGTCATCGATCGCGTCCCCCTATTACAGGGATGACGCGATCGATGCTCCGGCCACAGAGAAGCACGGGGAAGCCGTGTGTACACACGGCTCTCCCAGTTCTTCCGCTCCAGGGACGGATCGCCGCACTGCAGCGGCGATCGGGTCCGCGAATCCCGCGGACCCGGTCCTGGAGCTTCGGACCGGGTCGCGGGCGCGCGCCCGCGACCCACGGCTGGGTACTAAAACCAACGTATATATACGTTGATGTGCCCAGCCGTGCCATTCTGCCGACGTAAATGTGCAGTAGGCGGTCCTTAAGTGGTTAACCCACAGTTGGTTTGGCCCACCAGTCCCTGGCTTTTTTTTTATATCAGTTTTGGGTGGACTGACCTCTTTAAACAAAGGCAGGTGTTCTATAGTGCTAAACCTTGGTTACCTGGTATGGTGTTGTCTAGAATGAAGCCTAGGGAACCTCCGACAAACATTCCTGTAGTTAGTAGCACCAGAATCACTTGGTCTAGCCCACTGATTCCTGAGAAGAAAACAAATGTATGTTTTTAGTTATTGACCTGGACATTTTATTGAGAGGCAACTCAATATCCTCATATTGATTAGTGGCTCCAAATTAATAATATCTACTGCAGTAGGTAACAGACACAAAAGATACACTCAGCATCATTCCAAATAACTGTTCTGCTTTATTAGGATGTAATTGAAGGTTTTTATACACATGATTACGTAGATATCACAATAATATTACAATTGTACGTTTATGGTAGCAAAGGGGCGTAACATAGGCAGACTAATTCTGATCGGGACTCGAAAGAATGCAAACATGTACTGAAAACATTATTAGTGCCGTTGACGTGTCATATTCGGCTCCCCCGTCTCAGAATGCTCCGGAAGTGCTGGGCGGCCAACTGCGCATGCGCGATGCGTTCCAAACACATATGCGATGCGTTCCAATGGCTTTATGACACTGCACACCAGCGAAGCCATCATTCAGAGCGACGTGGACTTAGGGGAAAGTGGCCAGTCGGCCTCACGTCCTCGCTTCGCTCGGACGGCTCGCTGCGCTCGCTCGGCCTCCTGGCTCTTTTTTTAACATCCTCCAATCCACGGGGATGTTAAGGAAAGAGCCTGGATACCGAACGGCGGCTTCGCTGGTGTGCACTGTCGTAAATGCTTTGGAACGCATCGCAGATGCGTTTGGAACGCATCGCGCATGCGCAGTTGGCCGCCCAGCACTTCCGGAGCATTCTGAGACGGGGAGCAGAAAATGACAACACACCGTGTTCACAGTGAGGGCAGTGTGCAAAACACACAGTATAGAATAAAATTATATACAGAACTTACAAATTTCCTTAACAGTTATATTCTTATGTGAAAGACTCCAATGATAGGAGCCATTCTCTGACTTATGCTGTGAAGTTAAATTAAAGTTGTACCAAAGAGAAGCATATAAAAAAGGCAACCTATGCTGACCTCTTTCTGAAATGCCAACTGTCTGGCAGTCATGCTGATCCAACAGCTTTAATACTTTCAGTCACTGATTCAAAACCACTCATCGTTGGTCTTGGTCAGTAAATTGTGGACAGGATGACAGAGAGGCAACTACCATTTTCAGAAGGAGGTCATTTGTTTTTTAATGAGATTTGTACCTGCTTGCTGTTCCATATTTTGATCATTGTATTTAAGATGAAGTTCTCTCTCTAGTGGTCATAACAGGTTAGGCAGCCATGCTCAAAGCGATCCTCTTACCCTGTCCATTGAGGGCAAAGTGACATTGTATGTGTAAAGCTAATCCGTAACCTCTTTATATTAACCTCTCTGTGGTCCTTTTTCTGAGTCTGCCATTGTTAAAGGGGTTGTAAAGAAAAAAAAATGTTTTCATAATAAGCATCCTTTACCTGCAGACATTCCTCTTTTCACTTCCTCATTGTTCATTTTTGCTCAGACGTTGCTCTATTTCTTCTCTGTTCGGTTCACTTCCTGCTTGTCTGATTGTTACTCACCACCGTGAAGGGAGGCTTTACTGCGGTGGTCAGTGACGTGCTCGCCCCCTTCTGGGAACTACATCTGTGTGTCAGGACGCTCTCTACGTGTTAGAGACTTCAAGAAGGTGTGAATTACTGGGCGTGCCGCAATGCATACTGGGAAATGTAGTTCTTACATGAACGAGCGCTGCAAACCAGGAAGTGAATGAGAGAACAGAAACTAGAATGCCGGAGGTGATATATCGATGAAGGAATTTAATAGGTATTTACTCGTTTTTTTTTTTTTTTTAACAGAATCATTACACTATTCTGTCTGTCTACCTTGCAGACATTAATTTTAGGCAAAAAAAGGTTTTCCTTTACAACTCCTTTAAATACAGAGTACTTCTGGTTATAGAGGAGCCTCTGACCTCCTCACATGACAGAGGGGTGACACTGGGTAATTTGGTGCCAACTGCAATAGAAAGGGAAGCCACGGGAGAGTACTGGAAAAGCAAGTATAATGTGGCCCTTACAAATTTACATGGTTAAACCCCTAAAGTCACAATGTACAGAAACTTGTCAAAAGAGATCCAACTTTTATTACTCAAAATCAGTTTTTGACATTCCTTCTGCATATGCCATATTGTAGAGACCCTGCCTTATCTATTCCTTTCCCTGAATGTGTACAACATACATAGGTGCATGTTTATGTCAGGATTGATGTTGTTACTTTATGCCTAGTTCAATACCAATAAAAAATGGAAATTGGAATGGGGCTGGTTCACAACACAATTACTTTTTTGCTATGGTTTGTGAATACTTATACTCTGTTTTCATTGGATAGAATGCCTTGACCCCTACTGGATAATTCATCACCTGAAGAAGTCGGGCGAAACATGTTGGGATTCACCAGTACAATACCGCTATGTAACTAAAGACCATATAAATTGGGTCGTAAGTGCATATGTTTTTATATCGATTTAATATTTTAGATTATTGTTCAATAAAAATAGTTTTTTAAAAGAAAAAAAACGTTGTTTACCATTATGTTGCACCCATAATCCAATTAATTTCTCCTCTTTTTCACATATGAAGTGATGGCTCATCCCCATTAATGCATATATGCACCAGGAATTGCACAGGAATGTGCTTGCGTTCCTGTGCAATTTGAGTGTGGTGCGTTTCCTGAATGGGCTGAAATGGCACTGCACCAAACCAAAAAGTGCACTGCAACTGGATTGCATGGTAATACTGTACCATGTGATCTTGTGCAGGTAAACACACTGCATTTGCAACCTTTGTTTGGGGTGTCCTTAGCATTGCATTGACACCTGCTGCAGATTGCAAGGGCAGTGCGTTTTGAACGTGGTGTGTGATGTCATCAGTCTGGTGTAGGCAGGATGAAGCATTTGCTCAGTCTCATTACCACCAGTGTGCAGACTGCAACATTGTAACCTGGTACCAAGTCAAAAGGTGAGAGGCTGCAGCAGGGGTTAATCTGACATCAGACATTTGTGAACACAGAGAAAAGACTGCATAGGCACAAATATTTGCATGATTGTGTCATCTCTGAGCTGGCATCCCAGTTCACAAATTATATGATGACCCTGTGTGATGTCTGAACAGATGGGTAATGTTGTTCTGGAGAGAAAATCAGATGAAGGCATTGGCACCGTTACACTGACAATATTACAAGTATGGACTTAAAGCGGAGTTCCACTTCCCCTTAATCCACTCCTCACCCCCTTACATGCCACATATGGCATGTCATTTTTTTTGGGGGGGGGTGTGGGGGCTTCAGGAGGAGTGGGACATCCTGTCCCACTTCCTCCTTCCGCCGAGGGGCTGGTAAGGCGAATAGCTTAATCGCCTTACTGCAGCCCCTCCCTGTAGGCGATCGCCTGTCCAATCGGACGGCGCTGCGCAGTGATGCTTGCGCATGCGCAGTAGGTGTCCGTCCGTGAAGCCGAAAGCTGTCACGGCCTGGTGCCCACACTTGGAATGAAGACGCCGGCCGGAGAGGGGGGGAGAGGAGGGGAGACCCGGCCGGCCCGTCCCTGGAACCGTGGACCAGGTAAGTGTCTGTTTATTAAAAGTCAGCAGCTATAATTTTTGTAGCTGCTGACTTTTAATAAACATAAAAAAAGGCTGGAACTCCCCTTTAACATGAAAAAATGATTGATGACAGTTGCACTTTAATTGGATGTAAAATAAACACTCAGATGAGTTATGATGAATGGCATATGTCTAATAGCAGTATTAAAAAAATGATAGAACTGGGACAGTTCACCGAGTAAACTCTCTTCCTTACCGGTTTCTAAAAGTGCTGCATTTTTGTTCACCCAGTTTGGAATGGTCAGGCCACAAAATATGGAAAATCCAGCTATAAATATATTTCTGGAGGAATTCATGTCAGCAAACTGTAAAAAAATAAAATAAAACCAGAACAGATCTTCATGTGTACCAAAAGTATTGTATCCAAGGTCTAGAGCAGTGGTTCTCAACCTGGAGTTGGGACCCCCCGGGGGTCAAATGACAATTTGTCAGGGGTCACCAAATCCTGGGCTATTCCTGAAGCCTGCAACGCTCTCCCAGCCTTTTTGTGGCCGCCCAGCAGGACTGTTCCTGGAGCTCGCAGACGCTCGCTTAGCCTCTTCGCAGCAGCTAATTTAGTTCACGGCATGAATGGGGGGCAGAGACTAGAGGTCAGCTGACTGGTAAGGAATGTAAAGTGGGAGGGGCTGAAAGGAGACCCTATCTCCTGATTTTGGCATAGGTGTCACTTCTGACACAGTGAGTAACACTACTGTACCTGTGATTATAGTTCATTTAAATTGCCTGGAGCTATTAAAAGTCCCCACTACAGTTTTCAGATCAGCAGATGACCTTGATCAAAAGCACTTAAGTTGGCTGATCAGAACTCCTCCCAGAACTGCCACTCACCTCACCCACCCACCAGCACTGCCACTTATCCCAACTCCTGCCAGCACTGCCACTCATCCCATTACGCCCCCCTACCAAGGAATAAGTGAAGGGGTAAAAATAAAGAATACATGGAAGGGAGAGGAAAAGAAGGGGAGGAATAAAGAAAAATGGAGAGAAAGAATACGAGAATGAAATATAAAATGGGCTAGAGAGAGAAGGGGGAAAAAACACGGAATTAGTATAGAGAGAGATAAAAGGGAAAGAAAGAAGAACATAGAGAAAGAGTGGTACATCCTAAAATGTACCATAAGGGTTTTTATTACTGTACGAGTGGAAGGGACCCGGGGAGCGCTAAATGTCTGTGGGTTAGGGGCGCAAATTACTTGTCTTGCCTTGGGTGCTGAAAACGTACACTACGAAAATAATTTTACTGTTAGGGGACCCCACAAATTTTATCAAGGGGTCACTAGAAAGGTTGAGAACCATTGTTCTACACTAGAGAGTGTTTTAATTTGTAAGTTTTTCTTAAAGTGATCTTCAAGACAAAAGAAAAAAAACAAAAAACAAACACAAAGAACGTCTTTCCCATTCACCTGCAAATTGGACATCCCAACTGCCGCAATTACCCCAAACATCACTAGGAACATTCCACCGATTACTGGAGTTGGTATAGTGGCAAATATAGCACCAATTTTGCCAAACATGCCCAGTAGAAGCATCACTATCCCTCCGAAAACAATGACCATCCGACTTCCAACCTGAAAGGCAGAAATAAATGTTAGAGTCCCATAGAAATAGTACTTCAAAGGAATCCTGCAGGCGGGCCATTACAACGTGAGCCTGACCTTGCAGTTAGCGCCAGTTAGTCACCTAACACTTGGAACTTGATACCATTCACTTCATCTCTCCGACCTGTATACCCCCCTTATGGATTAGAACAATTATTATTATATAGGAAATATATAGCACCAACAGTTTTTCTAACTGTAGCTTTAAATTTTAACCTATTTGGTGATAACATTCTAATTACGGTACTTTAACAAATTAAAAAGGTAAGGGGAAAATGGCGGGAAAGAGATAATTAGAATGGATTTGGGTTTACTAAGGGTTAATAAGAGGTTAAGAAATACATTTTGATCTACATTTTATACCTTTGATCTCTACACCTGAATGAAATAGTAAATACAATGTAATAGTACACTTGTTACACTATATTACTCAATTACACTAATGCCGCATACACACGATCAATTTTCGGATTGTAAAAAACATAGTTTTTCAGGCTCTAGAAAAAAACAACGTTTTTTTCAACTTCATTAATAAAACGGCCTTGCCTACACACTATCGTTATAAAAAAAATGCTCTAGCAAAGCGCGGTGACGTACAACACGTACCACGGCACTATAAAGGGGAAGTTCCATTCGAATGACGCCACCCTTTGGGCTGTTTTAGCTGATTCCGTGTTAGTAAAAGACGATTTGTGCTTTTCTGTCTGTTACAGCGTAATGAATGTGTTTACTCCATTATGAACGCTAGTTTTACCAGGACGAGCGCTGTCTCATAAATTGCTTCTGAGCATGCGCAGGTTTTTCACGTCGTTAAAGCCCACACACGATCATTTTTTACAACCCCGAAAAAGACAACGTTTAAAATGTCGTGAAAAAATAGAGCATGTTCGAAAAAAATTGGGCCGTTTTTCAGAACCTGAAAATGCTCTGAAGCGCACACACGATCGTTTTAAATGACATTTAAAAAAAACTTTGGCCCAGATTCATAGAGCAATTACGCCTGTCTAACTGGTGTTAGACAGGAGTAATTTCAAATTTCGCGCGCCGTATCACTAGTTTGAAACCTCAAACCATGATACGGCAGCTTCGGGCTTCGATCCAAGATGCTTACGTCTTCGTAAGCCTTCGGATCTACGCTGCGATATTTTTGCGGCCGCTGGGAGGAGTTCGCGTCGTTTTGATGCGTCGGGATATGTAAATGAGTTTTTACGGCGATCCACGAAGATACGAGCGGTCTTCGCAATCGCTTACGTCTATTTTTTTTTACGTAATGTTAGACCAGCTTTTTGCTGGTCTAACGGTGCGTAGCCCATGTTAAGTATGGCCGTCGTTCCCGCGTCGAATTTAATTTTTTTTTTTTTTTTTTACGCAAGTCGTTCGGGAATAGAAATGTCCGTAAACGACGCTACTCAAACAACGAATGACGTAACAACATGATTTTGCGCAATGCACGGCGGGAAATTTGCGAACGGAGCATGCGCCTATTTTAAATGCTTCACGCCCCCTACTCGCGTAGATGGATTGCGACGGGAGAAATACACTACGCCGCCGTCGTTTACTGGACAAAATCTACCTGGATTCCACGTAGAGCCAGGTAAAAAACGGCGGCGTAGTGTATTTCTGATACGCTACGAGAATCTAATTCTCTCTGAATCTGGGCCTTTGTTTTTTACAACCCGCAAAATGATCGTGTGTACGAGGCATAAGTTGTAGACTATCTGCAAATGTCATTTTATACAGAAGTAGCTGCATTTTGACATCTTCTCCTGCTGTGCAATACTAATGCCTCGTTTCCACTGAGCGGATCGGTTCGGTACGGTTCGGTACGGTACGCTATTTTGGGTGTTTCCATTATGAAAGCGTACCGTAAAACCGAACCGTACCGCACCAGCAAGGGTCCTGCTTCAGATGAGGGACCAGAGAGAGTGGAACGGTTCGGTTAGGGCGGACCTACAAATGCATCTCACTGATTAGTGGATGCGCTAGGAATTTTTTCTAAACCCTGAATGGTCCCTCACGGTCCAATTTGCAGTGGAAACGCTCACGCGATTAGACCGACCCCATCCGAACCGCTCCAAAATTACTGACCCGACCCGATCCGTGCAGTGGAAATGAGGCATAAGCATCTTGCTGGTAATAGCCGGCGGAGAGCATGGTGGTAGGAGAAGAGAAGCAGGGCGTAAGAGATGCATCCTAGAAACTTTGTTGATGTCCCTTTTTTGTTCAAAATCTAATTCTCATGTGATCAATTATTGTAAACTAGGTGCAAGCCAGAGCTTTGCAAATTGAATTTAGATCAAACCAACCCAAATGGTATACTGTATCTCTGCTTGCCAACGCAAAAGTTTTTTTGGACAGAACAGTGAAGCATTAAAACCTCTGTCATGCTTTCTTATGCCTCAAACACACGCTCGGACTTTTGACCGTGCAAAAGTAAGCAGCGACCCCGTTGGAAGTCCGACGGACAAAAAGAAAACAGGTTCTCTATCTAAGGTCCATAGGACGTCCGACAAAAAAAGTCCGACTTTTTTTCTCTGAAAGTCCAGCCGTGTGTTCGAGGCATTAGAAGCATTTACCCTCAATTCTTGTCTGCGGACAACAGTTTCACCAGACAGAAAGCAAAGGAAAATCCGCAGCAGAAATAAAAACCTGAAAAAGGCTCCAAACCTTCCTCCTATACAAAAGGAAAAGCCATTATATTTGGCTTTACTGCTGTTGGATAGTTTCCCTCATTTCCTGTCTGGTAAAATGTCAGCAGGACAGGAAGTAAGAAGAAATGTCTATAGCAGTAGAACCCCACAGAAGTTCTAATCCTTCCTCCTATGCATGTAGTGTGGGTTTTCAATAGTTATTGACAGAGCTTTTTTTCTCAGAAAATAGGTGCAGGAAATCAACCACGACCCGTTCAGTTTTCAAAAACAGTAGACGGGTCTTAAATACCAGCATGTATTACATACAGAGTGCAGAGTTCAGGGGGTTACACACAGAGTGTAGAGCTGTCACTTGTAAACACAGAAATCAGACTTCTGTGTTTACAAGTGAGTGTGGTGAGCAGGCACCGAAGGGTCTGAGCCAGAGGTGGTGAAACTGAGTTCCCCTTGAAAAAAAGCCCTGGTTATTGATTTACAAGAAACTTAGTAATAGTTTTATGTAAGAAGTAATCACTTCCATATATATACTGCTTCATCATGCTGTGGGAAGTTGGGAACCTCTGACCTTTCCTTTTCAATGGTATGGTTCAAACCAGTTTTAGTTATTTTTTACCCTGATACATATATCTAGGAGACCAGGGGTTAGCCAAGCTGGATTCAGAAGGGAAGTATGTATCACGGCTATCGCCTCCAGGAACTTCAACTTAAGAAGTTGTGAACTACCCTAGATTGATCATGCTGTATTTATTTAGGTTTTATCATCTGTAATACATCTTTAAACCAAGCTGACACAAAACATGTTTTCAAAAGTTTTATCCCTTCCTTAGGCCACTTAAAATATGTATTCATTGGAGAGACTTCCCATAATTTCTTTTTTTGACAGAAGTGAGAGGAAATCTCCCCCAGTAGGAGGGGCACAGAACAAAAAAAAGAAACCCCAATCATTTGGTTGGAGCTGAGCTTTAGCATCCTGTAATGAAACAGTTGACCATAGTTATAGGTTATGGGATTTGTTGTATTTCTTGAATAAAATTATAAGCATTTGGTATCCCCTAATATAGTTGATCATCTTCATGTCACCATCTCCCCAAGTGATATTTGATGATAGTTGACATTAGCAGACTAATGTGCTCAGGAACATGGATTGGTGATGTCTCGTACACCTACCCTTGTGATTCCCAGCGCACCAACATTCTCGCTGTATGAAGTTGTGCCATTTCCAGTGCCCCAAGCTCCAGCCAGTAGGCAACCGATGCCTTCTATACCAATTCCTCTGTTTATGGCATGCTTGGGAGGAGGAGGTGCCCCCGAAAGACGAGCGCAAGCGTGGTAATCACCAACTGACTCCACCATGGATGAGATAACTCCAGCCAAGATACCAAACACTCCTTCCATACTTACGGTAGGCATTCCCCACTGTCCTGAAATACAAATAAGAATCATAAACCAAAGTAAAAAAATTGTACACTGAATTCTGGAGGTTAGGTGAGGCTAGTACTAAATTGGTAATGTTTCAGCAACTTGCTGTGTTAGACATTATACCTGGGTAAGGGAAGCGGAACCATGGGGCACGATCAAGTACATTCCCTTTCACATCTGTACGAGCTAAATACCCATATGTATTCGGGCTGGATGGAAAGACATTGGTGATGGTCAGGATGTAACAAATCAGCCAGGAAATCGAAATGCCAAAGAGAACCTGTGCAAAAGTGGAAAAAAAAAAGGGTCATTGGATAAGCTCCTGGACCGTTCTAAACAAGAAAATGGTATAGAATGGTCCAGAAGCTTACGTTTTGGGTGTATGTGTATACGTTGTATTGTATACATTGAAAATCTATACATGGAATTACTTTTAGATGAATTACAATAAAGTTATTATGTTTTATTGGCCTTGTACTTGAAACTATAAACCTTGTTAAATGACAGCTCATGTTGTAGGGGTTCTCAGTCCAGTTCAGTTGATCTATAACTTACAAGAACAATAAATAAGAGAGTTATTTGTACTATTTCTACTGCTCAAGTTGTATTGCTGTGTCCAAGCCTGGGAGATACACCACCTAAATTTATGCTGGTGACCTCATCTAGACAAAATACAATGGGAAATTCAAAATCAGGGTAATAAAAAAACAACAGGGGGGGGGGGGGATCTTTCAACGGGGATACCTGTTCCAGTGACAATTTTTTAAGGGCCATTTTACACCTGAATTGCACAGGAATGTGGTCCGCGATTTCAGTGTGAATCCGTGTGGTGTGATTTACAGACCATTCATGTGAATGGGCTGAAATCTCACTGGATTGCACCAGAAGTAGTGCATGCACTGCAATACTATGCGATCTGGTACAGGCAAACCCACCGCGTTTGCACTCTGTGCGTGAGGTGTAGGTAGGAATACATTGACAAGTACAGCAACTCGTACACCCAGTGTGTTTTGAATGCAGTGAGGGAAATGAGCCTGGAATGTAGGTTTCCACCACTGTGTTCTGGTGTGAACGAGCCCCAAGAGGGAATTCCCTTTCATTTGTAAATATATTTTCTCTAACTTCCTGTTGCATCCCCAGGACAGAAAGTGAAGGGAAATATCCCAACAGGACAAACACAGAAAAAAAATAGACCCTTCCTTACCCAATAAAAAAAAAAAAAGTTTTAATAATATTAATAAGGCTTTACATACACTTTAATATTTTCTGCTAAAAGGTGTACCTCCCCCCCCCCTCTGAGAAAGTTGGGAGGTAGGTCTATAGGTGCTGTAAAGTATATCTAAAGAAGTAGATCTTCTTTTAGTTGTGTATAAAGTAGGGAAGGGTTCAAAGCAGAACTCCAACCAAAAAGTATCAAGATAAAAACAAATAGCCTTGTCCCATATACAAAAGAGGAAAATAGAAGACCATTCTCACCAGAACATGGGTCACACTTGGAAGATTTATAATTTTTTCTGTATTAGTGACAACTAACAATTTAGATTCATCCATCAATTTGTGTCCCAGTACCAATGGTAACTAGGACAAACAGAGTGAACCTACCCAAAAAGAATACAGCAAAAAAAATTGCAGATTTGCATTTACCGGAAAGATCTGGAAGATGTAGGTCCTGGAGTATTGCCACTTTCTATTACTTTTAGAGTAATAAGGAATTGGTACTGGAATATTCCTCAGGTACTGAGAGAACAATACTATGAAGAATGTGGTCCTGAAAAAGGAGAATGAGATAAACAGACAATAAAAAAACATTGCTGCAAATTAAAAAAAATTCAAGGCACATTTTGACCAAGATTTTTTTCCTAGAAAGTCAAACTGAAGCCAAAGAAATGGATATGGAGTCAAATATTGTACTAACAATCTTAATTTTCTTGTTACAGCAGTTGTAGAATGTGCGTGAATATGACTGGACCAGATCCAGTGCACTTCGTAATTAGCACCTAAGCCTCGTACACACGATGAAAAGATCAGACGAATAATCGTCCATTTTTTTGCATGCTAGTCTCATATCAAAAACCAATAGGTTTGAAATTAAAATTCTCGTTTGAAAGACTACAACTTCAGAAATTATGCAATGTGTTGTATTGTAATTAGAGATGGGGAGGCCCGGAAAAAAAATGGAAATAAATTAGATTTTTTTTCCAATCGTGTTTTTTTCTGGAAAAAAAAAAGTGTGGAAAATGTATTTTTTACATTGATAAATAATATATCTATGACATGGTTGTAACAAAACCCCAAATGGGACAGGGGTTAAATCCGTTTAAGATATTCTATTCCGAACCCAAGACAGCTATCGACACTCCACAATCCGGCTAACACGACCCATACGGATTCCCCCAGTAATGAGACACAGCTCTGTTTGAGGTTAAAACGAATAGATTTTTTTATGAGAAAACCAGGCTATTGTATACAGTCAGTAACCAACAATGAACAATGACTCAACTCCACCCACAACATGACACAATGAGCCCAATACACATATTTTGGTAGACTTTCTGGCACCAGCTCTTTATCGAATTTACATGAGTTAATTAACTAATAATTTACCCAGACAATGTGACTCCGAGATATGACCGTTCAAGATAGACACCTACTATATAATACACATTCCTTTAGTAGACATAATTTACATGAGCTAATCAACTACAGCTGATAAGTCAGACATCTGACCTTTAGACTGTTAACTCACAATACACAATTATCATCAATAGAACTTCACACAATACAGTGTCAATTAACACAACACAATGAGAGGTCCTTCAGAAGCCATCCTAGCTTCATTTACATCACAACAGATGACATTAACACCTAACAGTATTTGTCTCCGCATTGAATGAATCACTCTTTCAATTAACCTGTTGAGTTCAGAATCAACAAACAGTAATATTTCAAGATATCCTGGAATACATTGTGAATTATTATTACTGCCCCATCTCAGGTAGTCCAAGGTATCATTTCTCAGTCATCCTATGCCCCTAGTGGACATAGGATGATTTTAAAAACAAGAGTCATCAGTGAAGCTGAAAAAGGAGTATCTCATACTTTTCAAGAGCTTCTGGGTCCAACGGGCCATTCCGTTACATCGGTATTCAACTATGTAATACGAAGACCTTAAAGAGAAAGTAAACCTCTTCTGCAAACTTTTACCTATAGGTAAGCCTATAATAAGGCTTACCTATAGGTAAGGAAAATATCTCCTAAACCTGTAAAGTTTAGGAGATATTTCCAGTGCATGCAGCCAGTGACATCACTGGCGCATGTGCTCTGAAGGAAGGGCCCACATGTGCAATTCCTTCCAAGCCCCTGCCGTGAACGTCAGGGTTCCGGCCACAGTGCCAGAACCCACAAACCCAGAAGAAGCTCCAGGAAAGATATCAGCCATGTCAGCGGTGTGCAGGGACAGCTGCAACAGCTTAGTTTTAAGGTAAGTATTTCATAATGAGCTAGTATGCGATGCAAACAGATGACAATATGACATCATAGTAATTATCAAATACAGGTTGAGTATACTGTATATGCGAGACAAAAAAAAAAAGGATATACTTAAAATAATGACTTAAGGCAGGGGTGTCCAAACTTTTTTCAAAGAGGGCAAGATTTGATGAAGTGAACATGTGTGGGGGCTGACAATTTTGCCTGACCATCTTTGAACCAATAAAATGCAGTCTAAGTGTGTTCGTCTGAGCACTAATACACTGCCCAACAAGAATTCTCTTGCATTTGTGGCTGTGTGTGGTGAAGAGATGAGCTTGGGCGTCTTATTTGGATATACTGTATTATTCACTGTAAGAGTGAAGTTTCAGGAAAAAAAAAAACATACATTTTAAAATAACTGTGAAATAAGGGTTAGTGCCCAGCAATACAGCCTAATTAGTGCCCATCTGCAGCCTCACCATTGCCAGGAATGCAGCCTCACCATTGAGTTCAGCACAGCCTTACCATTGACATCAGTGCAGCTTGATTGATGCCCATCTGCAGCCTCGGAGGGGGATAGGCAGGGTGGCAGGATGACCGCAGACAGATTATATATAGGAGAATCTCCTGTTTACATGGCGGCCTTTTTAATACAAAGTTCCACCTCCTATGATACACAGAACAGTCATCCAATGGCAGCCCAGGAGACAGGACTTCCAATTACAGAGTAAACAGGAGATTCTCCTGTATGTAATCGGATGCCACTTTTCCCACCCCCCCTCCCTATCCCCTCCTAGGCAGCACTGATAAATACAGTATATATCTTTTGTGGCCCCCAGGGCCACAAAAGATATGTATATCCAAATCACCAGGAGGGCCACATTAATCCGTAACGTGGGCCGCAATTGGCCCACGGGCCAGACTTTGGACATGTCTGACTTAAGGGGAGCATAATGTATCTGATTATATATAAAGAGTACATAAGCAGAAGGTGGTGAAGACGGTATCGTTTTTTTTTTTTTATAATGTAGCGTCATCCCCGAAAGGGCCGCTGGATTGATGATGGGACCGGCATGTTGAAGTTACCCTTGCTTGGTCTAGGGATGCACCAGAACACTTTGCAATAACTTGAATGTCCAGACAGGCAATAAAGATTTTCTTATGCTTTAATTCCAGGCCAACATAGCCAAACATCAACTCGATGAAAGACAGGTTGATAAATAAGGAGATAGAGATTATTGATGTCAGGCCTGGATAAGCACACAGAGCAACTCAGTCGCAGACAGCGCAACTTCAGACGTGTCACCATCACAACGCAGGCTAGGAGGAACGGGTCTTTCTCTCTCTGACTCGGCTCTAGGCCTCTGCCACAGGCCAATGTAATTTGAATAATTTGTCAGCACCCGAACAGAGCAAATACTCCCAGCTATTTCCCGTGTGTCCGGCACCATGCGACAGCGAAAAAGTACCTGTCTATGGCTCTAGTACCGGATCCTCCCGAAGACATTCAGGAACCCAGCCATCTACTGGGGTCCCCTCAGATTTGTCTCCGACCGAGACTCAGCAGGGCCCAGATATTGGCCAGATGGGCCACACCGACGGGGTCCCTGGGTGCGCACACCCTAAAGGTGGATGCCGCACCCCGACTCCGGGACCCCCCGCAGGGAACGCCAAAAGAACCCCGAACACCTGACCTCTCTTCCAGATATACCCCTCCCCAGCATGCCCAGCGAGAGGAAAACTCTCCAATTGGCTGCTGGGGAAGACCCAATCTGCCAAGAATCCCTCTAGCTCCCACTGCTGGCCAAGGATGAACTTACATCCCCAGAATGCAGTCCGAGCCAGGGGACCTTCCCAGAATAAGACATGCCAGTAACTCAACAATTGCGATTGAGAGCAAAGTCACTCTTCCAATCCACTATTCTTTTTAAAGCGCAATACCCGCGCTAAACGCAAGGGGGCGCTACAATAAAATAATAAAAGTAATAATCATAATGGATAAATTATAATATAAATTAACTGAACAATGGTAATAATAAAATGGTCTGGTATTGTAGACTAATGCCCCGTACACACGATCGCAATTTCCGATGGAAAAAGTCAGATTGAAATTCCAACGGTGTGTATGCCCCATCTGAGTTTTTCCATCGGATATTCCGAGGAATTTCATTGGAGTTTAGTTAGAGAACATGTTCATTTTTACTGCGATGGAATTCTGTCGGAATTCCGATGTGAGTTTGGCCAGGCAGAAGCCGATCGTGTGTATGGGGCATAAGGAGTTTAATGTACTAGGGACTTAAGATTACATCTTTAATGTAGGAATATGTATGAGAATTATGTATTAGTATTAGACATGTGCACAACAAAATGTTTTGTATTTTTTTTTTCCGTTTCGTCTCGTTCTGTAGATTCATAAAGATTCGTAATTTCGTAAGACTCAATTTTTCCTATTTCGGACCCGTTAGTATTTCGTAAGGCGCAAGTTTTCCTATTCGGATGTGTTCGTATTAACAGTTTTATTTTCGTTTATACTGAATGACTCGTAAGTCTGTCTAATTTATTTTCGTTGATTCGAAATTCGTAATTTTGTTAGATAATAATTTTCGTTTAATGGATTCGTAATTTTGTACTTTCGTAAATACATAGCAACACGCGGCTAATCCATATTAAGATATGCTTTCTCTTTTTTTTTTTTTTCACCACTTCAGCCTTTTAATGATTGACGTTTGAGGCCGGCTCGAGAGTCGGTACTACTTTCGTCACCTTTTACAAGTTGCATCATCTGTGGTGTCGTTTTTACGTTTATTATTCCTTTTTTTTTTTTTTTCCCCCCAAAAAATAGGTTGGAGCCTTTGGGCTCTACCCCCCTCCCGTTCCCCCCCCCCCCCTCATGGCTCTCGGGACTCGGCTTATTTCCTAGATAGTCTAGGATCTTCCCTATTGGGTTGTCTCCACCTTAAGTTACTATTTTATATTTAAATAAACCTTTATTATTTGTCCTTTCCCACCCCCTTCCCCTAAGGGGGCTTCAGGCCTTCCGCATAGCTCCATGTTTTTTTATATTCTTTCCACTTTCCCCATTTTTCCTGGAAGTCCATATTGGTTTCCCTAACACTGCTTCTTAACTCTTCTGATCTGTAAGTGTCCTCCACCGCATCCATCCATTCCCACATCTGTGGGCCTTCCGTTTCCTGCCATTTTTTTGGTATAAGCCTTTTGGCCGCATTTAATAAGTGAGGTAGCAAGGATTGCCTATATCCCTTAATCCCTCCATGACCGCAGTGAAAGAGCATCCCCCAGGGATCTTTTTTAAGCTTCTGCCCGGTGATCTCTTTAATTTGGCCAATTATGTCGTCCCAGTACTTTTGTATTTTAGGGCAGGTCCACCATAAATGTCCCATTGTGCCTTTATCCGGGCACCCCCGCCAGCAGTTGTCCGTTAGACCTGCTTTAAATTTGCTGGCTTTATCTGGGGTCATATACCAACCCAACAGGCACTTATAGTTGGTCTCGGCTGTTCTTGTGTCAATTGCTGAAGTGTGCGTTAATTGAAAGATTCTTTGTGCTGTGTTTTCCCCTCTTACAGTGCCCAATTCCCTTTCCCATCTCTCTAAGAAGGGAGCATCATCCCGGCCCTCGCTTTTTACAAGGATCCTATATAGTTTAGAAACTATTCTCTTGGGGTTTTCTGCTTTACATAGTATCTCCACTGGTGTCAACTCCGACCCCGTCCGTAAAGGGCGGGGGAGGAGTTGCACGAAGTGAGATAGCTGGAAATAATGCCACCTATTCAGCTTCCACCAGTCCTCCTTTAGCTCTAGCTCTTCATAGGGCCTTATCGTCCCGTTGTTAATGATGTCTCCTAAGTGTACCCTTTCACTTCTAATCCAGTTACCCCCTAGCTTCTTCATCCCCGGTGCAAAGTATGTGTTTTCCTTTAAGTTCATTAGTGGAGAATTAAACTTGTTCTCGAAAAGTGTCTGTGCTCTATCCCATGTTTTTAATGTATCTCGTGTTATATCATATATTTTATTATCTAAAACTTGGTATCGTGTCGGTATCCACATAATATTAGTGAGTAGGAGATTTACTTGTGCCTTCTCTATTTGTAGCCATCTCTTCCCTGGTGTATCCCTAGCCCAATCAATCACCCTAGAGAGAACAGCCGTCTTATAATAATTTTTTATGTCGGGGACTGCGAGACCACCCTGTAGCTTTGCTTGTTTGAGGATTGAGAGAGAAATTCTATGTTTTTTGTTTTTCCAGACATAGTTAATTAGTATGGAGTTTAGAGCAGTTAGATACTGTTGGGGTAAGGCGATTGGCATCATTGTAAATTTATATAAAATTTTAGGTACAATGGTCATTTTCAGCATATTAATGCGACCTATCCATGAAATTGGTTTGTTTATCGTCTTTTTTAGTTCGTCTTTGATCTCATTTAATAAGGGGATATAATTGATCCTGTACATCTTCTGGGTCGAGTTGGCAAGTTTTATCCCCAGGTATTTTATTTCTTTCTTCCAGGGGATGACGCATATCTCCCTTACTTGCCTCTCTTCCTCTTTACTAAGGTTTATGTTTAATATTTCCGATTTTGTTATATTAATTTTGTAATTAGAGATTTTACTATATAGTTGTATGATCGATAGGAGTTTTGGTATCGATTCCATTGGTTTAGTAAGGAAGAACAACACATCATCGGCGAAAGCCGCCAATTTGTGTTCCTCTTCTTCTACTCTAATCCCGTTGACTTCATGGACCTTACGGATCGTTGCCAGAAGAGGTTCAAGTGCTAAGATAAAGAGAAGGGGGGAGAGAGGACACCCCTGTCTTGTCCCATTCTTCATTTCGAAGGGCGCCGAATACGTACCATTTATTTTTACTCTAGCCGAGGGGTGACGGTAAAGGGTTTTAATCCAACTCATCATTCTCTCGCCTATTCCCATTGTTACGAGAGACTGCGTCATGAACCCCCAGTCTACCCTGTCGAAGGCTTTCTCGGCATCCACCGACAGGAATAGACCTGGGGGCCCACGCTGTTTCATCCTCTCGAGGAGGAGGAGCGCTCTCATGCCATTCTCTTTTCCTTCTCTCCTAGGGACAAATCCTACCTGGTCGGGATAGATCAACTGATGTAATGTGTTTTTTAAACGCTCCGCCAATATTTTTGCAAAGAGCTTTGTATCTGTATTTAGGAGGGAGATCGGTCTATATCCCGAGCAGGTTGATCCGTCCTTCCCCTCTTTTAATATAACTGTGATTAAGGCCGCAGAGGACTCCTTACTGATGTCGTACTCCGCTCCTAGACCGTTGAAATATCTACACATTATTGGTGTCAAAATGTGGCTGAATCTCTTATAGTAAAAGGCCGAAAACCCGTCTGGGCCCGGGCTTTTACCACCTGTTGTGTTCTCCAGGGCGTTCTTAATTTCTCCTTCCGTAATAGGTTTATCTAGCAACGTTTTCTCTAACTCCTTTATTTTAGGTAACCCCGCCTGCTCTAGGAATTCACGGGTCTTCGCCTCTTTCCCCCCCTCCCCCCTACCTTGATTTATAGAGTAGAGTTCTTCATAATAATTTTTAAAGGTTTCCCCTATATCCCTGGATGAATACACCATCTCCCCATTTTTCCTTTTAACTTTCTCGATGTAGTTCCTGGTCCTCTTTTTTTGAACCATTTTGGCGAGATACCTACTGGGTTTATTTCCCCATACATACCTCTCTCTGGCAATGTTTTTAAAGTTGATGTTAGCTTCCTGTTCCATTACCCTTTTTAATTCGTCTCTTTTTTGGGTTAATTTTACATATGTCGCGTTGCTTGACTGTTCTTTATGATATCGCTCTAGGATTGTTATTTCCTTTATCAAGGTGTCTCGCTTCCTATTTCTATCGGCTTTTTTCCTAGCTCCCTCAGATATTAGGACCCCTCTGATGTACGCTTTATGCGCCATCCAGAGGGTGGCGCTTGAGATCCCTTCTGTATCATTACTAAGGAAAAATTGGTTCAATTCCTCTTCCACCCTCCCGGCGCCCCCTTCATCCCGGATCAGGCTATCATTAAGGTACCATATTGACCGCTGACGCTCGTACCCTAGTGATCTAATTTTCATGGTGACCGGGGCATGGTCCGATAAGGTCATATTACCGATCTCTGCCTCTGTCACCCGATCCAGCAGGCTGTGGTCCACCAAAATGTAGTCGATCCGGGAGTATGTTCCATGTGGGGGGGAGTAGAACGTGTAGTCCTGTTTACCTGGGTGGAGTGCCCTCCATACATCTACCAGTTGTTTTTCATGCAGTTTATGTCTTATTTTTTGGAGTTGCCCATTGATTCTCTCCCTCCCCCATGACTTATTGTCTATTCTTGGGTCCATATTGAAATTTAAGTCCCCCATAACTATCAGATATCCCTCCTTGAAGTCAGACAGTTTTCCCAGAATTTTACATAGGTATTCGATAGGGTGTTTATTGGGGGAGTAGATGTTTGCGAAGGTGAATGTCATATTCTCTAGTTTCCCTTTTAAAAATAGGAATCTGCCTTCCGGATCCTGTAATCTTGCCTCTAGGTCAAACCTTGTCCCTTTCGCCATGCCGATTGCCACTCCACGTGCCCGATTGGAAATGGAGTCGCCATAGTACCAGGTTGGGAAAGTAGGTGTATACAGTTTAGTATTTGATTCCAGGGACAGGTGAGTTTCCTGTAAAAAGACCACATCTGCACCCCTGTGTTTAATCTCCTCTAAGATCTTATACCTTTTACGCTCGGAGTTCATACCTTTGACATTATAAGACATAAACCTAATATCATTCATCTCTCAAGTTCTCCCTTTCCTCCTCAATTAACGCTCGAGTCCCTGAGAGCCATGTCCCCCCTCCCTCCCCCTCGTCCCCCACCCCCCTTCCCCCCCCCCCCATCCATCCCCACCCCCACCCCCCCCTCCCCCTCCATCCACCCCCACCCCCACCCCCCCCCTTCCCAGACCCCACCGTTGTCTTGGAAACCACCCCGGGCACTACCCCCCCTAATGCCCTTTGGTTTCTATGTGGTGAGGTGGAGACTTGGCCCATGCCACCAGACCCTTGCAAGGCACCCCCTGCGGACTGCTAAGCCGTCCTCTAAACCTTTCAACTTTCTTTTTTTTTTTTTTAACATTTTGGTACGTAGGATCTTACCTAATTCCCCCCCCTCCTTCCTCCCCCCCCTCGGCTTCCCCCCACTCCCCCCCCCGCAATAGGGTCTTCTCATTCCAACCATTCAGGTAGATCTACTTTTTGGAGATCTAGTTTTTGGCAGAAACCTGGCAGGTCTTCTGGGAAGGTTAGTTTCGCCGAGATCCCATCTTTTTTCCCAATAAGACAAGCCGGAAAACCCCACTGGTATTTAATGTTTTTTTGTCACATCCGCTCCAGCAGGGGCCTAAGATGTCTCCTCCTATCGAGGGTCTCCCGAGCCAGATCTGTAAAAATCTGGATCTCATCCCCTTGGTAACTCAGGGGTGGCTTTCCTCTCAGTCTAGTCCAGATCTCTGCCTTGTCTTCATAGTGTCTGAACCTGACGATGATGTCTCTTGGTCTTTCGCCCCCTCCGTCTCTAATTCGTCCCACGCGGTGTACCCGCTCTATTTTTAAGGGCTCTTCCAACCCCCTATCCAGAAGGGGCGCAAACAAATTGTTTAACATTTTTTCCAAGTCTTCCCCCCTCTCTTCTTTTATAGAGCGGATGCGCAAGTTTTGCCTGCGGTTGCGGTTCTCCTGGTCTTCTAAGCGATACTGCAGAAATCTCTGGTTGAGTTTTATTTGTGTCTGTTGGTCCCTTAATTGCATGAGTTCCAGGTCTTGCTTGTTTTGTCTAGTCTCCATCTCTTCCACCCGTGATAGAATATGTCCTAAGTCCGTCCTCAATGCTCTGATTTCCTCCCTAAACACATTTTCCAATCTTCTTAGCATGTCCTCTAGTTCCTCTTTCGTTGGGGTGTGCGCGGACGTTCTTGATTCGTCTAGCTGGCTTTCATTGGAGTCCCCCTCTGTTGAACCTCCCGTCATTACAGGGTTCGCCACCCCCTGGCCCCTTTTGATTGCCCCCGCTTTATCTTCTTTTTTTTCGTTATTCAGGGGTTTTTTTTTTCCCTCCGGGGTCATGTATTGCCTGATGGTACTGCTGGTGGGGTTCTCTTTGGGGGTCCTCAGGGTGGATCCCCTTGTGGTCTTGCTCATTGCGTATTTTGTCCGGGGCCTAATTCGCTTCCCCAGCTTTACCGGTGATCCCGTCTACCCCGCGCTATGTAGTATCAGGTGCAGGGTTAATCACCCACAGGGGGACTCTTCCCCAATATTTTGATATTCTGGTGCTCCTCTGGGTTTAGGCTGTGCTCCTTCTTTTAATCACGGGTCTCTTTGTCGGCTTGAGGGCACCTCGTATGTGGGGCTATCGCTGCAGCTATGTAATTTTGCTCTCGGCCTCCTATACCCTCCTGCTCCGTCCTTGATTGGGGTACTACAACACTCGCCCCTGAGTGAGCTACCTGCTATGTAGGGGCTGACTTATTCCGGGGCCTTGTTGCCTATCTTAATCCCCCAAGAGCTCATTCCACCTCGGGTCCCTTAGGCGCCCAGGGGAGGATAATGCCGTATCTCTTCCGCCAATTTTGAGCCAGTTCGGGGGTCACCCCGACCCCTTTAAATCACACACCCCTGAAATGCGGCTAAATATTAAATATTAAGTTACCCCGCGGTGTCTTGTACAAGGGTTAGATTTTACCCCGTCACCCCTCAGTTCGTACTCAGTCTATGGGTTTTGCCGCACTTGTCAGGGTGTTATCTGTTTAACCCAGCCTGGGAGTTTCAACTAAGCCATCTGTCCAAGCCTTGTAGTCCCCAAGCATATCACCGCCGATTACCATAAGGTTATTCTAGTACTCTTTCACCATGAACACATTCCAATAGCGTAGCTTCAGGGAACAGGTTTTTTTTTTTTTTTTTTTTTAGGGGAGGTAAATCAGACCTGCGACTTTACACTTGCCTGTTGTCTTAGACCTGCAGGCTGTCAGCCTGTGTACCAGATTCGCCGTCTCTCGGGGCAGGAAGAGAGTGAAACAAAAACTTTTTACCTGTTTGCTGATTCGCCTCGGGGGGGGGTAGGCTTCCAATGTCCGATGACCCCGGACCGTTACCGCGCGCCTTACTTGTTGGTTTCTCGTCTCGGCGCCGCTGCTGCCGCTGCTGCCGGGGGATGGGAAGAAGCCGAGGGAGACCGAGGATCGGAGGGGGTCTCACTGCAATGCTAGATGCTCCGCCGCATGTCGGGGAAGGGAGGCGTATGTTCGGCAGGTCATCGGGGCGGCGCTCTCACCGCTGCCCTTTCCTGCTTTGACTAGTTTGGCGTCTCTTCCTTCGTCCTCCGTCCCGTCATCTCCCTTGCAGGGACCGTGGCATGGGCCGCTCCTCCCTCGACGTGCGTGCGCGTGTTACGTGCAACACGTCATCCCAAGATATGCTTTCTCTTAAGCCCCGTACACACGGTCGGACTTTTTACCAACAAACATCAAAATGAGCGTTTTCCAAAAAGTCCGACCGTGTGTACGCTCTGTTTTTTCGGTTTTAAAAGTCTGGCCAACTCCCTTCAGACAAAAATCCACAGAAAAGTTTGTTTGAAGTCCGATCGTGTGTACGAGGCTTTACACTGTACAATGTGACTCAGCACAAAAGAGATAAGCTGATTGGCTAAGATATTAAGTAAGATACATCACTCACTAACTACACTGCCCAGTGCCCATTCGAAAGAACGATACAAGTACACAAATTTACAAACAGACAAAGAAACGGATTTACAAAACACATTGAAAATACAAATATACGAATGAAAATACGAACAAAGGATTTAAAATACGGAATGCAAAACGTTCATTATAGATGTCATTTTCGTTCTTTTGCTTTTTCGGTGTTTCGTATTTCAGTAAGATTGTCCAATCATACGTTCGTATTTTCGCGTGTTCGTTATTTTGCTTATTTGTAATTCCGTAATTTTCGTATTTTGGGTCTTTCAGCTTTTCGGATGTTCGAATTGATGCGAATGTACGAATACTAACAAATTCGTAGGAAAATCCATTCGTTAAAAACGGGAACGCACATGTCTAATTAGCATCAATAAATTTGGTGACGATATCTACCACCACAGATAGTGTGGGTACGCTTACTGGAAAAGATGGACCCAAATAATACCATACAGTAATGAGTCACTATGGCTAGGGTGATTAGACATCACATAGGGAAAATGTCCTCTGTGCGTTTTCCATGGATGGATCCCAATAATCCACAGGAATCTGGCATAGGTAGACTCCACTTCAAAGATCAGTCTATACTATCTGTGGTGCCAGATATGGTCACGTTGGTGTTAGTCACTGTTTATAGATCGATAATCACGAATGGTCACTTATGAGGACTTATAATATGTAGGGGTACACCTCAATAGCTCCTATTGGACATCTTACCTGATCAATAGGTTTCTGGAACTTGAAGCTATTACCTCCTTTCTCAATTTGTGAACTTTATATACATTGTATTTGTGTTATTCGTTTTTAATTAAGCCCAGCATTTTTTTTAGTACTGGTTTATTACACAATATATGTCAATTGTGGTGCTAGCAGCTATCGGTAGTCAATCAGCGAGGATATATACAATAATGTATGCATGAAGAAATGTCCACAGGATTGCTGCACTTAAAATTTCTTTATTGAACCGATATCGGTTCAATAAAGACATTTTAAGTGCAGCAATTCTGTGGACTTTTCATTTGTATATTATATATATATATATATATATATATATATATATATATATATATATATATATATATATATATATATATACACCAAAAGTTTGGAAACGCCTTCTCATTCAAAGAGTTTTCTTTATTTTCATGACTATGAAAATTGTAGATTCACACTGAAGGCATCAAAACTATGAATTAACACATGTGGAATTATATACATAACAAAGAAGTGTGAAACAACTGAAAATATGTCATATTCTAGATTCTTCAAAGTAGCCACCTTTTGCCTCACCTATGCCGTTAAAGCCAGCAACTGTAAAGCAGGATGCAGTATGGGACCTTGTGACAGCGGGTCCTCTCTCAGTGGTAAATAACAAGAGACGTCTGCTACTAGATGCACTAGATCGATGTAGCAAGGCCTATCCGGAGCAATTAGGATCATTGGAATTCCCTCTGCCTCCACTCTGCGAAGCAGATGAGGGAGGAGCCTTAGAGGAGGGAGGGCATAGATTAGCCGGTACTGACTCCACAGTGCCACTAATGCATCTGTTGCGTCTGCCCATGGGTCTCTTGACCTGGCCACAAACCTTAATACCTTCCGATTGAGTCGGGACGCCAGGAGATCTACGTCTGGCATACCCCATCTCTGGCAAAGGAGCTGGAACACATCCGGGTGCAGAGACCATTCTCCTTGGTCCAGCATCTGGCGACTCAGGTAGTCTGCCTGCCAATTTTCCACGCCTGGAATGTATAAGGCTGACAGGGCCGGGATCCTCCTTTCTGCCCACCTTAAGATGTGAGTGACCTCCAACGCTGCAGCCAAGCTTCTTGTTCCTCCTTGATGGTTGACATATGCCACTGCTGCGGCGTCGTCCGACTGGATCCTGACTGGACACCCCTGTAGCCTCTGAGACCATGTGGACAGCCTGATCGCCGGAAGTTTCAGGACATTGATCGGCAAGTGGGAATCCTCCGGAGACCAGCGACCCTGGGTCGACTGAACCCCCCCAGACTCCCACCCCAACCGGTAAGGCTGGCGTCCGTCGTGATGACTATCCAGTGAAAAGGAAGGAACGACTAGACATGTGCAAAAGAAAAAAAATTGTTTTGTTTCGTTTCGTTTTTATTCGTTATTTAATTAATTTCGTTAAGTTAAATTTGTTAAATTCGTTTTCGGAATTCGATCGTTTTCGAAAAAACCCGGTTGAATTCGATCGTTTTCGACCGAATTCGAAAACCCAGTTGAATTCGATCGTTTTCAACCGAATTCGAAAAACGGTCGAATTCGAAAAGATTTCTACTGGATTCGATAATATTTCTACCGGATTCGAATTTGATCATATTTTGATATATGATATTTCAACAGAATTCAACAATATTTCATCCGTTATCGTTAATATTTCAACCAAATTCGATGATATTTCAACCGGATTGGAAATTATTTCAACTGGATTGGAAATTATTTCAACCGGATTTGAAATTATTTCAACCGAATTTGAAATTATTTCCACCGGATTGGAAATGATTTCAACCGGATTTGAAATGATTT
This sequence comes from Rana kukunoris, assembly GCA_029574335.1. NCBI lineage: Eukaryota > Metazoa > Chordata > Amphibia > Anura > Ranidae > Rana > Rana kukunoris. The sequence continues at coordinate 435,072,494 of CM056051.1, forward strand.
CTACTGGATTTGAAATTATTTCTACCGGATTGGAAATTATTTCAACCGAATTGGAAATTTTTTCACCTGAATTTGAAATTATTTCAACCGGATTGGAAATTATTTCTTTTTTTTTTTTAATTATTTTATTTATATCGAGGGAATTAGTCCACAAGGATTACAAACAAAGAAAATATAACAATTTAAATAGATAATAATGATATTGCTCATGCACCTACATGGATAACATAAACTTAACAGTTGTATTTATTTTCCATTTTCTTAGGGAAGTGAAAAAAAAAAATATATATACATATACATATATACATACACACATACACACATATACACATACACATATATATATATATATATATATATATATATATATATATATATATATATATATACACATACATACACATACATACACACACACACTAATAAAAAAAAAAAAAAAGAGAAAAATAAAATAAAAATAAATAAATAAAAATAAAAAAGAAAGGGAGTGAGGAATATAAAAGGGGGAAAAAGAAGGGAAGGGGTTTGCAGGCATGGAAGTTTAAGTATCAGTCCTTCAATACAATATTGTCCTGGTTCACTTCCCAGGTGTCATTTATGGAGCATGGTTCATATGATTCATATGAACCCACGAATGGTATGTATGGAACGATCAGTTTGGCATAGCGGACTCTCTGAGGCGTTGGCCCTCTATTGAGTACCTGAATATATTCCAGGGTTGCCAGGTATCTTTGTAATTCTCTTGTCGTTTTTGTCCAGTGAGGACCAAATCCTCTAACCGACCGATTTCGTCAACCCTCCGAAGCCAAGAGGCTATAGACGGAGGATGCGGTGACTTCCAGTTGAGTGGAATACAGTGTTTGGCTGCGTCGAGAAGGTGACGGATAATTGATTTTTCATAAACTCGCATAGGGATATCAGTTACATGTAAAAGAAAAAAGGCCGGGTCTTCCGGGATCGTACAATCCGTGAATTGTTGTACAATTCCACGAACCCCCTCCCAGAACCCCCTAATGACCAAAATATATGTAAAAGAGTACCCCTATTATTCTGGCACCTCCAACAAAGATCTGAGGACGTCGGGAATAGTTTATGTAAAAGGGCAGGGGTCCTATACCAACGTGTAAAAAGTTTATAGTTGGTTTCCTGATACTTAGAGCACCTGGAAGACTTATGAGTTAACTGAATTATCCGGTCTTTCTCGTTCGAGGTAAAATGACGGTCTAAGTCTCTCTCCCATTTCAATAGAGTCGGGGGTTGGTGGTCTCCCTGAGGTGTTATCAATACAGCATACATCAGAGATAATGTATGGGCAATCGTCCCAGTCTTTGAGCAAAGCTCTTCTATAGTCGTAAGTGGGTATTGCAAAACGTCAGGGGGGGGTGGGATGGTCTTAAGAAAATGACTTAACTGCAAAGCTCTCATAAAGTCTAGTTTAAACTGACCGTTAGGGTCCACCAGCTCAGAATACGTCCTCCATCTACCCAAAATACTAAAATGAGACGCCTGGTGAACTCCTGCTTCCCGTAGTTTGCGAAAAATCCTATCATGTAGGCCTGGTCCAAATTGGGGATGACCTATCACAGGTCTCATTGGAGATTTGCGCGTCGAGAAGGGGGGTCCCGATAACAGGCGCGCACACTCTCCAACCGTATTACCTATTAGTGGGTGTTGCTTAACTTTATGTGGTAAGGCTGTATAACACCAGGGAGCTCTGATAAGAGGGATTTCACTCTGGTCTTGTTCCAACTGCGTCCACAGTTTGATGTCCTTATGCCTATTCCAGTCGAGAAGTCTACTAAGGTGGCATGCTTGATAATAAAGACGCATATCTGGTAATGCCAACCCCCCGTATGATTTAGGTAGTGAAAGTGTCACCCTACTCAGTCGTGGGTGTTTCCCTGACCATAGGAAACGAGTAAAAATAAAATGAATTTGTTTAAAGAAATTCCTAGGAATATGAATTGGAAGGGCCTGCATATGATAAAGAAGTTTAGGGAGCACTGCCATTTTAAGAATATTACAGCGGCCCAACCAGGAGTGAAGACCACTACTCCATTGGTCCAGCGACTGTTGAATTGTCTTCAAAAGAGGTGGGAAGTTTAACTTAAAAACTTGGGAAAAGGACGTAGGTATATGAATACCAAGATACAACAAAGCCGTATCTGTATCTATGGATTGGAAATTATTTCAACCGGATTGGAAATTATTTCAACCAAATTGGAAATTTTTTCAAACGGATTTGAAATTATTTCAACTGGATTGGAAATTATTTCTACTGGATTTGAAATTATTTCCACCGGATTGGAAATTATTTCAACCGCTTTGGAAATTATTTCAACCGCTTTGGAAATTATTTCAACCGAATTTGAAATTATTTCTACTGGATTGGAAATTATTTCAACCGAATTTGAAATTATTTCAACCGGATTTGATTGTATGTATTTGTATTTGTATTATTGTATTTGATTACATTCTATTAAATTATATTCTGTTCTTTACTATTCTTTGATTTTCATTCTATTGTTTTATTATTTTATATTCTATTTTATTGTATTCTTTTTTAGAAATCAATTTATATTTTTTAGATTTTGATTCAAACTTGCTTTCAATTTTCATTCGAATTTGTTTTCGATTCGAATTGTTTTCGAATTCGATTCGAATAGAATTTTTTCCGAATTCGATTTGAATTCTTTTCGAATTCGATTCAAATTCTTTTCGAATTCGTTTCGAATTCTTTTCGAATTATTTTCGAATTCTTTTCGAATTACTTTCAAATTCGAATTTCGTTCGCGTTTTTTCGAATTTCTTTAAATTCGTTAATTTTGTAATTCGGAAATTCGTATGCATCCGAATTTCCGAATAATGAAAAATTCGTCCGAATTCGAATTCGTAACGAAACGAAATGCACATATCTAGGAACGACTTCCTGAACAGGAGTGCCGGTGAAGTCAGCCACCAAACAAGGGAGGTCCTGACCAGGTGTCTCATCCAGATTTGATAATCCAGGGATGATGGGCGCTTGTCCCATCTGGACAGAATTTCCTTCTGTAGCACTCGCATGTGAGATTGCACATATGGTACAGCCTCGAAGGAGGCCACCATGAGGCCCAGGGCTTGCATGCAAATGCGGAGTGACAAACATTTCTGGGATGTCAACTACCGCACTGCAGCCCGAAGGGTCTGCAACTTTTCCACAGGGAAGAAAACCTTTGCCTCTGAGGAGTCAAGAATCAACCCCAGATATACTAGGCGTTGAGTTGGTACCATTACTGACTTCTGAATGTTCAGTACCCAACCAAAGTGTTGAAGGGTTTAACGGGTTATAGACACGCTTACCTCCAATTCCGAGGCTGAATCGGCCCTCAGAAGCAGGTCGTCCAAGTAGCCCACGATAACGATGCCACGTTGTCTTAGTAGGGTGTGAATTGGGGCAAGCACCTTGGTGAACACCCTTGGTGCCGATGCCAGGCCAAAGGGGAGAGCCACAAATTTATAGTGGTCTTCCCCGACTGCAAAACCCAGATGTCTCTGAGTCTAGAGCAAAAATGCGGAGGCCGCCGTGCGCCTGCTCAGCAGAAAACCACAGTACAGCAGAGTAAATACAGCAGTCAGTACACATCAGCAGGAATCACCAAGAACATGGCCGCCAAGTGTCACTAGAGGCCAATACAATGCGGCCACAAGAACATGGCCGCCAGTGCAAGTAAAGCAATACTGCATGGAACACAGCAAAAATGTCCGCCGACAGCATGGAGAAGAACACAGGTAAGCAGAATCTCTTATGCAGCTTCATACACTGATTTAGTAACTTATGGTTCCCCAGGTGAAGCTCCCCAGAGGAACCCCTGCCCAGCAGCTAGCTCAGAGAGCCTAAGGAGGAGGGAGAGGAGGGAGGAGAGAAGGGGGATAGGGCCCTTTACTCACCTTTCCAGGGATGCCCAACTCTGTCTTCCTGCCAAAGCAGGGGATTACTACTTACCCTTCCTGAGGGTTGTGCTGGAAGCATCCTAGACAGACCATTTCCCACATGGTGATGGAGATGACTGTCAGCCCGGCTGCTGCGACTTGGCCCTATAGTACGGTCATATGCTTGCCCTGGAGCGTCTATCTCATCGGTCACCCATAGAGCGACGGGCATGCATGGACGACACAGTGCGTAACTATAGTCGGCACACGCTCAATGGCCGAAACTGGGAGGACTACAAGGATCTGGGATCCAGCCTGTCGCCCAGTCGGCAGTTGATCAAAGATCACAGAAAAAAAAAATCCAAAACTGAATTTGAAATAAAACCTCTAGGCCTATGGGCCCCGAAAGGGAGCCATGTCTTCTCCTTAACTAGACAGAAAAAAACTGAGCTGCTTGGTGCAGGCTGAGGGGATATAGCCAGTAGAACCGCCCCCTGGGCGGGGCTGTTCAGCTTTGAAGTGAACACTTTCTGCCTAGTCACTTCTAAAGCAATGCTAATACCCACTTTGTCAAGATTAAGGCTGTGTTCGTCCATGAACAAAAGAGAAATTTAATTTTAACCTCTTCAAGACGACGGTATACATATGTGGCCTCTCAGCAGGTGGGCCTCAAAGAAGTTGTAAAGGCAGAAGGTTTTTTATCTTAATGCAGCCCCCCCAGCACCCCCCCCATAACTTACCTGAGCCCCTACTCTCTGCAGCAATGGACACGAGTGTCTTAGCAGTCCCAGACACTACATTTGATTGGCTGAGACACAGCAGCAGTGGCACCATTGGCTCCCACGGCTGTTAATCAAATCAGTCAGCCAATCAGGGGAGAGAGGACCAACTGCACAGAGGACGTAAGTATGTGTTTGTTATTAAAAAAAAATGTCCAAGTCAATCCTATATTCTCATGCTGTTAGAGGTTTAGTCCCTTGGCACGCACTTTGTTGATTCAGAATTATGGAGGTACTGCTGCCGCGCTCTTGGTGGCATTCCTGGCGTGGAGGTACTGTCCCCTTGCATTCTCCTGGCCACGGGCGCAGCAGGCTCCCACAGGGGCGCCCGGACGGGAGGGAGCAATTGATGGACTTGGACAGGGATGGTTACATAAATGTTTTACTAAGGTGGCAAGTTTATCCATTCTATAACCTAAGATGTGGAAATTTATTGTGTATTATGTTGAGGATCGGCTTACCCAATGTTGGGGGTCCGGTTCATGTTTCTTTTGATTTCTGTCTAAAAATGTTTCTAATAAAACTTTTATTGAACCTAAAAAAAAAAAAAAAAAAAACGAGACCTTACAAATACTTTAACCCAGAGCGGGCTTATGGAAAGCTCCCCATCTCTACTCTCGATTGAGAGCTTTCTGATCATGTGACCGCCAATCATGGTGGTCACATGATCAGAAATCCCACCCTGCCTCCCGGCATCAAAAACAGCTCAAAGGGCTGGGAGGTGTTGGCGTTAAGGATTAAAATTACAAAAAGGTTTAAGCAGCAATTTATTACACTGTACTCATTTTTTTTTTAACACAATGGAGTTTTTAATTAAAAAAGTGAGCCATCTTCCCTGAGCTCAGCCAATTATCAATTTAAATAACAGCTTTATACTCAGATTAGTGTAGTGGCTTACAATTGCCTACAAGCTCATGTATGTCTATCCCAATCCATATACAATTTTCACTCACATGGCCGATATCCCCCAGTGTGCTCCAGCGTCAGAACCAGCAGACTCGAAGAGAGGCAGTGCGATTAGCGTGATAGTAGGTGCGATAGTCAATGGGCCAATGAATCGCATGAGGTAGCCGATTAGACCAGAAAATCCAACAAATATTTGGAAACAAGACGCAACCATAATGGCCCCCTGAACCTAAAAAAAAAAAAAACATAAAAGGGTATCAGGAAGAGGAGATATGGGAAGAAAGCCTACACATAATGGGGTTATTAAATTGACTCCTTTTGAACATAAACTGACAAAAATGGAGCGAAAATGTAAGTGTTACTAAACCCAGGACCCTGCATTCACTATATCTGATCTCCCACAGTACACAGAATATGAAAATTCAATTATTTTAGTAAATATAAACTGCTAAATACATTTTCTCATCAGCAGTATATGTCAGTTTTACCATCAGTGCCTGGTTAAAAGCTTGTAGGAGTTGTTTTCACTCTCCTCTAACTATCCTATGAGTCTGCAGGACCCCGGACTCTCTGTTTGGACAGTGCCGATTGGCCCTGTACTAATCACATGCACCCTCCCCCCAAAAAAGCTCTCTAGCAATACACATTAGGGTTGTCCTGATACAGATACCAGTATCGGTATCGGGACCGATACCGAGTATTTGCGGGAGTACTTGTACTCCCGCAAATACCCCCGATACCTAAATAGAATACCTGTCCCGCCGCCGCCGCACACGCCGCAATGAAAGCCGCCGCAATGAAAGCCGCCGCACACGCCGCATGGTTAAATCATGCGGGAACATCACAGCTTTCATTTGAATAGCTGTAGTGTTCCCACGCGTATAGACACTCCCCCTTGCTCGGGATTGGATGGGTGATCGTGATCTGTCCAATCCCGAGCAAGGGGGAGTGTCTATACACGCGGGAACACTACAGCTATTCAAATGAAAGCTGTGATGTTCCCCGGGCGGCTGCTAGGTATGGGGGAAATGGCTGGAGGGACATGGCTGGAGGGACATGGCTGGAGGGACATGGCTGGAGGGACATGGCTGCATATGTGGGGGACATGGCTGCATATGTGGGGGACATGGCTGGGGGGACATGGCTGCATATGTGGGGGACATGGCTGCATATGTGGGGGACATGGCTGGAGTGACATGGCTGCATATGTGGGGGACATGGCTGGGGGGACATGGCTGCATATGTGGGGGACATGGCTGCATTTGTGGGGGACATGGCTGCATTTGTGGGGGACATGGCTGCATATGTGGGGGACATTTAAAAAAAAGTATCGGTATTCGGTATCGGCGACTACTTGAAAAAAAGTATCGGTACGTGTACTCGGTCCTAAAAAAGTGGTGTCGGGCCAACCATAATACACACCAAACTAAGCATGTGCAGAGTGCCTCCTAGGGCTCTGTACTATGAGGAGATGGACTGCGGACTATGAAAGAAGTGGAGGATCAGAGAAGACTGGATCAGATTTACACATGCAGAGGATTAGCCTTTTAGATTCCATAGTGAGTATAACAAGCATGTTTTACTGCATATACAGACTGATGTCAGAAAGGCGATTAGTTGAAAGAGATTTAGGTTGATGAGAAGAGCACTAGCAACAATTGCTCATCATTTTCCTCCATGGACTTTCCTGCCAAGAAAGTTACATATGCATTAAGTGGTTGTAAACCCACTTTTGGACTTCTACCTATAGGAAATATCTCCTAAACATGCGCCGTTTAGGAGATATTTCACTTGTAGTTTGCCAAAAATTCCAACTGCGCATGGGCGGGGAAGAAACAAAAAACAAAAAAGTGCCGTTTATTTTCTAGCCTGTGCCGTTAATGGCGGCTCTCGTGCGCATTCGTGGGAGTGAGGTCACGCAGCTCCGGCGAATCACAGAGCCGGAGTCAGCAGCCCGAAAGGAAGAGGGGCCAGAAGATAGATGCTGCCTACACAGGGGACATCACTGGATTCTACAGGATTCTGCAGGTAATGTGTCACATAATGGGCTAGTAGGCGGTGCTTACTAGCTCATTATGCTTTTAATATGCAGGCTTTGCAGCAAGCAAAAGAGTAAGTAAAACCCATCAGGATTTACTTCCTCTTTAAACCAGGTATAACTGAATGATGAGGTCCCTTTATGGGTAGAACTGCAAATTGCTGAAAGAGTGCGATTTGTAGCAGAATACATCTACCCAATGCTGTAGCATGGGTTTGACTTGTAGCACAGAAAAATTGTCAGCGACTAGCAACTACAGGGGGTCCCCAACTTACAAACGAGTTGGGGACTTTCCTGTTTGTAATCCGGAAATGTTCGTAAGTCAGGCCACGCGGCCAATTTACGTCATTTTCCGAGGCTCTGTCTGGCCGCACATGCGCAGAACGGCAGATGGTCCGGCAGAATGGCAGATGGTCCCCGCAGCGTCCTATTTATAGGAGTAGTTCGTAAGTCGGGCGTTCTTTGCTGTCCATTACTTGTTATAATTGTACAATTCCAAGTTACAGCCTGTGGGTCTGTACAATCAGAATTGTTGTGTGTGTGTGTAAGGCAATCTTTACAATCAATGTTCACAGGACTGTGATTTTTTATTAATTATTTATCCAAGATGACACAATAAAAAAAATGGAGGTGTACAGACTGAACGTGATATTATCAGGTTAGGACTAGAACATTGTACTATCTTGTATGCCAACATTACATAAAAATGTCATCCAATCATAAAAAGATTAAATTGTAAAAAAAAAAAAAAAGAAGAAGAAGGAGGTTATATTGCATGTGGCCAGATTTATGAAAACAGACCATAAAGCAGTATTGCAGTTTTTACAGGATGCTCATTACAGACTGGTCATAGTTCTTCAATGGATTTACTTATCAGGTCTCTTGGAAGAATAACAAACTATCTGAGATAATTGTCCTGATAAAATTATGAAACTTGAACTGTAAATATATCACTTATCTGCCATACCAACTCTGCAGGCCCCAGGAAATTGTTATGTATGGTAGTGAATGATTTATCCCAAATTACCGCGATAATGATTATACAGAGTAGAAAAACATTGCTAAGATTGATATCTTCTCAGCCTAAAGCTAGGCATACATTGGTCAAAGTTTAACTGGTTCAGTAAGGACTGGCTGAATTTCAATAGTACATGGCCATCCCTGCTCAAGAGATGTCGATCGTTTGATTGACATCTGTTGAAGGGACATGCTGGGAAATATTTCTCTCAATGACTGAGGTAGTAATGGTGGTGGTGGTGGGAATTTAGTTTAGGCACCGCGATTCCCCCATCTACCTGGGCTGTGTAGATGGGGGAGTCAAAAAATTAACAGGTCATGGCCAGTTTAGGCAAAGTTATTGGACTAGAGCAGTGATGGCGAACCTTGGCACCCCAGATGTTTTGGAACTACATTTCGCATGATGCTCATTCACAAGGCTGATGCAAGTATTTTTGACACCCTAGGCAAAACCTCATTTTGCTGCCTCCCCCTCGACTCCACCCCTGACCCCATCCCCTTTGCCCTGCCCATGTATACTGCACCTTTTTAATGAAGTGCCCATCAAATGCAGCCCACCAGCGCCCATCACTGCAGCCTCACCAGCACCCATCAATGCAGCCTCACCTGCGCCCATAAAACACAGCCTCACCTGCGCCCATAAAACGCAGCCTCACCTGCGCCATAGGTGTGCACAGCCTATAGCATTAGGGTGTGCACCTCAAAGCTCAAACACCCATGTGTATGTGCGCATGTGTATTTATACCGATGGTGTCAGTAGAGCAGTGGATGGTGTCAGTAGGGCAGGAATTGGTGTCCATAGGGCAGTGGATGGATGGTGTCAGTCTTTTATTTTTTTTTATCTTATTGTTTATGTAGCGCCCCATTTACTTCCAGTGCGGGCACTAGTCTTAAGAGAGTTACCTTGCTCCCATTCACACAATTGTTCGGATGGTGACCCCTGTTATTTTAGAAGTGTCCTCTGGGCCAGTCTGCATTCTAGGGATGTGGTATCATCTCTGGTCCACAGTTGGTGGCAGAGGGGGTTCTGACAGAGCGGGCTTCCCCAGCAGCCAATTGGAGGATTTTTCCCTCGCGGGGAATGCTGGGGAGGGATGTATCTGGACAGATGTCATGTGCTCAGGGCAGTTCTGCAGGGTCCCGGTTCCAGGTGCGACATCCACCTTCAGGGTGCGCGCATCCATGGACCCCACCAGCGTGGCCCACCTGGCCAAACTCACAGGCTAGGCCTGATACCACAAGGTTCTCTTATCCTTCCTTCATCAGCTTTCCTTTCCTTAACCACTTGCTTACTGGGCACTTATACCCCCCTCCTGCCCAGGTGAAATTTCAGCTTCCGGCACTGCGTCGCTTTAACTGACAATTGCGCGGTCAAGCGACGTGGCTTCCAAACAAAATTGACGTCCTTTTTTTCCCACAAGTAGAGCTTTCTTTTGGTGGTATTTGATCGCCTGTGCAGTTTTTATTTTTTGCGCTATAAACAAAAAAATACAATATTTTTTACTTGTTGCTATAATAAATATCCCAATAAAAAAAAAAAAAATTTTTTTTTTATTTTCTCAGTTTAGAGCGATACGTATTCTTCTACATATTTTTGGTTAAAAAAAACAAAAAAAAACCCGCAATAAGCGCAAAAGTTATAGCGCTTACAAAATAGGGGACAGAATTATTATTTATTATTATTTATTTTTTTGCTAGAAATGGCAGCGATCTGCGATTTTTATTGGGACTGCGACGTTATGGCGGACACATCGGACACTTTTGACACATTTTTGGCGCCATTCACATTTATACTGCAATCAGTGCTATAAATATGCACTAATTACTGTATAAATGTGACTGGCATTGAAGAAGTTAACACTAGGGGGTGAGGAAGGGGTTAAATGTATTCCCTGCATAGTGTTCTAACTGTGGGGGGAGGGGGGTGACTGGGGGAGGTGACCGATATGTGTCCCTATGTACAAGAGACACAGATCGGTCTCCTCTCCAGTGACAGGACGCTGTCTCTGTGTAAAACGGCAATGAGGGATGATCTCATATGTTTACATATGAGATCATCTCTCATTTGCCGCACAGATCGCATCGCAAACGGCCACTCTGATTGGCCGTTCGCCGCGATTTGTGATTGGCTTTGTCCAAGGGACACGGCCAACACAGAGTTTCCTCGCTGCGCGCTCTGTTCGCCCGGCACACCCTGTGCGCACATCTATGACCAGTGGCCATCAATGCAGCCTACCAGTGCCCATCAATGCAGCCTGCCAGCACCCATCAATGCAGCCTACCAGCGTCCATCAAATGCAGCCTCACCAACACCCAGCAATAAATGTTTGCTTACTTGCATTAATTTGTGAGTCGGCACACAGACACGGTCATCCACCAGTTGCTTGTTGCAGAGAGACGAGTGTAGGAACACCAGTGCCCTAGGCAGCAGTGCGCCCTAGGCGGCTGCCTAATTTGTCTAGTGGTAGCACCGGCCCTGCTCATTCACTCTGCAGTGTAGTAGAGCATCTTGGGAAATGTAGCTCCAAAACATCTGGGGTGCCAAGGTTCACCATCACTGGACTAGAGTCTAAGGATGTTTTTTCATGATAAAAAGGTGGAATGCATAGGTTTACCTCCCTTATCCTTGACTGCCAAACTTCAATAAAAACAGGAGAGGTGGCATTCACCAAGCTGGCATTCTGGGTCCACTCTGGGCATCTCCACCGTGGGAGGGACAGCATGGCGAGGGATGGTGTTAGGAAGGCAAAAGTTCCTCCTTGTAAGATGGGAAGCCTGCAAAAGGAAAAATTAGAGAAAGAAATATTTCACATAGCTAACCAGAGGTGGAAGATTAATGCAGGGTGCCATCATTTCATAAGTGCAATAAGAACATGATTTCCCACTTATTTTAGGTCTGTGGCTTAGAAATGATTGAAGCCATTAGATTAGTATAAAAGCTCCATTACAGCAAGCATACGCCTTACTACGTCAGAGATTTCCTTTAGAGCTGAACTCCATCCACATATAAAAGACACACATTAAAGTAAGTATGGTATGTTTGTTATTTAAAAAAACTTGTCTTTAGAATTAGAATCCCTTTAAGATGGCATTGTAATCATCAATACATAATGTCATGTCTTTTAAAATGTAGTGCAAGTACCTAAATGTGGTCTGATAACAACCTCTACCTGTCCCTGTATAGCAGAGCTCAGACTAGAAGGGGAAGAAGCCGTACAAGGAACCAATCAGTAGTGCAAGGAGCTTGCCGACAGGAGGAATGAGCAGAGTGACAGAGAGATAAGCTCATTAGTTTGCTGCTTCTCCTTTCTCTGTCCAATCACAGGCTGGGGGGATAGCTGCATTCAACTCAAAACCCCAAATTTTATTGCAGCTTACCAATCATTAGATGTGATGGCTGCATTTGTTTTCTTTTACTTGCCCCCCCCCCCCCCGACTTCACCTGGTAATCTGTCCGGTTACACACCTCCCCTATTTCTGAGACACCACTCTGAATGAATAAGAGCACAGAATGCACAGCAGACAGCAGAATTGTCAGTCTGGGAGGAGGGGAGTATTAAATGTATTAGCAGATACTAACTAATTGAAGCCAAACTCCAGCTTACACTTTATATTAAGTTACAGGGATAAAGGTTTTCCATGGATAAAAGCTGATCATTGTAAGCACCTTCGCTATTGTTAAATGGTGTGTCTCATCCATGTAGACTGATGCATTCTGATGGAGAACTTGAGCTTTTGAAAAACAAACTTACTGGCTGGATCACCAGATGAAAATAGAAGAAAAAGCCCCCCAAAAAAACAGAAAATGACTGCAGCCATCACATACAAGAATTGGTAAGCTGCAATATAATAAATCATTGCTTTTGGGTTTAATACCACTTTAACTGCAGTAGAAAATATTAAAAGGGTTGTAAAGGTAAAAAAAAAAAAAATTCCCCTAAATAGCTTCCTTTACCTTAGTGCAGTCCTCCCTCACTTACCTCATCCTTTCATTTTGCTTTTAAATGTCCTTATTTCTTCTGAGAAATGCTCACTTCCTGTTCTTCTGTCTGTTACTGCACACAGTAACCTGGTGTGGAGAAAGCCTCTTGAGGGGGGAGGGGCAAGCAGGAGTGTCAGGATGCTCAATAACATACATCTCCTTTCTCTATCTGCAAATTAGAGAATGTTTTGACCCTCCTGCTCACCCCCTCTCCCCTCAAGAGGCTTTCTCCACACCAGGGAGAAAGCCTTGCATTACTGTGTGGAGTTACAGACAGGAGAACAGGAAGTGAGGATTTCTCAGAAGAAATCAGTGGCAGTGCATCTATCAAGGGCGCTGGAACGCCGCCCCCTCTGGCTTTCGGACTGCCACGGATTACAATACCATAGATTCATGCATTGCATGAATCTGTTATTGTTGCCGCTGCCCACTATTCAGATGGCCGGATGGTGAGCGTCGGCCACCTGAATAACGGCAGCTGGTGGAAGTGCCTATCAGAGCTAGCGGCACTGATACGCTTTCCGAGTACAGCCCTCAGGCAACTTATCTAAGGGATGTACGGGGGGTGCGTTCCTTAGATAAGACTGACAGGTGTCTCAGCCAATCAGGTTCACCGGTTCTGGCATCAATGGGCACAGTGGCGACAATTAAAGGGTACAGTGGCGACAAAGGGCACAGTGGCTGCGTTTGATGGCATGGCACAGTGGCTGTGTTTGATGGCATGGCACAGTTTTGACAATTGATGGCACAGTGGCTGTGTTTGATGGCATGGCACAGTGTTGACAATTGATGGCACAGTGGCTGTGTTTGATGGCATGGCACAGTGACTGCATTTTATGGCATGGCACAGTGGTGACAATTGATGGCACAGTGGCTGTGTTTGATGGCATGGCACAATGACCGCTTTTTTTGGCATGGCACAGTGTTGACAATTGATGGCACAGTGGCTGTGTTTGATGGCATGGCACAGTGACTGCATTTTATGGCATGGCACAGTGGTGACAATTGATGGCACAGTGGCTGTGTTTGATGGCATGGCACAATGACCGCTTTTTTTGGCATGGCACAGTGGTGACAATTGATGGCACAGTGGCTGCGTTTGATGGCATGGCACAGTGGCTGCTTTTGATGGCATGGCACAGTGGCTGCATTTGATGGGCACAGTGGCTGCATTTGATGGGCACAGTGAGGCTGCAATTGTTTTTTTTTTTTTTTTTCGTTTGCACCCCCCCAAAAATGTTGAGCACCAGCCGCCACTGGAAGAAATAAGGACATTTAAAGCAACATGGAAGGATGAAGTAAGTGAAGGAGGACTGCACTAAGGTAAAGGACGCTATTTAGGGGGAAAAATTACCTTTACAACCCCTTTAAGACTAGATGGGAAGGAAAACAAATTCTTTGGCAGGTTCAACAGCTTCTTTATATATAATATTTGATCTATGGAATTAGTGGTTTGCCTGGAATTCAGCTTTCAATTTAATGTGTAGTGTTTGCATAATGCATGCATGCAAGTAAAAAGACATTATAAAACATAGGCAACAAAAACGTATAATTGTGTAGATGCAAACCTGTGACATTTCACTGTATCAGCCATAGAAAATCAAGAAAAATTATACATGGGAGTGATGAAAGTGTAAAATTCAACGTGACATGGTGTAAATACATATTATACGGATGGCGGTGGATACAGATACATCCGGTATAGGAGAGTTAGGACTCCTTTACATTTACAGTGGTATTCATTAACCCTTGTAAAGTGATTTGTGGTTGATCGCTTTATAAAGGAGAGTTGACAGGCAGCTAGGAGGTGCTGTGTTCTCTCCCCATTAACTTTTAACACTTGAAAGTCTGCAGGATCATGTCACAACCATGTGCATTACATGTGGTCACAGGACAGTTGTAGCACAGTTCCATTCATTTAAATGGGGTATAATGTTTGCCATGCCCGTGGCATATATACCATCACTTCCAGCAAGTCAAGTTATCCAGAGACACCGTCCCCCCCCCCCCCCCCCCCCCATTTAACCAGCGGGTTAAATGTAAAAATACTTTGAGGCCGCGTACACACGATCAAATCTATCTGCTGGAAACGGTCGGCCCGACCGTCCCAGCAGACAGATTCGATCGTGTGTACGGGCGAGCAGACGGATTTGGCCAGCCGACAGATTTTAAAGCGTGCTTTAAAATCTGTCGGCTGGGAATCTGTCCGCCCGATATGTCTGCTGGTTAGTACTCTAACCAGCAGACATGTCTTCTCGCACATGCGCCGAATGGATTCGACGCATGCGCGGAAGTAATTCACTTCCTGGTGCGGTGACGTGGCGGCGTCAACGTCACGTCAGCGCGCCGTCTGCCGGCGGGGATTTTGGTTTGATCGTGTGTACACGATCAAACCAATACATCCCAGTAGACAGATTTGTTCAAATCGGTCTGTCCGACCGATTTGAACAAATCTGTCTGCTCGTGTGTACGGGGCCTAAGGGGAACCAATCGCAATGTATAGATGACCTCAAGCTGATAATATACAATTTCCAGCTCCTGAGTGTTCACAGCAACATAACATAAGGTTGTGTGGGAGCGGGTGACCCCACCTACCTGCCTTGACCTACATGCATTTCAGGGCAGTCAGAGCAAGCGCCTCATCCTCTGCTTATAGGGTAAGACCCAGCTCCTGAATATTAGTAACTCCTCTCCAGCTAACTGCTGATATGAAAGCCTGAGGACTGAGGAGTAATTCTGGCCATAGATTATGCAGTTTCACCTTCAACCATGGGTGTTGACGGGAGAAAAAAAAACAAAAAACCCTCTGTAACGGTCAGGGGTTAACGCCGTTTATGATATTCCATTCCACCAACCCACGACAGTTTATCTGACACTCCACAATCCAGCAGACAAGACCCATTGGATTTCCCCCAGAATAACGAGATACAGCTCTGTCTCTGGTTCAAAATGGATAGATCTTTTAATGTTAAAACTCAGGCTTTATACAGTAGAAACCAAGAGTGAACAATGAATCAACTACACCCACAACATGACACAATATGTGCTCAATACACATTCCTTTAGATAATTACATTTAGATAATCTACATGAGCTAATTACTAGTCATTTACCCAGACATTCTGACTCCGCGATCAGCTCTTCTCACCTGATACACAATACACATTCCTTTGTAGACGTAATTGACATGGTAATCCACTACAGCTGAAAAGTCAGACATCTGACCTTTCAGACTGCCAACCCCCAACACATCTATCATCAATAGACTTTCACACAATGAAATATCTTAGGAGCCAGATTCAATTAGTATGTGTCCCCACATGAATGAATACTGTCCTATTGACCTGTTGGGTTCAGAATAAACCACCTGTAATATTTCAAGGTATCCTGCAATACATGAATTATCATTACTGTCCCATCTCATGTAATTCATGATATTATTTCTCAGTCATCCTATGCCCCTTATTGGACATAGGATGACCCTAGACATAAAAGTTATTGGTGAATCTGGCACAGGAGTACCACGCATCCTTCAAAAGTCTCTGGGTATCACGGGCCATTCCATTACACCCTCCCACTGCACTTTTGTGTTCTGACAGCTGGAGGTTTCCCTGCCATCAGAAAACAATGATCACTGCTGGCGGCTATAGTCACAGGCAGTGATTGCTCAAAAAAAAAAACTGACAGTAGATCAACTTCAGTACAACCAGCCTCCCAAAGATGGGTCCCCATTTATTATTTTTTTCTAAAGGAGACTGCAGAGCATTGCATCCATAATCAGGGTGCAATGTCTGGCTCCTGCAGACTTTATGCCATGTAAAAACACACAACCATTTTTAATGTCATGGAAAAAAACATTTTTCTCAACCCGATTGTGAAAAAAAAATGCTCGAGCAAAGCGCGGTGATGTACAACGGCACTATAAAGGGAAAATTCAATTTGAATGGCGGCACCCTTTGGGCTGATTATGCAAATTTACCTTCTCATAACTTGCTTCTGAGAATGCGCATTTTTCCCCCCGTCGTTAAAGCGTACACACGACCATTTTTGACGACGAGAAAAACGTGGAGAAAAAAAACCTTAGTTAGACTTACCGATAACGGTATTTCTATGAGTCTTTCAGGACAGCACTTGGAGAGAGCGCAGCTCCACCCACTTCCCAGGAAACACTGCAGTCATTGCTTTAACTTCCGCCCACCTCCACCATGGCCTCAGTTGTACACGAGCACCTCCGGCCATACTGAAATGAGATAAGCAGAACATAGCAACCAAACATGTTAGTACAACACATATATATATATATATATATATATATATACACACACACCAGAAGAGAGAAGGGTGGGTTATCGGTGCTGTCCTGAAAGACTCATAGAAATACCGTTACCGGTAAGTCTAACTAAGGTTTTCTCACTTCGTCTTTCAGGACAGCACTTGGAGATGATAACCGAGTACTTACTTTAGGGTGGGACCACCGCTTGCAGGACCTTCCTGCCAAAAGACTGCTCTGCCGCTGAGAGCAGATCCATCCTGTAGTGGCGAGTAAAAGTGGAAAAACTCGTCCACGTAGCTGCCTTGCAGATAAGCTCTGGCGAAGCTCCAGCCCGTTCTGCCCAGGAAGTTGCCACTGCCCTTGTAGAATGTGCCACCACCCCTGGGGGAGGTTCTATATCCCTAGCTTTATAGGCCTCGTGGATAGCCATACGGAGCCATCTGGCTAGCGTACTTTTGGAAGCACCGTACCCCCTACGTGCACCCGAGAACAACACAAACAGAGAATTGGATTTCCTAAATTCCCTGGTGACTTCCAGGTAGTGCATAATGCACCTTCTGACATCTAAGGTATGAAACTCTTCTTCCCTTGAACCGGAAGGAGCCGGACAAAAGGTAGGTAACACTATTTCTTGTGTCCTATGGAAGGCCGACACCACCTTAGGAAGGAACCCAGGATCTGTCCTCAACACGACTATCTGGGAAGATGGTCAAGAAGGGTTCCACAATAGAAAAAGCCTGTAGCTCACTAATTCTCCTAGCCGAGGTGACGGCTACTAAAAGGACCGCTTTCAGGGTCCAAAATTTTAAAGATGCTTCTAACAGTGGTTCGAAAGGTCTTTTTGTCAGACCCCCCAAAACCACCGATAAGTCCCACTTGGGAAAAAACTTAAAGGGGGAAGGCCTAGCCCTGGCCAATGCCATAAAAAATCTGATGACATAGGGATCTAGGGATAACCGTCTCTCTAGAAATACTGATAGCGCAGCAACCTGCGCTTTCAGGGTGCTGGCTGCCAGACCCTTGTCCATCCCGTCCTGTAAAAACTCCAGGACCGAAAAATTATTCATGGGGGAACAATTTTTTGAACTGCACCAGGTATTAAAGACCCTCCAGATCTTGAAATAAATCGCCCTGGTAACTTTCTTTCTGCTACTAAGTAGCGTATCCACTAAACGTTTAGATAAACCCTTCCTACTTAAGATTAACTCTTCAGTAACCAGGCCGCCAGGTTGAGCCGATCCACGTTGGGATGGAGCAGAGGACCCTGGTATAACAAGTCCTTCCTGACTGGAAGTAGCTGATGAAGTTCTATTGCCAGTTTCAGCAGGGTTGAAAACCAAGGCCTTTTGGGCCAGTATGGGGCTATCAGGATAAGAGTCGTCTTTTCTACCTGAAGTTTTCGCAGAACTAATGGAATCATTTGTACTGGGGGGAAAGCATAACACAAACGGAAGGGCCAATGCTGAACTAACGCATCTAGACCCTCCGCTTGATCCAGTCTGTTGAGGGAAAAGAAAACCGGAACCTTGGCGTTGGCTTGGGACGCGAACAGGTCTATCTGAGGGGTTCCCCACCTGTCTACTATTTTCTGGAACACCTCTGAATTTAGACTCCACTCGGATTCTAGAACCCTCCTCCTGCTTAGGAAGTCTGCCAGGTGGTTCAAACTGCCCTTTAGGTGTACTGCAGACAGAGATGCCAAGTTTGTCTCTGCCCAGTAAAGAATGTGTAGGGCCAGGTTCAGGAGAACCCTGCTCCTCGTGCCCCCCTGCCTTGAGACATAAGCTACCGCTGTAGCATTGTCCGACAGTATCTGGACATGCTGACCCTGTATTGTCTCCTGGAAGGCCCAAAGCCCCAGGCAAACGGCTTTGAGTTCCCTCCAATTGGAGGATCTCTTCCCTGGACCAGGACCCCTGGGCCAACTGGCCCCTGAGGTGAGCACCCCACCCCCAGGAGCTGGCATCCGTAGTTAGGACCATTGTAGCGGGGAAGGACCACACTAGACCCTGACTCAAATTTGCGTGAGACCTCCACCACCAAAGTTTCCTTTTTACCGACACTGGAACCCTGATCTTCTTTTCTAGGGGTTCTCCATGCGTCCAATTCTGTAGAATCGCCTGCTGGAGACTCCTTTAATGCAGGCGGGCCCACTGAACCGCAGGAATGGAGGATGTGAGTAGTCCCAGGGTGGACATAGCTGTACGAACTGATACTGACAGATTCGTCTGCACTGCCTTCACTGCTGCTTGGACCTTGATTATTTTCTCCTCTGGTAGAAATAACTTCTCCTGGATGGAGTCTATGGTGTACCCCAAAAAGACTATGACCTGAGAGGGGACTAGATTTGACTTCTCTCTGTTCATAATCCAACCTAGGCCTTCCAAATGGGCCTGAGTCCTCCACAGGTCTTTGAGAAGCTGATCTTCCGTCTTGGCGAACAACAGGAGGTCGTCCAAGTATGGAAATTACCGAAACTCCTTCCAGCCTGAGAGGTGCCAAGGCCTCTGCCACCACCTTCGA
Organism: Rana kukunoris; assembly: GCA_029574335.1. NCBI lineage: Eukaryota > Metazoa > Chordata > Amphibia > Anura > Ranidae > Rana > Rana kukunoris. The sequence continues at coordinate 435,091,921 of CM056051.1, forward strand.
AAAGATCCTCGGAGAGGAGGAGAGACCGAACGGCAGGGCCCTGAACTGAAAGTGTCTGATCTCGCTTCCTGTCCTGATCGCTAGACGCAGGAAACGCGGAGAAGAGGCTCTTATCGGGACGTGAAGATAAGCATCCCTTAGGTCTATCGAGGCCAGAAAGCAACCCGCTGGAAGAAGCCTTCTGACCGAGTAGATGGTATCCATCCGGAACCTCTTGTACTTGATTGACCGATTCAGGAATTTTAAGTTCAGAATCAAACGAAATTTTCCTGACGGCTTTTTTACTAGAAACACATGGGAGTAGCAACCCGTCCCCTGCTCTTGTTGGGGTACCGGGGTGATCACCCTCTGCTGGAGAAATTCCTCTAACAGCGACAACATTGCCCTGGATTTCTCCTGATCCCTGGGCAGCTGAGTTGCGTAGAAACGCGACGGTGGTTTCTCTGAGAACTCCAGCACGTAGCCCTCTGAAATAACCTTGAGGATGTACGCACTGGAAGTCGTCTCTGCCCACTGTGGAAGGAACGACTGAAGTCGTCCTCCCACAGCCAGGCGACCATCACTGGGGTTTAGCGGGCAGGCTAGGGGAGCGAAACAACACCCCGTGTCTCCCTCTACCCCTCTGAGGCCGCCAGGACCTTCCACCCTGACCTTTTTGTGTCTCTTTAGGATCTTGGGGCTGGAAAAAAGGACGAAAATTTTTCCTGGTCCGCAGTACTACCTTCTTTAAGGGAAAGGCTTTTTTCCTATCCGCCGTCCTATCCAGAACAGCGTCCAGACCGGCGCCAAATACTAGATCTCCATCGAAGGGCAGGCCACATAACTTAGCCTTCGAAGCCGTGTCCCCAGTCCAGGTTTTGACCCAGAGAGCCCTCCTGGCCGAATTCATTAGGGCCGAGGAACGGGCTGATATTCTCACTGACTCGGCTGAGGCATCCGCCATGTAGCCTACTGCCTTCAGAAGAATCGGGAAGGACTCTAGCAACTCTCTGCGTGAGGTCCCGGACTCAATGTGACCCTTCAGCTGTTCCAACCAATGCTCAAGGTTCCTGGCCACTACTGTGGATGCCATAGCCGGTTTGAGGTTGGCCAGGGAGGCAACCCAAGCCTTTTTTAAGAGCGCCTCTGCTCTTTTATCCAGGGGATCCTTTAAGGTGCCTGTATCCTCAAAGGCCGAGTCCGTATTTCGGGATACATTTGAGAATGCAGCATCCAGCTTAGGTTTCTTATTCCATACCTGCGCTGGATCCTCATCAAAAGGAAATCTCCTCTTAAGTGACCGGGAAAAGAAAGGAGCCCTCTCTGGGTCTTTCCACTCCCTTTTAACCGCATCTGACAATATTCTATGAACTGGAAAGGTTCGATGCTTGACTTCGTTTAAACCCTGGTACATCTTGTCATGCAGAGATAAATGCGTCTTATCCACCTTAATGTTTAAGGTGGAATGAATAGTTTTCAGCAAGTCGTCCACTTCCTCTAAGGACAACTTGTAAGGTGAAGAAGAAGATTCTCCTGTATCTTCTTCTTCTGCCTCTGACCCTGAGACTATGCTGCTAGGTTCTTCCTCCTCAGACTCACTACCTGCCCCTCTATTTAACCAAGGGTGCACTAGTGGAGGCCTTAGCTGCTGACCCTGACGCCGCCCCTCTGTCCAAGTAGGAGCGGAACGACTGAAAGGTCTCTTCTAGCTCCTTCCGAAAGGAAGAGAGCATCTCCTTGGGTTGTTCGGAGGCTGCACTAGTAGAGGCTTCCCCTTTGACTATGTCCGCGATGCATGCCTTGCATAACGGCCTAGTCCAAGACACTTTTTAAGGGTTGTTTTGCAAGTAGCACACCGTTTCTTAGGAGGGGGCACTGCAATTTTTAGCTTTTCTTTAGCTTTCTGAAAAACACAAAAGACAACAACCCCATGTTTAACTTTTTGTGTCTCAGACCCAAACCACCACCACTACAAAACAGCCAGTGAACAAAAACACACCAGGTCCCATCACCGCTGTACCAAAACAGACAACACTCTCCCAGAGACGTGACTAGGGTGAGTGAGGCAGGCTCCTCTCCCCAAAAGGGGCAGTAGGAGGGACATAACAAGGAACCAGGTAAACTTAAACGGCTGTTTTCCTAGAACGCGGCGATCGTTTGTGCGCCTTCCTTTTGAAACTCCCGGTTAACCCCACCGCTGTGGGAACCGGAAATTGCACCGCCGAGGCTGCCCCTCCCTTCTGCGTTCCAGCGGCCGGAACCGGAAGCCGCCACGCACCGCCGGAAGTCCCGCCTCCACCGGAAATGACGTCGCCCGCCCTCCGTACCGGGACATTGCAGCCCCAGGAGACCGGCATCTAATTGCTCCAAAACAGCCTGCAATGCCCAGTCTACTGGAGCGGAACCTCCGGCAGCCTTTACCCTCGCCGGGCTTGAGAAGAGGGGAGCACCGAAACATCCCCCACGCGTCAGGGGGGAGGTTGGGTCTGCCTCCCAAAAAAACAACCGATCGCAGGTATGCTCTTCCATCCGTCTCCCTCTGGAGAGAGTCCAGCATCCTCCTGGTTCCCTGCAGTGCTTCCACCATGGCCGGAGGAAACACTACAACTGAGGCCATGGTGGATGTGGGAGGAAGTTAAAGCAATGACTGCAGTGTTTCCTGGGAAGTGGGTGGAGCTGCGCTCTCTACAAGTGCTGTCCTGAAAGACGAAGTGAGAAAATAGAGCATGTTCTAAATATTTAATGCCCATTTTTCTCGTCTCGTCGCGAAAAATGCTCTGGATCCCACACACGATCATTTTTAATGACCAATTAAAAAAATTAAGTCGTGTACGCTGTCTGATCTTACCTCGTATGGGCAGGTAGTTACTTGAGAGCAGGAAGAATCAATGAACTACCAGAGTGCTCACCTTGTACTTCATTAAGAATGACAAGCTGTCAGCCGCAATGACTGACGATGCTTGAAGTCTATCCATTCACAGGAAACTGTGAATGAATGACATGGCCATGTGGATGGAGTCACACATGGCTGTGCCGTTTTCTAAGTGTGACAGCGGGTGCAGGAAGAAGATCCCCTGTCTGTTGTCACAGGGAGGGGGAAATCAGGTGTGTGGGGTGTAGAAGTTTTATGTTCCAACCTAAAAACAGGTGAAATATGTAACATGTTCCCGAAGGTAAACATATTTTTTAAGGTAAATGATGAACAAATTTTAATTTTTTGCCTGGAGTTACGCTTTAATCACTATGAGCAACAGTCCACAGTGTATATGTGTTCAAGGCTTTTCTTGCTGAGCGTAGTTTGAAGTCTCTCATAAGAAATATGTCCTATTCAGAAGCTTTATACCGGGGGTAGGCAACCTTAAAGAGGTGGAGATCTACCTGAACAACATGAAAGAAGTCAAAGATCACTGTGTTGTCGCCTCACACCTGCTTTAAACCTCTAATTGCCGTACTGCCATGTCGCAATCCTGTGCATTCCACGGCAATTATGGGTTTAAATCAGGTGGCGAGGGGGCAACATCCTTAACACCTAGCAAACACATTTGGGTTACTTTTCAGAGGAGCAGCAGTGCCTGCTGCACTTGTGAATGAGCCCTTAGTTGCATTCGGCAGCGGCACCCTTAGGGATTATTCCTGTGTAAAGTTGGGGAGGTGGTAAAAGCCTGCAGTCAAGTCATGGTTTTATCTCCCCCAATTCCTACCTACTTTTAGGTTTGCTATTGGTGGGTGCCACCGCCTGCCAACTGGAATCTATTCAGGTAACTGGAGCCAATTTGCAAACGGCCCGCAACTGCATGCTTCTATATGGTCCAAAAGGTTAAAGCAGGTGGTGAGAAATAATATGAAATAAAATAAATAAAAAATAAGAAATTTGTGCAAAGTCAGCCTGTGGCAATAACCGCTAGCAGTAATCGTGTTTGGCCACTACAGCAGTAGCCGTTTACTTTGAGACTTTCTCTCTCTGATTGAAACCTCATATTGGTCCCCAATCAGTTGTGTTTGAGGGGAGTGGGGGTCAGTGCACAGTCAGTAACATTTTGGATTTCCCATCACTTTCTGTCATGATATTAGTCACTTAAACTGTGTGAATCTCCCCACTTCCAACACAGACAGAAATACAAACCCAATATAGGCGCAAAATCTTTTCACACAGCGTACAAAACATGACAAACTTAAAAAAAAAACGCAGTCAGTCATTTTTAAAAGGTCAATATTTGAGATAAACTTCCTCTGATTGTCACATTACCTGACCCCAAACAGAACCTGCAGGAGGGTGCAAATCCCGGAGACAAAGAAGATGGTGCTGATCAAGTTACTCTGAGTCAGCGGGTCATGGGTCAAGCACAGGTCTTTCGACAAGATTAGGGGGATGGCGATAATACCCCCTAGTGCTGTCAGGTAATGCTGCAAGGAGAAAAGGACAGATTAGAAAAAAAATAAAAAATGACATGCTTGAAGTGGGCAAAAACCCGAACCATAACTATTCCTAAACATGTTCCCTCCCCCTCCTACCTATCCTGCCTAACCTGCTAACCTGCATAAAAAAAAAAGATCTGTGTACTTAGTGATCAATCTGCTCAGGTCTGGTTACGAGATTCTGCAGCGCTCGACAATGGCTGTGATATCCATGAGCTGCGACATCACCATAGGTTCCCATGGCCCAGCCATTGTCCATGCCATCTCATCTCCCCATGCAGCAGCCGCTCACTGACACAGGGGAGCCGGACCTGCGGGATCATGTGATCACTCAGCTGATTACAAACAGAACTTTTTTTATATAAGTTAGGCAGGATAGATGGGGGGGGGGGGGGGCATTTTTAAGAAAAGTTATATTAGGGTTTTCTTGCTGGCTCCTGCCTAAATTGGAATCAGCATGTGTATGTTTGGATGTGAGTTAAGGACCATAGATGGTAGAGACTGATGTGAATGTATAAGGTATATGTACCTTAGTACCCTGTGGTTTGGTGTGGCGAGTTTTTTAAAAGTTGTGCCTGCCTGTACTTGTTGTGCATTCCTCTGCATTTCCAGCCCTTTGAAATGAATTAGATGTGCAAAATTAAAAAAAATATTAAATGTTTAGTTTCATTATTTAAATAATTTTGTTTAGTTAAATTTGTTAAATTTGTTTTGATTATGTGTGTTAGAATTTGGTTCAAATTCAATTCGAATTAGCATTTGAATAAAAATGTATTCTATTTGAAATTCTATTTTATTCTATTGTTTTTTCTATTATATTCTCTTATTTTCTATTCTATTTTTTCTATTCTATTCTATTTAAAATTCCAGAAGACGGTTATATGCTATTTTTTCTATTATACAGTAATCTATAGATTTTTATATCCCATTCTGTTCTTTGCTTTTCTTTTCTATTCTAATCCATTCTATTTCAATTCAAATTTATTCTATTCGAAATTCGAATTTCAGAAGATGGTAATTTTCTTTCTATATTATTCTTTTCTATTGAATTCTATTGTTTTCTATTCTATTCAAAATTCGAATTTTGGAAGACTATTATATTATTCTTTATTCTATTCTCTTTTTTCTATTCTAATTTTATTCCATTCTTTTCTGTTTTATTCTATTATTACTCTATTACTTTATTTTCTATTACATTTTATTCTATTCTTTTATTTTCTAGTCTGTCTTTAGCTATTCTATTCTTTTCTATTTTAGTAAATAATAATTTTCTAGTCCATTTTATTCTATACTTGTTTTCGAATTCGGTTTCAAATTAGTTTTCAAACCCGATTCAAATTCAACTCAAATTTTGGACAAATTTAATTTTGTTATTTCGGATTCGTTTAATTTAATTACTATTGTAATTCGGAGATTCGGATACATCCCAATTTCCGAAATACGAAACTAACTGCACATGTCTAAAATTAATAAGATTATCAAAAACAGAGCATGCATTTTGGTATGAACCGGCCCTGAAAACTCTGGGAGGGATGCACTTATGTGAAAGGGGCCGAACATAACAGTTTTATTATCTGCCGATCATGAAACAGGAAATAAAACTGTCACTGCCCTGTTTACTGCTGACAGACAGCAACTTATTGATTATTTTGCCATAAGGTGGACCATAGCCTTCCAAATGGAAATCCACTTACATACCTGGACACCAAGAAAGATGCACAAGTACCATGGCGGCACATCTGTCACCATGTATGCCGGTTTGTTCCGCTCATTATAGTCAGGACTGATCGTCTTCCTCTCCTTCTCCCCGGGGTCTTTGGTGTTATAGGAAGATATGATGTTGTATTGGTTGACATCTTCAATCTGCCAAAAAGATCAGAACTTTGGTTAGAGGTCAGAAGCCTTCCACGGAACAGTTGATAATTATTAGTACATTTTATCTTTCTGTGGACAGAATTACAGACCAATAAAAGGGATGATGGTGATGAAATCAGTCATCTCTGTGGCCATGAAGCACGACTGCCAGCTCTGCTTCAGCTTCATTCAATATGCATCTTTAACCACTTAAGACCCGGACCAATACGCTGGTAAATGACCCAAGGTGTTTTTGCGATTCGGCACTGCGTCGCTTTAACAGACAATTGCGCGGTCGTGCGACGTGGCTCCCAAACAAAATTTGCGTCCTTTTCTTCCCACAAATAGAGCTTTCTTTTGGTGGTATTTGATCACCTCTGCGATTTTTATTTTTTGCGCTATATACAAAAATAGAGCGACATTTTTGAAAAAAAAAACACTATTTTTTACTTTTTGTTAAAAAAAAAATCAAATAAACTAAATTTTAGTCAAACATTTAGGCCAAAATTTATTTAGCCACATGTCTTTAGTAAAAAAAAAAAATCGCAATAAAAAAAAATAGCTACCTAGCGGGAACAGCGACACTAATACAGCGATCAGAAAAATGATCGCTTAGTGACGCTGGCAATAGGGAGTGAAAGGGTTAACTAGGGCTGTGATCAGGGGGTTAAAACTTTATTAGGGGGGGTGGGGGGGCTATCCTGAACCTAACACTAACTGTTTTTTACACTGCCTGTCACACTGACACTAAATGCAGTGATTAGATCACTGCATTCAGTGACACTGTGACAGGGGGGTGGGGCGATCACAAGGGGTTAATATGCCTATGTGAGTGTGTGTCAGTGTTGTGTTGGTGCACACTTACTTGTGATGTCTTCTCTCATCAGCAGCGCTGGGAAACAGCGCTGCGATGAGAGAATACATCATTTCCTCCTTCCTGTGTAAACACAGGAGGAGGAAGTGACAGGCTGGGAGCGATCGCGGGGGGGCGGGTATTCGCCGACATCCGCCCCCAGATCCCGGATCGCTCCCGGAGCCAGGGGGACCCCCGCACGCCGCGGAGGGGGTCCCGATGGGACCCCCGAACCGCACTTAGGCGGGGACGTAAATTTACGCCCTTGTGCCTGTACGTGCCATTCTGTGGCCGTATATGTGCGTGCGGGGGTCCTTAAGTGGTTAAAATCATATATTTGCTTGGAATAATGAATTCTAATGTGAGGACCAAAAACTTGTATAATGCCGCATACACACAACCGTTTTTCGGGTTGTAAAAAATGTTTTTAAGGGTCTAGAAAAAACAAAGTTTTTTTCAACCCGATCATTAAAACGACCTTGCCTACACACGATCGTGAAAAAAAAAATGCTCTAGCAAAGCGTGGTGACGTACGGCGGCACTATAAGGGGAAGTTCCATGCGGATGACGCCACCCTTGGGGCTGCTTTTGCTGATATCGTGTTAGTAAAAGACGATTGTGAATGTCCAACCAGCGGTTAGGAGTCTCCAAATGCTTAATTTCTTGGGTCCAACACGACCAACATCAACAGGAGGTAGGTAGGGCAGGTTGATGAAATAAAGAAATCCTTGCAGTATCAGGCTTGGATGAACAGGAAAGCAAGCCTGCCTTCAGTAGCCGTATATTGTGCCTCCACTCTAGCCCGAGTGGGTGAAGTGCCCCCCCCGGACAGACTTCTGCCACAAGCCTGGCAGCCGGAGTGCCACTTTAAGGTTGCTGGAAGAAACAGGTCCCCGCCATGAACCTGACTCTGATTTGGTTTAAGATGCCAGATGAGGCCTCTGCCACAGGCTCAATGCTGACAATGCGAACAGCAGAGCGAATCCCTCCAGTCAATTACATTTGGGTCACCGGTTGACAGTAGAAATGTACCTGTCAGTGTATCGGCCACCAGATGCCCGATGGTTCGCTCAAGTCTCTCAGATAACCTGCCTCCAGGTTCTCCTTGAACCAATCCCCCACCGTAAAGCTCGCAGCTTAGGATCTCTTTTATAGAAGTGGTGGACCCAGTAAGTCACTGGGGCCCCTCTGCAGCATCCGCAAGGAACTCCGCGTAGCTTGCGCCCCCGGCCTGGCAGGCCATATCACCAGGGTCCGTTGGATGCACACACCCTAAAAGGTGGGCGCCGCACCTGGAACCAGAAACCCACAAAGAACACTGAAAATATGGCGCCTGCCACAGACACACCCCTCCCCAGCATGCCCCGTGAGGGGAAAACCCCTCCAATTGGCCGCCGGGAGAAGTGGCTCCGCCAGAACCCCTCTGACGCCATCTGTCGCCCGGGAGTGGGATGGACACCCCCGGAGCGCAGACTGACCCACAGGACAGTCCTGGAATGACAGCAGCCCAAATTTAGCAAAATTAAGAGTGGAAGCAACATAGCCCTCCCACAAACTTTAGCATAGTGCCCATACTGAAAGTAAGGGGGCTCTACATACCTTATACAGCCCACTTCCTATTTCTTGTCTGGTCATTAGCCTAGGCTTATGACATCATGCACAGCTCTCTATCTTACTCTTGTTAGAGTTTGCCAGGAAGGGAGGGGGGATGCGTCAGAGGGCCAATGAGAGCTGCAGAGCTGCAGGTGTGTCTGTGTAAATCCAGAAATTGAACAGGCAGCAGCTTCAGCTTATTGCAGTTAACCTCAGTGGAGGGAGATTTCTCCAGCATATTTGGCAAGTACAGAATGACAGTATATATAAAATAATAAGCAAAGTGATTGGAGGGAAGCTTCAAAATATGTTTTTATTACAAATTATGTGAACAGACTGGAGTTTCTCTTTAAATAGCTATTTGTCACCACTGCATGTTGACAGATCCTCCCTCAACTTCTGTTTGTAGTGACAACAGTCAAATGTTGGAATTCCCATCACTTTCTGTCCTGATTGCAATTCATAACAAAGACAAACAGGGAGGGAACACAGATGGCTTTAAAACACCAAAGCCCCATACACACTATCAGTTTTCCTGCAGGTTTTCTCTTCAGGTTTACCAAAACCATGTAGTGAAAGGGCCGGCCTGATTACATACAAATTGAAACTCTAAGGCGCCGTACACACGGCAGAGAACCTCGACGGGCAGAACACATCGTTCCGCCCGTCGAGGTTCTCTCCCAGCCGTCGAATTCGGCGACCCGCCCGTCGGGAATGGCAACCAGCCATTCTTCCAGGCGGGCCGTCGAGGAAATAGAGAGCGTGCTCTCTATTTCGGCTCGACGGGCTTCCCGACGGGAAGCTCGCCGAGACCGTACACACGGCCGAGGTCCTCGCTGGAATGTGCATTCCAGCGAGGTTCTCGCTGATTTTCAGCGAGAACCTCGGCCGTGTGTACGGCGCCTAATGCCTCGTACACACGATCACTTTTTGTGATGAAAAAAAATGTCATTTTTCTTCATGAAAAAAAACGACATTGTTCAAACTTCATTTTCAAAAATGACGTTGCGTACACACCATCATTTTTGGAAAATGATGAACAAAGTGACGGCACTCTAAAGGGGAAGTTCTATTGGCCTTGAGGCTGCTTTTAGCTGGTTACTTGTTAGTAAAAGACGATTCCTGCTTTTTTGTCTGTTACAGCGTGATGAATGTGCTTACTCCATTATGAATGGTAGTTTTACCTCCCATCTCCTAACTTGCTTCTGGGCATATGCGGGTTTAAAACGTCATTTTTTACGTAGTTTTGCCCACACACAATCATTTTTTATGACACAAAAAATGACATTTTGAAAAATGACATAAAAAATTCGAGCATGTTCGAATTTTTTTTTTGTCATTTTTCAGAAGACATAAAATGACATTTTGGCCACACACCATCATTTTAACCACTTTAGCCCCGGACCATATTGCTGTCCAAAGACCAGAGCACTTTTTGTGATTCGGCACTGCGTCGCTTTAACTGACAATTGCGCAGTTGTGCGAGGTGGTTCCCAAACAAAATTGGCGTCCTTTTTTTCCCACAAATAGAGCTTTCTTTTGGTGGTATTTGATCATCTCTGCGGTTTTTATTTTTTGCGCTATAAACAAAAATAGAGCGACTATTTTGAAAAAAATGCAATATTTTTTACATTTTGCTATAATAAATATCCCCAAAAAAGAAATAAAAAAACATTTTTTTTCCTCAGTTTAGGCCGATACGTATTCTTCTACATATTTTTCATAAAAAAAAAATCGCAATTAGCGTTTATTGATTGGTTAGCGCAAAATGTATAGCGTTTACAAAAAAGGGGGTAGTTTTATGGCATTTTTATTAATATTTTTTTTTTACTAGTAATGGCGGCGATCAGCGTTTTTTTTTTCGGTACTGCGATATTATGGCGGACACATCGGACACTTTTGACACATTTTTGGGACCATTGGCATTTTTATAGCGATCAATGCTATAAAAATGCATTGGATTACTATAAAAATGCCATTGGCAGTGAAGGGGTTAACACTAGGGGGCGGGGAAGGGGTTAAGTATGTTCCTGGTGTGTTCTAACTGTATGGGGGGGGTTGACTCACTAGGGAGAATCGCTGATCTTCCGTTCATACATCGTATGAACGGGAGATCAGCGTTTCCCCCGCTGACAGGAACGAGCGGAATGTGTTTACACACATAGCTCCCGTTCCCCGCTCTGTAACGAACGCGTGCGGGACTCGGGTGCGTGCGGGGGGCGCGCGCGTGGGCCGCCGGCGGCGCGCGCGCGCCCCCCTAGTGGCCCAAAAAGATAGGACGTAGAGCTACGTGCTCTCGCCCAGCAGTGCCACCGTCCCGCAGTAATATGACGGCGGGCGGTCGGCAACCAGTTAAATGACATTTTAAAAAATGACATTTTTTTTCATCACAAAAAGTGATCGTGTGTACGGGGCATTAAGGTTTGACCTCATATTAGATGGTTTTGGTAAACCTGAAGAGAAAAACCTGCAGGAAAACGGATAGTGTCTATGGGGTTTAAGGCCGGATTCACACTTGTGTGGTGCGAATTTCAGCTCTCTTATCTCTGCAGATAGATAAGACAACTGTTCAGCAGATCCATTGCGTTTTAACTGCAGATTAGCTGCGAATTTGGAGACCTGGGAGAGGGGAGGGGGGGGGGGAGTTTATTGAGCTGAATGAGAAGAAATCCTGAAGAGAAATTAACACATCTGCGAATCAGCTGCATCCCCATAGAAGATAATGGGCCTGAATCCGCACCTTAGCCGCACCGCAAGGCATAAAATCCGCACACGTTTTTTTTCCGGCAATGCGCAGTGCGAATGCATCGCACATATGTGAACCAGCCTCATTGAAAACAATGTATTTAGAAATGTTCTTCGTATTGGATGCGGTTTAAGCCGCACTCAATTCGCATAGGTGTGAACCCGGCCTAAAAGAGTTTGACACTTTTTTGCTTTATCCAAAAAAAAAAGACATACACTTTAAGGGGTTGTTAATTTTCTTTAATAATATAATATTCATGTTTTAAAGGGTTGACAAGTAATGAGTTTACTGTTTGCAAAGAGCAGTCTATTCTGTAGTTCACAGCTCATTACAATGCCTTGAAAAAGTATTCCTACCCCTTAAAATTTTCCAAATTTTCTCATGTTTTCTCATGTTGCAACCAAAAACATAATGTATTTTATTGGGAATTTATGTGATAGACCAACACAAAGTGGCACATTGTGAAGTGGAAGGAAAATGATAAAATGGTTTTCCATTTTTTTTTACAAATAAATATGTGAAAAGTGCGGCATGCATTGATATTCAGCCTCCTTAAGACCCCCTACACACTATAAAACTTTTGTTGTGCGATTTCCTTTAGATTTACCAAAACCATTTAGTGCAAGGGCCTGCCCGATTGCATACAAATTGAAACTCTTAGGGCACTTTCACACTGGGGTGGGCGAGTGTCGGCTGCTAGCAGGGTGCTTAAAAGCTGTTAAAAACTCCCGCTAATGGCCGAAAAAAAGGTTAAACCGCCCGCATAGCGCCACTTTGCTGGCTCTCCAGTGGCGCTGCCCATTGATTTCTCCTACAGCGCCTCAAAGATGCTGCTTGCAGGACTTTTTTTAACGTCCTGCCAGCGCACTGCTCCAGTGTGAAAGCACTTGGGCTTTCACACTGGAGTGAGAGGAGAGGCGTTTTACAGGCACTATTTTTAGCGCTAAAGTTGTAGAGAAGTTTAAAGCAGGGTTAGTTTATAAAAAAATATCCCAAGCTTTGAACATCTCACAGAACACTGTTCAATACATCACCTGAAAATGGAAAGAGTATGGCACAACTGCAAAACTACCAAGACATGGCCGTCCACCTAAACTGACAGGACGGGCAAAGAGAGCATTAATCAAACTCTGGAGGAGCTGCAGAGATCCACAGCTCAAGTGGGAGAATCTGTCCACAGGACAACTATTAGTCGTGCACTCCACAAATCTGCCCTTTATGGAAGAGTGGCAAGAAAAAGCCATTGTTGAAAGAAAAAGTCTTGTTTTCAGTTTACAAGTTTACTGTTAACTCGCCTCACAGAAGTAGCTGGAGTGGCAGACTCGGACCTACCATGGTTTTCATCATTCCTGGAAAACCGTTCCCAGATAGTGAAACTAGGACCCTTCACATCTGAATCACGTAGCGTGTCTTGCGGTGTCCCCCAGGGATCACCCCTATCGCTCATGCTGTTCAACATTTACCTCCGCCCACTCCTAAAAATAATTAGTAATCAAGACCTTCTCTATCAGGCCGCTTACACACGATGAGATATGTCCGCTCAAACTTGTCCGACGGACAGTTTAGAGCGGACATGTCTCATCGGATTTTGGTCCGATGGCGTGTACACACCATCGGATCAAAATCCCCGCCGGCAGACAGCGCGGTGACGTGGCGGTGACGTTGACGCCGCCACGTCACCGCACCAGGAAGTAAAAAACTTCCACGCATGCGTTGCATCCTTCCGACGCTTGTGCGGGCAGATATGTTTGCTGGTTAGTGTACTAACCAGCGGACATATCCGACGGACATGTCTCCGGCGGACAAATTTTAAAGCATGTTTTAAAATTTGTCCGCCGGTCAGACATGTCCGCTCAGTGGCGGAATTATAGGGGTGCGGAGGTCGCCATGGTGACCGGGCCCCTTGCTGGAGGGGGCCCCGAGGGCCCCCTGTATACAGTGCTTCGATAGAAGCAGCACAGACAAGTTCCCCGATCCCAAGCCGAACTGTAATCGGCACTGTGCGGGGAGCTCGTCACAGTCATTACAAAGTGAAAGCAAAGTGTGTGCTCTTTGTCTCCCCCTACAGTGCAGTACCCGGCAGGAAGAGCTGCTAAGGTAAAAGGCTGCCGTTTTTTATCTACTGTGTGTGTGTTTGCATGCCATGTATGTATGAATGTGTGTGTGCATGTGAATATGTATGTATGTATGTGAGTGTGCATGTATTGAGACTCAGACTGCAGTGGTTGCTATAGTATACTAAAGTAAAAGTATACAGAGCAAACTTTGTCTGCAGGCATGAAAGACAGCACCTGTGATCATCATTATCATGCTGAGTGATGATCACACTGTACAGCCTATATTATACTGTACTTCATGTGACTGTAGTGTATCTAGGCTATATACAGTACAGTCACATGAAGTACAGTGTAATTATCAGCATGATAATGATGATCACAGGTGCTGTGGCTGTATGTTTCATGGCTGTAGACAGTGTTTGCACTGTATACTTTTACTCCAGGCTTTTTTACGCAGAAATGTGGCACTTCTGAAATCTGCACTCTGTACGTAGCACACCCCGGACTCTGTACGTAGCACACCCCGGACTCTGTACGCAGCACACCCCGGACTCTGTACGCAACCCCACCCCGGACTCTGTACGCAACCCCACCCCGGACTCTGTACGCAACCCCACCCCGGACTCTGTACGCAACCCCACCCCGGACTCTGTACGCAACCCCACCCCGGACTCTGTACGCAGCACACCCCGGACTCTGTACGCAGCACCCCGGACTCTGTACGCAACCCCACAACTCTGTACGCAACCCCACCCCGGACTCTGTACGCAACACACCCCCCCGGACTCTGTACGCAACACACCCCCCCGGACTCTGTACGCAACACACCCCCCCGGACTCTGTACGCAACACACCCCCCCGTCTGTACGCAACACCCCCCCCCGACTCTGTACGCAACACACCCCCCCTCTGTACGACTCTGTACGCAACACACCCCCCCGGACTCTGTACGCAACACACCCCCCCGGACTCTGTACGCAACACACCCCCCCGGACTCTGTACGCAACACACCCCCCCGGACTCTGTACGCAACACACCCCCCCGGACTCTGTACGCAACACACCCCCCCGGACTCTGTACGCAACACACCCCCCCCTCTGTCTGTACGCAACACACCCCCCCGGACTCTGGGACTCTGTACGCAACACACCCCCCCGGACTCTGTACGCAACACACCCCCCCGGACTCTGTACGCAACACACCCCCCCCGGACTCTGTACGCAACACCCCCCCCGGACTCTGTACGCAACACACCCCCCCGGACTCTGTACGCAACACACCCCCCCGGACTCTGTACGCAACACACTCTGTACGCAACACACCCCCCGGACTCTGTACGCAACACACCCCCCCGGACTCTGTACGCAACACACCCCCCCGGACTCTGTACGCAACACACCCCCCCGGACTCTGGGACTCTGTACGCAACACACCCCCCCGGACTCTGTACGCAACACACCCCCCGGACTCTGTACGCAACACACCCCCCCGGACTCTGTACGCAACACACCCCCCCGGACTCTGTACGCAACACACCCCCCCGGACTCTGTACGCAACACACCCCCCCGGACTCTGTACGCAACACACCCCCCGGACTCTGTACGCAACACCCCCCCCGGACTCTGTACGCAACACACCCCCCCGGACTCTGTACGCAACACACCCCCCCGGACTCTGTACGCAACACACCCCCCCGGACTCTGTACGCAACACACCCCCCCGGACTCTGTACGCAACACACCCCCCCGGACTCTGTACGCAACACACCCCCCCGGACTCTGTACGCAACACACCCCCCCGGACTCTGTACGCAACACACCCCCCCGGACTCTGTACGCAACACACCCCCCCCCGGACTCTGTACGCAACACACCCCCCCGGGCTGTACGCAACACACCCCCCCGGACTCTGTACCACCCCCCCGGACTCTGTACGCAACACACCCCCCCGGACTCTGTACGCAACACACCCCCCCGGACTCTGTACGCAACACACCCCCCCGGACTCTGTACGCAACACACCCCCCCGGACTCTGTACGCCCCCCCCTCTGACTCTGTACGCAACACACCCCCCCCCGGACTCTGTACGCAACCCCCCCCCCCGGACTCTGTACGCAACCCCCCCCCCCCCCTCTGTACGCACCCCCCCCCCCCCCCCCCCGGACTCTGTACGCACCACCCCCCCCCCCCCCCCCGGACTCTGTACGCAACCCCCCCCCCCCGGACTCTGTACGCAACCCCCCCCCCCGGACTCTGTACGCAACCCCCCCCCCCCGGACCCCCCCCCCCCGGACTCTGTACGCAACCCCCCCCCCCCCCCCCCCCCCCCGGACTCTGTACGCAACCCCCCCCCGGACTCTGTACGCAACCCCCCCCCCCGGACTCTGTACGCAGCACCCCCCCGGACTCTGTACGCAGCACCCCCCCGGACTCTGTACGCAGCACCCCCCCGGACTCTGTACGCAGCACCCCCCCGGACTCTGTACGCAGCACCCCCCCGGACTCTGTACGCAGCACCCCCCCGGACTCTGTACGCAGCACCCCCCCGGACTCTGTACGCAGCACACCCCGGACTCTGTACGCAGCACACCCCGGACTCTGTACGCAGCACACCCCCGGACTCTGTACGCAGCACACCCCGGACTCTGTACGCAGCACACCCCGGACTCTGTACGCAGCACACCCCGGACTCTGTACGCAGCACACCCCGGACTCTGTACGCAGCACACCCCGGACTTTGTACGCAGCACACCCCGGACTCTGTACGCAGCACACCCCAGACTCTGTACGCAGCACACCCCAGACTCTGTACGCAGCACACCCCAGACTCTGTACGCAGCACACCCCAGACTCTGTACGCAGCACACCTTGAACTCTGCATGTAACACACCTTTAACTAATGGCGGATTTATCAGGGTCGCAGCAGTCGCCGTTGCGACTGGGCCCTGTAATTCCGCCAAGTCTGCCCATTTGAGGTGCCCGACTGCCGCCTGCCAGTGTGAGGGGTCCACCTGACTGTCATGCCACTGTGGAGGGGGGGGCCCTTCATGATTTCTTGCACGGGGCCCTGAAGTCTCTAGTTACGCCACTGTGTCCGCTAGCCCATACACACGATCGGATTTGTCTGCTGAACTGGTCCTTCGGACCAGTTTGAGCGGACAAATTAGATCGTGTGTACGCGGCCTCACACGCAACTTCGTATCAGCAACAAAAAGAACCAATACCCCGTATTAGAAAAATGCCTCACTCAGATAGACAACTGGATGACGGAGAGTCACCTCAAACTCAATGGAGCAAGAACAGAACTCCAACTCCATGCAAACCGAAAGAAACTTGCCAGAACTCCCTGGACACCACAACCCATCCTGGGACAAACCATCACCCCCAGCACCAAAGTCAAAAGTCTCTGAGTCATTTTTGACTCCAACATGACAATGGATGCACAAATAGGATCAGTAGTTCGTGGATCCCACCATCTTCTACATCTCCTACGAAGAATTGTCCCCTTCATCTCCAAAGAAGACACAGCAGTAGGGACAATTATTAACTCTAGGTTAGATTATGCAAATTCCCTCTACCTCAAGCTCCCAAAATACCAACTTGCCCATCTCCAAGTTGTCCAGAACACGGCAGCACGACTGGTAACAGGGGAAAAAAAAACCTGGGAACCAATCACCCCGTCCCGGAGATCCCTCCATTGGCTGCCTGTAAAAGATTGAGTCACATTTAAGGCCCTATGCCTAACGCACAAATGTGTACACAGAAGCGCTACCAAAATATTTAAGTGAGAAAATAACACTCCAAAAACGAGTTCTTTCGATCAACTAACCAAAAATTACTACAAATCCCCAAAGCCCGATACAAGACCAAAAGGAGAAAGTTGATTTGCAGTCCAAGGACCTCGACTGTTGAATGCATTACCAACTAAAATCCGAACGGAAATTGATCACCTGGCCTTCAGAAAAAAACTCAAGACCCACCTATTCTAAGGGATAAACAGAAGGAAAATGGATACCAAGTGCCTTGAGGCGATTCAGTTCGCAATTGTAGCGCTATACAAGTTATTTACTCACTCACTCACTCACCAATCCATTTGGGGGACAAGAAAACATGTGGAAGAAGGTAAGAGGAGACAAAAATGTATCTTCTTGGCTTAAAAGCAAAATGCTATGTGTGGTGGAAAACAAACACTGCACATCATACAATATCCCGATTGTGAAACATGGTGGTGGCAGCATCATGTTGTGGGGAATCTTTTCTTCAGCAGGGACAGGGAAGCTGGACAGAGTTGATGGGAAGATGGATGGAGAAAAATACAGGGCAATCTTAGAAGAAAACCTGTTATGCCGCGTACACACGATCGGTTCGTCTGATGAAAACCGTCCGATGGACCGTTTTCATCGGATGAAGCGATCGTGTGTGGGCCTCATCGTTTTTTTTCCCCATTGGTGAAAAAAACGTAGAACCCATTATAAAATTATCTGATGGTTAAAAAAACGATCGTCTGTGGGCAAGCCCATCGGTTAAAAATCCATGCATGCTCAGAATCAAGTCGACGCTCGGAAGCATTGAACTTCATTTTTCTCAGCACGTCCTAGTGTTTTACGTCACCGCGTTCTGACACAAACATTTTTTTAACTGATGGTGTGTAGGCAAGACTGATGAAAGTCAGCTTCATCGGATATCTGATAAAAAAATCCATCGGTCCGTTTTCATCGGATTAACCGATAGTGGGTACAGGGCATTAGAGTCTGCAAAATACTTGAGACTGGGGAAAAGGTTCACCCTCCAGCAGAACAACGACCCTAAACATACAGCCAGAGCTACAATGGATTGGTTTAGATCAAAGAATATTCATGTGTTAGAATGGCAGGTCCAGAACTAAATCTAATTGAAACTCTGTTGCAAAACTTGAACATTGCTGTTCACCGACGCTCTTCATCCAATCTGACAGAGCTTGAGTTATTTTGCAAAAAAGTATGGGCAAAAATGTCACTCTCTAGTTTTGCAAAGCTGGTAGAGATATCCCAATAAAGACTTGCAGTTGTAATGGTAGAAAAAGGTGGTTCTACAAAGTATTGACTCTTCACAATTATGTGCTACTTTGTGTTGGTCCATCACATAAAATCCCAATAAAATACATTTAATTTTTTGGTTGTAACATGACAAAATGTTTAAAATTTCAAGGTATATGAATACTTTTTTCAAGAAACTGTAGTTCTCATGTCATTCACATTAATTCCATACGAGAATTGAGGGCAGTCTAAAGCCCCTTTTGGAGTTTGCTAGGCTTAAAGTGATTGTAAACAATCACCTTGAAAAAAAAAAAACACATTCAGTTTAAAATGTAAAAGATATAATTTTTTTTAAATAAAATAATAATTATAAAATAGGTGATCACATTCCCTCTGTTCTCAGTTGCATAAGAGCTGGGAGAGGAGCTTGAATGGCTGTGCAACAGGGCATGTCCAGACAAATCTGATCATTGGAAGAGTGTAGGCCGAGTTCCCAGTATGGCTATAGAACTGACCAGGGTGTGCTCTCCTGCTTAGTGTGGTCAGTTTTTATTACGAAAGTAGCAGTGGAAGGAATACCAGAGATTTCACATAAAGGAAGCAATACAAAGAGAACAGGAGACTTTCTCAAAAAAGTACATGGTATGGCAGGCACATCAGGAATATGAAGTGTTGGGGTTAAAGACGTTTTTGCTGAAATGACTGTTTACAGGGTATAGAGACATAATAGTTAACTGATTCATTTTAAAAAAGATTAAAAATAGATAAAAATCAATCATAAAATGTACCTGCAGTTTCTAGTTTCGTTTTTGAATGCTCTTTCCTGCTTCTGTGATGTACAGAGCCACAGAGCCAATACAGGACAGTGATGGTTTGGAAAACGAAACTGATTTGAACTGTGGGGTTTTAGACACACATTAATCACACCTCCTTGATTAGTGACCACAGAGAAAAGCTCCCAGTACTGTGGTCATCAGGAAACAGACAACCAGGAAGTGTGGAGATCAGAGAAGAATTACAGCAACTTGAGAGCAAAAACAAACAATGAGGTCATGAAAACAGCACTGCATTAAGGTAAAGGAAGCAAATTAAGATAAACATTTTTTTTGTAGCGTCACCCCTGCAAGGGCCGCTGGTTTTATGATGGGATCGGCATGTTAAAGTTACCCTCACCTGTCTAGGGATGCACCAGAAAACACTTAGCAGTAAATTGAATGTCCAGACAGGCAATAAAGATTTTTCTCAATGCTTTAATTTTCCAGGCCAACACAGCCTAACATCAACTCGATGAAAGAAGGACAGGTTGATGAAGAAAGAGAGATTCTTAATGTCAGGCCTGGATAAATGCACAGCGAAACTCAGCCGTTAATAGCGCCAATTTGCACACGTCGCCGCTCTAATGCCCCCTAGAGGAGGTCTCCCTCACTGACCCGTCTCTAGGCCTCTGCCACAGGCCAATGTGATTTTAGATAATTTTCTGAAGTCCGAACAGAGCAGATCCTCCCAGCAGCTATCTGTGCATCCGGCACCATGTGACAGCAAAGCATACCTGTCTTGGCTTGGGTGCCGGATCCTCTTGGCGACGATCGGGACCCCAGTCAACCACTGGAGTCCCCTCAGATTCGTCTCCGACCGAGACTCAGCATAGCCTGGAACTGGCCAGGCGGGAGACACCGGCGGGGGCCCTGGGTGCGCACACCCTAAAGGTGGATGCCGCACCCCGACCCCCCTCGCAGGAGACGCCACAAGCCGCGAACACCTGACCCTGTCCCAGATATACCCCTCCCCAGCATGCCCAGCGAGAGGGGAAAAATTGCCAAATTTCGATCCATGTATGGACAGCGTGTCGGATTATTGGCATGCGATTATTGCCATTGGCTATTACTCAAAAGGGTATATGAGCTATTTCTGGGCCAGAATCATGCATTTTTGCCCCAATAGACCTTAGCTGAAGCACGGAAATAAACGTGTTTTCTTGCCTAATAACTACAGTTCAATTTGCCGAAAAACATATTACTAATAACCACTCATGCCTGCTGTTATACACGCAGAATTTGTTTTTGTACAGACACTATAAAAAACATCCAGAACGTGACCAAACACCCTCAGCCCAGTGTGAATGGGTTCTTATGCTCTTTTGGCAACCTTTGTCCAGTGATGGCAAATCCACATGATAAAAAATAGGTATATTGTATTGTAAGTAGTTTAATCAAATGCCCTTGTGTTTTTGTTTCCTGCTTAATCATTACCAAATCTGCATCCAACAAAAATGTTCCTGACATCATCCGTTTGGTATTTTCATAGTATCTTCCATAAACAGCTAAAACTTTGCAATCATTGACAATGTAACAACAAGTGGTGGCAAACAAAGCAAAAAAAAAAGGGTGAATCCGAGCTCAATGTGGGCCCACTACCAACAGTAGCCTCATCAGTATCAGCCCTACAGCAGTACTATCAGTATGAGCCAAGCAATCACTCATGCGACCACCGGACCGCTGCCGAATCTGAAAGCTGGGTCGTTCCGTTCCAAGCTTTCGCATCCTGCTAGGGTTGCCAACTCATCCCTTTAAAAAAGAACACATAGGGCCAGATTCAGGTAGATGAGAGCATCTTTGCTCTGGAGTAACGCATCTCATTTACGTTACGCTGCAGAAATTTTAGGAGCAAGTGCTGTTATTCATGAAGCACTTGCTCCTAAAGTTGCGGCAGCGCATCGCAAATGAGCCGGCGGAATTCAAATTGGGCGGGTACGGGGCGTGTAGTATTCAAACTATGCGCGATCCCGCGGCGAACGTACTGCGCATGCGTCGAGTGTCAATGCATCCCAGTGCGCATGCTCCAAGTTCTGTCAGTGAACGTCAATGACGTCACGTCCCCATTCATGAATGTTTTACGCAAACGACGCGATTTGTTTTTTGTCCGACGCGATGACGACGGCTATACCTAACATAGGATATTCCACTAGGGGGCTGCTTTATCTTTACGCCGCGTATCGCTTCCGGAAACGTCGTAAAGTCACTGCGTCGCGCCCGAAAACGATCGTGAATTTCCGACTCCCGCTGATTAACATATTTTTTCAGCGTTATTCAGCGGGAACGCCCCCGGCGCCATTTTTAAGTTGAAGTAACGATGCGATGGCGAAATTCAATTACGCCGATCGCATCGGAACTCCAACCCGGCGTTTCTTGTTTTCTGGTTATAGAAAACAGAAACGCCGGCTTAAAGTGACAGTTAGGCTGGCGGATCACTGGATCCGCCAGCCTAACTCTTCATGAATCTGGCCCATAGTAATTACACAGGTTCTGGGGCTAATTTAATGTCGATAAGGCACCAAGTGAGTTTAATTAGCACTTTAATCAGCCAGAGAACCTGTGTAATTACTATGGGCCAGATTCAGGTAGATGGGCGAATCTTTATTCTGGCGTAACGTTGCTCATTTACGTTACTCCGCCGAAAATGGGCCGGCGGAATTCAAATTGGGCGGGTAGGGGGCGTGTAGTATTTAAACTAGGCGCGATCCCGCGGCGAACGCACTGCGCATGCGCCAGCCGTCAATGTATCCCAGTGCGCATGCTCCACATTAGGACGATGTTTTCTACGTGAACGTCAATGACGTCAATCCCCATTCACGGACGAGTTACGCAAACGACGTTCAACTTTTTCAATTCGACGCGGTCACGACGGCCATACTTAACATAGAATACGCGTGCTTTTTGTTGCTTTATCTTTACGACGGGAAACCCCTTACGGAAACATCGTAAAGTGACTGTGTCGGGCCCGCGTACGTTCGTAAATTGCCGTATCTCGCTGATTTACATATTATCAGCGTAAATCAGAGGGAACGCCCCTAGCTGCCATTTTAAAATTGCAGTTCCGATACGACGGCGAAATACAATTACGCCGCTCGTATCTGGACTCAATCCCGGCTTATCTTGTTTTCTGCATACAGAAAACAGATAAGCCGGCTCAAAGTGAGGAGTTATGCTGGCGTATCACTGATACGCCGGCGTAACTCTACCTGAATCTGGCCCTATGTGTTCTTTTTTAAAGGGATGTGGTGGCAACCCTACATCCTGCCCTCCTCCTCATCCGAACGCCCTGTAAAAGACAAAACTGAACCTTCCTTCACTTCGAGGCACCTCGCCGGAAATGAGACTCATCGAGAACAGTCCAATCACATGACACTAAAAACAACATTGATTCACCAAAATCAAAAGTGGGAGGGCTTGGGGGTGCAGTGGTCGCTGGTTCTCTGGTAAGCCTTCACTTGTTAATGTGTGGTGGGTGTCAAGCTGGTGATTTTTTTTGGCTTATAGCCTCAGCACGTAATCTATATCCCCAGCAAGGATGTATGGATTTTTCTACGGAACTTTTTTTGTGTGGATTTTTTTTTTATTTGATTATTTCTCAATTGATTATATTGATATATGTACCTTATTGTACAGCATTTGCACCTTATTTGTATGTATTTACACATATTTAGCATGGCACTTTGTGTATATACATATTGTAGTGTATTATTGTTACTGCACCCTTTATGTGCCTTTTGTACTATTCTATGTGATCCTACTCGTAGGGCTCCTCGGCTTACTTTGTCTATTTTATTGTATTCATTTTGATAACCTAATAAAACCAACAATAGCCCAAGCCTTAGAACATTCCTTAGAATGCTATTCCCAAAAAAGAAAAAGTGCAACAGCAGACACTTCCAGAACCTTCAAAAATCTTAGAGATCTATAAAAGGAAAATAAATTCTGACCTCAAAGGTGGGGTTGTCCAGACCATCAATGTCTTTCTCCATCTCTCTGCAGGTGATAATGGAGTCTTCTGGTGAAGTGCTGACCTATTCGCCCAATGACAGGTGAACTCACCCAAGATTAATTCGGTCTGTGCTCAGATCAGGTCTTAACTGTGTATCTGCCTTCTATTACCCAACACCAGTCAATGAGTAATAGAACAAGGAAACTATTTGTGGAGGTTAGGGATGAGCGTCTCAGCCTGCGGGATTTGTCACAGTCACACTCCTGGGAGACGTTGCGCTCCATACATCGTAGGGACATGCATTGCCTATCCCTTTATTGCCCTGATCTTTTCCCTGTTACAGAATAACTCTGCAGAGACTCTCTTGTTAAAATACAAAACGTTTCCTTTAGCTATTTGCTAATGGGGATTTTTTATTCCGTACAATGCCTGATCCACTCCCAATATCTGTTAAGATGACCACACACAATACAATCTGATTGTGCAATCTCCTTTAGATCTGTCAACAATTATGTAATATTGGGCCATTTAAAGTGGCTTTCCACCCACATTTTGTACCATCCAGCACTAAGGCTCCATGCACACTGGGCTTAAAAAAAACGTCTGTTCTTTTTGGAGTAAAAAAACTTTCATATAGAGCATTTTTTGTACAAAGTTTAGATGAGTTTAAGAGAGTTTTACGTTTTTTCTGCCAGTGAGCTCCAATCAGAAACGCGAATGAGAAGGGTTTTTTTTCATGCCTCTAAACGTTGTTCTCAAAAATATGCCTGTAAAGGTCCTAATGTGCATGGAAACACAGGATAACATTGAGTTGCTTCTACAGGCAGAACACAAAACTCCTGTAGAAGCAATGGGACAGATTCACAGAGCCCTTACTCTGGTCTATCTCGCGTTAGACCGGAGTACTTTCAAATTACGCGCGTCGTTTCATTAGTCTGAATCCTCAAACCATGAAACGACGGCTGCGGGCTTCAATCCGACTGGCTTACGTTTTTGTACGCCTTCGGATCTACGCTGCAATCATTTTGCGGCCGCTGGGTGGAGATCCCGTCGTTTTCCGCGTCGGGGTATGCAAATGAGTTTTTCCGACGATCCACGAAGTTACGAGCGTCGTTCGCAATCTCTTACGGCATCTGTAGTCATCTTTTTGTCGCGTAAAGTTATTCCACCTTTTATCTGGTCTAGTTTAAGACAGCCCATGTTAAGTATGGCCATCGTTCCCGCGTCGAATGTCAACGTCTTTTTTTTTATTTTTTACGTAAGTCGTCCGGGAATAGGAATGTACGTAAACGACGCTACTCAAACAACGAATGACGTATCGACGTTATTTCGCGCAATGCGGGGACGCGCCTAATTTAAATGCTTCACGCCCCCTAATCGCGTATTTCGATTCCGCCGCGAGAAATACACTACGCCGCCGTACGTTATGGGCCAAAATCTACTTGGATTCGTCGTAGAGCCAGGTAAAATACGGCTCTCTGATACTCTGCGCCAATGTAATTGTATGTGAATCTGGCCCAATGTTTTTTTATTCCAGTGTGCATGGAGCCTAAACTTCACACTTGTAATGAATTGGCATATATTTTTTATTTTTGCCGGATTACCTACTGTTTTATTTTTCATTTTCCACTTCCTCCTGTGCGGCCGCGGCCCCGTGCGTCATTTCCCACTTTTCACTGATGTGTGTCATTAATCCCAGGAGATAATAGGCATCGTGGAGTCGCAGCATTGCGTTATTTGCTATGGAAACCCAACCTATACTGCTTGGCCGAACTGCGCATGCGTGAGATCGGCAGGTGCGTTCTGGGTATCCAGCATGCACCGAATACAGAAAGAGATACTGTCCAGCTTCAGATGCCAACACAGGAGATGCCTGCGGTCTGCTGGGACTTCAAAAAGTAAGAAATCAATGCTGCAAAATGTTTAAGTGGACCTTAGTATACAACATAGCTTTACTGTAATACACAGTCTTTGGACGCAGCTGTACCTCTGACCCACATAGACAAGGTTTTATTTCACATTTATACGCACAGCTACTCTCACACCACGTCTTCTCCCCCATCTTACATGACCAAATGGGAGGCTGACCTTCACCTCCAACCAAAAGATCTGAATTGGGTCCAGATATGGCAGGCAACCAAATCGGCAACTCCAAATATAGTGGCTCTTGAAACCAACTTTAAAGTTCTTACCAGATGGTATTTGGTTCATGCCAGGATAGCCAAAGTCAATCCTCAATATTCCTCTCATTGCTTCCGTGGTTGTAATACCCCAGGCACTCATGCCCACATCTGGTGGGAATGCCCCATTGTTAGTTCCTTTTGGATAGAGGCTTTTCAAATCCTTTCTACTTTATTTTCTACCACCTGACCCTGATATAGCTTTTAAACAGCAAACCACACTCCATTGATCACCGTCAATTTAAACTTCTGCGCTTTGTAACTATAGTAGCAAAACAAACCATAGCGAAAGCTTGGAAGTTGGCTTCACTCTGTATACTGTTTGTTCAACACAGAGGGGCTGATTTAGGAACTGATTGCGCCTTTAATGGCGCATCGGCGTGCGCAATGGCCGTTTCTGTCTTTACTAAATGAATGCGCCGGCAATGCAGCGATATTCCGTATTTACTATTATGCCGAATGCGCCCAGGAAAGGGCGCACGGTGCGCCAATAAAGACCTGGCGCACGGCATCTACAAATGTAAATTAAAAGAAGCTGGGAGTGAGTTTATTATGAGGGTGATGTGGGATGAAGTGAGGAAGAGTAGTGACATGTGTTTGTGTAACATATATGGCCTGAATAAAAAGTGACATTTGTATAAACCAGCCGCTGTGCCTGCTAGTACATTTAAACCTGCGGGAGGTTTATTTGTGTACTGCGCATGCGTGAGCGGCATTTTCGGCCATTCAGGTGCGCCTCAATACTACGCCGGCAAAATCTTGATAAATATCAAGCGGCATAGCTGCCTTTGCTTTCAGGAGCATACCAGGCCCTTAGGTCTGGTGTGGATTTTAAGGGTGAGCGTGGGGGTTCCCCCAAAATCCATACCAGACCCTTATCTGAGCACGCTTCCCGGCCGGTCAGGAATGGGGGTGGGACAAGCGAGCGGCCCCCCTCCTGAACCGTACCAGGCCGCATGCCCTCAACATGGGGGGGTGGTACATTGTCCCCATGTTGATGGGGACAAGAGCCTCTTCCCGACAACTCCCCGGCCGTTGGTTGTCAGGATCTGCGGGCGGGGGGCTTATCAGAATCTGGAAGACCCCTTTAACAAGGGGACCCCCAGATCCCGCTCCCCTGTATGAAATGGTAATGGAGTACATTGTACCTCTACCATTTCACAAAAAAAAGTGTCAAAAATGTAAAAAAAACACAATAGCCGGTTTTTGACAATTCCATTATTAATGTCTTCTTTCCCCGCTTCTTCTTTTTTTGCATTCGGGTTCCTTCCTCCATCTTGTTCTTCCTCTGCTTCTTCCTTCGATCTTCTCATCCACATCTTGCATCGGCTTCTTCTTCCCCGCTTGGTTCTCCGGACGACCCGCTTCCATGTGAAGTTCCCGCTGTGTGACACTTCTGTTCTGCTGACAGTTCTTTTAGAACTGAGAACACGGCGTCGCCGCCCCCCTCTGACGCACATGGACTTCCCTATGGCTTTCCCCGTGGCGTCAGAGGGGATGGGGTCACCGGGTGACGCCGTGTCCTAAGTTATAAAGGAACTGTCATAAGAACAGAAGCGTCACACAGCGGGAACTTCACATGGAAGCGGGTCGTCCAGAGAACCAATCGGTGAAGAAGAAGCTGGACGAGAAGACCGAAGGAAGAAACAGAGGAAAAGCAAGATGGAGGAAGAAACCCAAATGCAGAAAAGAGGAAGATGCAGGAAGAAGAAGCGCGGAAAGAAGACATGGTGCCCCAAAGCATCCTCCCCATGTTGAGGGCATGTGGCCTGGTACGGTTCAGGAGGAGGGGCGCTCTCTCATCCCCCCCTCTTTTCCTGCGGCCTGCCAGGTTGCGTGCTTGGATAAGGGGTCTGGTGTGGATTTTTGGGGTGGAGTTCCCCTTAAATTCCATACCAGACCTGGATATTTTGGGGGAACCCCACATCATTTTTTTTTTATTTGACGCAGGGTTCCGCTTAATATCCATACTAGACCTGAAGGACCTGGTAATTGAATTTGGGGGGACCCCCACGCTTTTATTTTTAAAGCAATGACTGTTCTCTGTATTGCCAGGATCCGACAATTCATTATAGCCGCGAGTGATTTTAAATGACTTTTTTTCCTTCAGAATGTCATTTTGTGCAGAGACAGTCCTATGCACGGGAAACAAGCACTAATTTACAGGCATACTATACACCCCCCCCCCCCCCAGGTACAAATTAAAAGGAATATTTCACTTTAATTACTTCACTTTAGGCATTATTAACTGCTTAAGGACCGCCTCCTCCACATATACGTCGGCAGAATGGCCCGCGGCGCGCTCCCGTGACCCGGTCCGAAGCTCCGTGACCGGGACCGTTGGACTCGCGAACCCGATCGCCGCTGCAGTCCCTGGAGCTGAAGAACGGGGAGAGCCGTGTGTAAACACGGCTTCCCCGTGCTTCACTGTGGCTGCAGCATCGATCGCGTCATCCCTGTTATAGGGGGACGCGATCGATGATGTCACACCTACAGCCACACCCCCCTACAGTTGTAAACACACACACAGGGAACACATATCCCCTACAGCGCCCCCTTGTGGTTAACTCCCGAACTGCAACTGTCATTTTCACAATAAACAATGCAATTTAAATGTATTTTTTGCTGTGAAAATGACAATTGTCCCAAAAATGTGTCAAAATTGTCCGAAGTGTCCGCCATAATGTCGCAGTCACGAAAAAAATCGCTGATCGCCGCCATTAGTAGTAAAAAAAAAAAAATAATAAAAATGCAATAAAACTATCCCTTATTTTGTAAACGCTATAAATTTTGCGAAAACCAACCGATAACCGCTTATTGCGATTTTTTTTTACCAAAAATAGGTAGAAGAATACGTATCGGCCTAAACTGAGGAAAAAATAAAATGTATATATATTTTGGGGGGATATTTATTATAGCAAAAAGTAAAAAATATTGAATTTTTTTCAAAATTGTCGCTCTATTTTTGTTTATAGCGCAAAAAATAAAAACCGCAGAGGTGATCAAATACCACCAAAAGTAAGCTCTATTTGTGGGGAAAAAAGGACGCCAATTTTGTTTGGTAAACACGTCGCACGACCGCGCAATTGTCAGTTAAAACGACGCAGTGCCAAATCGCAAAAAGGGGCAAGGTCCTTTACCTGCATTTTGGTCCGGGTCTTAAGTGGTTAAATTCACTGCTCCCGAAAAACATTACGTTTTTAAAACTTTTTTTTGCATTAATACATGTCCCCTGGGGCAGGACTCAGGTACCCAAACACTTTTTTTGACAAAAACTTGCATATTAACCTTTAAAATTAACACTTTTGATTTCTCCCATAGACTTCTAAAGGGTGTTCCGTGGTTTCTACCATTTACATATTATTGCATTGCGCCCGCTGCTGCACCAGTTCACACGCTCAATTAATGATTTATCTGGCGCACCAATTGAGGCATGAACCGGCGCAGCGCATTGTTGATAGCAAATCGGCCCCAGAGTAACGCAAGCCATGATACATGCAAAAACGCAAGCTATTCTTTTTGATAACATTCCCAAATTTGAATCAATATGGTAACCTTGGGTTGCCATTACCTACCTCCTGGTTTCGATAATTCACTGCTACTACCTTGATTGCGAGTAATGTTTTATTCCATACTGCACAGAGGCGATTCAGTTCGCATGTGCCGCGCTATATACGTTTTTCATTCATTCATTCATTCATTCATTCACTTATCATATGAGTAGATATCTTGATTCTTCTACCTTACTTAGACTCCTTTCTTCCATACCCCATCCTTAATTTCCTTTTCCCTCCCCTTTCTTTTTAGTTTGTTTGTCTACTATATTATTTGATATCAGAAGGGAACATTAGGGACAGAAAATCTTCTTGATCTTCTCACTGGGATAAGCCAAGCCATAGTGTCGGAATCTGGCCCTGATGAGTTCTTACAACCCTCCGTTCCGTCCCGAACTAAATACACCTAAACACTCTCTGGCATCCTTGCCCTCTTAATTTACTTGTTCTGTATATATTTACAATGTGATTGATTCCGTTTGTTAACTCACCTCTGCTTGATAAGATTAAATTATCTGTACCTTCTTTATGATTTTACTGTTTTTATTATCAATGTACGAATATTCTTGTACCTTGTAAAACTCAATAAAATATTAGAAAATAAAAATTTGTTAAACAGTATTTTACTGTATGGTGGAAAAAAAGACAATTGTTTATGATTCTCAGTGCTTTAGCAACAGTAACTACTGATAATGTCATCCAGGGTTTAGATCTACTTGAAGGGCTAGGTTGTACAGTATGTGTGATCATTGTTTGTGCAACTGCAATTTGATTTTCCTGGGAGTGCCCTATGTTTGACATGCAGAGGATTTGGTTGCCCAGTTGCATGTTTCACAAGTTGCCAAATCACCCACAGTATGCCAGGCTATGTGCATTGGGCCGTGTCACTGCATTGTACAGTACTGAGCAAACACACTACTGAGAAACATGGAAAAGTGTCACCAAAAAAAGAATGCCTGGGCAACGGGGGCTGACCCTTTTCTGGTTTCTACGTTTTGTTGACCAGGTCTTTTTCTGACACTTGTTTAACAATGTTGTTTAAGTAACAATCAGTATTTTTTTGCTAGATAATTACTTAGAACCCCCAAACATACCCCTTTTTTTTTCTATCACTTAGGATTTTACACCCTAATTTATAGGGGACCATTCAGCCCCTTCGTACATTGAACACATTATTACCCCCTTTTTTTTTTTTCAATCTAGGATTTTATGCCCTAATTCATAGGGGACTTTTTATCCCCTTCGCACATTGAACACATCATTACCCTTTTTTTTTTCTTTTCCCCCACCCCTATCCCCTCTCTCTGGCTCTCTTCTGTCTCGTAGGATTACCCCATGAAAAGCTGCTCCATAACTCCAAAGAATCCTGCCTACCCCTAGTAAGCATCTGAGATAGGGGGAAATGGAATGCAATTTATAGGTAGTATAGATAGTAGTATGATGGTGTAAAAATTTGTATATTTTGAGACAATGTATGTATGTATGTACGTGTGTTTGTATTATGTGTATTTATTTGTTGTATAGTTTGAAAAATCATGTTTAATAAATACATTATTCAAAAAAAAGAACCCCCAAACATTATATATATATTTTTTAAGAAGACTAAATAAAGAAACTAAAGAATAATATGGTGGTCGTTGCAATGTTTTATGTCACACGGTTTCTGCGCAGCAGTCTTCAAACACAATTTTTTTGGAAAAATACACTTTAATGATAAAAAAAAATAATATATATAACATATACCCAATTTTTTATATGATATAAAAAGATGATGTTATGCCAAGTAAATAGATACCCAACATGTCATACTTTATAATTGCGTGCGATCATGGAATGGCGCCAAATTACGGTACTTAATAAATCTCTATAGACGACACTTAAAATATTTCTAAAGGTTACCAGTTTAGAGTTACTCGAGAGCAATAGCTAAAGTTATTGCTCTCCCTCAGATGTTCGCTGCAATACCTCACATGTGTGGTGCGAACACTATTTACATATGAGATGTTTTAAAAAAAAAAAAAAATTATACTGTTTCTTTAACTTTTTTTATCACTTTTATTGTTATCACAAGGAAGGTAAACATCCCTTGCAATAACAATACAGGATGACAGGTCCTCTTTATGGAAAGATCTGGAGTTTAAAAGACCCCAAATCTCTTCTCTACCCTTAAAAGCAATAGGTCAACTTTAAAAAAAAAAAAAAATCGCCTTGTTTACATGTGGACGGAACTGGAAGTGACATCATGACATCGCTCTGGTCCTCCATAGAGATGAGCAGAGGCAAGCTTTCCTTCGCTCATCTTTGTGCCCAGAGCCAGATCGGTTTTCAGACTTCCAAATCCACCAGGTAAGCCCGAAAACAACCGGAGAGTTGCAGGAGGGACGCTTCTGAAAGTGACCCAGCAGCAAATCTGAATGATAGGCATGGGGGTGCACAGGAGCTGCATGCATCCCCATGCGGGTGTCCCATTGATTGCAATTGGGAAATGCAGCTGCATATAACATAGGTGGGTGTGGGTGCCTGTCCCTGAATGCACACAGGGTCAGTTTATGGACCCACACCTGCCGCATGTAGGTGGTAAAGACACACTGGTGTGGAAGACAAATGTAATTTTGGCAGGCGCTTGCAGAAAATATCAGGCAGAGGGCAACTAGGCTGTGGGAACAAGTAATAACAAATTTGTGGGGATGGTGCACTAAGCATAGGATGCAATGGATGTGGCTAGAATCTCAGTAAGGTTCAAAGACCACATAACACCAAGGTTATGTGGACGTTGGACATTGCAGAGACTCTAGCCACATCCGTTGAGGTCACCCTTTAGCAGCGATCTGTCACTTCCGCTCAAGCTTGGCTTGCATACACATGGTCACACAAAAGTTCTCTGAACTTTAGACCATCAAGAATGTACAACACTACGACGAGCCGAGAAAATTAAGTTCAATGCTTCCAAGCATGCGTCGAATTGCTTCCGAGCATACGTCAGAATTTTGCGCATTGGAATTGCTACAGACGATTGGAATTTCCGATTGGAATTTTTTCTGGTAAAAAAATTTGAGAACCAGCTCTTAAATTTTTGTTGGCGGAAATTCCCACAGGAAAAGTCAGATGGAGCCTTCACTCGGTCGTAATTTCCGACCAAAAGCTCACATCGAACATTTGTTGTCGGAATTTCCGATCGTATGTACGCGACATAAACCTAGGTTCATACACTGATGCGATGCCAGTTGAATCTGCTTTGCAGTGAGATTTGAAGGAGCAGCTTCAGTGTGAATTGATGGAATACTAACACGTTTTCATGCAATTTGGATACAGCTTTGATCTCTCTTTCTTGTGTGTACAAGGCATGACAATGAAAGAATTGTTAATTTTTAGGCAGACAAGCAGTGACACTTCAAATACACTCCAGAATAACCCTCCTTGTTTTTACAATAACACACGTTGGATGCATGTTAGTGACAGTTAAGAATTTGCTGCTTCAGACAACAATCATTCTTTCTATGGGGCATCAACCACAGCAGACTCAGAAACAGGCTTGGCATACATAACTGGCCAGGCAACATTTTTTGTTTGTAAAGGACAAGTTGCCTGTCCTAGTGGACCTTTATGACCCAAATCTGGCCATAGATTTTAGATTTAGGGCCAGGGCAGGGAACACACAAAAGCTCATTGTACTGCGGTACCATGTGGTCTGGTACCTGCAAACGCAACACGTTTATGATCTCCGTTTGAGCTGTTATTAATGTATTGGCAATCACAGTAGATTGCAAAGGCAGTGGATTTTGACCATGGTACAGGAAATACACATGGTAAATACACCTTTCCCACTCCATGTGGTGTGAACCAGCCCTTAGATGTATGGGGAAGGGTTAGCGCCTCCATGATGTTTCTCTTGCTCACTGTGTCATAATCCTGTGTGCATGAGCCCTGAATATTCTGCATTGAAGTCTTCTTATGTCACACTGTTCCCAGATTGCTGGCATTACCATTGTATGAAATGCTCCTCGAGTACTATGGAGCCCCCCTGGAGCTAGTCGGCAGCTAGTTATGGAAGCCCAGGTTGCTTTGATAGCGGCCTTCAGCTTGTCTGCATTCTTGTATTTGGTGTCTCTCATCTTTCTCTTGAAAATACCCCACCGATTTTCTATGGGGTTTAAGTCAGATGAGTTTGCTGGCCAATCAAACACAGTGATACATGATCAATAAACCAGGTATTGGTCATTTTGGTAGTGTGGGCAGGTGCTAAGTCCTGCTGGAAAAATTAAATCAGCATCTCCATAAGGCTGGTCAGCAGAGGAAAGCATGAAGTGCTCTACAATTTCCTGGTGGAGGGCTGCACTGACTATGTGGACCAGCACCAACAGATGACATGGCCCCCCATATCATCACTGACTGTGAAAACTTTACACTGGACCCAATGCAACCTCTCCACTCTTTCTAAAGTCTCTGGGACCTTGATTTCCAAATGAAATGCAACATTTTCCACAGTCCGCGATGATTTGGGGAGCCATGTCATCTTCTGGTGTTGGTCCGCTGTGTTTTCTCAAGTCCAAAGTCAGCGCAGCCCTCTACCAGGAGATTCTAGAGCACTTTATGCTTCCCTTTGCTGACCAGCTTAATGGAGATGCTGATTTCATTTTGCAGCAGGGTTTGGCACCTGCTCACACTGCCAAAAGTACCAATACCTGGTTTAATCACATGCCTACAGGGCATTTTCATCCCCTTCCTGCCCAGGCCAATTTTCAGCTTTCATCGCTGTCGCAATTTGAATGACATGCAACACTGTACCCAAATTAATTTCGTATAATTTTCTTCACACAAAAAGAGATTTCTTTTGGTGGAATTTAATCACTACTGTTTTTTTTTTTTTTTTCTACAAAAAAAAAGAAAAAAAAGAAGAAAGACCAAATTTTTTTTTTTAAGTTTTTCTTAGTTTTCTGTCAGTAGATTTTGTAAATAAGTACTTTTTCTCCTTCACTGATGGGTGCTGATGAGGCTGCACTGATGAGGTGGCACGAATATGCTGCACTGATGATCACTGATGGGCGGCACTGATGAGCAGGCACTGATGGACACTGAAAGGCAGCAATTACTGGCATCACTAATGGGCACTGATTGGTGTCATGGATGGGCACTGATTGGTGGCACTGGGTGGCTTTACTGTAATCGGGGCACTGATGATCAGTGCCCTGATTACATGTCCGGGTGTTCCCTGCGAGGAGATGCCACTGATCAGCTCTCCTTGCCACACACTCTTGTCAGTGTGAAGGGATGAGAGCTGATCACTGGCACTTTCGTGTTTATGTGACCGTCTGTGATTGTACACAACCGATCACATGGTTAAAGAGCTACGTGATTGGCTCTTTACAGAGATTAGGTCATGGCCTGTCCTAGTAACACGGTGCGGCTGTGATCGCTGTGCTGTGTGTGGCCGTTTTAGGCACCATCATGTGATGTTCACCCAGAACGAGAGCCGCACCATCCCTAGGTATCACATTAATTCTACAATTGTACTTTTATGTTAACAAGGGGCGTAACATAGGGAGGCTAAATCTATTCAGGACTCGAAAGAATGCAGACATATAATGAAAACATTATTAGTGCCGTGTGCACAATGTAAGTGCAGTGTGCAATACATACAAAATAGAATATAATAATATACAGAACTTACAAATTTTCTTTATAGACTGCTCCAGTCACATGGTCAGACATTCCTTGGGAATCTATGGTGAATTTATTAGCAGCTGTCACTGCACGCCGCCAATCATAGGCAGTGAGACATTTCCCGACTGGCAGCTGCACATACACATGCTATCTATAATTGGCGGTGAGCAGTGCCAGCTTCTTGGCAAGTTTGATCCGAACACGCTCAAGCCCGTTCCCTGCACTACTTTGGTCCTACTTCAGCCCATTGAATATCACTGAAGTCGGATCAAAGTCGGATCGCGGTCTTGGCTGATCTGACTTTGGCATGCGACTTATGCTCTGATGATCTTGAAGGGGAACTCCACACCAGATTTAAAAAAAAACAGCATGGGTTCCCCCTCTAAGAGCATACCAGACCCTTGGTCTGGAATGTATTTTAAGGCGAAACCCTACGGCAAAAAAACAGAGTTGGGGACCCCCAAAATCCGTACCAAACCCTTATCCAAGCACGCAGCCCGGTAGGTCAGGAAAGGGGGTGAGGACGAGCAAGCGCCTTCCTCCTGAACGATACCAGGCCATTTGCCATTTGCCCTCAACATGGGGGGTGGGTGGTTTGAGGCAGGGAGGCCCTACACCCCCCACCCCAAAGCCCCTGGCCGTTGGTTGTTGGGGTCTGCTGGGAGGGGGGGCTTACCGGAGACTCAAAGCCCCCTTTAACAGATCCTGGCCCCCTACCCTATGTGAATGAGTATGGGGTACATTGTACCCCTGCCCATTCACCTTAAAAAAAAAAAGTGTCAAAAAATAAAAACACACTACACATTTTTTTTAGATAGCAATAATGTTATGCAAGGTTTTAGTGATTAAACACAATGAAAAATCAGCATCTAAAAATTGTGCATCAAAAGCTCATGGTCAAAATCACACCATTTGTTTCTCATTAAATAAATAATACTGGGCCATAAGGGATAGTTCACTCCAGAAGGGGGTGTGTTTTTGTTCCCATTTGTTCCCATTTATTTCAATGGGCTGCCAAACGCACAGAAACGCTCATGAAGTACGGCAGAGGAGACTTTTAAGAATGCACTGCACCAAACCACATGGTATTGTGATACCATGCAGTTTGGTGGCCACAACCCATGTGTGTTTGTTAAAGGTGCTGTTAATTAATGGCAGTGGCACCCATGCATTTCCTTGTGTAGTGTAGGGATCACGTGTTTCCCATACTGCAATTGGTGTGAATGAGCCCAAAGTTAGATAACGTAAACTGGCAGGATATAAGCATGCATGTCCATGTCAAAGAAAATTAAATGCAGTTCCAGTTTCTTAATCTGTTACTTAACATAGAAATTATGAAACATCTACTTCTTATCTAAGGTCTCTATTCTTTTTCATTCATGAAGAACAGAGCATCACTGAACGTTATCAGTGTCACAACCAAGTCGGGAATGATTGATACCCCCTGGGCCAATTTCTTCCTCACACAGGCGTGTGCTTAAATTATATCTAAAGCAAAAGTTTCTCTTTTTTTAGTTTTGGAAGGAAAGGAGAGGGTATAGAACGCCTGTCAGAATTTAATTGCTGTATGTGTCCCATTAAGGAGAGTCACCTTATTTGTTCAGTTTTCCATTATAAACAAAAGTGAAACATTTTGGGGTTGTCATCAGAACAGGAATAGAGGTGAAATCTTCCAATGACCATACTAGTTCTGGTGACAATCAGGGATTCCATCACTTTGGAGGGATAACTTCTCACTTTGCACATGGACTGCTGTGTGGGGTATTTAGGGTCAGCACAGTCTATGCTATTCTATTGTTCGTTTTATTCCCTGAGAATGTGCCCTTCATGTGCTGAATTTGCATACATGTCCCAATTTAGCAAAAAAAAAAAAAAGATTCAAAGATTACCATCTAATGTCTATGTGCACTATGGCGGTGTTTTTTTAAGCACCTGATTAGAGCCAGAGGTTCCAATAGGCTTAAAAACAGGGTGGGCTCAGGGCACAGAGCATTGCGCTACGAGCCCACCCAGGTGTTACAACAGCAGATGAAAATTTGCTGTTGCAACACTGATCCTCCTCCTGGCCAATTGGGAAGCGGGTCTGATACCCATGACCCAATTGGCTGAAAGGAAATGCTATCTTATTGGACACAAAGGAGGAGGGGAGGAGACGCACAGCGGAAGCGTGGAGCATGATGTGTCCGACTTCAGTGGACAGGGATCTGACTTTAATCCCTGACAATACCGGGCATTGTGTCTGGTATGAATATTTAGGAGGAACTCCACGCCAAATGTTAAAAAAACAGCATGGGTTCCCCCTCCAAGAGCATACCAAGCCTGATGTACCAGCCACCTAGATGGGGTAAGTGTCAGTGGACCGGCAGACAGTAAGAGGTGTTTTGGGGTGCTGGGTGGGTAGTTGTTTGCCGCCCCCTCCCCAAAACCAAAAATCACCAGCCACCACTGATAGTGTCCATGTCCCGCGGCACCAATGATAGTAAATCACGTTCGCTGGAGGTGCTCACAGAGCTGCAGGAGATGTAAAGGTGGGCCGAGAAAAATTTAGTTGAATGATTCCGAGCATGCGTCAAATTGATTCCGTGCATGTGTGTCAGAATAATTGTGCGTCGGAATTGGCTACAGACCAAAGTCGATCCATTGATCAACTTGGAAACAACCAACATGCGAAATTTAGCCACTATCAATAATCACTGTATTCTCCCAGTGGTGATGAATCCCCACGCCTCCCACCAGCGGGAGAACACAATAGCTCCACGGGAGAGATTGCCCCATGGTGGATCCCGACTTCCATTGTCAGGATGACGCGGTGCCTGGACTGATTCCTGTGACGTCAGCTGAGAGCCGATTTCAGTCCGCTCTTTGCTAAAAATGGTTAACAGGTGTGCAAATCGAATTGCACTTCTGTGACCCATAGGAAAAGACCAACCAAACAAGCTCAGGCTGGACTTCTCCTTTAACCACTTGCCGACTGCCAGGCACAATAGCACTCCTGTGCGAATTGCTGTAGCTGTACGGCGGGCACCCACGATGTGACATAGGAGCTTGTGGCCGGCAGCCCCCCCGATTGCTCCTGAGAAGGAGAGAATGGAGATATATCAATGTAAACAGACAGATCTCCGTTCTGTCAGGGGTGAGGAAAGCGATTTGTTGTTCCTAATGCTTAGGAACAATTGCTCTCCTCACCCAGGCAGTCCCATCCCCCCCACAGTTAGAATCACTCCCTAGGTAACACAATTAACCCCTTGATCACCCCCTAGTGTTAACCCCTTCCCTGTCAATGACGTTTATACAGTAATCAGGGGCTATTTATAGCACTGATCGCTGTATAATGGTCCCAAAATAGTGTCAAAAGTGTCTGATCTGTCCACCATAAAGTCGCAGTCCTAATAAAAAATGCAGATCGCTGCCATTACTATTAAAAAAAAATAATAATAAAAATGGCATAAATCTATCCCCTATTTTGTATAACTTTACGCAATCCAATCAATATACGCTTATTGCAATTTTTTTTACCAAAAATATGTAGAAGAATACATATCAGCCTAAACTGAGAAAGAATTTTTTTTTTATATATATATTTTTCGGGGATGTTCATTATAGCAAAAAAATATAGCTTTTTTTTCAAAATAGTCCGTCTATTTTTGTTTATAGCGCAAAAAATAAAAAACGCAGAAGTGATCAAATGCCACCAAAAGAAAGCTCTATTTGTGGGAAAAAATGTCAATTTTGTTTGGGTACAGCGTCGCATGACCGTGCAATTATCAGTTAAAGCGACACAGTGCCATATCGCAAAAAATGGCCCAGTCAGGAAGGGGGTAAATTCTTCCGGGGCTGAAGTGGTTAAGTGATAATGGTCAGTAGGATAAAAATCAACTAATCATCCTATTGAGGGCACAGAGAGCAGAAAACAAAAACTGACAGGTGTTCTAATTCTCCCCACTCTGTCCAAAACTAGGAAAAAAAAAAAAGTTTTGCCTTTACTTTAAATCAAGTAACAAACAAAAATATCTCCTATGTATGCTAGGTGGACAAGTCAGTGTTTCCATCATTTGCAACCAGACAAACTGTAACATTATTATCTGAGTAGAGCAGACAAAACGTATAGGGACAACTGGACAAGATAGTTACAATCTTTTTAAAAATGCAAATGCAGTGTCAATTCCCTGCCTGAGAATAGCACATTTCTCTGAAGCAGAATCAATCCTTTTTCATATAATATACTTAGAATAGAGATCACTTACCTTGAAGACAGCATTGTCCAGCCCATTGCAGACCTTCACCCCTTCCATCATTTTCCAGGCAGCTGTCGAACACACGTCTACAGGCTGAGTACTACTGATGTTCATCTAGGCATCGTACTGCACGTCACGACCTTAACTGGGAATCTTCTCTTCCACACCGGAAAAGTTCTGAGAACAGGAGCTGAGGCTCATGTGAGAAGAATTATCCCAATCTGATTATAACTTGCAGGGAAAAGCCTCTTGTTGGTAATAATTGGAGACCACACGCTAAAATCCGTCCCATTACAAGGGCGTTTTCAGAAATCTCCAATTAGTAGTACACTATATTGATAAAAGTATTGGGGCGCCTGCCTTTACACACACAGTGGCGTCACTAGGGTTGGTGTCACCTGGTGCGGTAAAACATGGTGTCACCCCCCCTCCCCAATAATTTTGATTTGATTTTGGAACTAACCTGCTGACACGGTGTGTTGCCTGCTCGACGGGATCTGATGGTTGCAGGAAAGATGGCAAGACGCTTTGGCCTGCTGATAACAAGTCGTGTTGCTACAAGGCCCTGTAGCCCAATTAAATGCAGCCACTTGTGCCCAATCAAATGCAGCCATTGTGCCCCATCATATGCAGCCATTGTGCCCCATCATATGCAGGCATTGTGCCCCATCAAATGCAGCCACTTGTGCCCCATCAAATGCAGCCATTGTGCCCATCAAATGATGCCACTGTGCCCCATCATATGCAGCCACTTGTGCTCGATCAAATGCCACCACTGTTCCCTATCAAATGCCACCACTGTGCCACATCAAATGCAGCCATTTTGCCCCATAATATGCAGCCACTTGTGCCCCATCATATGCAGCCACTTGTGCCCCATCATATGCAGCCACTTGTGCCACATCATATGCAGCCACTTGTGCCACATCAGATGCAGCCACTGTGCCCATCAAATGCCACCACTGTGCCCTTCAAATGCCGCCACTGTGGCCTAGTAAATGCAGCCACTTGTGCACCATCAAATGCCGACACTGTCACATTAAATGCCACCACTGTGCCCGTCAAATGCAGACACTGTGCCCATCAAATGCAGACACTGTGTCCCATCAAATGCAGACACTGTGCCCCATCAAATGCCGCCACTGTGCCCGTCAAATGCCGCCACTGTGCCCCATCAAATGAAGCCACTTGTGCTCCAAATGCCACCACTGTGTCCCATCAAATGCCGCCACTGTGCCCCATCAAATGAAGCAACTTGTGCCCCAAATGCCGCCACTGTGTCCCATCAAATGCCGCCACTGTGCCCTTTAAATGCCGCCACTGTGCCCCATCAAATTAAGCCACTTGTGCCCCAAATGCCGCCACTGTGCCCCATCAAATGCCACCACTGTGCCTGCCAAATGCCACCACTCGGCCCATCATATGCAGTCACTGTGCCCCCCCCCACCCCCCCTTATCAGACCAGCTCAGGACACAGGGCTCCTGTCACACTTCTCCTTATCCACACCACGGACACCATGCCAACCCCCCCCATAGCAACAGCTCACCTTGGAGGACACCCCGATCGCAATTCGCCCCCCCCCGTTACCGCACTAGTTGGAGTCGGGGCGGGGCCATGCCTTTGGTACTAGTGACATTACACCTGCTGAAGAGAACACACACAGTGTGCAGCAGCCGCCCCGCCTGGGTGGAGGAGGAAGTGAAAAGCAGTGAGAGGGGAGGACCCGGAGCAAGGCAGGCACAGCTGCAGCGCGCACCGGTGGCCGTAGGTGTTCACTGGCTAAAAAAAAAAATCATAAGGGAGCAGCCAGCGCGTTCGTCACCCTCGGGATGGTGTCACCCCTCTGACGGGTGTCACCCGGGTGCGGACCGCACCCCCCGCACCCACCTAGCAACGCCATTGTACACGCACATGAACTTTAATGGCATGCCAATATTAGTCCGTAGGGTTCAATATGAAGTTGGCCCACCCTTTTCAGCTATAACAGCTTCAACTCTTCTAGG
Organism: Rana kukunoris; assembly: GCA_029574335.1. Classification (NCBI taxonomy): domain Eukaryota; kingdom Metazoa; phylum Chordata; class Amphibia; order Anura; family Ranidae; genus Rana; species Rana kukunoris. Next base: position 435,132,831 of record CM056051.1, read on the forward strand.
AAAGGCTGTCCACAAGGTTTAGGAGTGTGTCTATAGCAGGCATGTACAAAGACCCCGCCAATCGCAGCCGCGTTACGGTTTCGGACAGCCCGCCTGGTAATCTTGACATGTATATCTTTTGTGGCCCCCAACGAATCTCCAATCCCACAAAAGATAGGTATGCTGCCTTGGAGGAGACAGGACGAGTGCTGTGTAAATAGAAGAACTGTCTCCTGCGCTGCCATTGGACAACTGTTCTGTCCATCACAGGAGACGGGACTTTCAATTAAAAAGAGCCGTTGAGAAAACAGGAGTTTCTCCTGTATGTCTGTTGGTGCTTGTTCCGCCCCCTCCCTGTCTCCTCTGCAGGCTGCACTGATGACAATGGTGAGTCTGCATGTATGGCAATACGGTGGGTGCTGAATTAATGGCAATGGAGTGGGTGCTGCATGCATGGTAATGGTGAGGCTGCAGATGGGCACTGATTAGGCTGCATTGATAGGCACTGACCCTTATTTTGCTTCACAGTTCTTTATTTAAATTTAAGATATTTTTTTTCCTGAAACTTCCTTTTAAAGTGAAGGTGTGTGTTTACAAGCCGATCAATACGGTATATCCAAATAATACACACAAGCGCATCCATAGCAACTGAGTGGCCCCGCCCCCACGTCATTGGATTTGATTAACAGCTGCTTTACCAATAATGCAGCCAGCTGGCGGTGTGAAATAGCTCTTGAGATAATTCAGCTTCACTCCATGCCCATATAAATATAGCCTAGGGAATGTACAGACCCCCCTTCAGCACAGATGGACCCCCCCCCTTCAGCACAAACCCCCCTTCAGCACAAACCCCTCCATTCGGCACATATATACCCCCCATTCATCACATACCCCTCCCTTCAGCACAGACAGACCCCCCCTCCCCCCATTGCTTTCAGTACTTCAGATCAGCCATCAGCGTGGCACTGTGTGACATTTGGCCCGGGACTGCTCAGACAGCCCGTGGCCACGAGACTCTTCAACACCTTGATTTTCCAGGGGGGTCAATTGCCCCCCTTTGCCCTATGGAGCGGATGCCCATGGCCATGGGTATATGTGAAATTACACCCGGTGTCCTGAATGTGGCTCCCAAAAAGTCCCACCCAGGTGGTATCCCTATACTCAGGAGTTGGGATGAGCTCCGGCACACTCCATGTGCAAAGCCTGCCAAGAAGTCGGCATGACGCTGTGCTAATCACAGGCAAGGAGACATTTCCCCGATCTCTGTAGCCGCTCATCGCGACAATGTCTCCCTGCCTGTGATTAGCGCAGCGCCGTGCTGACTTTCTGGCGGGCTCTGCTCATGGAGTGTACGAACACGCCGGAGCTCATCCCTACTCAGGAGAAGCATCAGAATGTATTTTGGGGTGTAATTCCACATGTTCCCATTGTAATTGTAATTTTCCCAAAACTTGTGGCAAAATATAAAATATTCCATGGACTCAACATGCCAATCAGCAAATAGTTTGGGCTGCCATCTTTCAAAAAAGGGGTAATTTGGGGGGGGGGGGGGGGGATGAACTGTCCTGGCATTTTATGCACGACATTTAGAAGCTTATGCCACACATCACCCACTCGTCTAACCACTTGAAGACACTTTTTGTTTACATGAGAAAATACTTTTTTTTGCTAGAAAATTACTTTGAACCCCCAAACATTATATATATTTTTAAAGCAAAGGCCCTGTAGATTAAAATGTTAAAATGGTGGGTGCTGCAATTTTTTTTTTCACACAGTATTCGCGCAGCGATTTTTCAAACGCACAACCGAGCAGCGGTAAAAACTACATAAACAGGTTACCACTTTAAATTGACAGAGGAGGTCTAATGCTATAATTACTGCCCTTGATCTGACGTTTGCGGTGATACCTCCCATGTATGGTGCAATTGCTGTTTGCATACGTCACGAGACCGAAGCTTGCGTTCGCCCTTTGCGCGGGAGCATGGAAAGACAGGGGTGCTTTCATATATTTTATTTTTTTATTATTTATTTTGCTTTTTTATTAGATTTTTACACTGTTCCTTTCATATATATCTATAGATATATCTATCTATCTATATAGATATATACAGTGCGGAAAATAAGTATTTGAACACCCTGCTATTTTGCAAGTTCTCCCACTTGGACATCATGGAGGGGTCTGAAATTGTTATCGTAGGTGCATGTCCACTGTGAGAGACATAATCAAAAAAAAAAAATCCAGAAATCACAATGTATGATTTTTTAACTATTTATTTGTATGATACAGCTGCAAAGAAGTATTTGAACACCTGTCTATCAGCTAGAATTTTGACCCTCAAAGACCTGTTAGTCTGCCTTTAAAATGTCCACCTCCACTCCATTTATTATCCTAAATTAGATGCACCTGTTTGAGGTCATTAGCTGCATAAAGACACCTGTCCACCCCATACAATCAGTAAGAATCCAACTACTAACATGGCCAAGACCAAAGAGCTCTCCAAAGACATTAGAGACAAAATTGTACACCTCCACAAGGCTGGAAAGGGCTACAGGGAAATTGCCAAGCAGCTTGGTGAAAAAAGGTCCACTGTTGGAGCAATCATTAGAAAATGGAAGAAGCTAAACATGACTGTCAATCTCCCTCGGACTGGGGCTCCATGCAAAATCTCACCTCGTGGGGTCTCAATGATCCTAAGAAAGGTGTGAAATCAGCCCAGGACTACACGGGAGGAGCTGGTCAATGACCTGAAAAGAGCTGGGACCACCGTTTCCAAGGTTACTGTTGGTAATACACTAAGACGTCATGGTTTGAAATCATGCATGGCACGGAAGGTTCCCCTGCTTAAACCAGCACATGTCAAGGCCCGTCTTAAGTTTGCCAATGACCATTTGGATGATCCAGAGGAGTCATGGGAGAAAGTCATGTGGTCAGATGAGACCAAAATAGAACTTTTTGGTCATAATTCCACTAACCGTGTTTGGAGGAAGAAGAATGATGAGTACCATCCCAAGAACACCATCCCTACTGTGAAGCATGGGGGTGGTAGCATCATGCTTTGGGGGTGTTTTTCTGCACATGGGACAGGGAGACTGCACTGTATTAAGGAGAGGATGACCGGGGCCATGTATTGCGAGATTTTGGGCAACAACCTCCTTCCCTCAGTTAGAGCTTTGAAGATGGGTCGAGGCTGGGTCTTCCAACATGACAATGACCCGAAGCACACAGCCAGGATAACCAAGGAGTGGCTCTGTAAGAAGCATATCAAGGTTCTGGCGTGGCCTAGCCAGTCTCCAGACCTAAACCCAATAGAGAATCTTTGGAGGGAGCTCAAACTCTGTGTTTCTCAGCGACAGCCCAGAAACCTGACTGATCTAGAGAAGATCTGTGTGGAGGAGTGGGCCAAAATCCCTCCTCCAGTGTGTGCAAACCTGGTGAAAAAAGGGATTTTTAAATACAGCTTACCTGTAAAATCCTTTTCTTGGAGTACATCACGGGACACAGAGCGGCATATTCATTACTATGTGGGTTATATGGAGTACCTTCAGGTGTGGACACTGGCAATCTCAAACAGGAAGTCCCCTCCCTATATAACCCCCTCCCCTAGAGGGAGTCCCTCAGTTTTGTAGCAAGCAGTATGCCTCCCAAAATGGTCACCCAAAAGAGGGGTGGGAGCTCTGTGTCCCGTGATGTACTCCAAGAAAAGGATTTTACAGGTAAGCTGTATTTAAAAATCCCTTTTTCTTTCTCGTACATCACGGGACACAGAGCGGCATATTCATTACTATGTGGGATGTCCGAAAGCAATGCTTTAATGAGGGGAGGGAGACATCTTCCAAAGAAGGATTCAATTTAGAGATAAACTCAAATAATAATAATAATTCCAACTTAGTCAAGAAAAAACTTTTTCCTTTTTTTTTTTTTTTTTTTTTTTTTTTTACAACCAAGGGTGCTTCTGATCCCGAGGATCTCAAACTGCAGCCTGTAGTACTGCCTGTCCAAAGGCAGAATCTGCATTCCTTCTCACGTCTAGTTGATAAAACTTTGTAAACGTGTGGACTGATGACCACGTCGCTGCCTTGCATATCTGAGCCATAGAGATCTGATGGTGTGCTGCCCAGGAGGCGCCCATGGCCCTGGTAGAATGGGCCTTTACCGACAAAGGAGGAGGCAACCTCTTCAAACCGTAGGCTTGAATGATTAATTGTCTAATCCATCTCGAGATGGTGGATTTTGCAGCTGCCTGCCCCTTCTTGGGGCCATCTGGTAGAACGAACAACACATCTGTTTTCCGGATCTTTTCTGTAGCTTTAAGATAGGCCTTCATGGCCCGGACAATATCCAAGGTATGCAGCAACCCCTCCTTTCTAGATGTGGGTTTTGGAAAGAAGGATGGAAGTACCAAATCCTGGTTCAAGTGAAATTTGGATATAACCTTTGGTAGAAAGGAAGGATGGGGCCGGAGAACTGCCCTGTCCTTATGCAGAACGAGATATGGTTCCTTACACGATAAGGCTGCTAATTCTGACACTCTCCTGGCCGAAACTATGGCGACCAAGAAAACCAACTTTCTTGTCAGTAAGACTAAAGGAATCTCAGCCAACGGCTCAAAGGGTTGTTTCTGTAAAGTGGACAGGACAAGATTTAAGTCCCATGGACAAATTGGTGACTTGACAGGAGGATTAATACGCAAGACCCCCTGTAAGAAGGTCTTTACCAGCGAGTGGGTGGCCAGCGGCCTCTGAAACCACACTGACAGAGCTGAGATCTGTCCCTTGATTGTGCTTAGTGCCAGGCCTTTATCCACTCCTAGCTGGAGAAAACTTAACACCCTATCAATAGTATATTTGCGGGAATTCCATCTTTTGGATTCACACCAGCCTACGTAGTTCCTCCACACCCTGTAATAAATCACCCTGGAGACCGGCTTTCTAGCCCTAATCAGGGTAGGAATTACCTGCCTAGACAGACCTCTACCCCTGAGAATCAGGGATTCAGCCTCCAGGCCGTCAAATTTAGACGCCGTAATGTAGGGTGGAGGATCGGGCCTTGTGAGAGTAGGTCTGGTTGTAGAGGAAGAGTCCAAGGGTCTCCCACTGCCATCTTCAGGACTAGTGAGTACCAAGTCCTCCGGGGCCAAGCCGGAGCTACTAGAATGACTGGCTTGTGCTCCACTCTGATCTTGCGCAACAGGCGAGGGAGTAACTGTAGCGGAGGGAATGCATATAGAAGTTTGAATTGATGCCAAGGGCAAACCAACGCATCGGTTCCGCAGGCCATAGGATCCCTCGTTCGAGACACGAACCTGTCTAGTTTCTTGTTGAACCTGGATGCCATTATATCTACGTCTGGCATTCCCCACCTCTGGCAGATTGTCTGAAAGACCTGGGGATGCAGAGACCACTCCCCTGGCAACAGACTTTGGCGACTTAAGAAGTCTGCCTGCAGGTTGTCCACTCCGGGAATGAATATCGCTGAAATGCAGGGTACATGAACCTCTGCCCACTGAAAAATCAAGCTCACCTCCCTCTGAGCGGCCCGACTCCTGGTTCCCCCTTGGTGGTTTATGTATGCCACCGCCGTGGCATTGTCTGACTGGATTCTCACCGGGAACCCCTTTAATCTGGAGGTCCATGCCAGAAGGGCTAGGCGAGCAGCTCTGATCTCCAAGATATTGATGGGGAGCTGCCTCTCTGCTTTCACCCAAGTTCCCTGGCGAGAGAACCCCTCGAAGACCGCCCCCCAGCCTGCCAGGCTGGCGTCTGTGGTAACTACCTTCCAGACAACAGGGCTGAAGGATTTTCCCTTTAGAAGATTCTGGGGGTTCAACCACCAGGCCAGGCTTTGTCGGACCCTTGATGATAGCGTCAAAGGGGACTCTAAGGCATGTGCCCTCTTGCCCCAGGCTGCTAGAATGGCTGCCTGTAGGACGCGAGTGTGGATCTGAGCGTATGGTACTGCCTCGAACGTGGCCACTAGCTTGCCTAGTACTCGCATACACAGGCGAATAGTTGGTTTTTTCTTGTTTAGAACCAACTGAACCAACCCCTTGATAGCCTCGATCTTTACCAGGGGCAGGAACACCCTTTGCTGTTCTGTGTCTAACCTCATGCCGAGGTATTCCAACTGCTTTGTAGGCTGGAACGCTGACTTTTCCCGGTTTAGGACCCAGCCGAATTCTTCGAGGTACCGAACCGTGAGGTTTACTGCCTTTTGCAGACCCGGCCGTGAGTGATCTATGATTAAAAGGTCGTCCAAGTATGCTAGGACTGTGACCTCTTGGATCCTTAAATTGGCCAGAACTGGGGCTAGGATCTTCGTGAATACCCGGGGGGCCGTGGCCAGCCCGAAGGGGAGCGCCCTGAATTGGAAGTGTCGCTGCCCCACCGCGAAGCGTAAAAATCTTTGATGCGACTGAAAGATTGGTACATGAAGGTAAGCATCCTTTATGTCTATGGAGGCCAGAAAATCGTCCTTCTGAAGCGCGGCGGCTGCTGACCGGATGGATTCCATCCGGAAGGAACGAACCCTTAGGTAACCGTTTAACCTCTTTAGGTCCAAGATTGGCCTGACATCGCCGTTGGGCTTTGGTATGACAAAGAGATTGGAATAGAAACCTAGCCCTTGCTCTTGGGCTGGCACCTCTATTATTACGTCCTGGCAGAGCAGGTGATCCAAAGCTGCCAGCAATGAGGCCTTCCTTGCTGGATCCCTTGGTAGCCTTGATTCTTGAAAATGAGGCGGAGGATACCTTAGAAACTCCAGTCTGTAGCCTGTGGTTACAGATGCCCGGACCCATTTGTCGGGGATCTTGGCTTCCCAAACTTCTGAGAAGAAACGAAGCCTTCCCCCCACCCGCGAGAGTGGGGGCGCCCCTTCATAAGGCAGACTTAGGGGCTGTCTTTGTCGGCTTGCGATACCATGGCCTCTTACCCCCAGGGGCCTGTCCCTGCGATCTACTGTTAACGTTGGATCGTGCAGGCGGCCGTCGATACTGCCTGGAATTTGAGGGCCCCGAGACAGGAAAAAGCTGCCTTTTAAATGTAGGACCCCAGAATGTCTTTTTGACCGGTAAAAGGGTACTCTTGCCATTTGAAATAGTCTGAATATATTTATCCAGATCCTCTCCGAAGAGTCGTCCTCCATGGAAGGGAAACCCTGCCAGAAGCTTTTTGCATGGGGGCTCCGCCGCCCAGTTCTTCAACCATAAGAGCCTTCTCATGTGCACCAAAAATAGTGATAAACGAGAGGCCTGCTGGATGGAATCTTTTATAGCATCTACAGCAAAACACAGAGCTCTGGGAATGTCAGAAAACTCTTCTGCTTGTTGGGTAGGCATGTCCTTTAACATTTCTTTTGTCTGGTCTTTTAACGCCTGACAAACACCAATCGCAGCCACAGCTGGCTGTACCACTGCTCCTGCCGTAGCAAAGGATGCTTTTAAAAGTGTCTCTAACCTTTTATCAACCGGATCTTTAAACATATGTATGTTTTCCACCGGGCAAGTTAGTGATTTATTCACACATGAGATGGCTGCATCCACTACTGGGAGCCTCCACCTCTTGGAGAATCTTTCCTCCATGGGGTAAATGACCGCAAATCTTTTCGGTGGCAGAAAAATCCTGTCCGACCGTACCCAATCCCGAAAGATCAATTCCTCCAAGAGAGGATGGACCGGAAAAACTGCGTTGCTTAACGGAGCTTTCAAGGAGCCCAGAGAGGATACCGGAGGAACCTGAGGCTCTGGCAATGGTAAACTAAATGCCGAGCGGACCATGTCCGTCAAAGACTGTACCCACAGTCTTTCTGTCTGGGAGTCTGAAAATGGTTCCTCAGAGGCAGATCCCTCAATCCTCTTGGTTCAGGTCTAGTTGATCCTCCTGTGATTCCAATTCCTCCGGAGAGAGAATCTCAGCATCTGAGGATACACCTCTTGGTGATGGGGATCTAACCCGTTTCTTACCAGGAATAGCTCTAGCGATCAATGCTGCTATTCTCTCTTCTAGCCCCCCTAGGGATACGGCTAGCATCTCCTCTGTGATAAACACAGGGCTGGGCTGATCTGGGCCAGCCTCCGCACCAGATCCCCCTAATGGCTCATCCAAGGCGCTCTTTATGTTAATAAGTTGCGGGGAAAGTATCGGCATATCATCAGAATCAGAAGGGGAACCCCTTTGTTTTTTGGTCTTTTTTGTACCCTTTGACCCCGAACCTTTGGAAGCCATAATACAAAATCGAGGGACTCCGCCCACACAACAGACTGTAGTGGCCAGGAGTACAAAACCAGAGCTTAGGGGACAATAGATCACTAATGCCCAAAAACTGATGGGATCCCGTATGTTCTACCCCTCTTCCGCCACCGGGAGTCACTGTTCTGCCGCTCTGCGTCCTCTCCTTCTGAAATCAGCCTCAGACTGAGCACTGACAATGCCTGCTGTCTATAACAGCACAAGGCGCGCCCCTGTATGACGCCGCAGGCACGCCCCCCCCCCGCCCTCCTGTCTGAACGGCGCGGAAAACGTCTATAAGACGTGCGCGCGCACGCGCGCGCGCGCGTATGCCGGAACAGGAGGAACATGGAGGAGCCGCGCTGCTGGAGACCCAGGACTGCAGAAACAGGTGGCAGATTCAAACCCCCGGCCAGGTAGGACTCTCCAAAAGGCCCCTAGGGATCCTTACTAGTCCTAGGAAGAAAGCAGCAGGTTAGCTAGCAACACATTCTTAGACAGGGGAACCTAGTGATGGGGGAGAAAAGGTGTCATCCTGTCTCTCTCAGACATAGTGAGCAAGGTTGCCCATGCAGAGCATACTTAGGCTATCCCCCCTTTTAGGTTACCCCGGAGAGCCTGCTGTCGAACCAAGTCCCGCAGGCTCCCCCTTACCTGCTCCATGCTGCAGGATGTTTGTCCAGCAAACTGATCCAATCTTCTCCCATCTCCGTGGGTAGCGTAGTAGACCTTCAGGCCCTGGAGTCCTATGAAGGTACCCACTGTCCTGGACCTATATAGCACCCTGGCAAAACAGGAACTTATGGTTTTTACAAACTCCAAGTCCTGGGCCCAGGGTCCAGCCCTCCAAAGAGGAGCATTATAGGCAAAACCCCACGGTTTGGGGCCCGGGTACTGTCCACTTTGGCACTGAGGCTCCTTGGACAGATCCGGTTAGCCCGCCCTTAATCCCAAGGATGTGGAGCAAAGCTATTCCGTGACCAACACCTAAGACACTGGCGAAAAAACTGAGGGACTCCCTCTAGGGGAGGGGGTTATATAGGGAGGGGACTTCCTGTTTGAGATTGCCAGTGTCCACACCTGAAGGTACTCCATATAACCCACATAGTAATGAATATGCCGCTCTGTGTCCCGTGATGTACGAGAAAGAAAACTACAAGAAACGTTTGACCTCTGTAATTGCAAACAAAGGCTACTGTACCAAATCTTAACATTGATTTTCTCAGGTGTTCAAATACTTCTTTGCAGCTGTATCATACAAATAAATAGTTAAAAAAATCATACATTGTGATTTCTGGAATTTTTTTTTTTTGATTATGTCTCTCACAGTGGACATGCACCTACGATAACAATTTCAGACCCCTCCATGATTTCCAAGTGGGAGAACTTGCAAAATAGCAGGGTGTTCAAATACTTATTTTCCGCACTGTATATTTTGTTTTTATCATTTTTATTGTTATCACAGGAAATGTAAATATCCCCTATGATAGTGCATAAAAACAGTATGTATTTTGCACCACACTGCTCAGCACGCAGGGGTGCTGTTTCAGTGTGAACAGGACACATAGAAAACAATTGTTTTCTATCGCCCTTGCAGAAACCGGTGCCTTGCTAATGCAGAAATCACAGACCCCCTTTTACATCAGTGTATTCAGTCCCCCTATCCCATCACAGACCCCCTTTTACATCAGTGTATTCAGCCCCCCTTTCTTATCACAGACCCCCTTTTACATCAATTGTCCTTAGTCCCTCCCTTTACCTCACAACTCCCCCCCCATTTTACATCACAGCCTGCCTCATCACAGACTCCCCATTACAGACTTGCCCATCGCAGACTGCCCCCATCACAGACTGACCTGACCCATCACAGACCCCCCCATCACTGACTGACCGAACCCATTACAGACTGACCTGACCCATCACAGACCCCCCTCACAGACTGACCGGATCCATCACAGACCCCCCCTCACAGACTGACCTGACCCATCACAGACCCCCCCCTCACAGACTGAACTGACGCACCACAGACCCCACCAACACAGACTGGCCTGACCCACCACAGACCCCCACCATCACAAACTGAACCCCCCCCCCAATTACAGACCACCTATAATAGCCTGACCTGGCCCACCACGGACCCCCCATCACAGACTGACCTGACCCACCAAAGACCCCCACCATCACAGACTGACCAATCATCAGACTGACCCCCCCCAATCACAGACGGACACCCCCAACACAGTCCTCGATATCAAACCCCTGTCCTTTTCGTAACAGCACATAACAGCACATAACGGCACAGCACTGCCTCTCTCCACAGATCCCTACCTTATTCACACAAAACATGAAGTGTGCCATTCGGGACTTTTCACGTTAAAGGTAGGTGATCGATGGCTGGGACCTCCCTGCTGCCGAGCAACCAATCACCCACCTCTTAACTAAAAAAGTCCCGCCCTTTGTCCAGAGTGGCAACGCATCATGTTTTGTGTAAATAAGTGTGGGGAGGAGGGCGGTAGTGGAGCAACGGAAGAGATGGACCTATCATGCTGTGGAGATAGTAGAGCGGCAGGCGGGTGGGCAGGCGAGGCCACACGGGAATCTACTTAGCGAGGCCGTGGTCCAGGTAGAATGGCCACTAGGGTCGGAACCGGACCGCAGTCCGCCATTTAGTGAAGCCCGCTCTAGTGTGTGGTAGCGATGAAAACAGTCCACTATTCAGAGACCAGGTTGGTCAGGACAGGAAGGATAATAGTGGGTGTCATGCCTATATCCAACGCTTGCTACAGACATGCCATCTTTTTTGGGGTGCTCGTTGGGTAGGGGTACCAGTGAGGACATCCAGAAAATGTCTCTCATGCAGCCGGCTCACTGCATCTGGGTTGTGAATTTTGGCCACATCGCCTGCCTGATACAGAAGGGCTGCGATGATCTCTTCCTGGAATTTTACGAAGGATCCAGTTCGTCCAGATACTTTGTATAGCACATAAACATTGAACAGAGACAATTGGAATAACTATACCAGCGTCTGGCCTTATGGGCATCTAAGTACGGCGCCATCATCTGGTAGTTGAAGTCCACCTCTCCCATTTTACGTTTGTATTCGTGGACACAGAGGGGCTTCCTAACAACACCAATCGCCGTAGAAATTTGGACTTCCATGACTGGGTGAATGGAAGACAGAACAAAACTTTTCCTTTTCTCCTTCCATCTTACTGAAAGTAACTCATTGGACCTCAAGCAGGCTCGCTCCGCCAGACTAAGTTGGGCCTTTACAAGCCGTTGGGGGAAGCCCTGATAATTGAATCGCATGGTGCCACATACGCCAATTCCTGATTGATAGAGGTGTCTAAAAAGTGGCACACTTGAATAAAAATTGTCCACATATAAATGGTACCCCTTTCCGAATAAGGGTGACGCCAAGTCCCAAACAATCTTGCCGCTGCTCCCTATGTAGTGTAGCTTGCTATGGGGGTACCCGGAGAAGAGGAGGAGCCAAGATCACCGGCGAGGGACCCTAGAAGAGGTAGTTTAGGGCCACTCTGTACAAAACCATTTCACAGAGCAGGCAAGTATAACATGTTTATTATTTTCAGAAAACAAGAAGCTTTACAACCGCTTTAATTATTTAAATATAATTAAAAATAGAATTACAATGGAATATTAATGTACCAACCTGGACCTGACATGTTCAATATCTTTCTAAGAAATTGGGGTGTTTTCGCAGGCACCGATCATATTTCGACTTTCAGGGCAGCTCCAATTCTGACTGGTCACAGAGGGGAAATAAGTTCATTCTTAGTAAACACAACTGTCATTTCTCTGAAGTGAAAAAGGATTATAATGAAGCTGGCCTTGATTTTATTTTTATAAACTTTATTTGCCAGAACATTTTGATAGTACTATCTTCAGGGAAGGCCGTAGACTCTCAGATGAATTTTATTTAATTTTCTGTTTTCTTTGTAAGATTTTGATGTGACTACGGAGTCTGTGGGGCAGGAAGCATGCTTGTTATAAAAACAGACATGCTTTTCATTGTACTGATTAAATGATACAGCAAATTATGGAGGAAGTGGAATAGATAGATAATATGAATGGAGACGAGTATTTGGGCTGGCCTCCCCCAGTGGAGGATGGTGCCGCTTGTGAACATTATGAATCGTATCAGAGAGGAATTAGGTGAACTTATTGGCATCTTTGAGGGTTATATATACATAAATAATACCGCACTTCTGGTTACTATGCAAAAAATGAAATACTGAAAATGTATCACTATCACTATACAATCAAACAGTGAATTGAATAGTCCATAAAGGTCAATATGGAGATAAGTAAAATGCCGGAGCAGGCTCTCTATGTCTCTGCACCCACCCTGGACAATGCCGAAGATTGCTCCTGTTTAAACCTATGGTACGGGGTCCGTGGGGGTCTCTGCAGCTCGGTAACTTCGAAGTATAGCTCCGGGCTGTACACGGTAGCCTGTGTAAAGGCGACAGGCACCAAGCTGCCAACTCTGGCTGAGTGCAGACTGCTCATTGTGGGGGTGGGCGGGCCAGGTAAATGACTGTGGGGGGCCATATGTCGCCCACAGGCCATAGTTAGAGGACCCCTGTACTAGATGGTTGTGATCCCTAATTACAGAGATCAAGCACACATGAGGGAAAATTTACCCCTTCAGGGGTCTCTAAATCAGATCCGTATGGTCCATGGGCGTCAACTCCATATGGCAAGTGGGGACATTCGACCCCCCTGGAATCGTAAAAAATCGACAAATCACAATAACACGCCGCCTCCCGCATATCGGTGGGCCAGGGCCGGCCCCCACGATTGTCACTGCCATTATTCATGTCTGTCGGTGTGTTGCATTGCAAAAATTTACTCCGCTCCCTCCCCTGTTTGCCGCCAGCCAATATGATCATCGCGCTGCCGCTGCTCCCCTTAGTTTACAGCCCCACCCAGTGCCCGTCCTGACGGCATGGCGTCACTCATGGTGGGAGGGGTTTATCATTCATGGCTGGGACTGATGGGAGGAGCATAGAGAGCTGCTTGCTAGAGGAGCCAGCACTGCCGAGGAGGAACCAACCAGGCCAGCAACATCTTCATTACAATTTCAATTGGACGCTGTGCTATAGCAGCATCAGTCAGTCAGTGTCACTGCAAGTAAGAACTAAGCTAAGTTAAGCTGATGGCATGCCGTACGGAATGATGCATGCAGTTTGAAAATTATTAAATGTATGTGAATGTGATGACTGATTTTTTTTTAATATGCAGCATGGCGGCGGGGGAGGGGGTAAATGTCCTGCACAGTGCACTGGTCATGATAACTCATGTGTTAATGTTAATGACATTAATACATGAGTTACCATGACCAGTGCACTGTGCAGGACATTTACCCCCCCCCCCCCCCGGCCCGTCATGTTGCATATTAAAAAAATCACAGACAGTCATCACATTCACAGTTCATAATCTTCAGACTGCATTGCCATACGGAATGATGCAGTCTGAAGATTATTAACTGTGATGACTGTCTGATTTTTTTTTTTAATATGCAACATGGCGGTAATGGATAGTCAAATGATAAAAGCTGCAGCTACAATAGAAGTGTATCTGGCACTTAAGTGAATGATAAAAAAAGATATAGTTGTGCTAAAATCAACCCATTAAATATAATAACAAAAAAATCCACTTGTGTAAAAATATAAAAAGTGCTACTAAATTGGTGCACAATGTGTATATCCAAAAATGAAATGCATAAATAAGTCAATAAAACAAACATCCATAAACAAGTGCAATGTGTTTGTCTAATCAAGGAGGACACTGCAACGTGCTTCCTAATATGCAGCAATCCCTGCTGATCACCAGCTGGCTGACAGACAGATCCAGATATTCTGTATAGTTCTTGTAACGGGAGGGCCAGTGGAACCCAGAAGCTCTTACAAAGTATGAGCCAGAAAATAATGGACAGTCAGAATATATCTTGGATTGCTTTAACATGGGTCTGTAATTCACAATATATTCCAGGATATCTTGATCTATTACTAGTTGTTGATTCTGAACTTAACAGGTTAACTGAAAGATGTTAATTAAAGGTTGAAAGATGTCATCACCTCCAGCTACCTGGCTGTTGTGTACTATAAAGCTTGCTGTGGTAATCAAGTCTGCTACTGTGAAGTAAATGAATGAACTCACTTGTAGTCAGATGTATTGCAGCGCATAATACGATCAGATACAATCTTTCACTCCTCAGTCTCCTCGGGTCTTGTCACTAGGCTCCTCCCCTACACTATACGTCACTTGTCACGTGACTTTTTTAAGGTAACCTACATCTGCAATACATCTGACTACACATGAGTTGCCTGCACACTCTAGATCTATAAGTCAGCATATTACGCTATGCTCACTTCTTTCTTAGGAGAACTATACCGAATACCTGGATCTGTCTGTCAGTCAGCTGGTGATCAGCAGGGATTGCTGCATGTTAGGAAGCAACTTACAGTGTCCTTAATTAGACAAACACATTGCACTTGTTCATGGATGTTTGTTTTATTGATTTATTTATGCATTTCATTTTTGGATATACACATTGTGCACCAATTTAGTAGCACTTTTTATATTTTTACACAGGTGGATTCTTTTGTTATTATATTTAATGGGTTGATTTTAGCGCAACTATATATTTTTTACTATTAATATAATTTATCATGTCACGTTGTTGAAGGTTTGTGAGCACAGCATGCGATCTGATTTTCATGTGACTGCGGTTCTTTTTTTTTTTTACATTGTATTGGGAGAATGCACTTAATAAGAACAATGGCCCCAAAATGTGTCCAACAAGTTAAATCAAGAAAGACAATATACAGTATGTTAGTATATGTTGAGACAAACCTAGCAGTGCTGGGTCTTGTGGTGTACATTAAATATTTGAATGGATGTCTGTCAGTCTAGTAAGTAGCAAGCAAAGGGAAAAGAGGGAGGCTTCAATTTTTAGATTAAGATGTGTAATTCAATTTAAAGCGGAGGTTCACCCTATATATAAGCTCTCCCATGTGATCCAGCATACTGGCGTCAGCATGCTGTTTTTTTTTTTTTTAAATCCATCACTTACTGTATAATGGTGTATTTTAATTTCTATCCCCCACGGTGGACGGCTCTAGTATAGCGCGTCACATCTTACGAAAATACCCGATAAGGACTCGGGTAATCTCGGCGAAAATGCGGCGCCTGCGCACAGACCTAGGAGCTGACTGCGCAGGCGCCGTATTTCTCCGAGTCCTATTTCGGCGTTTTTCGGAGGGCGTGACGCGCCATAGCCGTAGGACTCTGAGAAATACGGCGCCTGCGCAGTCAGCTCCTAGGTCTGTGCGCAGGCGCCGCATTTTCGCCGAGATTACCCGAGTCCTTATCGGGTATTTTCGTAAGATGTGACGCGCTATACTGGCGCCGTCCACCACGGGGGATAGAAATTAAAATACACCATAATACAGTAAGTGATGGATTTAAAAAAAAAAAAAACAGCATACTGGCGCTGACGCCAGTATGCTGGATCACATGGGAGGGCTTATATTTAGGGTGAACCACCTCTTTAAGAGAGGAATGGAATGTTAACTGGAGGATCATTGGCTAGGATTTTGATTAGATACCATAGCTTGTTGAGTTTCTATGGGGAAGGTTTGAATGAAAGATTGCCAAATGTTGAAGACATTTGTAAAGGGGTTGTAAAGGAAATATTTTTTTTAGCATTCTTTACCTGCAGACATTCCTCTTCACTTCCTCATTGTTAGTTTTTGCTCAGAAGTTGCTTTATTTCTTCTCTGTTCTGTTCACTTCCTGCTTGTCTCATTTTACTGACCACCGTGAAGGGAGACTTTACTGCGGTGGTCAGTAACATGCTCGCCCCCTCCTGGGAACTACATCTGTGTGGCAGGACGCTCTCTACGTGTTAGAGACTTTAAGGAGGTGTGAAATACTGGGCGTGCCGCAATTCATACTGGGAAATGTAGTTCTTACATGAACAAGTGATGCAAACCAGGAAGTGAATGAGAGAACAAAAACTAGAACACCGGAGGTGATATAGATGAAGGGATTTAATAGGTATTTACTCGTTTGTTAACCGAATCATTACACTATTCTGTCTGTCTACTTTGCAGACATAAATTTTAGGCAAAAAATGTTTTTCCTTTACAACTCCTTTAATCTGTAACTCTTTATGCAGTGAGGACTCCACCCATTCAATGCGAAAAATAATTTAGCTATAAAGACTGGGGGTTATTTACAAAAAGGCAAATCCACTTTGCACTACAAGTGCACTGAAAGTGCAGTCACCGTAGATCTGAGGGGGACATACAAGGAAAATAAAAACCAACATTTTAGCTTGCACATGATTGGATGATAAAATCATCAGATCTTCCCCTCAGATCTACAGTGACTACACTTGCAGTGCCCTTGTAGTGCAAAGTGGATTTGCCTTTCGTAAATAACCCCCATAGTAGGAAGTTCTGGGTAGATCCACTCGTGTAAAATAGTCTTCAGTGCCACAAGGGTTATGATAGAAAGCAGTTGTTTGCAGCCCCTGATATTTTAATGCCCGGTATATTAATTAGACCAAAAAGAGCCATTCAGGAGTTAGAGGTAAGTAGTTTACCAGGTATATGGTATAATGTACTATGGAATTCCAAAAACATTTAATCCTGGGGCATGACCAAAAAGCATTGAACAGGTCCGCATCTAATTGTCCACATTTCAAGCAGCAAGAAGAAGTGCTTAGGCCCAAAAGGTAGCAACGATGCACACAGTTATGCCCTGTACACACAATGGGTTTGTCTGATAAAAACGGACCGATGGACCGTTTTCATCAGACGAACCAATCGTGTGTGGGCCCCATCGTTTTTTTCCCCAACAGTGAGAAAAAATAGAACCTGTTTTAAATTTTCTTATGGTTAAAAAAACGTTAGAAAAAAAACGATCATCTGTGGGGAAATCCATCGGTCAAAAATCCATGCATTCTCAGAATCAAGTCGACGCATGCTCGGAAGCATTGAACTTCATTTTTCTCAGCACGTCGTTGTGTTTTACGTCACCGCGTTGGACACGATCGGATTTTTAACCGATGGTGTGTAGGCAAGACTGATGAAAGTCAGCTTCATCGGATATCTGATGAAAAAATCCATCAGTCCGTTTTCATCAGACGAACCGATCGTGTGTACAGGGCATAAGAGTAATGGAAACGTTTAAGCATCATTTCATGGTACATTGTGGCTTTGATCGTGCCCTAAGACCAACGCAGCAATTTTTAAAGGGCAATAACTGAAAGCTGGTGTAAATTCCTGGCTCATTTGTTAAGACCAGCCATTGAAGAGGAACAGTGCAGTGGATGTCTGAAAAAAATGTATAGAATGGAAATTGCTTTTTCACCTGTGTTAGGATATCCCAGAAGGGTATTCAAAGAATTTCCCCGAGCCTTCTGAAAAAATTGAGGCAATGTACAATTTCATTTGTAAAAAGAGAAATTGATTACTGGATAAAGAAGAAAATTTCTCTAGGGCTACATTGAAAGAAAGTGGTTGCTTGTTGTTGACATCCTGGCTAAGGTCTTGGCACTTTGGGGTCAATGGGATCATATCCTCCATCATACATCCAGACCAGGCCAGATTTATGCCACAAAAAACCAGGACCGCTTATCCTAGGCGACTCTTTCTTAATATACAATTGCAGGTGGATAATGGAGGACACAGGGCTTTTTGTCCCTTAATGCTAACAAGCCGTTCAATAGTATTGGTTATCGATACTTGTGGGCGGTGTTATCCAGGTTTGGCTTTGGAGATCAATTCATAGCTTGGGTCAGATTGTTGTATGCCTCCCCACAGGCGACTATTCGAATGTCAGATCGAATGTCCAATGCGTTTGCTCTGGGCAAACTTTGCAACTTCCTAAAGACGGCCAATCTGCATAGAGGTTGAGTCACGTGACCGTGACACACTTTCACCTAGATGTCCAAACCAGGAAATCAAGCCCTCACCACGACAGCGGCTTCATGTATTGATCGGGCAATTTTCATGGATCACTTTTTTACCTGCTCTTTACTCTGGGTGCCAGGATATCAGGCACTCTTACATGTGAGTTGAATACCTTATTTTAATCTTTTGGAATAAAGTTTTTTTAAAGGGTACTGCACAATAAGGCCTTTTCTATTCTATCTATCCACATGAGGATTATTTACCATATGCAACCACCGGTCCAGAAAATACCTACAGGGGTCGCACCACAAATGCATATGACCTAACTAGCACTAATGGTGACTCTCATTAAGGGACCACTTATTGTGTATTTATATTCAAGTGGCTATGGTGGTCTGTTACCCTTTGACAACGTGTTTGTACACGAAACGCGTCAGGGAAGATTCTACTGTCGCCACATTATGACTGCAAGCGCGCTTTTTTTATCCTGATCCATGTAAGTTCATTACTTATTAAATCTTTTAATACCGTGACGGTATCACACTATTGCTCCTTCTTTTCTCCTGCACACCATTCTCAACGTATACCTACTGAGCATCAAGCCCTGGATAACTGAAGTCCCCCTCCCGGATTACTATACTGACGTACATCCCTGTCACCGGCAGTTCTATGAGGCTTCGATCCACGCTGGATGATCCAAAAGCTTATGTGACTCTCCAGTCTGTATAGCTGGCAGAGTCCACTTGATCTGGTAAGCCTCCATGCTTTATTGGGTGAAGGTCTTCTTCCTTTTTTATATCACCACACAAGAGTTCGCTTAGAGGACATCACTTGTTTATATTGAACACTTATAGCTTTTGGATTTGGACATCGATTGCAATTTTTTTGTTCAGGACATTTCATTTCTCATACTAGTGACTATTTAATTTTGTTCACTGGTTATTGGTCATTTTTTCTTTTTTATTGTGTATAGTTGGTTATTTTTTCACAAAATATTCTTTCTATGATCATATTTTCTAATCACATACAATTTTTTAGCACATAGATATATTTATTTATATTCTATTTACTTAGCGCTACACATTTTTTTATCCACATTATTTTTTGCTTATTGTTTTCTATTAGCTGTGTTTAGCGGCTCACATTATTTACCTAAAGCAGCGCGATATTTCCCCAATCTATCTATAACTAGCACTAATGGGCTCCAATCCCAAGGGTGAGTGAACATCTACTAGGGGGGAACCCTATTTTAAGCACACAAGGAGCACAGAATTTTTCATCCATATTTCAAATCACAGCACTGTGTATGAGACTTTTAATACTGTTCCAACAGCACAAGCACTTTTTTTACCAGGGACTTTTTCCAGCGTTTTTTTTTAGTGCGTTTTGTTTTTAACTTAGAGGTTCATTATTAACTTTGTTGTATGTAGCATTTAGCGTGGAATATTCTTTATTATCTATCAATTGTTTATATCAATTTAAACTGCAGCTGCTCCAGTCATGTGATAATCTTTCCTATCCATGACATTTTCCCAAAGTTATTATTATTATCATTACCTTTTAGTATCTGTATCACTGTCTTTTGGCGCTTTTGGCCTTATATATTTTTTCACTGAATACAGCCCAATTTGGGATACCTCTCCTATGTTGAACTGGCTACGCTACAACAAGGGCCCAGGTGGCGCACCTTTGGTGTGACTCTGCTGTCCCACATATTTTGGAATGGCAAGTTGCTGTCCTTCCAAAAAAAAAGGTTAATTTAGCCCCCCACCAGGGCCGTCTTTAATATTGATTGGACCCTGGGCAAAAACATTTATTGGGCCCCGTCCATGCAGTTTCGCTCTCCACCTGCTCTGAGACATAGCAGCTAAACTCAAAATCAGTTTACTGAATCAGATCAGGCAGCGATTGGTTGCCAGAAGTTACAGTGTATCATTATCGCTCAATGACTGGTTGCTAGAGGTTACAAAACACATTACAGCTCACTGATTAGTTGCTAGAGGTTACAGCACATCATCACCTCATTGCCTGCACACCATGAAAGGTTTCTACACCAAGCTCCAATGTAATGAGGAGTTACACTGGCCACCAATGTAACTGAGACATTTGGCCTGCGTTCACATTTGTGCGTTTTGGGAACGCATGCAAAATCACTTTCCTGAAACGTGCCGCCCTTTAGCAGATACACAGCAGTGGCATTAATTGTTGATGATACCCTCATGCATCTTCTGACATGCGCCTTGGCACTGTGTCATTTTGAAAAATGGTTTCGGGCTTTCTTCAGCATTTGTAGTGCATAGAGCAGCCCATTGAAATGAACGGGCTGCCCTACATCTTAATCCACCCTGTCAGTACACAAGCAAGCTTATGATAGATTCACAAGTTTGTAGCGGTGTAAAGAGTTGTTTCAAGATCACTAAGATTATGCACATTCATCTGTGTTATATGGACTGATTACCATTTATCACTATTGTTGCTTTTTCATTTATTTAGCGCAGCTCCTTCTAACCATTTTTCTACTTTGTATGTATCTCACTTTGAGCTGCTGCTTATTTATTTATTCTTTGTTTATCACTTAGCGCAGTATTTTCCCCAAAATGTTTTAATCAGTGTGCGTAGGCAAACTGTGACCTTAAATATTATGCATATCAATTTGGTTGGCGCAAAGATAACCATGATATGTAAATGTAGCTATTTGCGACTTATTAGGTTTAGATGGTGTCAAGCGTGTGTGGCGGCAACCAGGTAAGGAGTACAAAGACAAGTGTGTCTTTCCTACAGTCAAGCATAGTGGAGAGAGCAACAGTTCGTTGAGTGAACCATGAATGCCAACATGTACTGTGACATACTGAAGCAGATCATGATCCGCTCCCTTCAGAGACTGGGTCGCAAGGCAGTATCCCAACATTATACCGACCCCAAATACATCTCCAAGCAGGAGCGGACCCAAAGTCTAGTCTCAGGAGGGGCACTGCCAGAAAATTTTGCAGGCAATGGCTGGTGTTGGCGCTTTAATCATCACAGCGCCATGGTTGTTATGGTGTCAGGTTGATTGAAGTGCAAAATTTGTATTATTGCATTGTAATATCAAATTTAATAGTTCAACTCACCATAATGCAGAATCATTGGGAGCTCCGAGTGTGTCACTTGCTACAGTTGCCTGCCACGAGATGCGGATTGTCACTTGCCACATCCCCTGCCACCAAATATGAATTGTCACTTGCCAGTGGCTGTGTACCAGAGTGAGGGCGGGCAGTACGAGATGATGTCAGAAAGCTGCTATCCATCAGAACATGCAAACAAAGTGATGTTGCATTTCGGCCATCTTGGTACACCCGCATGCAGTAAACCTAGAGTTAGAAGTCGGCAAGCGGACATCTTTATACTCTTGCATCTCACAGTTATTTTTAAGTAAACTCAACTTATATAGTGAAATAACAGTTGGGGTTAAAAATAAAAAGCAAGACTCCGGTGTATAAAGATGTCTGCTTGCCGACTTCTAACTCTAGGCTTACTGCGTGCGGGTGTACCAAGATGGCCACGACACAACATCACTTCAGTTGCATATTCAGATGGGGAGCGGATTCCTGACAGAACACCTGCCTGCTCGCTCGGTCACAAGCTTGACCGGCACGGCGGCATGATTGCTCACTCGCCGTCCTGCCCGTCCGCTTGCTCACCCGCCGGCTCGTTATTTTCTGGGGGGAAGCAATTGCCCAGTTGCCCCCCCTGGATCCGCCTCTGCCTCCAAGACAACCACTGCCTTGCTAAAGAAGCTGAGGGTAAAGGTGATGGACTGGCCAAGCATGTCTCCAGACCTAAACCCTATTGTGAATCTGTGGGGGAATCCTCATACGGAAGGTGGAGGTGCGCAAGGTCTCCGACACCCACCAGCTCTGTGATGTCGTCATGGAGGAACGGAACAGGACTCCAGTGGCAACTCCGACAGCTCTGGGGAACTCCATGCCCAAGAGGGTTAAGACAGTGCTGGGAAATATTGGTGCCCATACAAAATATCAACATTTTGGGTTCAATTTGGATATTTTTACTTAGGGGTGTACTCACTTTTGTTGCCAGCGGTTTAGACATTAATGGCTGTGTTGAGTTATTTTGAGGGGACCACACATTTACACTGTTATACAAGCTGTACACTCACTACTTTACATTGTAGCAAAGTGTCATTTCTTCAATGTTGTCACATGAAAAGATATACGGTAATAAAATATTTACAAAAATGTCAGGGTGTACTCACTTTTGTGAGATACTGTATCTAAAGGTTCTGGTCATAGACTCATAATCTAATACACTAGGTTTCACTCAATCATTCTATGAGCTTGTTTCCCATTGCATGCTTGTTCAGTTAATTTCTGCTCTTCGGTGGAGGAGTTCTTGTTAAGCCTCAGTACCAGTATCTTCTGCCCCGTTAACTGGAATTCTACAGGTAAATAAGCCTGCGATGATGTCCCAGAAACAACCTTTGGTGCAGTTCTTAGGAGTGACCATGCCATCTGCTGGCTTAAGTACAAAGTGCAGAACAGATTTTTCCTGGTGTGCCTGGGATGTCACAGGCTGCCAAACATAAAAAGACAAAACAGGACCGACTTTTCACCATTTTAAACATAAAAATCATTGTCTAGAGTTGTGCTTTAAAGTGGTTGAAAACCCATACAGACCACTTTAACCTACAGGTAAGCCTAGATTAAGGCTTACCTGTAGGTGCAACAAATATCTCTTAAACCTACACGGTTTAGGAGATTTTTGCTAAAAAAAAAAAAAAAAAGGTTGCACCGATGTCTACGGCGCATGCGTGCCATAGACAACGGCGCAGGCGCACTGAGCATGCCGTTAGTGAGGGCGATCGTGTGGTCACTGATGGCTTCTGTGTGCATGCGCGTGAGTGACGTCATCGTGGCTCCGGCCAATCACAGCACCGGAGCCGCGATACTCGGGTATTAATGGTGGTGGCGGAGGTAAGGAACGAGAGTCGCTTCAGGGGCTTCAATCTCAGGTAAGCAATTCATAACGAGCAAGTATGCAATGCATACTAGCTCACTATGCCTTTCTCTTGCTGTTTTTTTTTCTAAAGAAGTGCTTCAGAGGGTTTACTTCCTCTTTAACCACTTAAGACCCGGACCAAAATGCAGGTAAATGACCAGGCCCCTTTTTGCGATTCGGCACTATGTCGCTTTAACAGACAATTGCGCGGTCGTGCGACATGGCTCCCAAACAAAATTTGCGTCCTTTTCTTCCCACAAATAGATCTTTCTTTTGGTGGTATTTGATCGCCTCTGCGATTTTTATTTTTTGCGCTATATATAAAAAACAATATTAACTTTTTGTTATAAGAAAAATCAAATAAACTAAATTTTAGTCAAACATTTAGGCCAAAATTTATTTAGCCACATGTCTTTAGTAAAAAAAAAAAAAAAAAAAAAATCGCAATTAAAAAATAGCTATCTAGCGGGAACAGCGACACTAATACAGCGATCAAAAAAATGATCGCTTAGTGACGCTGGCAATAGGGAGTGAAAGTGTTGACTAGGGTGGTGATCAAGGGGTTAAAACTTTATTAGGGAGGGGGGGTACGGGGGCTACCCTGGACCTAACACTAACTGACTGACACTAACTGCAGCGATCATACATATAATCACTGCATTCAGTGACACTGTGACAGGGGGGAGGGGGTGGGCGATCGTGGGGGTTAAATGTGCCTATGTGTCAGTGTAGTGTTGTGCATACTTACTGTGCGATGTGATCTCTCCTCAGCGGTGGTTGAAAAAACTGCCGAGGCGAGAGATCACATCACTTCCCCTCTTCCTGTGTTTACACAGGAGGAGGAAGGGACAGGGCGGGGGAGCGCGCGGATTGGCTGGGAGCGATCCGAAGGGGGCGGACAAAAACGAATAGCCGCCCCCTCATCCCGGATCGCTCGGCCGGCAAACCGGACCGTCGCATGTACCGGGGGGGGGGGGGTGGTCCCGATCGGACCCCCGGCAAGGCAGGCACGTGTATATATATGTTGATGTGCCTGCTTGTGCCATTCTGCTGACGTAAATGTACATGCGGCGGTCCGCAACCAGTTAAGGAAAAGAGTCCGACTAAGAAAAATCTCTCAAAGAAGCCAGATCTAAGCCTTGTAAGTGTGGACAATTTTAGGATGAACCCATAAGTACCAAGTTGTGACGGGGTCTACAATTCCCAAGAATGTAAAACATATGCAGCAAAAAGCAATCTTTGTCTACAGATGAAACTCGAAAAATTTAGAATATCGTGCAAAAGTTCATTTATTTCACTAATGCAACTTAAAAGGTGAAACTAATATTTGAGATAGACTCTTTAAATGCAAAGCAAGATAGTTCAAGCCGTGATTTGCCATAATTGTGAGGATTATGGTTTACAGCTCATGAAAACCCCAAATCCACAATCTCAGAAAATTTGAATATTGCATGCAATCAATAAAACAAGGATTGTACATAGAACAATATCGCACCTCTGAAAAGTATAAACATGCATATGTACTCAGTACTTGGTTTGGGCGTGGCATGGAAGCCATCAGCCTGTGGCACTGCTGATGTGTTATGGAAGACCAGGATGCTTCAATAGTGGCCTTCAGCTCTTCTGCATTGTTCGGTCTCATGTCTCATCTTTCTCTTGACAACGCTCCATACATTCTCTATGGGGTTCAGGTCAGGTGAGTTTGCTGGACAATCAAGCACAGTAATCCTACGGTCATTGAACCAGGTTTGAACCAGTTTTTGGTGCTTTGGCAGTGTGGGCAGGTGCTGGAAAATGAAGTCAGCATCCCCATAGAGCTCGTCTGTGGAAGAAAGCATGAAGTGCTCCAAAATCTCATGTAGACGGCTGGGTTGACCCCGGACTTAATGAAGCTCAGTGGACCAACACCAGAAGATGACATGGCTCCCCAAATCAACACCGACTGTGGAAACTTCACACTGGACTTTATGCATCTTGCAGTGTGTGCCTCTCCATTCTTCCTGTATACTCCGGCTCCTTGGTTTCCAAATGAGATGCAAAATTTACTCTCATCAGAAAAGAGGACGTTGGACCACTGAGCAACAGACCAGGTCTGTTTATCTTTAGCCCAGGTAAAACGCTTCTGACGTTGTTTGTTGTTTAGGACAGGAGTGGTTTGACAAGAGGAAAAAGACATTTGAAGCCCATGTCCAGGATCTGTCTGTGTGTGGTGGCTCTTGATGCACCGACTCCAGCCACAATCCACTTGTGAAAGTCCAACACCTTTGAATTGCCTTTTCTGACAATCCTCTCCAGGCTGCGGTCATCCCTGCTGCTTGTGCACCTTTTTTTCCACACTTTTCCCTTCCACATTACTTTCTATTAAAGGAGTTGTAAATAAAAAAAAAGTTTTTGATAAAAATGACTGTTTACAGGGTATAGAAACATAATAGTTAACCGATTCCTTTTAAAAACGATTAAAAATAGATAAAAATCAATCATATAATTTACCTGCAGTTTCTAGTTTCGTTTTTGCATGTTGTTTCCTGCTTCTGTCATGTACAGAGTCACAGAGCCAATACAAGGCAGTGATGGTTTGGAAAACTAAACTGTTTGTTGCTGAGGGGTTTTAGACACAGTAATCACACCTCCTTGATTAGTGACCACAGACAGAAAGCTCCCAGGACTGTGGTTATTAGGAAACAGACAACCCGGAAGTGTGGAGATCAGAAGAATTACAGCAACTTGAGAGCAAAAAAATTAACAATGAGGACATGAAAACAGCACTGCATTAAGGTAAAGGAAGCTATTAAGATAAAAAAAAATTCTTTACAAACCTTTACATTTCCTTTAATGTGCTGATACAGCACTTTGGAAACAACCAACTTCTTTTGCAATTATCTTTTGAGGCTTTGCCTCCTTATGGAGGCTGTCAATGATGGTTTTCTGCACAACTGTCAGGTCAGCAGTCTTTCCCATGATTGTGATTCCTACTGAACCAGACTGAGAGACCATTTAAAGGCTCAGGAACCCTTTGCAGGTGTTATGGCTTAATTAGCCTAGTAACAGGTAAAAAACAGTGGGAACCAATATCCCCGATTTTGAGGTCCTTCCACTGGCTGGCCGTAAAGGACCGGGTGATATTTAAGACACTTTGACTCACCCACAAATGTACACAAGGAAACGCTCAATAGTTAAGCGAGAAAATAAAACCCTACGTGCTCCGGTCAACCAGCCAAAACCTTCTCCAAATCCCAAAGTCCCGCTACAAATCTAAGGGAGAGCATAGATTTGCAGTCCAAGGACCCCGGCTTTAAAAATGCTCTACCCACGACCATCCGCTTGGAAGAAAACCATCGGGCTTTTAGGAAAAAACTAAAGACCCACTTCTTCTAAAGGATTGAGGATTCAGTATATAATGAGAAGCGTAGTGGCCATAACTGGGCTGATGTCCGACCCTGGCCTTGGCTGGGCCCACTTGGATAAAGGCAGAGGCCCAGGAACCAACAGAGAGGTAAGAGAAAAAGAAAAGAAGAGAGAAAAAAAATAGATGCAATGGGATGTGAAGAAGAAAGGGAGTCGACTGAGGGGCAATTAGCGGGTAGCAGCTATTCGACAGTGCTAAAGGGTAACTCCTACATATGTTGCCCAGGGTTCGCAAGTTTGTTTAAATTTGTCGGAGCGATCCAGGACCACACTCGCCATCTTCTCCTGGCTCATTATGCAGGAGATCTTTTGTTTTGCTAGAAGTGATGAGACCGATGTTTTTTTCCAAGCTTTGGCCAGGGTAAGCTTGGCTTCCAGGATGATAAAAAAAATATGAGGAGTTGTGTAGTCCTGGAGGCCTCCACCACAGGGAAGTTAAGGAGCGCTATGAGGAGGGACGTTTGGACAGGAATTGGTGATTTTGCGTATCCATGAAAAGATCCTGTGCCAGAAATGGCGTATTCTGGGACAACTCCACCACACATAGAGCATATCACCCCTTAGGTCAAATCCCCGATAACAGAGGGGGAATGCTGACGGGAACATCTTGGCCAGCCGTGAAGGAACTAGGTACCATCTAGTTAGCACTTTTATACTTGCCTTCACGAGGCCGGCATTGAGAATGCCTTTGCAAGATTGGAAGAAATTCCTGTGCCAAGTGTCCAGTGTTGGGACAAGTAATCTTCCCAGGCCAGCATGTAAGTAGTCTTGGACTGCGTGGATGACAGTGCTTTGTATATCACTGAGGTCACCCCCCTCTGCTCATCGGCTTGGCTACACCAGTGTTCATAGGCAGTTATTTGGGGCCCGTTAGGAAGTGTTTTGCAACGTTTATGTAAGAAGGATGAGATCTGGGAGAATCTAAAGTATTCGGATGTAGGCATATCTAGGTTACCAACACAGAATGCTTTAGAGAGTGGACCAAGAGGTCTAAGGAAGTTTTTCAATTCTATAAACCCCTTTGTCGAGCCACCACTTGAAGGCTTTTATGTTGAGGCCCGGGGGGGGGGGGGGGATGCCGGATTGTGGAATAAGTGTTGTAGCGGTTCTGTGGGGGAGGTCAGTTGGTTGTTGTTTTTCGGGCCATCCCAAAGAGCGAATGAGTGTGACAGTGTCGGGGGAAAAGATTGGAGGTCTCAATTTCTTAGATACTCAGTTCCAATGAATATTTTGGAAGGCTCAGGATCCATTTGAATGTAAATGCCTAGATAGTTAAAGCCTGTGCAAACTGTTACCTCAATAGTAGGCCAAGTATTCTATAATAGGGATGCCATAAGCAGGCAGCAATGCTACTAATGGGGCCAGCCCCCTGGTGAATGCATAAGGTACAGACAAGGGGTCAAAGGGCAGGGCCACAAACAGATAGAGGTTTCACAGCAAAGCATAGGACACAATGCTGCACTGGAAAATAGAGATATACACATAATTGCTGTCCAGCCAAGCTAGAAAGGCTTTACAGACCTGGTAGAATCCATTCAGAATTTCTAGGCTTGAATGAATGCATCCAGTGATTTTAAATACAAGATGGGGCAGGATGCCCCCTTTGGGTTTGCCATGGTGAAGAAGTTGAGTGAAAGCGTTCTCCCACAAGTGGGGCAGTAACACCTTGATCTGGAAAACCCATGAAGGTCTACCAATTTGTGAAGTACCATAAAATACAGAGCATTGGGGGAAGCTTCACATGCTCAGTTTGGTATGTAATGCTAGAGTTTTTTTTTTTTCTTGGCAGGGTGCATGTTACCAGCACAGCGCCAATCAGCACTGTCCATACAGAAGGAGCCTCGCCGGACAGTCAGGGGAGAATGAAACCCCCCTACAAGATTTAACCAGACACTGATAGAAGTCACAAGACTGCTCCAACTGCTGAAAAGAAAGGGTATTTAGCAGTTCATATTTACCAAAACTATTGCATTTCCATGTTCTGCGTACTGTAGGAAACCAGATATAGTGAATGCAGTAACAATTGAAATATCGCATGAGATCTTGGGTGAATACCATAAAAAAAAATAAAAAAAAAGATAAATCATTAAAGAACACATACACAAATTATTTATCACCTGTCCGTTGGCAGTCGGTATTTTAGCAATATACAAAACAATGAGGGAAACTACACTGCTCAAAAAAATTTAAGGGGGCGTGGTCTAGCCGAGCTCGGGAATGGCAGCTTGAACGAAGAGCTCCCGCCGTCACGGACTTTGAGCGGAACTTATTATTGCCGGTAAGGGGATCGTTCGCCCCGACTTGTCCAATTATATCCCCGGGAATTCAGGGAACATTTTGATACCACTCCCGACCCTCAAAGGGGATTTCAGGCAGAGTTGTCAGCATCTGAACTTGTGTACCCAGACCAACAATGGCTGACCTTCACAGCTTCCCTATGGGGACCACTGGAGTATGTTTAACCGGTATCGTCCCGGTTCCCCCAAATGCCGGTCTGGATTCAAAACTTGCGAGAGACTTGTCGCAGACCCCCAACCTCAATGACCTCCACTCTGTAGCTGCTGACATAAAAACTACCCTCGCTGCTGCCATTGCAGAGTTAAGTCTTGATATACGCGCAGTTACAGCGCGAGTGCACGAGGTAGAAAAAGTAACTGCGCAACAGGGAGCAGCACTGCGTCACATCAATTCTAAAACGGATAGAAACACTCTGCATCTCAGGGAAATTAATCGCCAATTAGAAGATTTGGAAAATAGAAGCAGACGCCATAACGTGAGGATTAGGGGTCTGCCCGAATCAGTAGATATGGACCATCTTACCCCAGTGATCTGTGCTATTTTCAACAACTTATTGGGACGTCCCCCACTTACAGGCATCAAGATGGAGCGTATACACAGAGCACTCAGACCTAGGGGCAAACCAACAGATCCTCCCAGGGATGTAATCTGCCATGTGGATGACTTTCAGCTCAAAGAAGAGATCCTCAGAAACGCTAAACTAAGATCAAAATACGTCTTTGAGGGACATCCCATCTTTTTCTTTCAAGATCTATCCCCTATCACCCTACAAAATAGAAGAGACGTGAAGCCTTTACTGGAAAAACTGCGCGATAAGGGAATTGCATACAAATGGAAATTCCCGTTCGGTCTGCAAGCTACTTATCAGGGGCACACAGCAGTACTGAGAATCCCAGAAGACCTCCATACTTTTTGCAAAACGATGGACATACAATACATGGAACTCCCTGATTGGTACGCCGAATTTCGCTTCAAGAACTCGACCAGGGACAATGCTAAAGATGACTTCATGGAAACAACTCAATCACGGTTTCGGAGACGTCGATCCCAATCGAATGACAACCAGTCAAAATCCTCTGCTGATCCGAATTCCGATCCCAGATCAACATCGTCTCCAAAAGCCAGAAAATCAAGGAAAGAATATTGATCTTTGGTTAGATTCTGTATTTTTACCTAAAAATTTCTGCTGGTATTAATCCTTTTATCTCTTTTCACTCACTTTATAATTACCAACATGTAAATTTTGGTGAGTGGATGCCCTATTCTTAGATGTGAAATTGTTTTAAGGATATGGGTTATAAATGCATAATAGGGGTTTTTTTTTTTTTTTTTTTTTTGACTGCCGTCTGTATACTAATCTCCCTTTTTACTGAGTTTGACATATATGTCTGTTATCTGTTTATTTCAGTCCTGTTTTAAAAAAAAAAAAGGGGGAGGTTGGTATATTCATTGTGGGGATCACCGAACCTTTTTACATACCGAATAAGGATTTAATCGTAAGTTGGATGAGTATTATCCATGCAGGGTTGATTATCCCACACAGTGACATGATATCTATGTTCTATATTTTTTTTTTAATTTTTTTTTTATTTTATTATATATACCAGTGATGGCATGATGTTATTAATATTTCCGCCTTATTTACAAACTATTCGCATAAGTCACGTCTGTGGCGGTGGGCAGCTGACTAATTTTGGTTGCGGTTTTTTGTGCTTGGCCTTTTTCTTCATCCCCCAAGTAGCAATACTTTTTGTCCATTTTTCCTGTTTTGGAATAAGACAGAAAGACATTGCTACATTCTACTTCTCAGTATATTCTCCAGTAGGAGATTTAAATTAAATTTTTTATTTTTTTTCCCTCACTCATTCTCATAAGTATATAGTTTTTGATTGGGTGTGATCCATTTGTTCGCTCCCCAATCCTTCCCTCCCTCCAATACCTTGGTTTTCCCCTCCCTTTTGGCCTTTCTTTTTATATCTTCCTCTGAAGATAGGAATGTCTTCCTCTGCTGGCACTGTGGTTACTGCTAAACGAAAAATCAAATTGTATTCTATTAATGCCAAGGGCCTCAATATACCGGAGAAAAGGTCTAAATTGTTGTTATTACTTAAGAGATCTAGTTCTGATATTGTATTCTTGCAAGAGACACACTTCAAAACCGATAAGTTTCCAACATTTAAAGATAAGAAATTTTCTCAGGAGTTTCATGCTACAAACACGGAATCCAAGAGTAAGGGCGTTTCCATCCTGATATCAAAACACTGTCCCATCCAAATTTTAGACTCAAAAATAGACACGGAAGGCAGATACATTTTTTTAAAGGGGTTGCTTTATAATAAATCAATAACATTGGGAAATATTTATGCCCCTAATAGGCTCCACGCCTCCTTTTTTAAGATTATAATAGAATCCCTGGAAGCATTTGCTAGTGGCACGATAATTCTGGGAGGTGACTTTAATCTGGCTCTCAACCCCCTTCTAGACACATCATCCGGTTCTTCAAAGACCCCATATAAGACACTGAATTTGGTTAAGAATTTATTGTACCGTCTTTCTTTACATGATTCTTGGCGCACCTTGAACCCTTCTTCAAAAGACTATACTTTCTACTCCCCCCCACACAATACTTATTCCAGATTGGACTACTTTTTTATCTCTCAAGGGGACTTGGAATTATTAAATAGCACTTCTATTGACCCGATGATTTTATCGGATCACAATCCCATATCTATGAGTTTGGCGTTTGAGGACAAACTTACCCCTCGGAGGTCTTGGAGATTAGACAATTCATTGCTCACAGATACAGACATAATCCAAAAAATAGAATCCTTGCTTTCTTTGTATTTCAAAGAAAATTTAACACCTGATGTGCCTTTTCCAACAACATGGCTTGCACATAAATGTGTAATCAGAGGGGAGTTTATTTCCTTAATGGCTAAACGGAATAGAGATAGGCGTGAACAAGTTAAGAATCTCACCGACAGAATAGAGACCTTAGAGGAAATCCATAAACAATCTCTGGCTTCAAATACACTAGCTGAACTGACTAATGCCAGAATCGAATTGCTTGAGATATTGGAAAGAAAGATTAAAAGAAGTAATGTCTATTCGCAGAAATTCTTCTATGAATATGGCAATAAAACAGGTAGGCTTTTAGCCAATTCTTTAAATGCGTCAAATAAGAAATTTGACAATATTCACTCTATCACTGATGCTAAAGGCAATAAATTCACGTGTACTTCTGATATCGCCAAGCAATTCCAATTGTACTATTCAAATCTATATAACTTACAGTCTTCGGAACCAATTAAAAATCCTCAATCTAGGAAAGACTTGATTGCTGACTTCCTTAAATCTTACTGCCCTAAACCGATAGACCCAGGAATAGCAAAGACTTTAGATAAACCATTGGAAATTTCCGAAGCCCTAGAAGCTCTTAGACAGCTTAATATTGGTAAAAGTCCTGGACCGGACGGTTTTTCTGTCAACTACTATAAGACCTTTAAGGACATCATAATCCCTCATTTTATCTCGGCTTTTAATTCTACCCCTGACCAGTGGACATCTTTTAATGATCTTCTCGAGGCCCATATAGTAATGATTCCCAAACCTAACAAGGATAAAAGTCAAGTATCTAACTACAGGCCCATTTCTCTCCTGAATGTAGATGTTAAGTTATATGCAAAAATTTTAGCAAATCGCCTGTTACCCCTTCTAGAAGATTTGATTTCATTAGACCAAGTAGGTTTTACCCCGGGAAGGGAGGCTAGGGACAATACTATCAAAGCCCTATGTATTCAAAATTGGCTTTTGGATTCGAGATTCCCTGGATTCATGCTTTCCCTCGACGCAGAGAAGGCCTTCGACAGGATTGCTTGGGACTACATGCAGGCAGCTTTGGGGTCTTATGGCCTCCAGGCTCGTATGTTGCAATTTATTAACCTTCTATACTCGTCCCCGACGGCGAAGATAAAAATTAACGGGCATCTGTCGGAGGCTTTCTCTGTATCGAATGGAACACGCCAGGGATGCCCACTTTCACCAATAATTTTTATTTTGTTATTAGAACCCCTCCTCTGTAGAATACGCGCCAACCATGATATAGTAGGCATCACTATAGAGAACAAACAATACAAGGTGGCAGCTTTTGCAGACGACGTGCTACTGTTTCTAACGAATCCCATAATTACTCTCCCCAATCTATTGAAAGATTTTTCGATGTTTCGGGATATCTCTAATTTAAAAATTAATTTAGCAAAATCCAGGGCCCTTAATATCTCCTTACCCTCTGACGCAGTGACACTTTGTAAACAGAACTTCCCTTTTATTTGGGTTGACAAAGACTTATCTTATTTGGGTGTTAATATATCATCCGATATAACAGACTTATACAGTAGTAACTTCTTACCCTTATTAAAAACGGTTCGATCTGACTTACTAAGATGGGATAAAGGCATGTTCTCGTGGTTCGGTAGAGCGAACATACTTAAATTGAATATTCTTCCTAGATTCTTGTATCTGTTCCAGACCCTTCCCATTACTATCCCGGGTTCCTTTTTTAAATCATTTAGAAAGATGTTTGAGCTTTATTTGGGGTGGGAAACAACCAAGGATTAAATGGGATAAGTTAATTACACCAAAACTTTTAGGAGGAATTGGAGTCCCGGACTTGCGGAAATATTATTGGGCTAGTCACTTATCCAGGATAGTTGACTGGCATGTTCATACACGCTCCAAAGATTGGATAAGACTAGAGGAGATTTCTTGCCACTCTATCGTGCCCTTAGGACACCTACCATGGACCATTCCTAATAAAATCCCGCGCTGCGCAAAATTACATCCCGTGACGGGATCTTCCTTGAAGATTTTCAGATATTTATGCAAAACTTTGGATTTATCCTCTATTTATGGCCCTAACACCCCGATCACCCAAAGTCTTGAAATCCCTATTCCAGAACTTTGCACGATAAGATCGGACAACGCTCCCACAGTTATAATTAGGGCGACGGACTTTTTTAAACAACATTCCCTCATCCCTTTTGAATCCTTCACATCCATTCAGCCTGGGTGTAATGTATCAGTTTCCAGCTTTAACAAAATCACTAGGTTTTTTCAAAAATTGGATTCTGTGGGAGGGTGGTGTAGGCCCAAAACGCAATTTGAAGCTATTTGTCTCAGGGATTCCCCCCAGAAACACCTGATCTCTATTATGTACACCCTTCTCAACTCCAATATTGATCCTCAAATGGATGATACTAATCTCAAATGGGAAAAGGAACTCCGGATTTCTATATCGTCCGAACAATGGACGACCATATTCAAACGTATACATAAAGGCACGTTAAATATTTTAACACAAGAAAATGGCTATAAAATTTATTCGAGATGGTATAGGACCCCCTCAATACTTCATAAATTCATTCCAGACACGTCTCCCTTGTGTTGGAGGTGTAACAGTGCACCAGGTACTCTATTACATATATGGTGGGAGTGTCCCGCAATAAATACATTCTGGAAGGAAGTCCACAGTTTAATCACACAAATTACTACTTTCGAACCAGACTTCACTCCTGAACAATACTTATTACATCTTTCTAACCTCTCTCATTCCACCTATAATAATACCATAGTCATACACTTAATTAACGCAGCGAGGTTATGTATCCCTATCAAATGAAAACAAACAATTCCTCCGACCATTCCAGATTGGTTCCGCAGGGTCGCTCACATTGCAAGCATGGAAGAATTAATACACCAATCAAGGGACTCCACTAGAATCTACCTCGACATGTGGTCCTGTTGGTTACACTTTACGAAGTCTGCAGAGTATCAACGGCAATTGAATTCCTGAAAGTTTGTTATGACTTAAAACAATTATTTTGTTAAAGAAATAGAAACGTTCCTTTCCTTATGATACACTAATCCAGGCCAGGATTGGAGCTCCGGTTATTGCCTAGTTTAGTATGATAGCACATCCCTTTTTTTTTTTTTTTTTTTCTTTTTTCCCCTATTCTTACCTTATTCCCCTCTTGATACTTGTTTATTGTTATGACTGTCAATGCCAGTTCTTTGTTTATTTTTTAGCATTATATATATATAATTTGAATATATGTATCCTCTTTGTATAGCATTGTACTTTAAACGCAGGAATTGTAAGATTTGATTTCATAAGATTGTATGTAACCTTATATCTTGAAAATCTAATAAACATATTTAAAAAAAAAAAAAAAAAAAAAAAATTTAAGGAACACTTTGAAAACATATCAGATCTCAACGGGCAAAAATCTCATGCTGGATATCTATACTCGTATAGACTGGGTAATGTGTTAGAAATGAAAGCATGGCACATCCTTTGATGGAAATGAAAATTATCCACCCACAGAGGGCTGAATTCAAAAGACACCCCAAAAATCAAAGTGAAAAAATAATGCAGCAAGCTAGTCCATTTTGCTGAAATTTAATTGCAACAACTCAAAACGGTCCTCAGTAGTTTGTATGGCCCCTAAGTGCTTGTATGCATGCCTGACAACATCAGGACATGCTCCTAATGAGACACCGGATGGTGTCCTGGGGTATTTCCTCCTAGATCTGGACCAGAGCATCACCAAGCTCCTGAACAGACAGAGGTGCAGCCTGGCGGCACCGGATGGACGGAAACATAATTTCCCAGAGGTGTTCTTTTGGATTTAGGTCAGGTGAGCGTGGGGGCCAGTCAATGGTATCAATTCCTTCATCCTCCAGGAACTGCGGCATGCTCTCGCCACATGAGGTCAGGCATTGTCGTGCACCAGGAGAAACCCAGGACCACTGCACCAGCGTAGGGTGCGACAATGGGTCCAAGAATTTCATCCTGATACCCAACGGCAGTCAGGGTGCCACTGTGTAGCCTGTAGAGGTCTGTGCGTCCCTCCATGGATATGCCTCCCCAGACCATCACTGATCCATCACCAAACTGGTCATGCTGAATGATGTTACAGGCAGCATAAAGTTCACCGCGGCTTCTCCAGACCCTTTCACATCTGTCACATATATGCTCAGGGTGAACCTGCTCTCATCTGTGAAAAGCATGGGGCACCAGTCAGGGCCGTCTTAATAGCATCATGGGCCCCTGGGCTCTGGGGCCCCTACAATGATGACAGTGCAGGTAAACAGACATCAAGTAGGTAGGAGGCAGACTGCCTCCCCTGTGTATCACTCTCAGTGCCATCATGGGGCCCCCAATTTCAGGGCAGCGTGGTCTCAAGGACCAGCTGCTTTGGGGAAAGTGCAGGGGCCCCCCATGCAGTCGGGGCCCCTGGGCAGTGTCCAGGTGTACCCTCTCATTAAGACAGCCCTGGCACCAGTGGCAGACCTGCCAATTCTGGTGTTCAATGGAAAATGCCAATCAAGCTCCACAGTGTCCTGCAGTGAGCACACTAGAGGACGTTGGGCCCTCAAGCCACCGCCATGAAGTCTGTTACTAATTGTTTGGTCAGAGACATTCACACCAGTGGCCTGCTGGAGGTCATTTTGTAGGTCTCTGGCAGTGCTCATCCTGTTCCTCCTTGCACAAAGGAGCAGATACCGATCCTGCTGATGGGTTGAGGACAACCAAAATGCAAAACTAGTGAAAAACAATCAGAAAAGATGAGCAGGAAAAAAATGTCAGACACCTCCACCTGAAAAAACATTCCTGTTTTGGAGGTCGTCTCATTGTTGCCCATCTAGTGCACCTGTTGTTAAGTTCAATTAACAGCAAAGCAGCTGAAACTGATTAACTCCCCATGCGGATATCCAGTATCTCACAAAAGTGAGTACACCTATCACATTTTAGTAAATCATTTATTATATCTTTTCATGTGACAACACTATCAAAAGTTTTGCGATATACAAGACATGGGTTCTGCAGTCTAGAACTTTACCCAAAGTGAACTCTTCATATGTTAAGCCCTGTACACACGATCGGTCCATCCGATGAGAACGGTCCGACGGACCGTTTTCTTTGGTTCACTGATGAAGCTGACTGATGGACTGATGTGCCTACACACCATCGGTTCAAGAACCGATCGTGTCAGAATGCAGTGACGTAAAACACAACGACGTGAAGAAAAAAACAAAGTTGAATGCTTCCAAGCACGTGTCGACTTGATTATGCGCATGCGTGGATTTTTAACCGATGCTCGTGCGTACTATCGGTTTTGTCCTATCGGTTAGCCGTCCATCGGTTCAATTTTAAAACAAGCCATCTGTTTTTGGACCGAAGGATAACGGACCGATGGGGTCTACACACGATCGGTTTGGACCGATGAAAACGAACTTCAGTCCGTTTTCATTGGTTTGAACCGATCGTGTGTACGCGGCTTTACAGGCAGAAGACCCATGTGGTAAACGAGATGGGAAACCTCCAGAAGCCCATCATAAAATGTAGCCTAAAGCTATGACTATTTGCTCCTTCCCGTTAACCCACAAAAGTGGCAATTCCAAATCGCACAGCAAATCTCTTCAAAACATGCAATGCAAGTTTGATTGCCATTCATTCTAAATGACACCACAAAGACAGTAAAATGTTGCCGCTATTGTCGTGTGGCAATCATAGTAAAATGTGCCTTCATGCAATTTTTTTTAAAGTGTGTCTCCCAAAAAGGAGCTTCCTTTGGGCAACAACACACATAGGGCACCCTATTCAAATTAGTGGAACACACAGAACCATGTGAGAATTGTGTTGTGAAAATCACGAGCGGCAACACTAGTTCCTGCTATAGGTAGCGTGAACAGGGCTTAATAAAATCCAAGTGCTCTAGTAAAAATGTATGACTAAAGTGCTCAAGTAAAAAGTGCCTTAAAGCGGATCTCCACCCTAAAGTGAAGATCCGCTGATCGGAACCCTCCCCCCCTCCGGTGTCACATTTGACACCTTTCAGGGGGGAGGGGGGTGCAGATACCTGTCTAAAGACAGGTATCCGCACCCACTTCCGGCCCGCAGTCTCGGGCAAAAGACGGGCTTTTCCCGTTGTGTGCTGGGAACTCTCAGCTCCCAGCACACAGCGGGAGCCAATCGCGGGCGCAGCGCGACTCGCGCATGCGCCGTAGGGAACCGGGCAGTGAAGCCGGAGCGCTTCACTTCCTGGTTCCCTCGCCGTGGATGGAGGGGAGAACAGCAGGGTGACGAGCGATCGCTCATCCTCTGCTGCGGACGCCGCTGGACTCCAGGACAGGTAAGTGTCCTAATATTAAAAGTCAGCAGCTGCAGTATTTGTTGCTGCTGGCTTTTAATATTTTTTTATGGTGAACCATCCGCTTTAATTTTTGCATTAGAAAGCTTATTCGTGCAATGCATCAACAATGCAGTCCAAAAATAAAGTGCCAAATGTCTTGGTAACACCTTGCCCTCAAAAAGAGCCTGGCTGGCAATTAGAGAGAAAAAAACAAAAGACACCCTAGCGCTTTTTGAGTGGCCTAAATTGATAAGAGGTCAAAGTAGAAAGGAGGTGATCTTACTGCACGTAGGGGAAGGTGTGGGCAAAAAAAACAGGAGGAAGATGACAGAAAGGTTACTTGACATAGAGATGTGCACAACAGAATTTTTTATTTATTTTTGGATTCGTTCGTCAACCTAATAATTTTGTTTCGTCATATTCGTTACGTTAAATTATTCTAACATAACAAATTATTCTATGTTAGAACAATAAATTGGAAAATATATTGCAATACAATAAGGTATAAAAGTGAACGAAAACGAGTCCTAATTCAGTTGCATTATAGAACAGAATAGGAATAGATAAAAAAAAAAAAAACGACTATAGCCGTCTTATGAAGTTCAAATTTTATTCTATTTTATTATTTTCTATTCTATAAAGCAGCCTACGTAGGAATCACCATCTTGTTTCACTTGTATACCTTACTGTGTTTATTGCAATATGGTTATTTTTTCTATTTTCAAATACATTTTCCAATTCAAATAAATTTTAAATCTGAATTTATTTCAGATTAGTTGAAATTTATTATCATTGCGATTCTGAAATGGTTTTGTCGACGTGATAACTTTTGGGCAAACCAATCAATATACGCTTATTAGGATTTTTTTTTTTTAATACCAAAAATATGTAGCAGAGCACATATTGGCTTAAATTGATGAAGAATTTAGATTTTTTTTAAATTATTATTGGGTTTGTTTTAGAGCAGAATGTAAAGTTTTTTTCCCATCAAAATTGTCTTTTTTTGTTTATAGTTCAAAAAATAAAAACCGCAGAGGTGATCAAATACCACCAAAAAAAGCTTTATTTGTAGGGGGGGGGGGACATGTTATTTGGGTACAGTCACATGACCGCGCAATGGTCAGTTAAACGTAGTGCCATATCACAAAAAATGGCCTAGTCATTAGGGGGTAAAATCTTCCGGGGCTGATGTGGGTTTACAAAAACATGGCCTACTTACCTGCTCTGTACAAAGGTTTTGCACACAGCCCTAATT
Source organism: Rana kukunoris (assembly GCA_029574335.1). Classification (NCBI taxonomy): domain Eukaryota; kingdom Metazoa; phylum Chordata; class Amphibia; order Anura; family Ranidae; genus Rana; species Rana kukunoris. The sequence continues at coordinate 435,172,133 of CM056051.1, forward strand.
TTCCTACACTCGGGTCCCTCGTCTCCTCCCCCATTCCGACTACCCCCATAGCAAGCCGCTTGTTATATGGGGACTCTTTTGCTCGCTCCCGAGTCACGCTGTGTGTCCATAAGACACAGGAGGCTTGGCCCTGCCCCATCTCCTCCTCACTGTGATTGGTAGCACCGGGAACCAATGGCCCCTGCGGTGTCTGAGCCCATGAGGAGGGAGAGAGCCAGGAAAGCAGTTGCTCTTGTGTAAATTGCTGGATCGAGATAGAGGGGGGGGGGGGGGGGCAACTGCATACTAAAAGTTTTTTATACCTTCATGCATAGAATGGTAAAAACTCCAGTCATTGGAACCACTTTAAGCTTTGGAGACCTGTAAGCCTTCTGACTCGATTCCCGTGCAGAGCCCCAAGAACCCAACAAATCACCATCCTTATCTTTCACATCTGAATGGGAAACAGCAGCTGTTGCTAAAGAAAAAAAAAGGCCCTTGTGGAAGATGTAGAGGGGCCTGTTTGGGACCCCTGTAAGCAGAAGACCAACAAGGCCAAAAGCCAACCCCTAAATTCTGACATTGTAGCAGAAAATGCATTACTTAAAAGTGAGTTTTCTGCTAGAAAAATTATAGCCAGACAGTGGATGAGACCCATTCCCCCCAGCTTCAACGACTGGAAATTAGATATAAATAACATCTTCCCTACAAAAAGTTCATATACATTAACAGAGGTTGTCCAGATAAGTACAACAGAATCTGGGATAGATGGCTTGAGTCCACAGACACAAAAAAAAAGGTGAGTGGACCATTCCAAAAGGTGTTAAGGGGGCTCCTGATATGGGTAGTGACTCAGGCTGGGGGCCTGGTCCAGACTGACATCATCCGACTGCACTGTTAGCTGCACATGAACCAGCCGGACCCCAGGGCCACCATCCTTGCACCTATGATCCACTATAGTATAGGTGCAAGAACACCCCTAGAGGTACTAACAATAAACTGCATGGGAGGAGGGGTGAACGCCACCCATAACAGTCACTAAAGACATCAGGGATCACAGAAGAAACCTCCCAGAGGATCTCAGGAGAAGGAGAAAAAAAAAACGGAGCTGGGTCCACACACACGTTCCAAAATTATATGGGTACGCCCAGTGGGCCTGACCTAGGAAGCTGCACAGACTCAGTGGGTTTGCCCAGGCCAAAGCTTGGGAGACAAAATATAGCTTCAAATTCAAAACAACGTGATCCTTTCCCAACTGAAGATATTGTGATTGCAGTCAGCGCACACCATTGCTAAACCCCTAGGGGACTGAAGTAGGCCATCAAGGCTCCTATTTAAATGGAAACAGCCCCTACTCACAGTAGTAATCTTTAGTTCTGCAAATTGCCCAATGACAAGCCTTATGCAGCAATCTTTGCTCATCCAGCAGGCATAAAGGTCTGGGTTAGACCAGAAGGGGGGGGGGGGGCCCTGAACATAAAGCACACGGTAGCCAACTAAATATGCTGCACCACGTGCCTAGGAGAGTGCCAAATGCTTGCTATAGTAAAGTTGAGAAGTAACAGATACAGAACAGGGGGCCCAGTGGCTCTGCAGAAAATGTAGCATCTTTGAGGGAAACAAAGTCTTCAAAAAAATTATAATAGTCTTAAATCTGAGAGCAGAGATGTGTATTTTTGTAAGGACACTAGCAAACAACTTAGGCATGCTGGGAACAGAGTTACACTGGGCTGTTCTTACAGCTCTGCCAAAGTCAAAATCTCCCGATGGTGGTAGTATAACCACCGTTTAAGAATTCTATCCTGCGTCCCAAAATGTACGCCCAAGAAACGTATGCATTTCAATTGTGTATTTAGATGTTTGCCGGGAGTTTCTCTTTACAGTGTATGTAAACCCAAACACATTCCTTTTTGCTTCCTGTGGTCTTAGAATACCAGAGAGGGCCTTTTCATTAAACATGTTAAATAAGTGCCAAAAAAACATTGATCCTTCCAAAAATCTATGATGAATTTATACTGTAGCCTAGATCAGTGTCCGTATTACCATGCTGAATCTTTCAGAAAGGGTGGGTAGATAACATGGGGCCTATAAAAGCCATCTAGAAAGCAGAGACTAAAATAGCAGGGACAGCTAAAACATAACCAACCACTATAGGGGCCAGAGACATGTATAATGCAGTCTAGATTAGTGTCTTTATTACCATACTGAATATTCCAGAAAGGGTGGGTAGATAACATGGAGCCTATACAAAAGTGCTAGAAAGCAGACAAACAGCAGGTACAGCTGAAACAAAAGCAGGTGGGTGACATGCCAACACATCTATATAATTATACAATTACAAGAAGCTTTTGCACATGCTAGACAACTGACTAAACTGAGCATCTCCAGTTAAGACAGCCTACATTTGTAGAGGAGCGCAATGGTAGACACACACACACACACCTTACCAATGAGGACACCCACAATCCATGTCTACAATTAAAGCAAGGCCCACAAACAAGTTATCATCAAGTTTTCTGTTTTATTTAAGATTTTAGTTTTAATTCTGTAGACAGAGGTACATTTTCTTGGTTTAGTTTTAGCGTCAGGTTATAACCATGTTTTAAATTTGTCTTATTTCTCCCCCTCGCTTGTAGGCTTCTCCTCTTCCCAATCTTCAATACTGCTGTAACTTCCAGAAATGCTGAAGTTAGGTCAGGTGGCTGGTCAAACTCCCATACGTGACTTTGAAAATGATATGAAGAAGCTGTTGGGTTTGTCATCAACTGGTCACATTTTGAAAAAGCAAAACTGATTGATCTGCTGCAGAAAGAGCACATTAATAAAATAAAAAAAACGCAACCGTCTCTTCCCAATACCTAGACACATGTGCCACTTGAACAAAGAGCAAAATATCTGTAAGTGCAAAGACTGCCCGATTTTGCAAATGAAACAGGTCTGGTAAGGCAGATTATTCATGATGATTAAAACGGTTTGGATCTTCGTGGCTGAAGAATGACAGAGTGCAGCTCAACAGCAGAAAGCATTTACAAAACACCTTTTGAGGTCTTGAATTACCAAAAAACTAAAATAAAAAAAACACATCTGTACTGGTAGAGAGATTGGTTGACTGTAAGAAACAGTGGATTGTTTATTCAGCTGAAAAAATTCATGGCTTAACTGCATCATACCCAGTTAAAAAAGCCTGCGGTACTGAACACTGAAAGCACCACTAACAAATGGCAAATGAGAGAGAAAAAAAAAAAAAAAAAAGGCAATAAGTAAGAGACGATTATACGTACTTATTGCATCTAAACCCCTTCAATTCCAGTGGGCCTGAAAATCAATGTTGATAAAAACCTGCCCCTTTGGTCCTGAAGAAAATTAATGTAATGGTTTTGTTCGCCAGACCTTAACTGTTTAAAGGACAAAAAACTCTCAACAAAACCTAAATGGCATTTCATTTGCATGGTGCTCTCCATTAACAAAAACACATATTTACTTACTAATCATGTTAGAATACTAATTCCCTAAAGATTTTAAGATTATTTTTTTTCCTGCTACCTGCACTAGCTAGATCTGAGAGCTGTTAAATCACAATAAATTTATTTATTTTTAAACAAAAATATATATCATGCAGCAGATCAATGATCTCTTTTGAAGCGATTTAACAAAACCTTTTTGAATTTTCATCTCTCTAAAAAAAATTTGGGAAACTTGTGGTGCTCTTTGATGTTGGCCACCTTCAATAACGAGCTTTCAAATGATGACAGACTCTCAAATGGCAACTTTTTTTGGGAGAGAGAAGGGCTTGTTGATCCCCTCAAAATGAAGATTCTTGATAATTCTGGAAACTGTTAGAGGAGGAGAAGAAATTATATGAGAGGGAAACACTGAGGGTTTTATTTTGACTGAAAACTGTGGTTGAGGCAGGGAAGGACATCCCAAATTCTAGCAGTTCCATATATATTTTTTTTCTCAATGACGGTCCAGGGTGGAGCTCTGTAGTAGATCTGTAGGTGTTTTGGTAGGGGGTCTGAAGGCGGTCTGAAAACCTGGGGGTGGGGAGTGGAAACTGGCAGGGTTTGTGGGTGGAGGGTATGGGCTCCAATTTGCTCTGTGTAGAGGGATCTGTGTGCTGAAGAGGTTGTTATGAGGGTGGTGGGGAGGTATACTGCTACTGGGGCCGTCCAACTCTGTCAGAGCTTGCAGGGACTTTAACCAGTGTGGTGGATTGTCATCTTGCAGAGGTTCTAAACCGTTTCCTGTCGATGACGGGATGCCTGGAAAGGAGAAAAAAGCAACAGTGTAAATACATGGTTTACAGTAAAATGCACATGCCACCAAATTCAGGAGCTAGAAAATCTACATTAGGAGGCCTTTTTAAATGCAGCCTGAATACCATTAATACCTTCATCTGACCACAATTAAAAGCTGCACAGTCGCTGGCTGGGGTTCCTTTGGCTTAGGATTATCAACCTATTCCTTTTTTTTGTTTTTGAAGCGTTTCTAAAAAGGAAAGTTATTTTAAATAATAAAACATGGTATACTTATCTGCTCTGTGCAACAGTTTTGCATACAGCAGACATAAGCCTTTTCTTTTTGAGCCCCCTCGCCCCACCGGCGTTCCCGACCTCTCCCCTGCCGATTGCCCCCCATAGCAAGCCTCTTGCAACACTGTCTTTATTTACAACAGACTGCAGCTGTCCAATGAGGAAAGACAGACCCTGGAGAGCCACTGCTCTCATGCACAACACTGGATAAAGATGGGGCTCAGGTAAATATAAAGGGGGGTGGGGGGGCCTGCACCTAGTTTTTTTTGGTAATGGATAGACTGTAGGTTTGCACAGATACCATTTATCTGCGAGTACATGTACAGAGTGTTTGCAGTGGGATTCTCATAATACAGAAAAAAATTGGCAGAAAATCACACTGCAAATAATCGCATGCAATTTAAACATGATTGCTGTGGGTTTCCTGTTTAAACCACATGAGAGTTGCCCCACTGTAAGCGTGTGTAAAAAAAAGGGAAAAGCGCCATCTAGTGGGCATTTAAAAAAATGTTACACCTCACAGTACATCTGGCCACATGCAAAATATTCTACATGGGTGTCCTGGTCCACCGATGATGGCAAATCAGGGATGCTCAATGGGCTGGAAAAGTTCAGAGACCCCATGGGTATAGGGCAGAAGTGATGTCAGTTTGGGGGAGGACCACCTCTACATCTCCATCAGCCATGTGAGCACCTTCAGTGGCCTGTGCATGCAGGCTCCATGTACTGTGAGTTCTATATAAAAAAAAAAACAGCTGCCCAATAGATGCCGCTTTAATCACTTTCTACACACACGCACCCACATTCCTGTTTCATATGCATGCAATTATTTGCAGTGCGATTTGCACTCCTTCATTTTGTACCGATGCAAATCACACTGTAAAGTATAGGCTGTGGAAGCATTTAGGCGAGTACCAATACTTGTGCAAATGCTTGGTATTGGCGCGGATACCGATGCTTTCCTAATCGAATTATTGTAAAAAATATAAAAACTTGAACCTATAAAAAGTGCTTCTAAAGTACAGAACAAATATTTTTTCTTCTGCAGCAGACAGATTGGAATGTGAGAATTTCTCCCTTAGCTAGTGCACAGTGAAACCGTTGTCCTCACTGACCAACCAAAATCTTCTATTTCTATTCCTCCGACAATTGTAAAGGTTTGAATTATTTTTATCATGTTCCGACGACCACCAGGGCCAAAAAAAAACGGAACCACTTTATTTTATTCAAAATGTGCAGTTATCCCTACACTAAATGGAGAAATCTGGTGGACATTTGACCCTCACACTTATACAAGCTTCTTCCAGAACAATGGGCAACAAGATTTTGGAGTGTCTTGGGGGGGGGGGGGGGGGGGGGGGGGAACGTGTGCTCCTTCAACAAAAAGTTTACTTTAAGGTCAGGTGATATGTTGAATGAGAAGACCTGCTCTGAATCCACATTTCAATGCATCCCAAAAAGATCAGGCCTCTGTAGGCCAACTCTAGTTCAACACTAATTTGGTCAAACCAACTCATTGTGGAACTGGCTTAGTGCCCAGGAGCACAGTAATGCCGACACAGAAAAGGGCCTTCTCCAAACTACCATAGGATTGGAAGCATAATGAAATAAAAATGTACTCATGTATATTCCATATCTTGGAATACAGTAGAGGACACATGCAACATTCATATAAAATGGATTGTTAAAAACATGTACCCCCACTAAAACCCTACTCCCACTGAATTTACTGCTTTCACACCGGGCCAAACAAACAGGAGCTTGTTTCTGTTCTACTGCCTGTAATAAAAACGGTACCTTTTATATAAAAGGTCATCGCACACTTTGAAGTTTTTAATAAAGGAGTTTTAAATTACTACACCATGAGGCTATACTTTCTATTTTCCACGAGTTTGGCATTTATATAGGGAGAAATAATATTTGCCTGGGCTGCGTGGGACTGTTCCCACAAGTGATACTGACCACTCAATTTTTGAGGCACATATCACATGTGTGTAAATCAATGATCCCCTAAGAGAGCTGTCTTAACTGGTCCGACGCAAGTCGGTCCAACTTTGAAAAAGGTTCCTGCACTACTTTGGTCCTACTTCAGCACATTAAATATCACTGAAGTCGGATCAAAGTCTAATCTTTGTCCCAACCATCTGACTTGTGACATCCGACATGGTGATTAAAGCAGTAAAAGGAATTTATGTCACACTGGGATTGTTTTGATTGGACAAAGGTCAAGTCAGACTATCTCAAAGTTGGAGCAAAATCTTATCCAGTTCATTCAAGTAGGATGGACGTAGGACCGATGTTGCAGGGCAAAGTAGGATGACAGTTGTACAACAGTCATGTTGTACCAGTGTGAACCCAGCCTGAGGGTCATTTCGGTCTGGTAAACGGTACATTTTGCTTGTCTTGTCCCAGGTGGAGATGATCAAAACTCAGTGATGTTTCTGCACTGAAGACTTATGGTTAACCACTAAGGCTGCATTCACAACCAGGCCGACAAAACGCCTGTCGCCCGACGCTCGTGCCGCTGGAGGGGAAAATTCCCATGCATGTCTATAGAGATGGTTCACATCTCTGCAACGCCGAACGCCTGTCGCCCGAAAAAAAGTCCCGGACCCTTTTTTTCAGGCGACATTGGCGTTCGGCCATATACATCAATGGGGAGACTTTGTAAAAAAAAAAAAAAAAAAAAAAAAAAAAAAAATGAATTGAAGCGCGGCAAGTAAAGCCGCGTATGCGGCGTTACTTGCCGCCTAGATGTGAATGCAGCCTTAAAGACCAGGCCTATTCTGACACTTCTTTTACATGTAAAAATATGTATTTTGCTAATGGGCATTTTTTTTGTTGTTAGAAAATTACTTCGAACCCCCAAACAATTACATACTTTTTTCAAATAAAAGTGTGGAGGGGTAAAATAGAATAAAAGGGTGGTTGTTGCAGCTTGTTAGGTCACACCGTAATAGCGCATCGGTTTTTCAAATGCAGTTTTTTTGGAACGATGTCAAAACTACGTACATTATATTATCCATAGGCGATGCGTTAAAAGCCTTTACAGGTTACCACTTGGGATTTACACAGGACGTCGGGTGGTGGTACGATCGCAATTTACATACCAACGAGCGATGAATGAGTTCGCCTTTGCTTATGAGCACAGTGACATGGGGTGCTTTAAAATATATATTTTTTTAATTTTATTTGAATTTTATTTTTCAATTTTACACTCTACATTTTTTTTTTTAAATCATTTTTATTGCCATCACAAGGGATGTAAATATTCCTTGTAATAGCAATAAAGCATGACAGTTTCTCTTTACTGAGACATCTGGGGTCTATTCAACTTTTTGCCCGGTCGCTGTACATAAAGGGCTAGGCGCGTGCTCTCTAGTTTTGAGAGCATGTACCTAGAGTGGTTGTATCTGGTGGAGCGGTGACCAGCCCTGGTAACCATGTGTTCAATCGCAGCAATATCAGTTACAGCAGTAAACAAGGCTGTCATTAATGACACCTTGCTTACAACTCTGATTTCTTGGATAAATTACAGTGATAACATGGTACCAGACCAATCAAAGTGGCCCTGTACCATGTGATACTTGTGACCAATCAAAGCATCACAATATTAACCAAAAGTTTCATGAATGAAACCTTTATGCGCAGTGTTCCCGATTGCTTATTACAGTAATGATCACTGTAAAAATAAAATAAAAATACTGATCATCACCCAGAGTACTAGCGTCACCAATTTTTTTTGAAAACACCAACAGAGCAAGTGCAGTGTCACTAATCTGACATTGTACCGCTGTGGAGGTGATCCTGTACAATGACTAACTGCTTTGATATCACTGTATGTCAGTGCCATAGCCATTATCTCTGATAACCACCACAGCAGTATGTCACCAGACCAGTGCTGCCAGTCAGTGTCCCGAATCACTGCCACTCACAGTGTAACTAATCACTGCCACACCAGTCATTGTGTCCCTGACCACTGCAGCAACAGTCATTTTGTCGTTATTCACCGCCATCCCTTTTACATTGTCCCTGATTACCGGTACACCAGTTAGCATCCCTAATTGCCACCATACCATTTACATTGTCCCCAACCACTGCTACGCCAATGCAGTGCTGCCTCTGCCTGCACTAACCCGGGCTTGTTTTTGAGTACGTTTCTGCCTGATGCCAAGACCGATCTTTTGTCTGTTTGCTGACAATGTCTCTGCCTAGGATCCATATCTGCACATACCACTGACTATGTTCCTGTGGGACACCAGTCAAGTGTACACAGCATTACACTTGACACAGAGGGCAGTCATGTACCAGCAGGCTAGTCTTGCTTGGTTTAAAAAAGGAACTGGCACTGCTACACTCTTCCCTGACCACTTGTAGAAAGGTGATTACAGTACATGCGTTACAAAACTGTTTAATTTGTGTCAAACACAAGAGACAATTTTATCATACTCAAAGAGAGTAGCATAAAGTGTTTCAGGGTGTAATTCTAAGTATGCCCATGCTGCGTGTGAGAAAGAGATTAAATTGCTAACTTAAAAATAAAGCCAATCTCCAGCGTTGGTTGCAGTTTAACTATATCATTCTGGCCGAGCTGACCCAAACAAACTATTAACCTAACATGTGTAACCACTGGATTTCCGGTATGTAGCCGATGCTATTGTTGGCCTGAGCGGCACTCATACTTCATACAAAGCTTTGTATTCCATCAATGAATACAAAGCTTCTTCAGATTGGCTGAGTCGGAAAATTGTGACATCAGCCTGCCTTTCTAATTTAGCTAATCCGAAGTTTTACAATGAGAAGGCTTTTGTGGACAGAGGCAATGTTTTTTAACGTTAGCAAGCATGTTGCATGACGCTTCCTCTTTAATATAGAGACATAGGATCTGCATATTGGGATCTGGTTCTGATAAATAAATGGGATTAAGAATTTTTGAGCCCCAGATGGCTGCAAGAATGCCATAATCTGTACGAAGAAATGTTACAAATGCAAAAAATTTAGTTTAAGTCCACTTGCTTGAAATAGAGTTATAATTAGACTGGTGTTAAAACTGGGTCCTGATCTGGTGCAAGGGACCCAAAGACTTACCTGCCATTTTGAATTAGCCCACTTTTGCCTGGTCTCTGCCATAGCTACAAGTGAGGGTATTCTACTGTGAGGAACTCAAAGTTGATTGTGGGAGGATAGGGTAAGCGTGTCCAGAAGGAGTGCATGGTGTGCAAGATTTAGACCTTCATGCAACTAATTCATGTGGTGAAATGGCTAGAAGAAACCTTATAAGGGCTCTGGGTGGAAGAGTCGTTAAAATGTGCGACCGGTCAGTCACCTGAAACTGAGTGGTTTCATTTTAACCTTCAGACACTATCAAAAAACTGGGGGCTCACTGGGTGGAGTATGTGGGAGGTGACCCAGAGGGAGCATGTCCTCAAAAGCTTGCCAGTGTGCAGTCACCCGTAGGTATGCACCTAAACCCCAAGGTGTATGAATGTTGCCTGTGTCCTGTAATGTATAATTAAGACATAACTTAGTATGCTGTAGTATCTACGGTTCAAATGTTGCAGCCATTCCCATTGATAACTGCATGAACGGTCCTGCCAGACTCTTACCTTACCAATCACTCAATGTCTGCCAATCCCTCCACTGGCTTCCAATTGCCCAGCAAATTAAATTCAAAATACTAACATACAAAGCCATTTACAACTCTTCCCCAAGCTACATCAGAAATCATGATACAAACCATCCCCTCTGCTCTTCCCAAGACCTGCTCTCTAGCTCTCATCTCCTCCTTCCATGAACTTCACCTCTCCCATCCTTTGAAACACTCTACCTCAATCTGTCCAGCTATCTCACACTCTGGCCACCTTTAGGTGGTCCCTAAAAACACATCTCTTCAGGGAAGCCTGTCCCACCCCCAACTAACTGAAGTTTTAACTCTTCCATCAACACATCCCCCATAGTTATTACCTTTTGTACCAGCCTATTAGATTGTAAGCTTTTATGAGCCGGGCCCTCTTAACCCTCTTGTATTGTAACTGTACTGTACTGTCCTAACTTATGATATCAATTTTGAATAATACTATTAAACCTTGTTTGGGTAGAGGGGTATATCCACATTTCTAAATAAAAGATGCATTCAAAGGGTCAGTCCATCTTAAATGCCAACTCTCCACCAAGTTTATGGTAGAGATAGTTAAAGTGACACTAAAGCCTGGCTAAAAAAAAATCCATTCAGTATGTATTCTTAACTCTAAAAATCACATTCTATTACTCTAAGCCTCCTCCAAATGCATTTTTGCTGCTGTGATCAGACATTAGAGGGCAGCTATGTGGACCCATGTAGAATGTAGCCACCCTGTAAACTAGGAAGTATGGGATTTGCAGTGTTCATAGAGCAGTGCACATTACCTCAACATGGACTGCTCGTTTCAAATAAACAGTGCTCAGCATAAATGAGTACACCTCAACAGATCTGTAAAATCTTACTTTCCTTTCAGAATCAACATTTTCTACAGGACACTATACTACAAACTACTCCCACAAATACAGGCCATTAATTGCAACCAAGATTTGTTAATCTGCACACACAATAAAGCATTTTTCTAACAAATTCATTCAAGACCCTAGTGCAAAAATGAATACACAGCAGTCTTGGGAGCAAAGCTTAATTTTAGATAACAAAATTCTAATTACCAAGAATTCAAATACAGGCAAGTCTAATTATTCATTAAACATGTGTCCAGCAGACTGCCGATTATAAAAAGAAGTTACTTAACAACCCCTTCCAATTTCCTGCTGTCAGCAACGGCACCACATGGAAGAGAAATGTCACAAGCTCTACAGGAACATCAAAGCTTTACTTATCAGAATACTGTAGCAAAAATGATACAAAAATTTAACAAAGATGGAACTGCAACCATCTCACAGAGACAATCAACATGCCCACGGAAGTTAACATCTTCGACAGGAGCGTGTTCTGATGAGATGGGTTAAAGAAAATCACGATGCAAGTTCACTGCAGTAGCTAAAGTAAAAAGCCAAACTGGGGTGATTGTTTGCCGTGACACAATACAGCGTACACTCCAGAGGAATGGCATGCATGGGTGTCATCCATGAAGGAAGCCTCTCCTAAAGCCAGCCTAGAATTTGCCAGGGTCCATGCTAAAAAATAAGCCTACTGGGACTCTGTACTCTAGTAGAGTAATGAGACCAAGATAAATGTTTTTGGAACCGTTGGATTTAAAACTGTATGGCGTCGTAAAGGTGAGGAATACAAAGAAAAATGCATGGTGCCTACAGTGAAACAGTGATGCCAGTGTCCTTCTGTGGGGCTGCATGAATGTTGCTGTTGTCGGGGAACTGCATTTTATTGATTTATGAATTCACAGATGTACTGCTCTATATTGAAAAAAAAAGGTGCTACCATCACTCTGTGCCCTTTGTTGTCGTGCACTTTCAACACAACAATGATCAAAAACACACATCTAAGGCCACAGTTCTGAAGAAGAACAGGGTGTAAGTGATTCAGTGGCCAAGTAGGTCTCCTGATCTGAACCCAAACACACACCTATGGGGAATTCTAAAGAGACAAGTTGAGCATCACTCTCCATCCAGCATTCAGGCTCTAAAAGTCGTCGTTCTTAACCACTTAAGACCCGGCCAGGTTTTGCGATTCGGCACTGTGTCGATTTAACAGACAATTGCGCGGTCGTGCGATGTGGCTCCCAAAAAAAATTGGCGTCCTTTTTTCCCCACAAATAGAGCTTTCTTTTGGTGGTATTTGATCACCTCTGCGGTTTTTATTTTTCGCGCTATAAACAAAAATAGAGCGACAATTTTGAAAAACATGCAATATTTTTTACTTTTTGCTATAATAAATAACACCCAAAAATATATAAAAAAATATTTTTTTCCTCAGTTTAGGACGATACATATTCTTCTACCTCTTTTTGGTTAAAAAAAAAAAAAAAATCTCAATAAGCTTTTATCTGTTGGTTTGCGCAAAATGTATTCATCGATTGAGTCTCCCTATAAAAGGGATCACGCGATCGATGACGCCACCACAGTGAAGAACTTTACTGCTTACACACGGCTCTCCCCGTTCTTCAGCTCCGGGGACTGATCGCCGGACTCCAGCAACGATCGGGTCCGCGAGTCCCGCGGTGTCGGACCGGGTTGCGGGCGCGCGCCGGCGACCCACGGCTGGGTACTAGTACAGGACGTACCTGTGCCCAGCCGTGCCATTCTGCCGACGTATATGTGCAGGAGGCAGTCCTTAAGTGGTTAAAAGAATGAAAAAGACAGATGTTGCAATATGTCGCCAACTTCATTCCATGCCTAGAAGACTTTGTGCTGTGCTTACAAATCATGGCGTTCATACAAAATAGTAGATGTAGTAATTTTTGTTGTGGGGTGTATTCATTTTTGCATCAACCAATTTTATTAAAACTGAAGATTATGTAATCCAAGTTATACTATTAACCTTACTTTCATGTAACGAGCTATTCAAATGTTCTATAAAACTCAGTGATGTCAACATTTTGGAAATTGTTCCTGTGCTCATTGAGGTATTGATTAAAATGTTACTTTTCAAAAGGGGTGTACTCATTTATGTGGAGTACTGTAAAAGTGAGAGGGAAAGGGGTTTGGGAGATCACAGAGGATGTTAATAGGAGGCAGAAAAATAGTAAGGTCGCTTTAATGCTGCTGTGCTTTGGTTTGACTGCTGTGCAGGTGCAGCACACTGTACCCATGGGTTTCATGTGGGTTACCCATAGTTTCCCCAAGACTTTCTATTACATCCTGTGTTTTTGGTGTTTTCTGAAAGCGCATTAAAAGCAGGTTACATCTTTGGAGCACATATTACCCCGCCAAAGATGCAGGACATAACAGTCAGAAAGTCTATGGGAAACCACGGCTAACCCTGCTGCGAACAAACTGCAGCTCGAAAGCAGCATAAGAACAGGATTTAACACAAGCAATCTTGATCTAATTCAACGTTTAAGTTTCTGAGGCCCTGTAGTTCTCATGTGGATCAGCCTCTACTCCCTTTTGTTATTGTACTTTTATGTATCACATTGTATGATCTTTTTATACGATTAAATATTAAAATATAATTTTGTATTTCGCATTACTACGCTTACTACTGTTGCCTATAAAGCCCCTCCTTGGGGGATTTTGCATTATTCTTATTCATCCGGGGTGTCGGCAACTTCTTTATGGTCACATATCTAGAATGTTACATTCATTTTATTAAGTTTCTGAAATTGAACCACTGGCTTTAGAGCCAATGACGACCAAATTTATCATTGCTGCTCTGGATTGGACAACAGTGGACGAAGCTTGAGCAATGAGCGTCGGCATGGCTGCTTGTAGTCTCCCCCCCCGGGTGAACAATAACAGGGTGACAAACCTAAAGTACAACTGGAAGACATGCATGAACAAGCATTGGGCATTATCCGAATGAAAGTTGCAGATTTAAGATTGAACATCTCTGGATTAACTTTAACACGCTGCAGCTAATATGAAATCTTAGCGATTGTTTTTAGATCTACTTTAATGGAACATGTACAAATGACTTAACACATATAAAATTCAGTTTTACATTTCTTGATGGATATTTAAACCAATTAGTCCATCCCATTCTGAACAAATGTGGAGTATTGCTACAGAGATTACAAATCAATTGGCCTCGCAGCACAAATAGCAATGCTTTATAATGCTACCCAGTGATTTCACCAAATTACTCAGGAAAGGAAAATATTAGAATGTAATCTTGTAGATCAGAATGATTCTCTCGAGATTGTCCCTCTGCCACTGCAACCGAAACCTAAAACGGAATATGTGCTTGGTTGCAGATGCTGATTAAATGTAGTCTTGTAGTTGTCTGGGCAGAGGGGGTGAGTGAATTTTATAATGGGCATGCAGGGGGAAGGAGGGAGAAGCAGTTACCTGTAATGATAGCGGGATCCATCCAGCTGGCCGGGCAGTCCCAGTTCAGGCTGTTTGTTGTGGCAGTGTTGGACGTTGGTGCACTGTGGGTAGCGTTGGAAGGGGAAGAAGCATTGGGGAGCCCACCAAAGTTGATGTTTATGTTGGGCAGGAGGGCCCTAAGACCATCCTGCCATTCCTTCATATTTATACTTTCTATTGAATTGCTGTGGTCTGGTAGATTTATCCAAAATGAAAAGAAATAAAAAAAATAATAAAAAAAAAAAAAAAGATAAAGTTTCCATTAATATTTTTTGCTTAATAATGTGGTTTAAATTTAATCCGTTTTAACTGATTGCAATAGGGTTTTAGGATTTAAAGCGTGTTCTAAAAATAGTCAAAACGCAAAAAACTAAAACAAAAACAGTGATAGAAGTGCAAAGTTCACACACGCTAGGAAACATCCTGGAGTGAAAATGAGAACCATCATGATTCCCTTGAAAAACCTATATGAAGTATTGCAGTTGTGGCAGTAAGGACATGCATATGGTTTAATGATACTGATGGGGCAAGGAGAATAATCCAGACAGTGATGTAGAATTTACAGAAACCTCATTTGAAAACAGGTGAAAAACCTTACTAGCGAGACTAACCCCTATAGCACGCATGGTCAATATCATCTTTCCATGTTCACCAGTGGAAAATGGCAATTTGGCTTGTTATATAAATATAAGGACTAAAGCTGGCCATACACCATAGGCTAATTTTTTTTTTAAAGTTATAAAAAAAAAAATATATATAATATATATATATATATATATATATATATATATATATATATATATTTTCTTTATCCATGATATATAGCGCCAATGGACAAATCAAATCACCCTGCTGGGCTATTGTATTGTCATTGCTATTCTATTGTATTGTCAAAATAACTAAAAAGCAGCTTTATCTGACTGGACGCTCATCTTCGTATGATCTCCTTATGTTTAATCCTATTTTTGCTCATTAAACCAGATATCTTTTAATAACAGATTTCCAATACCCATACCTTTTTGAGGGTAAAGCAACATCTTTGATCTCAGTCTAAATCTCTAAAGTAGATCACTGGAAGACGCATGACGCAGCTTTTGCCTACAGAAGGTTTGGACACTATGCAAAATAATTCCCCCCACCAGAGACTTTACCTCTACACCTGCTCAAGAAGCCCAGAAGTAGCAACCAATGAAACAAAAAGAGGGGAACATCTTTTCTCAGAAAAAAAAAACAGGCACATTTAAAAAAATTAAAAATAATAATAATCCAGGAACGAGATGAGCCGTGTTCCCCAATGAATGAGACCGATCCTTTTCTTCAGTGGTTACTGGAGAAAAGGATTTTGCCAGTGCCCAATCATTCTGTAAAGAGCAGTATAACCTGACGATTCAAAGCTGAAAGTGGTTAAGTCTCATTGATAAATTACTTCTATCCCATGTTTTAGAAAGAGAAGTACAGTACATCAGTTTAAAAATAAAAATAAAAATCTAAAACAACTTCTTGCACAACTCTGAGGTCACCTGACCTCCTTCTGCGATCTAATGAGAGCAGTGGGAGGGGCTGGGATTCCCCTCTGATGTATGCCGGCAAGAAGGTATTTAGAATTGTAATTAAAAAACTGACACTGTACATAATTAATCTTCCTAAAACAGAGGGGAAAGACGTGATTTACATACATAACAGCCACAGAAAAATAGCAGCAGGAGGGTAGGAGATTGGCACTCACAACACAGACTACCAAACTGGCAGGCGGGGGTGGGGGGCAGAAGGGATGATGGAGGGATGTAAATGAACCATGGTATCATGGATCAGCAGCCATAAATTACCATGGTCAGTACACATGGCGGGGGGGGGGGGGGGGGGGGGGGGAGAGACACGGGAACAGGCAGGACCATCCAGATATTTTACAAGAATGGGACACATTACATTTTAGAAGCACTATGCTATAGATCCTGCTTTACAGGAACAGGAGCATGGATCGCTCGTCAGGTTACACTTGAGCAAAGTATGTATGCATATATGAAGGACAGCTGTGGCAGGTGACAATAACTGTAGTCACCACTGCTACAGTGATCACCGTATCTTCCAGGCACTGTGCCCAGCGACTTCCCTTACGCATAGTAACCATTGGGGGCAGTGTCACTCACTTAGCACTGCAGCCATTCACAAAATGCTAATATACAGTGGGGAGAACAAGTATTTAATACAGACGATTTTTGCAGGTTTTCCTACTTAAAAAGCATGTAGAGGTCTGTAATTTTTTTATCATAGGTACTCTTAAACTGTGAGAGACAGAATCTTAAACAAATTTCAGAAAATCACATTGTATGATTTTTAATTAATTTTCATTTTATTTGCATGACATACATATTTAATCACCTACCAACCAGTAAGAATTCCGTTCTCACAGACCTATTTTTTCTTTAACTAGTTGCCGACCGCCCGCCGTCATATTACTGTGGGACGGTGGCACTGCTGCGCGGGAGCAGTTGCTCAGCTGCCAACTAAGTTCTGTTCAGTCAGAGTTAGTGAGGCCTCGGATTAGCAGCAGGAGCTCCACCCGGCGCACGTCTCCCAGGAGTGGGAACGTGTGTGCTATAGCTCCAGGCAGGTGTAGGAGGTAGACAGGCAGGCTAGGTCTCCCAGCCCCCCCCTGCTAGCTTCAGCCCAGCCCCAGCACTGCTCGTCCCCAACCTGGCCTTTCTCCTCCATCACTCCTCCACAGAACTACAGCGGATCAGCTCCCTGGCCCTCTGGCCCCAGGTAAGAAATTGCTGTCGGCCGTCCTTGTCAGGACAGCCGTGGCAAACATTTCATGCCCCCTCGGCTTTCTGCCACCTTTATACTCCTTCCCCTGTGCCCCCATACCATCATCGCTAATCGCGAAATTCTTAGCACACCCGCGCCAGCCTGCTTTGAATCGCGGGGCCGCGATCCAGGCAAGACCGCGGCTTCACCCGCGGCCTACCGCTGCGGCGCTCCCCACACCTCCATGCCTATCCTCCACCCCCTATCCCCCCATACCGCCAACTGAGACACCCACCAACCACCCTCCAGCCAGAAGCCCGCCTTCCTAGGGCATTTCTTTTTTACACCCGCGCCGGCCTGCACTGATTCGCGGGGCCGCGATCTAGGAAAGACCGCGGCTTCACCCGGGGCCTACCGGCGCGGCGCTCCCCACTCCCTGTATCCCCCCAAATCCTCTAGGAATTCCCCATTCCTCATTAAGACAGCCAATCTTTCCCTGGCTTACCTTTGGGGCCCCCGTACTTCCATCCATCCCAGCTGTCTGCTCCAGGCTGCATCCTGCTGCCTGATCAGGCAGCTCTCCTGCTATATTAGCAAGAAGCATACCCCTAACCCCCAGCCACTGCTCCTATTAACACTTGATCCAGGGCTCAACCGATCGCCTTTTCACAGGGGTCAGGAAGGAATTTTTTTACCCCACCGGAGCACATTGGCCTAGCACCGCTAGGGTTTTTTTTGCCTTCCTCTGGACCAAGCCTGGAGAGAGGAATCGGCGAATTCCTCTCCCCATCACCCCGGAAGCCCCCCCCTCCCCGGTGCTTGGCGACCATGGCACATCAGCAATATTCCGCTGAAACCATTTGGAGTTTGAGGCAATCCGCCGCAACACTACCAGCCATCACCAAAAAAGTCATAAAAATTGAGCGTATATGGAGAGTCGATCAACGATCGACTGTCAGGTATTTCAGCCATTCACCCCAACCTAAGCACATATCTTGTGCTTTGATCAATACAAGATCGGCAGTAAAACACCGACTGGAAATCCGTGACCTCATTTTACAATGCGACTTAGATTGCCTCTTTATTACAGAGAGCTGGCTCACAGCCGACTGTAACACCATTCTAGGAGAACTGGTGCCAGAAAACTACCGCATCGTAACGGAAAACAGAATAGGGCAAAGAGGGGGAGGACTGGCGGTAATCCACAAGACGCACCTTGCGGTCACTAAACCAGCCCTTCAAAACCCTCTTCCATTTATGGAAACCCTTACCCTGCAATTGCAAACAAATTCCAAGGAGACTATCCACATTCTTCTCTGCTATAGGCCACCCGGCCCAAAATCGCAGCTGATATCTCCATTAACGGAGTTTGTCTCCTCTTACACCCTCAACAGCAAACATGTTCTGCTGCTCGGGGACTTCAATCTCTGGGCCAACTCCGCGCAAGACCCCATTGCCGACGCCTGTATCGACCACCTGGAAGGACTAGGCCTTCAGCAACTAGTATGTGGGCCCACACATGCTTCTGGTCACACGCTCGATCTTATTTTCAGGCAAGATCTGAAAATAAAAATCTTGGAAAATGAACCATTGCCATGGACAGATCACCATGCAATCAAATTCATTATTTCCGAATTCCCCCCCTTAACAAAAACATCAAACCCAGTGACAACACACTGGACCAGATGTCAGAAGAAGCTCCACTCGGAACTCTTCAAAGCCACGTTAGGGGAAAAAATAAATACAATTCAGCCACACCTAACAGCGGAAGAAACATTAGAGGCCATAAACACCGCGCTATTGCAGTCAGCTGACTTGATAGCGCCGAAACGAAAGACCCAGTTTAGGAAAAATAACTCCAGCTGGTTCAACAACCAGCTGGCGTCACTGAAGCAAGAGCGTAGAAGAGCAGAAGCAGCCTGGAAAAGAAACTCTTCAGATGAGAACCTCTCGATCTACAAGGTAATAACCAGGAAATACTACAAGCAAATCTTCGAAGCCAAGAAAAACTATTTTTCTGAGGCTATCAACGGTGCCCTAAATCGCCCCCGCGAACTCTTCAAGATGGTCACTCAGACCATGAATCCAGGATGCCTTGAAGCCCCCAACTTGGACACACAAGAATTTTGCGATGAGTTATCGGATTGCTTCATTAACAAAATTGAGGCAATCCGGCAAAGCATTCAGCAAAACAATTGCTCTCCCAGCCCCCCCGCAGTTATGTACACACCACCGGCAGCAATTCAACAAAGTTAGGTGAGTTTATGCTGGAACCCATCTCCATTCAGACAACAAAAAATATCATCGGCGCTCTGCGCAACAGCACTGCGCCAAATGATATTATCCCCACCAAACTGCTGAAGGAATGCGCCGACATCCTGGCACCTCCTGTCACGCAACTTATCAACCAATCCTTCAGGGAGGGCATAATGCCCCCCCAGCTGAAGGAGGGCTTTATTCAACCCATTTTGAAGAAAGCCACCCTGGATCCGAAGGATCCACTCAATTGGCGCCCCATAACAGGCCTAAATGTTCTCTCCAAGGTAATGGAGAAAGCAGTGGTACAGCAGCTGCAACAGCATCTAGACACCCACAACCTACTAGACCCATTTCAATCAGGATTCCGTCCCGGACACGGGACGGAAACAGCATTGCTTAAGATTTGGGATGACGTTCTCGAGGCCGCAGACGAAGGAGAATCTTCTCTTCTGGTTCTGCTGGACCTAAGCGCAGCCTTTGATACCGTAGATCACAAGCTATTATTGACTCGGCTGGCTAAAATAGCCAAAGTCGCAGAAAGCGATCTATCCTGGTTCTCCTCTTTTTTGGATAACCGATCGCAAATAGTGAAGTTAGGACCCTTCACTTCTGAACAACGCACATTATCATGCGGGGTCCCTCAAGGATCTCCCCTGTCGCCGATGTTATTCAACATCTATGTGCGTCCTCTTTTTGAAATCATCAGCAGCCAAAAACTGCTATATCACTCTTATGCAGACGACACGCAACTGTACTTCCGCATTTGCAATAAAAAGGATCACCACCTCAATCTAGAGACATGCCTCTCTATGATAGAGGACTGGATGACAAAGAGTTATCTCAAACTCAACGGAGCGAAAACAGAACTTCTTCTGTTTCACGCTAAGCGTAGGAACCAATCGGCAACAACCTGGTTCCCCCCGCCCATTCTGGGCAAAATCATCTCCCCTAGCGCCAAAGTCAAAAGTCTTGGGGTCATCTTTGACTCCGACATGACAATGAACGCACAAATAGGGTCAGTAGTCAGCGGATCTCACCATCTGCTGCGCCTACTACGCAGACTTATTCCTTTCATTCCCAAGAAAGATGTAGCGGTCGTGGTGGGAGCTATTGTAAACTCCAGATTGGACTATGCAAATGCCCTTTACCTCGGACTCCCTAAGTACCAAATTGCTCGTCTTCAAGTCGTTCAAAACACGGCCGCCAGACTTGTGACTGGGAAAAAACCCTGGGAATCAATCTCACCTTCACTGAGATCCCTTCACTGGCTACCAGTTAAAGACAGAATCACCTTTAAAGCTCTCTGTCTAACGCATAGATGTATTCATGGGAATGCTCCCCATTATCTATGCGAAAAGTTAAAAATTCAGAATCCCAATCGTATTCTACGATCCACCAATCAAAATCGGCTTCAGATACCGAAAGCCAGATACAAGTCCAAAGGGGACAGAAGATTCGCTGTCCAAGGTCCCAGGCTATGGAACGCCCTACCAGCCAGCATTCGGCTGGAGGAGAACTACTTGGTCTTCAGGAGAAAGATTAAGACTCACCTCTTTTGATTCCAAAGGAGACAGGAACAACAAGCGCCCAGAGGCGATTTACTTCGCATGTGCTGCGCTATATAAGTTTTTCATTCATTCATTCAATAAGTCTAGGGACCCCCCCCCCCATAAAGGTTTAACCCCATTGATTACCCCCTGTCACCAGTGATCACAATATAAGTGTCACGGGTGACGCAGTTTAGCTAGTTTATTTTTTATAGCATCAAGGCACCCGCCATATTTTTTGCAATAAAGTTTTAACCCTCTGATTGCCCGGCGGGTGATCAAAGTTTGGTTTTAGCGCCAGATAGGGTCTGCGTCGCCCCAGGCAGCGTCAGATTAGTGCCAGTAGCGCTAACACCCATGTACGCACCATACACCCCCCCTTAGTGGTATAGTATCTGAACTGATCGATACCTGATCTGATCTATACTAGCGTCCCCTGCAGTTTAGGGTTCCCAAAAACGCATTGTTAGCGGGATCAGCCCAGATACCTGCTAGCACCTGCGTTTAGCACCTTCGCCCAGCCCAGCCCAACCCAACCAAGTGCAGTATCGATCGATCGATCGATCACTGACACAAAACACATAACTGCAGCGTTCACAGAGTCAGGCCTGATCTCTGCGATCGCTAACAGTTCTTTGGTAGCGTTTGACTGTCGCCAACAGGCCAGGTGCTTTTTTTCCTGTGAATCTTACCACTGTACCCCTAAATTTAGAGCCCAAAATGGCAAATCGAATGTACAGTGGTGAAGAGGCCTACTTGTTTATGAGCCTGTCAGATAGTGATGAGGTCACACATCTGTCAAATTCTAGCTCATACGATCCTGTAGACGACAGTGGCTCCCTGACAGATAGCTCCGACGATGGAGTTGTGGTCCCTGCTAGGGTCCGGCGTACCAGACCCCGATCTTCTGCTGTCGCTGAGGTGCAAGAACCGCAGGGCTCTCGTATAAGGCAGAGTAGTACTAGCGCCGCTATTCCTTCTGGTGAACTGGCAAGCACCAGCGGCCTAGTACATCCTGGACATACATCCAGCACTGCAGTAACACTTGGTGACGTGGCAAGTCCCATAAGTGCAGTTCAAGCTGGCGAGGTGGCAAGCACAAGTAGTGTCCCGTTGCCACCAAGAAGACGACAAAGACAGGCCTGTCGTGCCCATAGTGCCCTTCCTGCTGCATTCGCCAATCCTGATTGGGTCCCCGCCACTTCTGCAGCACCCGTACTTCCCCCATTCACTGGCCAACCCGGAATTCAGGTGGAAACAGTTGATTTTACGCCACTGGATTTTTATTCACTGTTTTTCACGGAAGATCTCTATAGATCTTTTGTGGACCAAAGCAATTTATATGCTGGTCAACACATCGCCGCTAATCCCCAGCTGTCCTTTGCCAGAGACTGGAAGCCAATTACTGTTTCCGAATTTAAGATCTTTCTGGGCCTTACCCTCCTCATGGGCATTACTAAAAAGAGTGAACTGCGATTGTATAGGTCCACGCGCCCAATTCACTATATGCCCATTTTCTCTGCCTCCATGTCCAGGACACGATACGAGCAGATCTTGCGGTTCATGCATTTTAGTGACAATGAACTCTGTCGTCCTCGGGGAGACCCTGGATTTGATCGGCTCTACAAAATTTGGCCCCTCGTAAATCACTTCAACGAATGGTTTGCAGCCTTGTATAATCCCCATTAAGTTGTCTGCGTTGATGAGTCCCTGATTACGTTTTCTGGTCGCTTGTCATTCAAACAATACCTTCCCAGCAAGCGTGCCAGATACGGGGTCAAGATGTATAAGCTCTGTGACAGGGCAACAGGCTATACATTTAGCTTTATGGTTTACGAGGGAAAAGACAGTCACGTAGATCTGGAGAATTGCCCTGATTACATAGGGAGCGCTGGTAGGATAGTCTGGGAATTGGTGTCACCCTTATTCGGAAAGGGGTACCACTTGTATGTGGACAATTATTACACGAGCGTGCCACTTTTTAGTCATCTTTTTGATTATGGAATTGGCGCATGTGGCACCATGCGACCTAATCGCCGGGGCTTCCCCCAACGGCTTGTAGAATCCCGTCTTAGTTGGGGGGAGAGAGCCTGCTTACAGTGTAATAATTTGTTAGCAGTGAAGTGGAGGGATTCACGGAATGTTTTCGTTCTGTCCACGCTTCACGCAGACACGGCAGTCCAAATTCCTACGGCGACTGGTGTTGTGGAGAAACCCCTCTGTATCCACGAGTACAACCTTAACATGTTGACCAGTTGTTGACGCCGTACCTAATTACTCGTAAGGCCCGACGCTGGTACAAAAAAGTATCTGTTTATTTGTTTCAATTGGCTTTGCTGAACGCTCATGTGCTATACAGAGCTTCAGGACGGACTGGATCCTTCCTAAAATTCCAGGAAGAGATCGCCGAAGCCCTTCTGTTTCCAGACAGTGCTTTGCCCCACCTTCCCAACGCAAATGCAGTGAGCCGGCTGTATGAGAGGCATTTTCCTTTTATCCTCTCTGGTACCCCTGCCCAAAAAACCTGCCAAAAAAAATGTGTCTGCAGCAAACTCGGATTTAGGCGTGACACCCGCTTTTATTGTCCCGACTGTCCTGACCAACCGGGTCTCTGCATTGGTGAATGTTTTAAACGCTACCACACACTAGTTGAGTATTAGCGTAGGGTATGGCACCACACAGTCCTAGGCACACTAACACAGGGCTTCGGAAGATGCGATGGCCATCACATTTTGAGAGACCATAATCTGCAATGCTCAGTTTACAGTTTTTATAAAAGTGAAAAAAGTTGGAAAAAAAAATCAAAAAAACTCACACAAAAACACAAAAAAATATAAAATCCAAAAATAGTTGTGGTTGTATTTTTCTCCTCTCTTTGTTGTTCTCTTATGTTCACTCTCTACTGTCCACTCACTATTGTTCTATATCTATTCTCTCTATTTTTATAATTTTTTTTATAGCATTTGCTTTGCAGGTATGGTATGTTATACTGTAATGTTTGTTTTATTATTAACCATCATTTGCTTAGCAGGTACGTCATTCAGTTGCATCGCGGATTTATTTAGCGTGACAGCAACAGCGTTTGCTCCCACGATATATAAAGCCACGACTCCAACACTGTGGGAGGTGATTTCACCACCACAGTTAAAAAAAGAGCATATATGCCGAAGCATGGGGGCATTAGGGGCGGAGGAGCGATTTTGCTCCTAATGCCGCATACATACGATCGAAATTCCGTCGGAAGCTTGCCCGTGGAAAAGTTCAACCGTGTGTACGCGGCATAACTTTTTTTAAAGGGAGGATGCCCCCATGCTTCGGCATATATATTTTTTAGGCACAGGTTGCGTTAATTTATTTTTTACTGTTTTTTAATTTTTTGGTATTTGCTTTGCAGGTTTGGTATGGTAAGATCTTACTGTTAAAATGTAATGTTACTTTGTTTTAATGTTAACCATCATTTGCTTAGCAGGTACGCCATTCAGTTGCATCGCGGATTTATTTAGCGTGACAGCAACAGCGGTTGCTCCCACGATATTTAAAGCCGCGACTCAAACACTGTGTGAGGTGATTTCACCACCACAGTTAAAAAAAGAGCATATATGCCGAAGCATGGGGCATTAGGGGCAGAGGAGCGATTTTGCTCCTAATGCCGCGTACATACGATCGAAATTCCGTCGGAAGCTTGCCCGTGGAAAATTCCGACCGTGTGTATGCGCCATAACTTTTTATGCGGCGTACATACATGTGTGAGCGGCATAACTTTTTTGCGGGAGGATGCCCCCATGCTTCGGCATATATAACTGGTGCATGCATTACCCATCATTAGAAGTGGGTGGATGAAGGGAGGTATTCTAATGGTGGGCATACCCACCGATCAATCTTTTTTTTTCGTTCAGACAGCATGAAAAAAAAAAAGAAGGATTACAAATACATGTCCAACAAGAACCATCAACGTATGGTATGTTGCTGGACTTTGAATGGTTATACTAGAATGATGCCTGCGGGTTTAGGTATCATTCTTTTCAGTCAGCGGTCGGCTTTCACGTAAAAGCAATTCTAGTGGCTAATTAGACTGCTTTTACAAGCAGTGGTAAGGAATGTCCCCTTCCCGGATATAGACCGCGCCATTGGGAAAGTGGGAAAACATTTTATCACACCGATCTTGGTGTGGTCAGATGCTTTGAGGGCAGAGGAGAGACCTAGGGTCTAATAGACCCCAATTTTTTCAAAAAAAGAGTACCTGTCACCAGTGTTGGTCATCTTACTTTAAAAAAGTAATTAGTTACAGTTACAAATTACTTCTCCGAAAAAGTAATTGCGTTAGTGACTCAGTTACTACATTGAAAAAGTAATTAGTTACTCAGCAAAGTAACTGAATTTTTTTGTAATATTCTACAATGCTTTGTTGAGAAGCAGATGACGGGCGCTTGCCAGGGAGCAGTGAGTTAATACTCCAAGGCAAAAGAATGCCAGATCCTCGAGAGAAGAAAACCGGAAACAAATGGTGATCTCGTGTATATCCCAGCCTAGGTGCATCCGTCCCACCATGTATGTGCAGCTAATAGGACTTAAAACCCTTATCCATCTGCTACATATAACATCCAAATTATAAGCTGGATTAAAATGTATGTTTATAATATACATTCCCTTGACGTTTACAGAGTCTCGAATTTAAAATCTTATATTAGGCTTTATTCGAATTTTCTATAGTTTATTGTTTATTTTATTTATCTTATATAAGCTTTATTAGATGCAAGGGATCTGGAATGGGGATGTCAGATTTTTCTTTGTTGTCCGATGAAGAGATGAAATCACTGACCATAAATAACCTGCTGATCATTGGTCTGTATAGGTGTCCTGCACTTAACATGTTGACCACTAGATGTCGCTGTGTACACTGTGTTGTATAGGGAACGTTTGTTCTGTGGAACATTTTGTTCCGGCCATGTGTTCCCCGGATCATTGATCAGGTTGCGCACACAGTGTGTGTGATCGATGTGAGTTGTTTCCCGGTGATAGGTCAGTGTGAGGCGGGTGGGGCTCATTGTATCCAGGGCTCCTTGCGATTGGGAGTTTTCAGACCGCTGTGACAGGCCATCACAGCGGTCACATGATTCTAAAGCGGAGTTCCACCCATATTTATGTTCACAGCGCCGGCAGAAGCAATTACTCTGCTGCCATCTAGTGGCGGTAGATGTAATTGCGGTAATGCCACCCAAGTAATGGGAACTGCGCTACCGTGAGGGGAAGAGTAATCGGGTAGATTACTCGTTACCCTCAAAAGGGGCTGCGTTAGGTAACTGCGTTTATTGTAACTCCGTTACTTACAACACTGCCTGTCACTAACTATTGCTATCAAAGCGGATATTTACATGCCATAAGATAACAATAAAAATTATAAAAAAATAAATAAAAAAGTAAGGAACAGTTAAAAATAAAATAAAAAAAGCAAAATAATAATAATAAAAAAAAAAGCATCCCTGTCCCCCCCTGCTCTTGCGCAAAGGCGAACGCAAGCGTCGGTCTGGAGTCATATGTAAACAGCAATTGTACCATGCATGTGAGGTATCGCCGAGAAGGGCAGATCGAGGGCAGTAATTTTAGCAGTAGACCTCCTCTGTAAATCTAATGTGGTAACCTGTAGAGGCTTTTAAAAATGTATGTAGTTTGTCGTCACTGCGCATTTGTGCTCAATTTTAAAGCATGTCGTGTTTGGTATCTATGTACTCGGCCTAAGATCATCTTTTTTATTTTGTCAAACATTTGGGCAATTTAGTGTGTTTTAGTGCAATAAAATAAAAAAATATGTATTTTTGGCCAAAAAAATGCGTTTGAAAAATCGCTGCGCAAATACTGGGTGGAAAAAAAAAATGCAATACCCACCATTTTAATCTGTAGGGCCTTTGCTTTAAAATAATATATAATGTTTGGGGGTTCAACGCAGTTTTCTTGCAAAAAAAATAAATAAGTCTTCATGTAAACAAAAAGTGTCTGAAAGGACTTTGGGCCAGATTCAGAGACCCGTAACTCCTGTCTAACTGGTGTTAGACTGGAGTACTTTCGAATTACGTGTGTTTTTTAGCTAGTCTGAAATCTCAAACCATGAAAAGACGGCTGCGGGCTTCAATTCGACTGGATTACGTGTTCGTACGCCTTTGGATCTACGCTGCAATAAAATTGCGGCCACTGGGTGGACTTCCGTCGTTTTCCGCGTCGGGGGATGCTAATGAGCTTTTGCCGGCAATCCCCGAAATTACGATCTTCAATCGCAATCTCTTACGGCATCTTTAGTCATCTTTTTTTTGCGTAACACTATACCAGCTTTTTGCTGGTCTAATATTAGACAGCCCATGTTAGGTATGGCCGTCGTTCCCGCGTCGAATTTCAACGTTTTCCGACGTCTTTTATTATTTTTTACGTAAGTCGTCCGGGAATAGGAATGTCCGTAAACGACGCTACTCAAACAAAAAATGACTTAACGACGTGATTTCGCGCAATGCACGGCGGGAAATTTCTGAACGGAGCATGCGCAGTTCGATCGCCGCGGGGACGTGCCCAATTTAAATGCTTCACGCCCCCTAATCGCGTATTTCGATTACGCGGCGAGAAATAGACTACGCCGCCGTATCGTACGGGCAAAAATCTACCAGAATTCGATGTAGAGCCTGGTAAAATACGGTAGCGTAGAGTATTTCGATTACGCTGCGCAAATTTACGTGTACCTGAATCTGGCCCTTTGTCTTCAAGTGGTTAGAAGAGTGAGTGATGTGTAATATAAGCTTCTAAATGTTGTGCATATAATGCCAGGACATTTCAAAACCCCCCCAAATGACCCCATTTTGGAAAGTAGACACCCCAAGCTATTTGATGAGAGGCATATCGAGTCCATGGAATATTTTATATTTTGACACAAGTTGTGGGAAAGAGAATTATTATTATTATTTTTTTTGCAAAAAGTTGTCACTAAATTATATATTGCTCAAACATGCCATGGGCATATGTGGAATTACACCCCAAAATACATTCTGCTGCTTCTCCTGAGTACAGGGATACCACATGTGTGAGACTTTTTGGGAGCCTAGCCGTATACGGGACCCCAAAAACCAATCACCGCCTTCAGGCTTTCTAAGGGTGTACATTTTTGATTTCACTCCTCACTGTCTATCACGGTTTCTGAGGCCATGGAATGCCCAGATGGCACAAAAACCCCCCAAATGACCCCATTTTGGAAAGTAGACACCCCAACCTATTTGCTGAGAGGTTTGGCGAGTATTTTGCAGATCTTGCTTTTTGTCACAAAGATTTGAAAAAAAAAAAAAAAAAAAAAATATCCATCTTCATTTTCAAAAATAAATGAGCGCTGTAAAATACTTACCATGCCTCTCAGCAAATAGCTTGGGGTGTCTACTTTCCAAAATGGGGTCATTTGTGGGGGTTTAGTGTCATCTGGGAATTCCATGGCCTCCGAAACTGTGATAGGCAGTGAGGAGTGAAATCAAAAATTTGCACCCTTAGAAATCCTGAAGGCAGTGCTTGGTTTTCAGGGTCCCGTAAGCGGCTAGGCTCCCAAAAGTTCACTCACATGTGGTATCCCCGTACTCAGGAGAAGCAGTAGAATGTATTTTGGGGTGTAATTCCACATATGCCCATGGCATGTGTGAGCAATATATCATTTAGTGGCAACTTTGTGCAAAAAAAAAAAAAGTTTGTCATATTCCAGCAACTGGCGGCAAAATATAAAATATTCCATGAACTCAACATGCCTCTCAGAAAATAGCTTGGGGTGTCTAGTTTCCAAAATGGGGTCATTTGGGGGGGTTGTGTGCCATCTTGGCATTTTATGGCCTTCAAAACTGTCATAGGTAGCGATAGGTAGTGAGAAGTGAAATTAAAAATGTATGCCCTTAGAAAGCCTGAAGGCGGTGATTGGTTTTCAGGGTCCCGTATGCGGCTAGGCTCCCAAAAAGTCCCACACATGTGGTATCCCCGTACTCAGGAGAAGCAGCAGAATGTATTTTGGGGTGCAATTCCACATATAACCATGGCATGTGTGAGCAATATATCATTTAGTTCCAACTTTTTGTATTTCTTTTTTTTTTTGACATTATTCAATCACTTGGTACAAAAAAAAAATATTCAGTGGGCTCAACATGCCCCTCAGCAATTTCCTTGGGCTGTCTATTTTCCAAAATGGGGTCATTTGGGGGGGTTTTGTACCGCCCTGCCATTTTAGTACCTAAAGAAATGACATAGGCAGTCACAAATTAAAAGCCGTGCAAATTCCAGAAAATGTACCCTAGTTTGTAGACGCTATAACTTTTGCGCAAACCAATAAATATACGCTTATTGGCATTTTTTTACTAAAGACATGTGGCTGAATACATTTTGGCGTAAATGTTTGACTAAAATTTCGTTTATTCGATTTTTTTTATAACAAAAATTAGAAAATATTTTTTTAAATTTTCGGTCTTTTTCCGTTTATAACGCTAAAAATTAAAAAAAGAGGCAATCAAATACCATGAAAAGAAAGCTCTATTTGTTGGAAAAATAGGATGCAAATTTTGTTTGGGTGCGACATTGTATGGCCGCGCAATTACCAGTTAAAGCAGAGCAGTTCCAAATTGTAAAAACACCTCTGGTCTTTAGGCTGACAAATGGTCCGGGGGGAAAGTGGTTAAGAAGCCCTCCTGTTCTCCACTCATTACCTGTATTGACTGCACCTGTTTGAACTCATTAACCATATAAAAGACACCTGTCCACACAAACAGACTCCAACCTCTCCACAATGGCCAAGACCAGAGAGCTGTGTAAGCACATCAGGGATAAAATTGTAGACCTGGACAAGGCTGGGATGGGCTACAGAACAACAGTAAAGCAGCTTGGTGAGAAGGCAACAACTGTTGGCGCAATTATTAAAAAATGGAAGAAGTTCAAGATGACGGTCAATCTTCCCCACCTGGGGCTCCATGCAAGATCTCACCTCGTTGGGCATCATTGATCATGCGGAAGGTGAGGGATCAGCCCAGAATTACATGGCAGGACCTGATCAATGACCTGAAGAGAGCCGGGACCACAGTCTCAAAGAAACACATTAGTAACACTACGTGGGCATGGATTAAAATCCTGCAGCGCACGCAAGGTCCCCCTGCTAAAACTACCGCATGTCCAGGCCCGTCTGAAGTCTGCCAATAACCATCTGGATGATCCAGAGAAGGAATGGGAGAAGGCCATGTGGTCTGATGACAAAAAAAGAGCTTTTTGGTCTAAACTCCACTCGCTGTGTTTGGAA
This sequence comes from Rana kukunoris, assembly GCA_029574335.1. Lineage (NCBI taxonomy): Eukaryota > Metazoa > Chordata > Amphibia > Anura > Ranidae > Rana > Rana kukunoris. Next base: position 435,202,456 of record CM056051.1, read on the forward strand.
GGAGGAGTACAACCTCAAAAACACCATCCCAACCGTGAAGCATGGAGGTGGAAACATTCTTTGGGGATGCTTTTCTGCAAAGGGGACAGGACGACTGCACCATATGGAGGGGAGGATAGGTGGGGCCATGTATCACGAGATCTTGGCCAACATTCTCCTTCCCTCAGTAAGAGCAATAAAGATGGGTTGTGGCTGGGTCTTCCAGCATAACGACACAAAAAAACAGACAAGGCAACTAAGGAGTGGCTCCATAAGAAGCATCTCAAGGTCCTGGTGTGGCCTAGCCAGTCTCCATACCTGAACCCAATAGGAAATCTTTGGAGGAAGCTGAAACTCCATATTGCCCAGCGATAGCCCCAAAGCCTGAAGGATATGGAGAAGCTCTGTATGGAGGAATGGGCCAAAATCCCTACCAAATATTAAGTTCTTCTTTTCTGATGTATCAAATACTTATGCAATAAAATGCTAATTAGTTACTTAAAAATCATGCAATGTGATTTTATGGATTTTTGTTTTAGATTCCGTCTCTCGCAGTTGAAGAGTACCTATGATAAAAATTATAGACCTCTACGTGCTTTGTAAGTAGGAAAACCAGCAAAATTGGCAGTGTATCAAATACACACCCATACTATATATGTATACAGTGCCTTGCGAAAGTATTCGGCCCCTTGAACTTTGCGACCTTTTTCCACATTTCAGGCTTCAAACAAAGATATAAAACTGTAATTTTTTGTGAAGAATCAACAAGTGGGACACAATCATGAAGTGGAACGAAATTTATTGGATATTTCAAACTTTAACAAATAAAAAACGGAAAAATTGGGCACGCAAAATTATTCAGCCCCCTTAAGTTAATACTTTGTAGCGACACCTTTTGCTGCGATTACAGCTGTAAGTCGCTTGGGGCATGTCTCTATCAGTTTTTCACATCAAGAAACTGAAATTTTTGCCCATTCCTCCTCAAAAAACAGCTCGAGCTCAGTGAGGTTGGATGGAGAGTGTTTGTGAACAGAAGTTTTCAGTTCTTTCCACAGATTCTCGATTGGATTCAGGTCTGGACTTTGACTTGGCCATTCTAACACCAGGATATGTTTATTTGTGAACCATGCCATTGTAGATTTTGCTTTATGTTTTGGATCATTGTCTTGTTGGAAGACAAATCTCTGTCCCAGTCTCAGGTCTTTTGCAGACTCCATCAGGTTTTCTTCCAGAATGGTCTTGTATTTGGCTCCATCCATCTTCCCATCAATTTTAACCATCTTCCCTGTCCCTGCTGAAGAAAAGCACGCCCAAACCATGATGCTGCCACCACCATGTTTGACAGTGGGGATGGTGTGTTCAGGGTGATGAGCTGTGTTGCTTTTACGCCAAACATAACGTGTTGCATTGTTGCCAAAAAGTTAGATTTTGGTTTCATCTGACCAGAGCACCTTCTTCCACATGTTTAGTGTGTCTCCCAGGTGGCTTGTAGCAAATTTTAAACGACACTTTTTATGGATAACTTTAAGAAATGGCTTTCTTCTTGCCACTCTTCCATAAAGGCCAGATTTGTGCAGTATACGGCTGATTGTCCGAATGGCCAAGTCAAAGTCCAGACCTGAATCCAATCGAGAATCTGTGGAAAGAACTGAAAACTGCTGTTCACAAACGCTCTCCATCCAACCCCACTGAGCTCGATCTGTTTTGCAAGGAGGAATGGGCAATTTCAGTCTCTCGATGTGAAAAACTGATAGAGACATACGCCAAGCGACTTGCAGCTGTAATCGCAGCAAAAAGTGGCGCTACAAAGTATTAACTTAAGGGGGCTGAATAATTTATAATATATATATATATATATATATATATATATACACATACATATATATATATATATATATACATATATATATATATATATACATACACACACACACACATATATAGCAGGTAAAGAAGTATTAAACACCTCACCATTTTTCTAGGTGAATATATTTCTAAAGGTGCCCCATTGACATGAAATTTTCACCACATGTCGGGAACAACCCACGCAATTCAAACATACAAAGAAAACAAATACAGTCAGAAATTAAGTTATGTGTAAAAAAAAAACGTAATGCCACAGGGAAAAAGTATTGAAGAAAGAAAGGGCGGTGCAAAAAAGGCATAAAAAGCCAAGACGCCAGCTGAAATCTATCAGAAATTAGAAAAACAATCCTGTTCCTTGACAGTGCAAATTAATATCAGCTGGTTCAGTCTCAACTGAAGGCCTCCTATAGGTGTCTCATTACCAAGGTCTCGCACAAGAACAGGTGGGAACAGCATGGCGTGGGGCAGATTTTTCAGCATATGGTACTGGTAAACTTCATATCATTGAAGGAAGGATGAATGGAAAAATGTACCAAGCCATTCTTGATAAAAATCTACTGCCATCTACCAGGATGAAGATGAAACAAGGGTGGACATTTCAGCAAGACAATGATCCCAAACACAAAAGGCAAGGAATCTTAATTGGTTTCATAGAAAGAGAATAACGCTGCTAGAATGGCCCAGCCAATCACCAGACCAGCAGTCAACAGAAAATCTATGGAAAGAACTAAAGATCAGTGTTCATAAAAGAGGCCCACGGAACCTTCAAGATTTGAAGACTGTTTGTGTGGAAGAATCGGCCAAAATCACATCTGAACAACGCATGTGACTAGTTTCTCCATACAGAAGGCATCTTGACACAGTCATCAACAAAGAATTTTGTACAAAGTATTAAATCAATTTCAGTTAGCGTGTTTAATATTTTTTCTGTGTTATTCCATTTAATTACACATAACTTATTTTCAGAACTTATTTGTTTTGGTTTCTTTGAATGTATGGATCGCATGGGCAGTTACCAATATATGATGAAACTTTCAAGTCAATCACACCTTTATAAATACAGTAAAACCTTGGTTTGAGAGCATTTTGCAAGACAATCAAAATGTTTTAATAGCATTTGACTTGATATACAAGCGATGCCTTGATATACAAGTAGTGTCATATCAACTAAGAATAAAGAGAAGAGAGGCTCCTCTAAGCGTAGCAATAGGGTTAAATTTAATGAAGGTGCAACATATTATTAAGAGAGGCACTACCTCTCTTCTCTTTTAGGCCCCTTTCACATGGACGGACCGTTCAGGTCTGCCTGTCAGTTTTGACAACGGACCTGAACAGGAGCTCCATGCATCCCTATGGAGCGTCGGATGTCAGCGGAGACATGTCCGCTGACATCCGATCCGATAAAAACAGACGTATGGGGGCACGTCCCCATGCGTCCATGGCGGATCAGGTAAGATCTGATGAAAACTGACATGCTGTCCGTTTTCATCAGATCGCTCCATAAGGGACAGCGGCGGCCGACAAGCCCCTCCCTGCGCAGTGAGCAGAGAGGAGCTTGTCATCCGTTGGCTCAGCAGAGATCTGCGGACAGATCTCCCGCTGTAGCGACAGAGTCCACCTCATGTGGAAGGGGCCTACTACTCTATAGCTCCTGCTGGATTTTTACTTGTAATTCCCTTGTTGAGGCTTCCATTTGTGGATGGACATTTTATGGTTACACAACCTGGTCACATTGCTATAATCTTTTTATAAAAAAATGATAAACTGAAAGACTTGTGAATAAATGGCCATGGAACGAATCATTTAACCACTTCAATACCCGCCCATATACAATTGACAGCCAGAGATGGGATCTACCATCCTAAGTGGCCGTCAATTGACGGCCTGGGCTTTGCGGGTGGATATCTGAATGATACCTGCAGCCAGAGGCATCATCCAGATATCCTCTTCTTCAGCCGGTGATTCTGCATGACATAAGAACGATCATAGCGGCGGTTCCGCCGATTGATCGTTCTTACAGGCCGCGGGAGGGGACATCCCCCCTCCCGCCGCCATCCGGTGCTTCTCCGTGCTCTCCCGTGCCTTCGGGGGCCCGGAGAACGAATCGTCGGCAGAAGCATAGAGATGACTGGTGACCAGATGGTCACCAGTCATCTCTATGACCGTCGGAGGACCCGGGCGCGATGTGATGACGTCACGCCCGGGTCCCCGTAAGTAAACAAAGCCGCGATTGCGGCTGTAAGCAACCATTCACGAGATCGGTGAATTTTTTTTCACCGATCTCATGGTTTCCAGCCTGGAGGAGAGATGTGAGGTCTTATTGACCCCACATCTCTCCTTAACCACTTAAGGACCCCCGCACGCACATTTACGGCCACAACATGGCTCGTACAGGCACAAGGGCGTAAATTTACGTCCTCGCCTTCGTGCGGTTCGGGGGTCCCATCGGGACCCCCTCCGCAGCGTGCAGCGGTCCCCCTGGCTCTGGGAGCGATCGCCGACGAGCGGGCGGATGTCCGTGTTTTCCGCCCCCCCCCGCGATCGCTCCCAGCCAATGGGAGCGCTCCCCCTTCGTGTCAGTTCCTCCTCCTGTGTTTACACAGGAAGGAGGAAATGATGTCACCTCTCATCGCAGCGGTGTTTCCCACCGCTGCTGATGAGAGAAGACATCCACAGTAAGTGTGCACCAACACAACACTGACACACACACACACACACATAGGCACATTAACCCCTTGTGATCGCCCCCCCCCCCCACCCCCCTGTCACAGTGTCACTGAATGCAGTGATCTAATCACTGCATTTAGTGTCAGTGTGACAGGCAGTGTAAAAGTCAGTTAGTGTTAGGTCCAGGATAGCCCCCCCACCCCCCCCTAATAAAGTTTTAACCCCCTGATCACTGCCCTAGTTAACCCTTTCACTCCCTATTGCCAGCATCACTAAGCGATCATTTTTCTGATCGCTGTTTTAGTGTCGCTGTTCCCGCTAGGTAGCTATTTTTTTTATTGCGATTTTTTTTTTACTAAAGACATGTGGCTGAATTAATTTTGGCCTAAATGTTTGACTAAAATTTAGTTTATTTGATTTTTTTTATAACAAAAAGTAAAAAAATAGTGATTTTTTTCAAAATTGTCGCTCTATTTTAGTTTATAGCGCAAAAAATAAAAATCGCAGAGGCGATCAAATACCACCGAAAGAAAGCTCTATTTGTGGGAAGAAAAGGACGCAAATTTTGTTTGGGAGCCATGTCGCACGACCGCGCAATTGTCTGTTAAAGCGACGCAGCGCCGAATTGTAAAAACACCTTGGGTCATTTAGCAGCGTATGTGTCTGGGTCTTAAGTGGTTAAAGAGGACCTGTCACACACATTTCCTTTTACAAGGGATGTTTACATTCCTTGTAATAGGAATAAAAGTGTAAAAAAAAAAAAAAAAAAAAAAAATTGAAAAAAAGTGTAAAAAGAAAAAAAAAATAAGTAAAAAAGAAAAAGAAAAAAAAAGAAATAATTAAAACGCCCCTGTCCCTGATAGTTCGTGTGCAGAAGCGAACGCACACACAAGTCCCGCCGACATATGTAAACGCCGTTTAAACCACATAAGTGAGGTATCACCGGGTGCGTTAGAGTGCCAGCAACAAATCTAGCACTAGATCTCCTCTCTAAATCTAAACTGGTAACCTGTAAAAAAAAATAAAGCGTTGCCTATGGAGATTTTTAAGTACCAAAGTTTGGCGCCATTCCATGAGTGTGCGCATAATTAAAGCATGACATGTTGGGTATCTATTTACTCGGTGTAACATAATCTTTCACATAATACAAAAAAATTGGGCTAACTTTACTGTTTTGTTATTTTTTTAATTCATGAAACAATTTTTTTTACAAAAAAAAAGGCGTTTGAAAAATGATTGCGTAAATACTGTGCGAGATAAAACGTTACAATGACCGTCGTTTTATTCCCTGCTAAAAAAACATATATAATGTTTGGGGGTACTGTGTAATTTTCTAGCAAAAGAATGATAATTATTACATGTAGGAGAGAAGTGTCAGAATAGGCCCGGTATGGAGGTGGTATAAAAGCCCGGTATTGAAGTGGTTAAGTTTCCATTATTTCTTATGGGGACATTTGCTTTGAGATACAAGTGCTTTGGATTCCAAGCATGCTTCTGGAACAAATTATGCTTGCAATCCAAGGTTTTACTGTATATTTACCTAGAAAAATGGTGACATGTTAAATACTTATTTTACCTGCTGTGGGTGTGTGTGTGTGTGTGTGTGTGTGTGTGTGTGTGTGTGTGTGTAATCTCAATCCTGTTTAAAGAACACCTTTTATTCACTGAAAAAAATGCAATGCTTTCAGAAAATGGTGGCGGTGGACTGCGCAGGCGCAATCTCATCTGTCAGTGTGGTTCCAGCTAATGATCTGGTTCTGCGCAGGCGCAGTCCTTCCCGACGGAAACCTCTGAACCTCGGCGACGCTCGGCCTCCTGGCTCTTTTTTTAACATCCTCCAATCCACGGGGATGTTAAAGAATGAGCCTGGATGCCGCCTGAGGTTCGGAGATTTCCGTCGGGAAGGATTGCGCCTGCGCAGTCCTTGAAGGAACCTGCTCGTTGAGGGAACAAGCCTGACAAGTCACCGGCACCAAGTGAGTGACCCCTTGTGGTCGCTATGCAGAAGAGGAGCCGCTCGGCTTAGGATACAGAAGACTGCAGCGATCACCAATAGCAATGACTACTACATCGGTTGCTACCTTCCACAGCTGTCACTTCAGTTTCAAGACTTCTTGTGTCCCTCAAAAAGAAAAGGGTTTGACAGAGTACAAAATTCCATTTATGACACAGCACTTTAACTTCAAATTTCAGTGCACGGAATGTTGAAAAACGCAGACAAGGCACCCAAAAGAAAACAAAAAAGTTCTTTAAACGAGATGCTAGACATTATGTCCATAGCTGGCATCCACTGAGGCAGTCACTGGATGGAGAACCAGGTAGTAATATTTAAACCTAGGAAAGCAAAGCCTGGTGTCAAACCTCATAACACAGCCTAGGTTCTGTAACAGGTGTAGAGGCCTGCCCATTAGAGGGAGGTTGTGGCCTCTTGTTTTGCATAGGATTCAAACCCACTGTAGGCATAAGTATACGCATGTTTTGAAGACACTGGAGCAATAAGATTTTTTGTTGCCTTACCTTTTTGTGAGACTTTTTACATCTTTCTTTGATCATGGCATATTTTTAACAAATTTGCAGCTTCCCAATGATGCTATAGCAGGGTAAAGGCATCATTGCAGGCCTGAGTAAGACTTTTGCTAGCTATATATTGAAAAGCATACCCGTAGGTTTGCTCGAGATAATAATGTTTTTACCTTAACAACTTAAAAAGGACCCCTTCACGCCGATCTACGTCGGCAAAAGGGCACAAGCACGTACCTGTATGTGTCTCTTTAAGGCCCAGCCGTGGGGTCGTGAACGCTCCGCTGGTGCGCTCGCGTCCCGGTCCGAAGCTCCGTGACCGCGGACCCGTTCGCCGCCGGTGTCCCGCGATCGGTCACTGGGGCTGAAGAGCGGGAAGAGGTGTGTTTAAACACAGCTTCCCGGTTCTTCATTGTGGCAATGTCAGTGATCGTCTGTTCCCCGATATAGGTAAAGACGATCACCGACGTCACACGTCCAGCCCTGCCCCCCTACAGTTAGTAACACATGAGGTCACACTTAACCCCTTCAACGCCCCCTAGTGGTTAACTCCTAAAACTGCAATTGTCATTTTCACAGTAAACAATGCATTTTTATAGCACTTTTCGCTGTGAAAATGACAACGTCCCAAAAGTGTGTCAAAATTGTCCGATGTGTCCGCCATAATGTCACAGTCACACAAAAAAAAAAAATTAGTCATTGGTAGTAAAAAAAAACAACAAATATATTAGTAAAAATGCCATAAAACTATCCCCCTTCTTGTAAACACTATACATTTTGCGCAAACCAATCGATAAACGCTCATTGCGATTTTTACCAAAAATAGGTAGAAGAATACGTATCGGCCTAAACTAAGGAAACATTTTTTTTTTATATCTTCTTTGGGGATATTTATTTTAGCAAAAAGTAAAAAAATATTGCATTTTTTTTCAAAATTGTCGCTCTATTTTTGTTTATAGCGCAAAAAATAAAAACCGCAGAGGTGATCAAATACCACCAAAAGAAAGCGCTATTTGTGGGGGGGGGGGGGGGGGAAGGGAGCCAAGTCGCACGACCGCACAATTGTCAGTTAAAGCGACGCAGTGCCGAATCGCAAAAAGGGGCAAGGTCCTTAACCTGCATAATGGTCCAGGTCTTAAGTGGTTAAGACATGCTAGGCTTTCCATAACTCCATCTTAGAAGGTCATTATGCTTCTATAATTGTTTAAGGGGCAGAGACCATGCGATTTACAAGCTCGGGGATGAATGCTGGTATTCACTCTTCAGATGATACAAAAGGCATATGGGAGCCTTAATCATAGCACACTGTTATTGGGGAGTGGGTACCTAGATTGATAGTGCGATGCACTACCAGGGTGATGTTAACCCAGAATTCTCAACCAGGCAGGTTGAGGGGATCCAGGGGGTTTGCTTAATTAGGAGGAAACTGGCTTTTCAATTTACTCATTGTTTAGAAAAATCAATTTTGAAACCTGGAGAATTCTTAGGCCCCTTTCACACTGAGGAGTTTTTCAGGCGGTACATCGCTAAAAATATCGTGGCTATACTGCCTGAAAAACTCCTGCCCAGCCTTTTCAATGTGAAAGCCCAAGGGCTTTCACACTGAGGCGATGCGCTGGCAGGAGAGAAAAAAATCTTCTGCAAGCAGTATCTTTGGAGCGGTATGTATACCACTCCTTCCCATTTAAAACAATTGGAAACCGCATTGCGAGCAGTATTAATCCTTTATCGGCCGCTAGCGGGGGTCAATTCCACACTGCTAGCGGCAGCATCCCACATACACCTGTGACACCAGAGAGGAGAGGAGGGGGGGGGTACACCTGTGACACCAGAGAGGAGAGGAGGGGGGTAAACCTGTGACACCAGAGAGGAGAGGAGGGGAGGGGGGGTAAACCAGTGACACCAGAGAGGAGGGGTACACCTGTGACACCAGAGAGGAGAAGAGGGGAGGGGGGGTACACCTGTGACACCAGAGAGGAGGGGAGGGGGGGGTACACCTGTGACACCAAAGAGGAGAGGAGGAGGGGGTACACCTGTGACACCAGAGAGGAGAGGAGAGACAACTGTGACACCAGAGAGGAGAGGAGAGACAACTGTGACACCAGAGAGGAGAGGAGAGACAACTGTGACACCAGAGAGGAGACGGGGACAACTGTGACACCAGAGAGGAGAGGAGGGGGGGTACACCTGTGACACCAGAGAGAAGAGGAGGGGGGTACACCTGTGACACCAGAGAGAAGAAAAGGGGGGGTACACCTGTGACACCAGAGAGGAGAGGAGACCCCTGTGACACCAGAGAGGAGAGGAGGGGGGACCCATGTGACACCAGAGAGGAGGGGGAACCCCAGAGAGGAGGGACCCCTGTGACACCAGAGAGGAGAGGAGGGGGGACCCCAGAGAGGAGAGGGGACCCCAGTGACACCAGAGGGGAGAGGAGAGGGACACCGGTGATACTAGAGTAATGATAGTGATTAGGGGGCAAGCGGACATCTTGTTACACCCAACAGAGTTTTAGATTTCACATTTATTTTCAACACAAAACGGAGCTTATGTGCTTAAATACATTATGTGTAAATCTGACGGACTGTTTACATGTTACATTTTGAAAGCCGCAGCAAACCTGCTGACCTTACATGCTTGCTAATGTGACAGAACACCTCTGATATTAATATTTAACTAAATATGAAAATCAGAGGTTTTCTGTCACTTTAGCAAGCATGTAAGGCTTGTTGCTACTTTTAAAATGTAACATGTAAACCAGGGATCCTCAAACTACGGCCCTCCAGCTGTTGCGGAACTACACATCCCATGAGGCATTGTAAAACTCTGACATTCACAGACATGACTAGGCATGATGGAAATTGTAGTTCCTGAACAACTGGAGGGCCATAGTTTGAAGACCCATGATGTAAACAGTCCGTCAGATTTACATATACTGTATACAAGCTCAGTTTTGGGTTGAAAATAACTGAATCAAAACCCTGTTGGGTGTAACAAGATTAGTTTTTTTTTTTTTGCTGATCCGATCCGTGACTCTGATCCGAGGATCGATCCGATCCGTGAGTTTTTTGATCAGTTGCACCCCTAGTAAACAATGTGTAATCAAAAAAGGCTTTCAAGCAAATGAGATGTCACAACTGGTACGATGGCCTTTGTAATGAAGCTATATGGCAAAAATTGGCATAAATTATGCCATTCACTTTAGTTTCTTTAATCAGCACCTGCTCAAATTTTTGTTTTGAAATTAGAGAAAAAAATTAAAAATTCACACTAAAGAGGCATACTCCACATTTATTCCTCAAATTCAAGTCTTTTTGTTGGACTATCTAGGCATCCTCTCTCTACTAGACATAACTTTTTGAATCAATGCCGTTATCAAAAAGGAAAGAAATTCAAAATTAAGACATCTTACACAATTACAAAGTTAAACTCCATTTCTGGTAATAGAGAAATGCCAAAATTGCTTATAAATCTGTCTTTTTTTTCTTCTATGTATGGGCAAAAACACTTTTCTTTGAGAGAGTAGGGAAGGATTAAAAAAACGTCAGGTTATTTTTTCTGGCCTGCGCAGCATCGGTGAAAATTTCCCTTTTAGGCCCCTTTCACATTGGAGCGGGCGCCGCGGTGCCGGTATAGCGTCGCTAAAAAAATAGAGGTGCTATACCGCCGGGATTGCCGCAGGAATCGGCCACTAGCGATGCGGTATTAACCCCCGCTAGCGGCTGATAAAGGGTTAATACCGCCCCGCAATGCGCCTCTGCAGAGGCGCATTGCCACGGTTTCCCATTGTTTTAAATGGGAAGGAGCAGTATACACGCCGCTCCTCTCACCGCTACCAAAGATGCTGCCGACGGGAGATTTTTTTCTCTCCCGCCAGCGCATTGCCTCAGTGTGAAAGCCCTCGGGCTTTCACATTGAGTGGGCAGTGAAGTTTTTCAGGCCGTATAGCAGCGCTATTTTTAGGGCTGTACCGCCTGAATAACTGTGTGAAAGGGGTCTTAGTTGCCCCAGAACAGATGTCCCTTATCTGCCCCTCCAATTCTGTATTACATATCGCCTAATTTTATCTCATGTACAAAGGACATATGCTTGCATGATCCAGTGCACGCCTGTATAGCCACAGACCATGAATTCCTGGGTGCTTCAGGACAAATGGCACAGTAAAATTGCAAATTCAAAATCATTCACAGACTGCTGATGAGAATTAGAAGCAAACTATTTATTTGCCACCATAGGCCAAAGGCCTGTTTTAAGGCAACTGAGGACCCCTTTTCTCAGGCAGGAAATCACAACCTTCTTCAACTTGGAGACTCTCAAAAATATCGAGTTAAGACCGCAGTATACAGACGCCTTAGGGTGGGCACTGCACATTTGCAAACAAAGCCCTCTAAAAAGTGGGAGTAAACTCCCATGCATAATGTGTACCTATAGGCAAGCCTATAATAAGGCTTACCTATAAGTACTATAAATATCTCCAGAACGCGCTCCGTTTAGAAGAGATTACCATACATGCAGCCGGCAACGTCACCTGCGCAAGCACTCTGGAAAAAACGCACCGCCACCCCCCCAAAAAAAAGACAAAAACACAGCGGTTTATTACCACTTTAATGTGAATTCTTAGACAGGGTCAACCTTGTTTTGCAGGATTCCTCAACTGTCCGTTTTATACAGACAGGATCGGATGTCAGTGGGTGTAAATGGACACATGTCTATTGATATCTGCCACCCAATAGAGGGCAATGGATGACCCGATTGGGTCTGGATCTGTCTGCCCATGTGAAAAAGGCCTAAAAGTATAACAGAAAATGTACCTTTTACATATAATTGAAGAAGCCCATTTATAAACGAATGAAACGGACACTAAACATTCACTACAGGTGAATCTTATAGGTGCAAGTGTTTTAAATGAGTGATTGATTCACCAGCAGAGTGTTTGGTTAAAGTCACATACACTGCTTTCTACATAGGAGTTGTGTCTTCATATTAAAATTGAATTCCTTCATTAAAATTCTTCGGACAAATTTCTCACCGCTCCAGGTGAGCCCCGTGTGCAATCAAGGGTTGTTGAACCACCAAGGTGCTGGCAATGCTAATGATAGCAAATTAAAGGACGAAAACTGGACAGCCGCACTCCGAAATCACTTAAAATAAGTTGTCTTTGATTTTTCAACTGTACACACAGTCACTGCAACCAACAAAATACAGTATGGCCGACGCGTTTCGCACTTACAGTGAGTGCTTAGTCATGGTCATTAAAATTCTTCCACAGACTGTAGGTGGAAAGTATCTCTAGAATTATGTGCCTTTGAACTGTGGTAAACCAGCCATGGCACAACCAACCCAATGAGCTTACAATTAAGTTTATAGGTGCTGCAAGCATGGACATTTGTTCCATATATTTTACAAAAAGTAGTAGTGACAGTTTCAGAGAGACTTTACAAATGGCAATTAAGAAATACCCAAAACTCTGCCAAGTCACAGCCGGAGCTCCACAATCAGTAGGGAGCCAGAGCTGTGTTGACTGCAGCGCTATAGGTCTGAATCTGCAGTGGGAATGACAGACCTCTGCAGAGAAACCACTGCTTCCACACAGGAGCAAGAGCCCTTCTCTACAGCACATTGGCATTGGAGAAGCTTGCCGATTTCATCTGAAAGTCCAAAAGGGCTTAAAACACTGGTGGTTAAAAAGAGGGGGAGGAAAAAACGTATTTTTTTTTTTTTAAAGTTAAAGCGGAAGTTTAGTCAAATTATAATTGAATCTTCTTTCATTCTAAGCCTATTCTATCTATCCTGTAAAGGAAAGGTCTGTATGCTTATCTTTGCTGAAGGGGCTCTGGTCCAGTCACATGAGCAGGTCCCCAGCAGTGCCACCTTCAGTGAAGAGGAGAGATTGCCTACAATGGCTGCAGAGTCTAGGCAATGACAATATCCATAACCTTACTATGGGGCATTTGTTGTCCGCTATTTCTCCTCTACATTGAAGCCGGCACTGGGACCGGATTGGAGCACCCTCAGAATAGGTAAGAATATAGATCTTTCCTTGCACCAGGTGGATAGAAAAGGCTTAGAATCGGGGTGGGAGTGGATTTAAATATAGTTCATGTTTGACTGAACTTCTACTTTAAGCTACACAGGTACCACACAAATAATGATCGCAAACAATGCACCGGTCATGCCAACTGATCGCTACCAGATGTTGCTTAAGAAGATTTCTTAATGGCGAGTCATTATTTCCATTTGACTAGCAATTACATACTGCTTCCTAGAGATGAATCGCTAGCAGTTTCAGTAAACGACTAAAATCTACTAAAAGTCTACTGTGCAGTTCTAGTCTAATGAGGTGACTGTCAGTCCATGTAGCAATATTAGAGTGAACCTGCTTCCAGAATATACACAATAAAAGTATTTAATTTTTTTTGAACCAGCAGTAGGAGGACTTTAACCCCTTACCGCCGACCACTTCCTGAGCCCTTTAAGAGTTCTAAAACCCAGGTCATGCGACTGCTGTAATTGACTGTCACAGGATGGGAAAGCTCCCGATAACAAGTAGGCATCAAAAGCTTACCGATCCCTACCAGCTACCGTGCTGGGAGTGCACTTTCAGCATGGTAAGTTGTAATCAATGGGCCGCATAATATGCAGCTGCTCAGCATCAAGGCCGGCCCGCCCACCAAAAGGCCGCATATATGTGCAAGGCCAGTGCTAAATGGTTAAAAATTCATGAAACCAACTTCAGTCTTTGCATTGATATTTAAGAATCACTTACATCATTGTGGAAGCAGCTAGAGGTTAGGGATGGCTTGTTGTAAAGCTTTTAATGCTTGTTAAGAATTTGTCCATAGTCTGAGCGATGGTGCACAATAACCTGATAACATATGTTGCATCAGTTAATGACTACGTGGCCAACACCAGTACTCATGTGTTCCCTGAGCGACACAGTTGACAGGAGAACTGTGCTGGTATGTGCCAGACCAGTGAAGACCCAGTCAGCTGTATTTTGTCTTGTGAAACCTTCAATTGGCTTTAGAGAACCGTGTCACATAAGAAATGTGAAGGCCATCATTGCACACCAGTTCTTTCTACGTATTAGCCAACTGGCTGCCATGCTTAACCACTTCAGCCACAGGAAATTTTACCCCCTTCCTGACCAGAGCACTTTTACAATTTGGCACTGCGTCGTTTTAATTGACAACTGCACGGTCATACAATGTTGTACCCAAACAAAATTTGTACCTTTATTTTCCCACAAATAGAGCTTTCTTTTGGTGGCATTTGATCACCTCTGTGGTATATTTTTGCATAAAACAAAAAGAGCGACAATTTCGAAAAAAATATAACCATATTTTTAACTTTTTTGCTATAATAAATATCCCCCAAGTTAAAAAAATAAAATAAAAAATGTCATCAGTTTAGACCAATATGTATTCTACATATTTTTGGTATAAAAACAAAACATAAAAACAAGCAGCGTATATTGACTGGTTTGAGTAAAAGTTATAGCATCTACAAACTATGGGTTTTGATGGCTTTTTTTTAAACTAGTCATGGCGATGATCTGCAATTTTTAACGGTATTGCGGCGGACAGATTGGACCCCTTTGACACATTTTTTGGGACCATTGACATTTATAGAGTGATCAGTGCTAAAAAATATGCACCGATTACTGTATAAATGTCATCGGCAGGGAAGGGGTTAACACTAGGGGCGATCAAGGGGTCAACTGTGTTCATGGGACCAACGAGGAGAGGTGACAGATCGTTGTTCCTACTTTGCAGAAAAACAAGATCTGTCTCCATCCATCCGACAGCACAGGGGTGTGTGTGTGTGTACACACAAATCCCCATGCTGGCTCTCTTGAACGCGATCGTGTGTGGCCGGCGGCTATCACACCCGCATCGGGCGCACGTCCATCCTGTGGCACTCATGCGCCCTCTGGTGGCTCTCCTGGGCAAAGCCGTATATATACGGGATTTTGCCCAGAAAAGCCATTCTGCCGCAGTATATCTGCGTGAGTCGGTTGGCCAATTTAACCTTTTCAGGCAGAATTTCACCATAACGGAAGCCTTTTTGGATGTATTTTTTGGCCAAGCCTTCCCAATGTGCCTGTCACTTACCTAGTTCATGTAAGCTTCGATGCTGTACTTCTGTTCAAAATTTAAAAAAATGCATTCTGAAAACAGACTTCTTGTAGCATCAGGTGACCGTCCAGGAAACCTCATACCTCACCATGCATGGTCTTGCTGCATCAAGGAATAGGGCACGTTTTACTTCTCTGGACCACATCTCCCTTATTACTACACCACCTCTTATTTTCACCCACTATCCTCCTCCTTCCTTTAAGGCCATACACTGTACTTGATTTCAATGGGCAGTCCTACACTCGGCAAAGTAGCCGAGTGTGGGACATTTTGGAGTGTTACAGTGTAAACTTTTTTTTTTACTTTGCGCTTTTCTGCCTTTGTCGCACATTTTTTCACACAGAAAAATGTGTCTGCTTCTGCATTCGGGGTGCCATTAACAATTAATGGCACATAAACCACAACTAGCTAATTTTAGTTGTATAAAGATGGCCCTATACTATACAATCTGATTGCACAATTTCTGTACAAACACCATACACGTATTGAACAAGTGGAAAACAAAAGACTGCTACAACCTCATACAAATGCATTAAAGTTTGGCCAATATGCACCAATAACTGTTCTCTCCTTTCCCCCTGACTCGGGGGAAGTACAAGACAGGGCTGCTCTTCCCTGGCCTGTTTGCATTGGCAATGGAACCCCTGGTGGTGCGCATTAGGTCTGCTCCCTCAGTTAAAGGCATCCAGGTGGGGGTGATTGTAGACAAAATATCCCTGTGTGCAGACAACACACTCCTGTTCCTGAAAGACCTCTCTCTCCCTTACAGCCCTTCAAATCAGATGTATTTGGATCCTTTTTGGGCATTAAAGGTTAACTGAAATCACCAATATCCCCGTTACACACCTCAGATCTCCACACCCAGATTAGTACTTTGTTGACCTGGACTACGTAATTC
Source organism: Rana kukunoris (assembly GCA_029574335.1). Classification (NCBI taxonomy): domain Eukaryota; kingdom Metazoa; phylum Chordata; class Amphibia; order Anura; family Ranidae; genus Rana; species Rana kukunoris. The sequence goes on from CM056051.1 coordinate 435,218,524, forward strand.
AGATATTTAGGTGTAGTGATAAGGGCCCCTTTCTCCTCATATTCTGAGCTGAACCTCTTGCTGTTGCTTAGGACCTTATTTGAGAAATGTATAGCCTGGAGGTCTCTCCCTTTTACTCCAGTGGGTAGAGTGAACCTTGTTAAGATGGTATATCTATACAAGTAGCTTTATCTCTTCCGTAGTTCCCCTCTGGTGGCTCCAGTTTCCTTCAACAAACTACAGGGATTTATATCCTCCATTGTGTGGAATGGGAGGCAGCCACGTTTGGCCATCTCTACTTTACAGCTCCCTCGCACCCAGGGGTGAGTTTCCCTACCTAACTTTCATGCTTATTTCTGGGCGGTGTTCCTGGTAACGGTGAGATGGTGGTTCTCCCAACCTAAAGATAACCCAGCGTTTACTCTGGAGACGGCCATCATGCGGTCGTACTCCACCCTTAGAGCCTTGGTGTTCAGGGGAGCAAAATCCCACCCCGGAATTACAGATTTGATTTGTACCACTATTACGGTGTGGCACAGGACGAGGCCACGTTACAGCTCTCTGGAGACATTCTCCCCACATACCTCCCTTTGGGGTAATCCAAATCTCTTGCATCTGAATAGTGTTTGTGACCCGCAGGTTTGGGCAACAAGAGGGATATTGAATCTTGAACATGTTTCAGGTGCCAAGATGCGCTTTCCCCGTCCTTAAAGATGCGTATACATTACCACGGTGGCTGTTCTGCTACTACCAACTGCGCCAGGTATTTCATAAACAGTTCCCACCCTCTCTTACCCTAGAATCAGACCCCGTTGAAGGATTGCTTATTGCTAAGGTAATAGACAAACCTCTATCTTCCCTGTACTTCCGGTTATCCATACCCCCTACTAATAAATTAGAAAAGACCTTTGACAAGTGGAAAGTAAACATCCCTGGCTTAAAGGGGTTGTAAAAACAAAAATATTTTCCTCTTAAATTAAAGTCTGACAGTAGCTGATAAAGTAAATAGTAATGTTTTGCATTATAACTAGTTTGATACCTGTTGAAATGGAGCGGTTTTATTCACCTCCTTTACTCCTGAATCGTTATTCTCACTGACTTCCTGGTTTGCGGTGCGCAGTCATTCTTGCTACATCACAGCCTAATGGGAACTACAGTTCCTATTAGGCTTAGTCTGCATGCCTGTGAGGGATAAGAGAGCATCTTCCTGCAGGGCTGTAGTCATAGGGAGGGGGTGAGCTCATTCTGCTTTCCACCATGCAGATGCTGGTGGAAAGCAAGAAGAGGAGACAGGAAATGGCATTTTCAAACCTGGATTACTGTATTTTGGAAGTCAAAAGGAAAAACGAGGGCTGTAGCTAAAGCTTTGATCACCTTTAGTGTTCCAAAATTGGGAGGGTTGTTTGTCCTCTTGTGATTCCCTACAAGAGTTCTTGCACAGGGCCTATTCACCCCAAAAAGAAGTACCTACTTCACCCCAAAAAGGTGGCCCCGGTATCCTGTAGCAGATGTGGTACACAGGCTGCTTCTTTTCTCTATATGGAATAGTCCTGTCCACGTCTTGATGCCTTTGGGTCAGATTTTTACTTATCTCAATAGGATTACCTCTCTAACCCTTGAGTCGGATGCCAGGATTATGGTGCTTAATGTTTTCAGCATTAACGTTAAGGTCCAATATACTAGGTTGTGTTTAAGTTATGACACTTTTTATGCATTTAGGGAGACATTTCTCCATTGGAAAGATGCTGCACCACTGTTTTACCACTGTATAGAATCACTTATCTTAACCAGAATTGCCCTAACAAATTCAATAAATCTGGTCAGGATGTATCAACGCTTGGGGCTCCGATTACAGATGATGCTCTAGGTCATGAAGCTGTGCCTTGATGACTGTTTATTCATATGTTCCCTTGCCTTTTAATACATATATAGAGTTTGTAACTAATCTAATCACCTGCTTACATATATGGGTGTCTTTTTCTGGCACTGATAGCCTGCATACATGCTGGCCGGGCTTTCTGGGCCCCTGGTTTCCAGTTTGTCTTAACATGGCAGTGGAACGCATGCCGACCCTTGACAGTGAGCCAGTTCCTTCCAGTGTGTATGCAGGCTATCCCCAGTGTCGGAAAATGGAACCTATATAAGCAGGCATTTTATTTAATTTTAAGCTTTTAAATAAAATTTACGCTATTGGTTCCCTCCCTCTCTTATTTTTGTAGAGAGGAGGATAAAACGACAAGTCTCCTGATATAGCCCTAAGAACCTTTTAAGAAAGCTCCAAGACCTTACAATTTAAGCACAATTGGACTTTTTTAGGTAAAGAGGTCATGGCTGTCTGGTGAGTAGGACAGCCTATTGAGCACATCGGGTATGTGTTTGGATACACTGCAAGGGGGTGATTTGTTTTTTTTATTTTTTTCCCCACTTTATTATTTCAAATATGTCATACTGAAGACATCACTGAAGATTTTGACTTTTAATTTTAACTTGGTTTACAATTCACGTTATAATTTAGCACTTTAATGTATTTGATGTATGAGGTTGAAACAGTCTTATTTTTGTAAGGTACCGTAGAAACTCTTAGCTGGTAACACATTCGAATCAATAGCACCTCCTTAATTTTTTTCTTTTCACTTAAAAAGTCAAGTTATTCTACACTTTCAGGGGAGCAGCTTATTTAGTTTTATTCATTCATAAAATATATTAACGTTTGGCGTGAGGTTCTTTGTCTTAATTCAAGTATTGAACTTCAGCAGGTTTTGGCTGAATTTCGATCCATGTATGGGCTAGCTGATCACACACAAGTCAACTTGTACACAACTAGCCTGTGGGGTTTTCCCGAATGATAAGAGCCACCGGCCATAGCTGACAACACTGATCATTGTATTCTCCTGTTGGGGAAGGCTCCTTGCTGGCAGAATACAATAGCGCAATGGGAAGGATTCACCCATCCACATCGAATCTGTGGATGGGGAATCTGCACATATGTTTCATTCAAGGCACTGGTTGAACTGATTTTTTATAATGTATGGCCTGCATTGAACTTACCAAAACTATAGAATAGGAGGACACACCCATCTAATCACTCTCTAACCAATCAAGCAGGCCCTTGCAAAACAATTGTACATTCAGATTGTATGGCAAGCTCTACAGACTTCCAGGGACACACTTGTCCTATTTTTAATACTACAGCTCTGCCTACGATTGCTCAACTCTTGCACACGTTGCAAAATGAACAATCTTCACAAGAAGGTAAGGTACAAAACAATTAGCAGATGAAAACACTGGTTATGTATTTAGGGAGAAAAGTACACACCGACCAAGACTGCATGCAACTACAGAGGTGGGTGGAAGCAATCTCCTGGAGGGGGAGGATATGTGCAGGGTGTGCATTAATGAGGTCAGCTTGTGAAGTACTTCCTTAGTCTAACAGTTTTCATGTCCCAAAGGATGGATAGTAGGAAGTCATGAAGGAGTTTTTCTGTACAAGAAACTGGAGGCCAAGGTAAGGCATGCCCTAGAATATAGAAAAGGCGTTTTCTTTTTTTTGCAAAAGTGGTACATTGGGAAGTAGGAATTCAGAAAAAAAAAAAGGAAGGTGGTGAACTTAGCCTTTAATACTCTTGCTTTAATGCTTCGAGTCATTGAACTAGTAAAAACAATGTCAACTTTTATGAGATTCAGGATGTACATACATTTTACAAGTCAGTCACTCAAAAAGGTAATGAAGGCAGGTGGTGAGCAAAACAGACAGGTATTAGTGGCAGCCCTATATTTCACTCATGACAGGTTAACTTTAAGACATTTTAGCTCCTTCCTGTACTAAGAAATAACAAAACTACCTCATGTTGGCAACTTTGCGTTCTTTATATCCAGGTTTTAAATACCCTATATAGCCAAAAGTTTGTGGACACCTCACCATCGCATCTTTATGAGCTTGTTGGACATTCCAGCAAAGACCACTGGTTTAATAAGGAGTTTACTCTGTGTGGCGGGATCAGGGTCCCAATTCATCTTAAAAGGTGAGTGAGTGAAAAACTTATAAAGCACAACACATGCAAACTGAATCGCCTCTGGACGCTGTTTCTATTCCTACGGTAAGGAAACCACCTGACCTCAGAAGAGATGAGTTTTAATCTTTCTCCTGAAGGCCAAGTGGTCCAACTCCAGTTGGATGGTGGTTGGTAGTGCATTCCACAGCCGAGGTCCCTGGACTGCAATTCTCCGATCTCCTTTGGCCTTGTATCTGGCTTTGGGTATTTGGAGTAGGTTTTGATTTGTGGATCGCAGAATGCGATTTGGGTTATGGGCTTTCATTTTTTCGCATAGATATTGGGGGGCGTATCCTTGAATACACTTATGCGTTAGAGTGCCTTGAAGGTGATTCTGTCTTTTACTGGCAACCAATAAAGAGATCTCAGCGAAGGTGAGATTGATTCCCATGGTTTTATGCCAGTCACTAATCGAGTGATTTGGTATTTGGGGAGTCCTAGATAGAGGGCATTTGCGTAGTCAAGTCTGGAATTGATGATTGTTCAGTGTACAAAAGGTGTTCAGTAGGGTTGAGGTCTGGGCTTCATGCAGGTCAGTCAACTTCCTTTATGGTCTAATTGCAAACTGGTTGTGTACACCCGAAGCATGGGGCTCTGGTGTAGCTGCAGGTGGAGCACACAGGTGTTCTATACAGCGCCTACTGCAGGCAGCCTTTGAAAATCTTTGAGAGGCTGACAGCTGCTGTGGATAGACAGTGCAGCTAGAGGTATACATAAATGTTTAGGGCAGTATGCGCTCAGGGACAAAGTCCTGGCATGCAAGTCCATTGTCTGGGACTTTGTCCCTGGGCGCATACTGACCTAAAACGTAAATACCATTAGGTGCACTGTCCAGCTGCCAGCCTCTCAGAAGTCGACAGGCTGCATGCAGCAGAGATGGGTCTAAACACCAGAGATCCATGCAATGGGGCTATATGCCCTGTGTACTTATAGCCTAAACCAAACTTGGCAAACCAGGTCTTTATAAACCTAGCTTTATGCACAGAGGCACAATCATGCTGAAACAGAAAAGGGCCTTAATGAACTTTACACAAGTTTGGAAATATCCAATAAATTTGCTTTAGAAAGCTGTCTTCTATGATCTAACATACGATAAATGACCAGGTTAATTTAAATTCAGTAAAGGAAGAAATGGCTCAGTCCAGTACAAGAATTAACTTCATTGGCTTTTGCCCAGCAGTATGGACCACTTTAAGGAATGTAGCCATCCCTATAAGACTTTTACTGACCAGGAATAGAGGTTCTCTAACCCCTTTGATATGAAAGAAAGTTTAAAAACATACCTGACATAGGAATCCCTCCCAGACCTGTGTTGTGTTGAGAAGGGTGGCTCAAGTCCATGAAATTACTGTTTGAGGTTGGGTTTGCCGTGTGGTTCAAGTGCATGATGTTATTGCGAGGAAAGGCCATCCACGGATACCGTGTTGCCTGGCCCGGGAAACTGTACGAGTTATAAACTGCTCTGTGTTGAAAGGGTGGGAACCGCTGTGGTAAAACAGGAAAGGTGCTAGAGACAGAGTTGGCATTGGTGACTGTGGTGGGGTGAAGGAAACCAGATCCTGGCCCTTTGGCAGTAGTGTGTGGAGAGGGGTTCTGAAGAGAGGTGGGAGACAGTGCTGGCTGGTCTTGAACAGACAGTTCCTTCTCTATCAAGTCTGCTAAGGCTTTGCGGGTGATATCAAAGGGATCAAAGCCCAAGTCGTCCTCTTGCTGTTTAGAAGAGCCAAAGCCAAATGCAGCTTGCCAGTCCGTAGATGAGGAGACCGGGATTGTTTCTGCATAAACAAAAGACAAGGTCAGCAAGAAGTCTACTTTAAAACAACAACAAAAAATAAAACACGCAATCACTTAGATATAGCCCTCCTCTAGTGAAGCGGATTATAAATTGAATCTTAATAATGAAACCTTAATTTTGGTGGTGTGGGAGTAAAATGATAGTACTCAGAGCAGACCTCAAAAGACACAGGCATCAAACAAAATGCAGGAAAATCCAGACAAGGATTAAATGCCAAACCAGGGCAATCCCCTGAGTGCTAGGCACTACAATATTGGTATGGTTAGGAACAGTACAGGGAAACCCTGCATTACCTTATTTATGTTAAGCTGCCCTCTAAAAATCCAGGTTTTACCCACCACAGTGGTCAAACTCAAAGAACTACACTTGTGGCAATAACATGCCAAGGTGAAGGCCTAATGCATGATGCAATGCCCAAAGCAAATATCACAGGCCGGGCCCAGTAAGGTTCCAAAGGTAGACACTGATGGTTACTTTCCTGGAAATTGCTAGGTAGCTACGAGCGTTTTAAAGAAAAAGGGGAAAGGTAAAAAAAATAAATGATTATAATAATAATAAATAAAAAAATCTTCAACTGAGGAGAAGTCCTTTACCTAAGGACACTAGCAAAACTGTAGTCTTCCAGACAGGGTGGGGTTAAATGAGTGTACTCCTAGGTACAGTACCAGCAAAACTTGTCAGAATACAAATCCTGTACTGTATAAAGCCATCTACCTTTTTCGTATAGAATTACTACTGAAAACTATTTGCACTTCCTGTTATGCGAGAGCCTCAAAGTGAGATCTAAAACACTGTTTCCTCTGTCTTGCTAGAATCTTGAGATTTGGTGATATCAATACTGTGCTGCTCACAATTCTCCTTACTGGAGGCTCCCAACTTTAAGAAGCAAAGCCCTGTCTCTACCAAGATGGCCGCCTCCACACTGAGACATAATGAAGACGACGTGGTCAGACATGTTAGTAATCAGGAAAAAAAAATGCTGCAGGGAGACCACAGCCAATAAAGAAAAAACAAATCCATGCTTCTAGAGCTTAGTTATTTAAGGTTGACCGTAACAAAAAAAAAAAAAAGTACACAAAAAAAATATGTATACGACCTTGTAAAAAAAAAAAAAAATGTAAAAAAATATCTGTTTATAGCATTTAATCAGATCGCTTGACTATTCTCAATTTCCAAGCAGGATATGCCCTAAATGTTTTAGCGCAATATATTCCCCCGCATTAGGATAAGAAAAATATTTAAGCAGCGATATTGTCTCCTCGCCACCTCCCGAGTCCTCACTTGATCCATCGCTGTGCCCCTTTGTTGTGGCTCGGTCTACTCTCCCTGCTCTCACAGGCTTTACTGAGGCTGTGGGAGTCATTAGCTCGCACTACGGTCAGTCAAATTCTGTGCCGAGGGAGCCGTGCTTTGTCTATGGACATGGCTTGCTATGAGGGTACACTGAAAGGAGGATGGGTCAGGAGCGTCAGAGGGGGATCCGAGAAGAGGAAGCTCGGGGGCTGGTAAGTGCAATTTCATTGCACTGAGCAGGCAAGTAAATAATAATAAAAAAAAAAACACACAAACCAAAAAAGCGACTATATAATCATTTCTTCCATTATAAGAAACATTAGGCACCTGATGTGAAGAGGCTTTGTGGCTCCGGAGTTGTGGGCCATTCACTTGATGTCTGTGGGGAACTGGGGAATGGAGGAAGTCCACTGGGGATGGGATTTGGGTGTCGGAAGTTGTCCGAGAACAGAGACTGTGATTCTGCCATGGCATCTTCGAAGGGAGACCGTGCACTGTGATTTGCTGAACTGGTGGGGATGGCTGTGTTGGGTTTGGATAAACCTGGCGGAGGAGACGGGGTGTCACTTGTTAATATCTATGGGGAAAAAAACAAACAAACAAAAAAAAAAACAGTTAGCAAAACAAATGTTATGCAAATGACTGCACAGGTTACATATAAAAAGAGTGGGTTTCCACTTGAAGACCTTGTATGAAGTGGTGATTTAAATGCCAAGTTCACATTTTATCAAAATAAAAGCACTTTTTTTGCAGGTTAATAATCTGTATTTTTTTTAATTTATTTTTTACACAGAAGCCTGCAAAGTATTGCACTCATGGTCATCAATTCAGGCTCCTGCACTCTCTCTCTCCCCAGCTTTCTTCCTGTACCAGCTGGTTAACTGGTAAGCTGGAGGGAGTGTAAATGGACAGAGTGTGCTAATCAGTACACTCGCAGTCCATTCAAACCATCAGTCCATCTGCCGTGGTGGAGGACAGGACTTGTAGTTTTCTCATTCACAGATTTCTGTGAATAAATGACATGGCAGAGCCCCATACAGCCAAGCCACTTTCAATATATCACAGCAGGTGCAGCAAGAGGATCCCTCGCCCACTGTCATGGAGAATGGTGTGGGGGAATCAGGGGTGCAGAGGGAGGTTGCTCAACATGATACACCCTAAATACAGGTGTAACATGTTCAGACTGATTAACGTCTCCTAAACTTTTTAAACAAAGGGCCAGTTTACTGTCCTTCAAGCTTTAGGTGGGCCGGACTGTGGCCAATGGGAATACAACATGTCTCAACATCAGTGGGAGTAAACCATCCCCCATCCATGGTATCAGTTGGAGGAACTGTGCTCCCTCATTAACGTTATCCAAAACTAACATGTTATGCTATAGCGGTTATGAAAATGTAAAATTAAGTCTCAAAAGTATGTAGTTTTCATTAAAGGAGAATCGTGGGATTGTAAGTAAAAAAAAACAAAAAAAAAACATATCCTCACCTATGTGGATGCTGCTTCAGTCTGAGGCTGCATCCACCCTCTACTGACTCTCCAAAGTATTCACTGAGCAGAAAGCTGTGACTGTCAGTAACTGGCTCTCTGCTCCTCCAGTGCTCACTGGCGGTGCACTGAGAGGTTAAAGACAGCTGTCAATTGGGCACCATCCAGATATTGTTGTAGGTATTCCAGAAGAGCGGCCCAGCTCTGCGAAGTCAGTCGAAAAGGCTGTTGGCTGAATTTAGGTCACAAGAGCGCAGAACCCAGTGCAATCCTGTGACCCATAAAAGTATGACCAAAAGTGCTTTGGCCATACTTCTCTTTTAAAATAACACTCCCTGTTGTTCAGTTGTGCTCCTGTGCCATTACACTGTCTTATGAACTTTTGATGGGGACAACAATTGGCTAGCACAGGCATTTTCCAGTGTGGTCACCATCACTGAGAAAAGCAATGCAGCCATAGTTGAAGTGCATGTAAACAGGAAGGTGGGACAGAGTTTGCAGAAGATCACTCAAGCAGTTATAGTAAACAAAAAGGGGGATAGGTAAACCATATAGACAAAGACTTCCTTGGCAGGTGCCTCTATGTGCGGGGAATGTATTTGAAAATTGAATTACCGATTCCAGTTTTTGCCACAAGAAATTGTATATCAAATTGTATAACACTTTTACCCAACAGCATGGTGTATGTACAGGAAAGAAGCAGATGTGTGCCTGCCAGCCCTTCCTTTGAGCCGTCCATTCATAAATTGCTTTGTATTTTGCGAATTGGTTCAGATAATACCAAGTTTTCTGTGATTGGGTAAGGGAAGGGGAGGGGCGGGTACAGCAACTGCACAACTCTGCATCTTCAGTATCAGAGATCCTAATTTTCAGGGTCAGAGCATGGGAAGTACAGTGATGGCTATACCCTGGTGCTCAGTAAAACTATCAAATGTAAATAAAGGTGAATCCATAGGATGGCATCTACTTCGTGGGACTTAAAGAGTATGTTGCCCCAACATTTCATATTCCTGCTATGTGTATGTTGTACCATGTGCTTGTGTTAAAGTATCCTGTTCTCTTTGTATTTCTTCTTTTATGTGAAATGTCTGGTGATCCTACCAGTTCCCCTGCTTTCCTGTTTCAAACTGGCCTGGATTCATTTGTGTCTTTTATATCTGCCTGGAATTTAGGGTAACAAATTGTGAAAGACAGGTTAGTGCGCGATCAACCTCTATATCAAAATGTATTGCCTGGGTCGGATAATACTTTATTCATAACTAAGCTGGTAATAAATTCCATAAGTGGGAAGGAATGATCCAATTTTCCAGAACAGAGCTTTATTACTCACCTGTTGTAAGTTATCTCCGTTTCCTATACTTAATGATTCGGGTGACTTGTCAACAGAACTGAAAAGAAAAGCAGAATTGAAAGACTTTAAAGCTGGCTAACAGAAAAAATAAAATAAAATAAAATAAAATAGGTAGTGTAAATATTCTCATTATGATGTCATTCATTTGTAAAGTGATGTAAACCTTGCATGATGGTAAAATGGAGGTGACCATTCGCCATCTCCTTCTCAAAAAGCTAGTCGTCTTGGATTATTGACCAGAACAAAAAAAAAAAAGACAGCAAGTGAAGCCTGAAATCCTAATCTGCATGTATGTCTTTTGAGTCTATGACTCAAGGGGCTTGAACTCCTAGGATTAGGAGTAAGGACTTAAACTATAGCCTGCATACGTCTCTTTTGACAGGTTACCTTTGAACTACCTGGTAAGAGGGATGTTTTCTCTGCTGCAATCAGACTGACTTGACAGTTACAGAAGCAGCAGACTAAGCACCTCATCTCTGCCACTTCGCTTCAGGAGGCTTCCTTCTCCTACTAACATGTTTCTTGCTAGCACATGAGCACTGCAGCAGAACTGATGGTTTGTGCTGTTTTTTTCCTCTACCAGTCTGAGCTCTGCTGTACAAGGGTATGCAGGAGGCTGATACCAGGTCAAAAAGCAGACACTGCTTCCATGCAAACAAATGCAATGAATACAGAGCTACATTTTCGTTCCAATATCTGCCCGGAATTCTGCTTTAGGGCCTGTTCGCACAGCCTGCACTCTAAATCGCATCCATTGTAAAGAAAAATATATATATATTTTTTGTTTGCTGAAATGACTGTTTACAGGGTATAGAGACATAATAGTTAATTGATTCTATTAAAAATAGATAAAAATCAATCATATAATGTACCTACAGTTTTAGTTTTTGCATGCTGTTTCCTGCTTCTGTGATGTACAGAGACACAGAGCCACAGAGCCAATTCAGGGCAGTGATGGTTTGGAGAACGAAACCGAGTGCAGTCGACAAACGGTCACCATCAAATTTAACTAAACTTGAGCAGTTCTGCAAAGAAGAGCAGGCAAATATTGCAAAGTTGGTAGAGACATTTCCTCCAAGAGACTAAAGGCTGTAATTAAAGCAAAGCATGGTCCAGGATAATACTGATCCTTTTCCAACCCAGCGATTCGGTTTTTAATTTTTTTTTTCTGACATGGGTACATGGCTAGCCTAACAAAACAGTAAGATCATGAGGATGAGGAGTGGGAGGAAGCCTTGGAGACCTGCAAGGCAGTGGTCCCCTAGGCTCTCAGACAGGTTGTCTCAAATCTTCATAACTTACAGGGCATACACAACCCCACTACGTGTGGCTAGATACAAACGTAACCAGCCTACCCTGTGCCTGTTGTGTAGCCAAGAGACAGGCACGTGCTTTCACCTCATCTGGGCCTGCCCAAAAATTCAGGACCTCTGGAAACAAATAGTAACTTTCCTGCACGATACCATGGGTTCTCCAATTGCATTAGACCCCAGGCAATGTCTGCTTGGGAATCTTCCCTGCAGACATGGACAAATATACCAAAACCTTCCTCCATGAATCGCTATTCTCGACTAAAAAGATCATAGCCCGGAAATGGAAGAGGCCACTGCCCTCCACTTTTTCAGAGTGGAAGGTGGAAATAAATGGAACCCTACCCTACAAGAAATGCGTGTACATAAATCGAGGCTGCCCGGCCAAATATAATAAAATCTGGGACCGCTGGCTACAGAAATCAGAGACATGCGGACAATGCGGACCTATCATCAGTTCTCCATATTGAAATTAATACTGTTTGATGTTCTTTTATTGCAATGACATAATTTATGTATGTGACACCATGGATATATCCTAACATGAAATACCACGAAGACAGTTATAGTTGTGATGATTGTAACATTTGCACTATGTGACTGTATTGCAACAAATCCACATGAATCTTTGATTGAAGTTGTATGCATCTTTACCCAATAAACACCTTGTTTAATGGAAAAAAAAAAAATGTAAGATCATATGCATCCAATGCAAAATAAAACAGACTTTGATTTACTCACTAAATCCAGATAAGCATACAGGAGACGTTCAGAACACGCAGATAAAGCACACAAAAAAGGGGGGGGGGGGCACACAGAAAGTGATAATTTGCTATCTTAAAAAGGGAAAAAACTGGAGAGGTTTATCATATTGTGAAAGATTCACCATTTGTATTTGTCTTGAACTCTTCCTGAAAAATAGCAATGCCTTTCCTGTGTCTTAAGCCCCACACCTGCAGTGTGAGAGCATCTACGGCACTGCTGTATCTAACTACTGGTCTCACTTGAGGTAGAGGGTGTCGGTACTGTTCAAGAATCTCTTGCTTCATTCAGTCCGTGGCTCTTCTACTACTTCTTTCTTGATGGTTGCTCCCACCAGTCATCAAGTAGGGCAGCTTGACATGTAAAGCAAAGTCTTTCCTCTACCAAGATAGCCACATCAACATAGTGTAGAACAGGGCATAGCAAATCAGTAATGGTAAAAAGCTCAGCTGCAGGGGGATCGGACAATATGTTGGCTTGCCCTCTGCTTGGCTTTTTGAAACACAGCTTTCACAGTATAGGTCACCTAAGATAATTATTGCTTATTACGGAGATCACCAAGAAAAAGATCTGATTTACTGCGATTTAAAGCCAGTAAAAACATTTCAGTTTACCTTACTATAAACCTTAAAATATGAAGAAATATGCATGCCCTTGTGAACAGATTTCCTTATTGAAGACCATTACAGGTCAGACCCAGCAGTAGTGAAACACAATCTAGCACGCCTCACAGGGGTGACTGTTTCTGCAATGCAATTTATTTTTTTATAACAGATAGGGATGTTGGTTTAAGTAAAGCCAGAGGCGTTCCCTTGCCCTTTTTCAAGCATAGATCAAACCTTGGTAGGGTATCTGGATCCATTATGTACAATTTTACAGTACCCACATCTTTCAATCTTCCCTTCCACCCACAAAGGCAGACTCCGACAGTCCTGCATCCTCATGTCATGTCTATTTGCTGCTCCCAGTGTAAAGAGGTACCAGGCCTGTGTGCAACCGTCCTTCCTCCTAGGGCTACAACTTGAAAATGATAATTTCAGTAAATGTTTTTAATTCATGCATTATGGTCTTTATTCTGTGCGTTACGGTTGGTCATCTATGGTTTACGTGTGTCCGGACTCCCTAAATAATAGTATACAGCTACAAGATTAGACAGACCGCTTCCTGGTCATTTCATTAACCTGTACTCTAGCCCGATGCAACCCATATAAGGGCTTCTAAGACATATGGGCAATAATCTAATAGTAATTGCAATTCCCTAAATGAAAAAGAGGCACACTACACAACAAAGAGCGCTTCTCTCTGCACAAAAACTATACATTTATACAACTTAAACACAAGAGAACTACAAAAAAAAAAACCATAATGCTTTCACATACAGCGAAAAGGTCACAAGTATAGACATAGGGTACTGAGAATGCTTGTATTAAGGCAAAAATAGACGTATAGAATGAGTACTACAAAAAAAATAAAAAATCATCTAGCTCCAAGGTTTCAGTGTAATAGAACAACCACAGCCCAAGTATACAAGGCTCAGTATACCCACTGGGCACTTAAACCCCCTTTCTAACCAGACCAATTTTCAGCTTTAGGTGCCCTCACATTTTGAATGACAGTCATGCAACACTACCCAAACAAAATTGTTGTCCTTTTTTCCCCCCACACAGAGCTTTTTTTTTGGTGGTATTTAAATCACTACTGGGTTTTACATTTTTTGTGCTAAAAATAAAAATTTGGAAAAACAAAAAAACAATGCAAATCATTTTTTTTCGTAAATTTTGGCCAAAATGTATACTGCTATATATCTTAATAACCAAAATCAGTGTATATTATTCGGTCTTTGTGAAAGTTATGGAGTCTAGAAGCTATGGTGCCAATCATTGAAAATTGATCACACCCGATGTACCGGCAGACTACTTAATGTCTACAAATGTTTGTCTTAACCACTTTAGCCCCGAGCCTGTTTTTCAGACTCGGTGTTTATGAGACTAAAACATTTTTTTTGCTATAAAATTACTTAAAACCCCCAAACATTATATAGATATTTTTTCTAACACCCTAGAGAATAAAATGGCAGTCATTGCAATACTTTTTGTCACACCGTATTTGCGCAGCGGTCTTACAAGCGCACTTTTTTTTGAAAAAATTCACTTTTTTATATTAAAAAATAAGACAACAATAAATTTGGCCCAATTTTTTTATATATTGTGAAAGATGATGTTACGCCGAGTAAAATGATACCCAACATGTCACTCTTAAAAATTGCGCCCGCTCGTGGCATGGCGTCAAACTTTTACCCTTAAAAATCTCGATAGGCGACGTTTAAAAAATTCTACAGGTTGCATTTTTTGAGATTCAGAGGAGGTCTAGGGCTAGAATTATTGCTCTCGCTCTAACAATCGCGGCGATACCTCACTTGTGTGGTTTGAACACCGTTTTCATATGCGGGCGCTACTCGCGTATGCGTTCGCTTCTGCGCGCGAGCTCGTTGGGACGGGGCAATTTTGTTTTCGTATTTATTTTTATTTATTTTACCAATTTTTAACACTAAAAAAAAAAATTATCACTTTTATTCCTATTACAATGTAAACATCCCTTGTAATAGAAAAAAGCATGACAGGTCCTCTTAAATATGAGATCTGGGGTCAAAAATACCTCAGATCTCATATTTAGGTTTAAATGCAAAAATGTAAAATTACATTTTTTAAATAACATAAAAAAAAAAAATGTCTCTTTAAGACGCTGGGCGGGACTGACGTTTTGACGTCACTTCCGCCCAGCAGAGCTACGGGGATGGATGAGGAAAATGTTTCCCTCACTCGCATCCCCACTGAGCACGGGAGAGGACCCGATCGCCTCCGCCGCTACCGACGGCTACGGTAAGCGACGGAGGGCGCGGGAACACAGCGGGAGGGGGTCCTCGCCTGCCACCGATAACGGCGATCTCGCGGCGAATCCGCCATTATCGTTTGACCGACCGCCCACAGAAGAGATGGATATCTCGGTTGTGGCAGCAGCTGCTGCCGTTACCGAGATATCCATCTTTAAAGTCATGACGTATAACGGCGGTGGGCTGTCGGGAAGTAGTTAAAGGAAACCATGTTATGGTCACTCAGATGTTATTTTAAAAAGAATATTGGCAAGAAGCTCTGCTTGGTTTGATATTACCAGGTCCAGCAGGGCATCATTTCTAGTCGGGGCCTCAATAACAGGACCATAAAATGGTCTTGTAATGGGTTTATACGTTTATGCCCTTTAACTGTCCCAGCGGTGCCATTACTTCAGTTAATTTCCAGGTATTCAAACATTCACCATTATCACTGTCCCAGCCCTTTCCATCTGTGCAAGGAGCAGAGTCTCCACCTACTCGTTAACACTGGTAGGTATATAACAAACTCCAATGATAACCTTTGTAGTACGCACACCAATGTACAGTTTCACCCATATTGCTTCAGACTCATCATCAACTAGGTCTTCTTTCAAAATCACTTTGACATCACTTCTCAAAATCACTTTGACATCACTTCTCAAAATAACTTTGACATCACTTCTCACATAGAGAGACAGACACCACCACCCCTCCGTTTTACCCTCTCTCTAAAAGAGAGAATAACCAGGAATATTAATAGCCAACAGTCATGAGAAGAATGAAGCCAAGATTCAGCAATACCAATTAGATCATAGTTCTCCTCATGCACCAGAGCTTCCAACTCCCCTATTTTGCTTGGCAGACTTCTGGCATTGGTGAACAAACACTTCAATTGATTGTCACATTTTGCAAATGTATGCATATTTTTTCATTTTAGTACAAATAGTACCATTTCCAATGGTTGTTTGTAACCTAGGAACTTTCATATTATCTGCCATAGCCCTACCCCAATCCTTCCACATTCCACCCACCAATACGGGCTGACCCGTCTGCCCCATTATAATCTAATTCCCCGACAATTCTAGTTCAAATACTCCTCCAGCCTTCCCATAAACCTCTCCCCCAGCACAGTAGACCCCCTTCCATTTAGGCGCAACCCATCTTTAGCATATGTGTTGCACCCCAATGAAAAGTCAGCCCAGTGCTCTTAAAACACAAATCCCTGCTTCTTACACCAGTTCTTTAGCCATGCATTCAAGTCTCTAATCTCCCCCTGCCTTTCCTGTGTTGCGCTTTGGCACAGGCAATATTTCAGAGAATATGACCTTAGAGTTCCTTTCGCTAGAGACAGCCGAGTCATGGCCAGCCCCTTCCAGTAATTTATGAAACTGGTCCACCACATGCCAAACCCAGGCACCAGGAAGACAGCAAACCATTCGGTTGAGGCGATCCTGGCGATAAATTATTCTATCAGTCCTTCTGATTACAGAATCCCTCATTACCACCAACTGTCTAGGGATACCTGCACTCCCTGCCCCACCCCTACTATGTGGGCTGCTTTATCAACTGTTAGGGGGAGCAGTGACATCTAGGGCTGTTACCTCTGAGCTTGATACCCCCCACATCTTCACCCAACTTGGCAAAGCTGTTAGTGTCTCAAACCCGGGGCTTGCCTTCCTTTTCTGTGAGCCCCTACCACTCCCTCTAACTGTAATAACCCATCTTCACCCCTGAATCCTGACTTATCCCTCCCCAATAACCCCACTAGCCACCTGCTCATCGAGCAGAGGACCCCTTTTCAAGGTTGACAGTTCTGTCCAATGTTGCAATATACTCCTCCCGATATATAATTCAAGGTTCCAGAAGGGCAACCTGTTCACATCTGTCGCAGCGGTATCCATCCTGGAGCTGTTGCTCCTCTTTTGTATACGTGGCACAATCAATCTTGCTAGCACACACTTTCCCAGTTAGAATAATAATACAAAACAGGAAATTTCAGATGTTACTTACAGGCTTGATGACTCCTGTTCTAATCTCCTGTTTTCAAATCTGTTTTTTAAATCACCACTTAGTCAAGTTCCACTTGGTCTAAGTTCCAGCAAGCAAAAAGGTGGCAAGCTCAGAAAAGAGTTCTACAGAAAGTTATATAGGACCTGAAGCACATGTGACCAATTAACCCTAATTAGTAGTCTGAAGGGAAAAAAAAAAGTGACAGAAAAGGTGTTAAAAAGCTGCAAGGAAAGGCCCCAAAAAAACTAAAAACGCAAACACAGCAGTCAAAAGCAAAACTGGTTTTCACGCTCCACTCAAAGTTCCCACTCTTCAGCTTCCAACCAACAAATCTGTTCTTCGTTTAGAATGAAGAACGGCTCCGTACAAGAGGGATTTGGACACATTTGACAAATGTGATAGACATCAAGGAGGCTAGAAACCAAGAATGGTCAAGGCTAAAACCTGTCCTGTCAAAAAGCTTAAAGCGGATCTCCACCCTAAAGTGAAGATCCGCTGATCGGAACCCTCCCCCCCTCCGGCGTCACATTTGACACCTTTCAGGGGGGAGGGGGGTGCAGATACCTGTCTAAAGACAGGTATCTGCACCCACTTCCGGCCCGCAGTCTCGGGCAAAAGACGGGCTTTTCCCGTTGTGTGCTGGGAACTCTTGGCTCCCAGCACACAGCGGGAGCCAATCGCCGCGCACAGCGCGACTCGCGCATGCGCCGTAGGGAACCGGGCAGTGAAGCCGGAGCGCTTCACTTCCTGGTTCCCTCACCGTGGATGGAGGGGGGAGCAGCAGGGAGACGAGCGATCGCTCGTCCTCTGCTGCGGACGCCGCTGGACTCCAGGACAGGTAAGTGTCCTAATATTAAAAGTCAGCAGCTGCAGTATTTGTTGCTGCTGGCTTTTAATATTTTTTTTGGGTGAACCATCCGCTTTAAGGCACATAATAAACTCTGGGGTTGGAGTGCCTGTGTTTACCCCAAGCAGAGGAAGATGTCCAGGTACAATAGCAGATCATTCTTAAAGTGGCTTCTCTTGCCTTTAACAAAGTTGGAACGTGTCTCAAATTTCTTCATTCCTTAAAAACCATGCCTTTAGAGCCAATGATGGAGAAGGCAGGATGGAATAGGGTGCCCTGAGACAGCAGTTCTAACCTATTAAGAAGTGGTCAGGGGGCTGTGTCCCAGTAGTCAGAGTATGTCTGTGTACCAGTTTCTTCTGGGCCAGTTTGAAACACACATTTTCTGCTCTTGTTCTATTTTTTAGAGCAGCTGAGGTAGAATTTGCACTGAAGGGAAGGCATAATTAAATCTTAAATGGAACCAAAGAACTATCAGGCATCAGAGATGCTAGTACTAGAGGATCCTTGGTCCTAGCTACAAACAGGGGTAACTATTGGAATCTGGAGACCAGGATATCTACTCCTGGGGTCCCCCATCTGACATATCTGATAAAAAATGTAGGGGTGAAGAACCCATTTCCCTTGGTCTAGGGCATGGGTCCTCAAACTATGGCCCTCCAGTTGTTCAGGAACTACAATTCCCATCATGCCTAGTCATGTCAGTGAATGTCTGAGTCTTGCAATGCCTCATGAGATGTGTAGTTCCACAACAGCTGGAGGGCCGTAGTTTGAAGATCCCTGGTCTAGGTAGTGACAACTAAGGTAATCAACCTTCCAGTTGTCCCCTCCTGGGATGTAGTCAGAGACTGCTATGATCAGTGTTTCTTTGTTCATGAGAATCTGGCTTGCCTCTCTCAAGGCTGAATTACTTCCTGGCTACCACCAATGAAATTGGGCAAATGGAACAGCCTTGAAGGAGACTATCACAAAACCCACTCATGGGAAATCCCACAGAGGGGCATTTATTTGACTTCAAGTCTCTAGCATAAGGGAGAGGAGTTCTTTAGGAGAAAGTTGTCTAGATGACCTGGATGCCCTGGGATCTTATAAAGGCCAATAGAGAGATACAAGGATCTTTGTGCACACTCTGAGGAAAGGCTAAATAGCAGTGTGACAAACAAAGTGATTTTATCTTAAAACACAGAAGGGTGGATGAGGTAGAGAAGTAGGAATATGCAGATAGGCACCTTGGATGTCTACGGATGCCAAGCATTTCCCTTGTCTCAGAGAGACAATAACTGACCATGCGGGCATAGCGAGACAGGGGAGATGCAAGAGCGGCAATGCAGAGGCTTTTGCATACAGAACAACTTGGAATATCTACATTGGCATGCTTACTATGTGAAGCTGTAACAGCAGGTGAAAGAGAGCCTGGGAGGTAAGAATTCTTCTGCAGTCTCCTCCAACACTGCCAGCATCCACGTCCTCTCCATTCCCATTTATACCGGCCTTTTCTAGGGCAGGGAAAACTGGATCCGACAGTGGAGCCGTTAGTTGGAATCGTTACAAAGTTGCAGAAAAGTCTGCTCCAGATCAGGTAGATCTGCCTGCTCTGGTGCAAGGGAAGCTTAAAGAGGTGGTTCACCCTAAATATACTATGTCCCATGCGATCCAGCATACTGGCGTCAGCGCCAGTATGCTGTTTTTTTTTTAAATACCCGAGTCCTAAAGCGGCTATTTTCGGAAGCCGTGACGGGCTATAGCGGCGCCATCCACCGCGGGGGAAATAAAAGAAAATTAATGATTACACAGTAAGTGGAGCAATTAAAAAATAAAAACAACAGCATACTGGCGCGGATCACATGGGACATAGTATATTTAGGGTGAACCACCACTTTAATCACTGTGAAAGCAAGTGTTCAGCAGAGTAACTTTTTACCCGCGCCTTTGGCGTAGCACTCGTCTACTTGGGATCATCCATTGTTACGGGTAAGGGTATTCCCCCGCTGGGGTACACACAGAGCAAAGTGCGAAAATAAGGTATGCATGTTGAAGTATGCAGCAACCCAAGTGCAGACTGTCTTATACCAAAGTTCTCATGGCAAAAAGGTAGGAAGAAACGCCTAAGTACCGTATAAAGGGTTCTAGCCAAAGTGTCAATAAAGTGTGCAACTTGTGCGGTCATGCAATACCTGAGCCCAAGTGTGAAAAGTTTAAATGTACAGGGAAACAGTGCTGGTTTTACAATAACAGTCAAAGATACAGGGTGACCCAGTCTTGCCTATTCATATCACTGATCTCTACATAGGGTCCAGACTTTACCCATCGTGGTGGGCATACCCCTTGGGCAGGGCCTTCATGGTCTGGTTTTTATAGGGATGGACCACATCCTTGGACCACGATAGAACCCTATGGCCAGGCTAACTAAATGCATTGCACAAAGAATCAAGGCAAGCTACCATTCAGGATTCAGTGCACAAATCAACAATACAGACGTTCCCCACAGCAGTGGGTCTAGGTACAGTTCCCAAAGTTTTAGTGAAGTTGCACTGATCCAGATGCACCGTTTCTATTGTTTTATCAGAAGACAGTGAAAACGAGTTGATTGAAGACTCCCAATAAAAAAAAAGTAGTGGGGGGCAAGACCGGAAGATGGTGGAGTAGAGACAGACAAGCTCCACAAGCTCCGCTTCTCCACCCGACTCATAATGATAGAGGGATAGTGGTTGCATTTCCCAGAGAATTGGAGATACCACAGCGCTGCAGAGACTGGTAGGAGAGGCCGTGTAAACTCCACCAGAGGATGAGGAAGAAAAAGGAAGTGAGCACAATACCTGGAGGGCGAGAGCACAGTGAACCGTCACAGCCGCTCCAGCCGACCCGTCCGCTGCGTCCATCCCAGCCGAAGATCCAACGATATTTCCCCCTGACGCGGTCAGCGGCGATCAGATATCGCGAGAGTGGGTCTAGTGACACAGAGACGCGCGGGGGCGCATTGGAGCGCGTATCCTCTTTCTCCACAACAGCGTCTCCGGTAAAGCTGCGCTCAGCTTCCAAGATGCAGCCCTCTCTATGCGGTGAAGAGCAGGGAGGACAAATAAGAGGGGGCGAGAAACCCCATATAGATCATCTACAGGGAGAGCAAGAAACGGAACTGAGTATATTGAAAGCCATGCTGCAAGCCCTACCTACACGGATGGACATGGAGATGCTGGTAAAGCGCATGGAGGAGTCCCATCGCAAAGAGATCGAGAGCGTTCGGGAGGAAGTCGTACGGATTTCAGATAAGTTGGATAAAGATGAAATGTTGTTGACTAATTTAGACGCTCGTGTCTCTTCTATAGAACAGATATATATGGTGAAAGTAGCCCAGGTTGATCGCATGCAATTGCGATTAGAAGAGATGGAAGATCGCAGCAGGCGCAGGAACTTAAGATTTAGAGGGGTTCCTGAAAC
This sequence comes from Rana kukunoris, assembly GCA_029574335.1. Taxonomy (NCBI): domain Eukaryota; kingdom Metazoa; phylum Chordata; class Amphibia; order Anura; family Ranidae; genus Rana; species Rana kukunoris. The sequence goes on from CM056051.1 coordinate 435,239,715, forward strand.
AGTTGAAAAGGACGCCCTACAGTCAACTATCAATAGGATCTGTAACCAATTAACCCCCTCCATGCCCTCCCAGGGGTTTGAATTTGAAAGACTACATAGAGCGTTGGGCCCCCGCTCATCAAATACGAATAGGCCGAGGGATATAATTGGCTGCTTCCATCGTTATGCACATAAGGAGATGATTAGCCGAGCAGCATGGGAGAGGGGGGACATTGAGCTAGATGGGGCTCAAATAAAGATCCTACCAGACTTATCCAGGGCCACACTACAGGGTACTCGTGGTGGGGGGGGGGTTCGGAGAGGAGGAATTTGGAGCGAGGTCTGCCACCTCTGGCTCCTCAAACCATGGGCACCTTTGGAGGGTTGTCTTTGGGGGTGCTGAGGGTGGTCTGAATGAAGGAATAGGGAAGGCAGCATAAGTAGAGCTGAAAGTTGCCTCCTCTAGAATAGGCTGGCGCACAATAGGTACTCAGAGTGTGTAATCTCAGCACAGAATAAGCTGGCATTTAAGAAAGGGGACTCAGCAGTGGGTGGTTCTAGAGTAGTTATACTGGTTGTTTCCTTCTCTCACTCCTATAAAAGTTGACCACTTGGACCCTATTGGAATCCTAGATGGACTTTTTCCCTACCCTGTCCCGCTCGGGACTATGGGGACCGAGATAGGGGAATAAGGGGGGGGAGGGGAATAAGGGGGGGGGGGGGAATTAGCTGAGAAGAAGTGAGAGGGAGAAGGGTGGTGAGGGGGAAAAAATAAATAAAAATGTGTGGGCCTGTACGGGGGCGTGAATAGGAGGGAGAGAAGACAACAAGTAGTCTCTGGGAGAGGCAGAGATTGAACTGGAGTCGGGGGGGGGGGGGTAGAAGGAGACGGGGTGGGAGCCACCTGACCGGTTTTGTTACTTCCCCTATAGTAGGCATACACCCACGGTGGTGATTGGAGGAAGGATCCAGTCCAGGGTGTTGTTTTTCCCGTTAGGGACATAGAAGGGGGAGGGGGATAGATTAAGGGAGGGAGGGGGGTGGTTGGGGTTTTTTTTTTTTTTTTTTTCTCTCTTTTTTGGTTTTTTTTCCTAGCTATCTTTCTCCGTTTTTTCTATCTACCAGACTCCTACCTGAATCTGGAGATGGAGGCATTAAAAGTAACTTCATTGAATGCCAAAGGATTAAATATTCCAGAAAAGCGCAGGATGATGCTGAAAGACCTAAGGAATTGGGGGACAGACGTAGCATACGTGCAAGAGACCCACTTCAGGGCAGGGGACCTACCATTTTTACAGAATAGATTCTTCCCATGCGTATACCATGCGATGAATCAGGAGGCAAAGTCTAAGGGAGTTTCTATTCTGATCTCCAACCGAGTGGCCTGGAGGCTACAAGATAAATATCTAGATCCCAATGGTAGGTTCCTTTTCCTGAAGGGGAATATAGGAGATGTCAAAGTGACTCTGGCTACTATGTATGTACCAAACACTAATCAGGATGTATTTATTAGAAGAGCCCTAACAGAGCTAAGAGATTTCGCAGAGGGTAAATTAATATTGGGGGCGACTTTAACATCACGCTTGATCCTAGACTAGACACATCCTCGGGGACATCATCAATCCCAGGGAATACTAGAAGGGGGATAATAAGGAAACTACACGATGAGCAGCTAGTAGACGCCTGGAGGATATTACATCCAGATGAAAAGGATTATACCTTTTTCTCAAACCCGTACCAGAAATACTCCCGAATTGATCTTTTCCTGATTCCCCACTATTTGATTACAGCAGTTAAGGATATAACAATTGGAAACATAACGTGGTCAGATCATGCCCCGATTAGTCTGTGTCTCTCTCTCTCCAGTGCAGTATTCATTCAAGATAGATACTGGCGGATGAATGAAAGTCTGCTGCATAATCCAGAGGTTAAAAAGGATGTGGCAAAGGAGATTGAGGCATACTTTCAGGTCAATGACACGCCAGGAAGTGATCCAGGAATGGTGTGGGAGGCACACAAGACAGTCATCAGGGGAATCTTGATAAAACATGGATCATACTTGAAAAAAAAAACAGGAGAAACAGATCAGGGAAATATTACTGGAGATCCAAAGACTGGAACTCCAACATAAAAAAATACAACTACCTACAGTAGGGAGGGAATTAGGTCAATTAAGAAGACAGTTCTCAGAGATTATGCGATTTAAAGCCAAAGCCACTATACAAAGAGGTAAAAAGATGAATTATGAGCTGGGGGATAAATGCAGTAAATTACTGGCAGGGAAACTAAAGGAAAAGAACAGGGCAACTTATGTACCGCAAATCAAAGGAAAAGGGGGACAGTTAGTAAAAAAACCAAGAGAAATAGCCCAGATATTCGGGGGTTTTTTATTCCTCATTATATAACCTGCCTCCAGCAGACAATATAAAGGGGGGGATAAAAGTATACCTCTCCGATGCAGGATTGTCTAGACTGCCATCCCCAGCCCGGGACTGTTTAGAGAGTCCTATCACCGCGGTAGAGGTTGAGGAAACCCTTAAAAAGGTAAAATCCGGGAAATCCCCAGGGCCTGACGGTTTCCCAATAAGTTACTATAAAGAATTCCCCACGATTCTAACAGGACAGATGTCAAAATTTTACAATGAGCTGGGCTGTGCTGCGGCATTCCCTCCGGATGCACTTTTAGCCCATATCACCGTGATTCCTAAAGACGGGAAGGATCCGGCGGAATGGCAGCTACAGGCCAATTTCATTGTTAAACGCGGACTTAAAACTTTTTTCAAAAATGATTGCCTCTAGACTCCAACCATGGATAACACAGTTAGTAGATCTAGACCAGGTAGGGTTTGTCCCTGGACGTGAGGCCAGGGACAACACGATTAAAACTCTTAACCTGGTGCACTGGGCTGGAGAAAAAAAGATCCCCTGTGTATTTTTGAACACCGATGCCGAAAAGGCGTTTGATAGGGTGAATTGGCGGTTTTTGGAAGAAGTACTGAGACAGGTGGGTTTGGGAAACCGGATGGTCAGATGGATCATGAGTGTTTACACGAACCCACGGGCCTCAGTAAGAGTAAACGGTGTAATATCACGTCCCTTTAAGATCTCGAACGGAACAAGACAGGGATGTCCCCTGTCACCACTGCTGTTCGCGCTCTCATTGGAACCCCTATTAAATAAAATCCGGCAAAACCCGGATATTCAGGGGTTACAGATGGGAGAGCGGACACATAAGGTGGCAGCATATGCTGACGACCTGCTCTTTTCAGTGACTAACCCCCATGTTTCATTACCCAACCTAATAAGAGAAATTGAGATGTATGGAAAACTATCTAACCTGAAAATCAATAACACTAAATCAGAAGCAATGAGCATCGAGGTCCCAGGCCCAATGGGAGAGGTACTAAAAAAGAACTATAAATTTAAATGGGAAAAGGCCTTAAAATATCTGGGGACACATATTTCATCGGACATAAAAAATACTTATAGATTGAATTTCCCTCCATTATATAACGAAATAAGAGCACTCCTAGACAAATGGGGACACGGGATGCATTCGTGGTTTGGATGGGGAAGTATAGTTAAAATGTGTATTCTACCAAAGGTGCTGTACTTGTTCCAGGCCCTGCCAATCTCCATCCCAGCAGTCTTTCTCCGACAGGTGAATGCCTTATTCATGAAGTATATATGGGCAGGGAAGCGAGCCAGAATTTAAAGAGAGCTGTTGAGAATGCCAAAGGCTGTCGGGGGGATGGCAGTCCCAAATATAGTTAAATACTATAGAGCAGCACATTTAACAAGGTTGGTAGACTGGTGCAGACATGGGGAGGGTAAACGTTGGGTTGAAATAGAGCAATATGTCAGCCAGGTTCCTTTGAATAGAGCACAGTGGTGCTATGAAGCACTCCCGGGGGACCTTAGGAGACACCCTATAATAGGGACTACCTTACAAGTTTCAGCAAAAATATGCAGAAACAAGAAATTTTCATCAGGTAAATCACCATTATTACCTATAATAGGAAATCCCAACTTCCCACCAGGGATGGAGAGGGACACAGCTGGGAAGTTTAGAGAGAAAGGCCTTAGCCAGGCCTCAGATTTTGTGATATCGGGTTTGTGGCCTTCCATAGGGGAGCTAATGAGGGTTGGTGGCCCATTTGAGCTTAAGATGTGGCAAGCACTGCAGGTAAGCCATTTCCTGAGATCATTGGGCCGTGCAACGGAATTTCAAAGGCAATTGACGCCACTGGAGAGAAGCTGTAGTGGGGTGGAGCCACTCTCAGGAGTGTTATACAAAATGTACGGGTTTTTGAACACACCCCCAGAAGAATATGTGATGCCGAGCATTAGTAAGTGGGAGAGGGATCTGGGGAGAAGTTTCAGTCCAGACCAGCATAAGCAAATAATTGCTCTGGCTCTTAACACCTCAAGATGTTCGAAAACCCAAGAAGCTAACTACAAGCTTCTCACCCAGTGGTATTATACCCCAGAAAGGCTACATAAATTCAATAACGAAGTAGAGGAAAACTGCTGGAGATGTGAAGAGGAACAAGGAACTCTTTTACATGTGTTTTGGTCATGCCGAAAGGTCAGACAGTATTGGGAAGAAGTACGGAGAATCTCCCAAAAATTTATTGAAGATCGAATCCCAGATGATCCTGCCTTCTTCTTGAATGAATGAATGAATGAATGAAAAACTTATATAGCGCGGCACATGCGAACCAAATCGCCTCTGGGCGCTAGTTGTATCCGTCTCTCTTGACATCAGAAGAGCAGAGTTTTAATCCGTCCTCTGAAGGTCAGGTGGTTTTCCTCCAACCGAATGCTGGTTGGTAAAGCGTTCCAGAGTCTGGGACCCTGGACAGCAAACCTTCTTTCTCCTTTGGACTTGAATCTGGCTTTGGGTACTTTGACCAAATTTTGGTCACTGGATCGCAGAGTGCGATTGGGGTTGTGGGGTTCTATTTTATCGCAAAGATATTGCGGGGCTTTTCCATGGATGCATTTATGGGTCAGACACTTATCACAGATTCCGGGGCAGAAGTATAGGAAGTCAGTAGTGTGCCATCTGGTTAATACAGCAAGGGCGGGTATTACCTTGAGGTGGAGGGACCCAAGGCCCCCATCTGTCGCGGGATGGCTTAATCGGACCCAGGAGGTAGGAGCAATGGAAGACCTGGTTCTTTCTGCTCATAACAGGAGGACGCAATATCAAGAAACTTGGTCAAATTGGAATCATTTTACAAGAACAGAGGAAGGGAGGAGACTTATGATGGAGGAATGAGGGAAGAGGTGGCAGGGAGAGAACCTAGGATTGATATAATAAATTATTAATTTTTTTTTTGTTTTTTTTGGGGGGGGGTGGGGGGCGGGCGGAGAGGGGGGTAATTTAAGAGAATAAGGGAATAGAAAGGATAAATGTATAGACCAATATTAGGTATATGGTGAAGTATAAGGAATTGGTATTTTGGTTTGTAAATGTATGTATATCAGCTATAAGATGTTGTATACTATTGTTTCTTTTTCTTGAAAACTAAAATAAAAGATAAGTAAAAAAAAAAAAGTAGTTATAGCAGATCTTCACCCCCTCCATGAAATGTTGCTTCCCATCCACCTCTTCTCCCTTTCGTTGCACAACATCAGGCATTATTTTATTTTATTGTGTTTCCAATTATTTTATTAAAGATCTGGCCTGCCAAATCGAGCCTAGGCAAATGGCTTGCACTTTTTGCCTGCTCTGCATCCTGGGATATGTACTACACATATCCCAGGAGGCTTGGTCTTTCATTGAGAAAGGAGAAGGGGGCAAGGCCTAGTGGCATGTCATTGTAGCGTTGCCAGCAGAACTAAGAGGAGCCGAAGCTGCTTAATGATATCACCGAAGAACATGGCGGTGTGGGATCGAATAGCAGAGGGTAGGGGTAGAGAGAAGAGAAGCCAATCTCAGTAGAACGCTGAATACACAGGGCAGGCGAGTACCTTAACTGTGCAGGACTGGCAACTAGGTAAGCAGGGGGTTAAAAAGGAGGGTGATTTCAAAAGATATATCATCCCCACACGTATAGTACTCAGTCTGTGTCCCGTACTGTATATATCTCACACACACACACTTATTCACAACCTATACAATTCTCAGTCTGTGTCCCGTACTGCACAATTAACATAAAAAAATCTGAGAAAAAACATGTTACTTAAAGAGGAGGTTCGTCCTAAATATTCTCTCTCCCATGCGATACAGCATACAAGCGTCAGCGCCAGTATGCTGTTTTTTTTTTTTTAAATCGCCCACTTACCGTGAAATCTTTAATTTTTATTTCTTTCCCCCCGTGGTGGATGGCGCTTGTATAGCGCGTCACAGCTTACGAAAATACCCGATTCAGGACTCGGGTATTTCCGGCGCAATGCGGTGCCTGCGCACAGACCTAGGGGCCGACTGCGCAGGCGCCGTATTTCTCTGAGTCCTATTTCGGCGCTGACGCCAGTATGCTGGATCACATGGGAGAGGGTATATTTTAGGGTGAACCTCCGCTTTAATCTAGAGGAGGAGAGAGAGGTTTGGGACTCAATTTGAGTAATTCCTGGAGATCATTAACGATGTGCCTCCACACATAGGCTATCGAGGAAAAAAAAAAAGCCTTCATGCCGAGCCGCTGTACTCTTCCGGCGGCAGGGCGGGGGTAGCCATCCCTGCGAGGAGAAGAAGTTGATTCTTGCTTGCAGCTATAGCAGACGCTAGCGATAATCGCAAGTAAAGTCCGGCATGCTGGTTGCACCCAAGTTGATCAACATTCAGCCTGTCCCTACACAGTTTGAATCTCGGCCGATTCCTGCTGAACAGCCCAAGATTTAAACCGTCTATGGCCAGCGATACAAATGCTGACCCAGACACCAATATGATTAGCTGAAGATGGAAGAGGGCAAACCAAAAGCAAAACTGCACGTGTGTAAAATGTCCAAAAATTTGTAAACAGAGGTCAAAAGAAAGTAAACCGATTGGTTTTTAGAATCACAACTTGCAACAGTTGGAAATAAAAACCCAAATATAACAAAGATCTGAATAAATGAAAGCACCAGACTAACATGACAATTAAACACCAATGACTGAGTCTTGCTTTACAAGAGAGACAAAGGTTCACGTAATTTTAAGATTTGTAAAAAGGTAAAAATGACCGAAAGCGAAGTTATAACACCATTATAAGGTAAAAGGCCAAAACTGGAATTAAACCGCCAAATTAATCACTTGTTCCAACTACAACTAAAATTTCTAAAAGGTTTATGAAACCCCATCTTTTGTCAAAAAATAAGAACAGTTTAGCCTAATGAGTCATATCTACATACCTTGTGTCGTCCTCTATGACCCTGCCAAATTTGGAAACATTATGCTCTGCGGTATCCCAAAACAGCCTAAAAATTTGTGAAAAACAGGGGTTTTAAAGCAGCAGTATTGTAGAATACAGAAATGTTTTTGGCAGACACTGTCTGAAAGATTAAGACTACACAAAAATTAAAACGGCAAGAATAGGTTAGGCTAAAAGACAAAACGAAAAAATAAATAAAAAGAATGTTAGTTTCTGCTCCTTTTAAACCGAAGCAAGACAGTAGATGAAGATAAAGTGGAAGGGAGCGTCAAGAATTTGTGTCAATCTAGAAACAGTTTAAGGTCACTGATGTTGCACAAATTCTAGTCAACAGTCTAAGAAACTCTACATAAAAGTGTAGGAATATACTACGCAAGTCAAGAAAGAAATGAAAGATGAAATGAAATTTAATGGTCCTTATGGAATGGGATATGACAAAATGAAAAACGACCAAGAAAACTAGGATGTTACAAAACTAGAAGAAGAAATGAAAAAAAAGGGAGAGAACCACACAAGAGAGGCAGTCCAATTACCCAAAGTCTGAGTCGGGACCGTCTGGAGTTAAATGGTCGATATCTAAGCCATTGTCTAATAAAGGAGGCGACTTTCCGTGTTCCAGTGTTAAACCGTTGGCAGAACTGCTTGAACTCTGTAATGACGGCCAGGCATCTTTGATATTACTGTTGGGTCTAAAGGAATACAAAAAAAAAATGGAAAAGATGCAAAACAAAAAGGGGGAAAAAAAATAAAGTGGTGAAGAAATAATCTGAATTCAAGTAAAATAAAAAGGCGTGTGCAAAATAGCAAGTTAGGAAACCAGTCTGAGAAAAGTAATGCATCTTGGGGGCGTATGGCATCTGCAGGTCAGTTGAGCTTGATCTCAAATATGCATAAAAAAAAAAAAAAAAAAAAAAAAAAATACACCACTACAGATTGACTAAAATTCCCCTTCAATTTTATATGTAGTTAAAGAACACAAAACGTTGTGACCTCATGCTAATCCACAAACGTGATTAGTTAGGAGATTAGTTATTCACAGACTTCATTCACAAATGATGCTTTCATGCTCGTTTTCCATGATAAATTCTGGGAATTATCAAAAGCTAAGACACCAATAGGATTTGTCAACTTGGTGCCGACTTGTATTCTTTAAGTGCTAGTTCACACCAGACACAGTTCCATGTGTTTTTTTCCCGCGCAAAATTTCCATGTATTCCAATGGCTCTAGTTCACACCATGCAGTCAGTTTGCGGTCAGTTTCTGCACCGGAACTGACTGCATGGTGTGAACTAGAGCCATTGGAATACATGGAAAACACTGTGCATGCATTTTTAGTGCAGAAAAAAGCGCACAGAACTTAATGGAACTGCATCTGGTGTGAACTGGCCCTAAAGTTCCATTAAGACAACTACATCTCTATGAATTAAATTTGGCATGTGCTTCTAAAGTAAGACCAAACAAAAGTTAGAGGAATCCACATAATATGAAATTGAATTACACAAAATGAAACTCACAACTGTCAAAGTATAACATTTATTTAGAGACCAGTTGGCAATGTACGAGTCTGCAGACAGACAGACATTCTCAGAGCCAGGACAGGTGGTCAACTTTAGGAGGAGATTCTGTCACTTTTGAGAAAGCAGCTTAAAAGAAAGGACAATCCAGCACCATTAAACAAGGTACCAGCTGTATTGTCTGGCTCTGATGTTATGGTCTGTCTTTCAGGGCTGGGCTGTGGTCAAAAACAAAACACAGAATTATAATAAAATAATAAAAATCAAAAACCACATTTACTTAAAGTTAATTAAAGCTAAACTCCAGCCTTTCCCTTCTCCAGAAAACTTGCATCTCCTGTTCTGTACTGTTGTATGCGTCTCTTATAGCTATTCACCTTCTCTGCCATCAACCATTTTGTTCCTGAGCATTATATCCCTTAGATGTTTATGCCCAAGCAACCAATCAGGAGACTGCACAACTAAAGTTTCCAAAACACAGCGGCCAGCATGTAGGAGAATGCATATCTAAATGGTATGCAGGAGATGTGTTCTTTATTATAATACTCTTGAATAAAGACCCTAGGCAGAGAGCAGTGAATGTGATATTTATGGAAACTTGCCAGCCTCTCCCACTAACTAACCTTGGAGCAAAGGAGCAGCAGACAAAGCGACAAGGTCAATGGTTTTTAAAATGGATTTTTTTGAAAAACAAAAATTATTTGTATTAACCTTTTTTTTTTTTTTTTGGATGTTCGGCCTGCCCCTGGGAAGACGGCATTGATGATGAAACGCATCAACATTGGCCATTAATGAAGACATCGCGCTTGCTTAGCCATTCCCCACGACATTACTTTCTCATGAGCAGACAGTCTGCTGGTTTTTGACATGTCTGTTTACAACCCATCAAAAGTACTTCTTACACATTTTAAATAAAAGGACTTAAATGTTAGCAGGCTTCACTATGCTTGTTTTTTTTTTTTTTTATTCCCGATCCATTTGAAGCTGCTGCTGAGCAGCCACAGCCTCTCTCGGATCCAGGGTTCTTTTGTGTTTTTATGACCGCTTATTTATATTGGAAATTTTTATTTGCATGTTGATTTTGGGAAGGGGTGGTTTAAAAAATGGAAGGTATTATAGGTGTACATAAAATTTAAGCTTGAAAGTTTACAACTGTCCTAATAAAATGATACGATACAGAATTGTAACTATACAATGTTAGTACAGAGATTTCTCCTGCTGTGCTATTGTGTTCTGACAGGGGGAAGGCCCCCCTCAAGAACACGATCGACAGACCTTTTTCGGTCTTGCACCTTCAACAGTAGCCGACCAAAAGGCCGGCTTTGGTCGGACCTGCTGCAGTACACACAGACCGGATGTCTGTCAGTTTCTATTGAACCGGCCAATGTTGCCTGACATTCTGCCCCTGTGTACTAGGCCATTCAGATGCCAGGCATTTCCATTGTCTTAGAGAGGCAATAACTGACCTTGCGGATTCCAAAATAAATTTTGGAATTTGGTTGTACTCATTTAGGCATTTTTGATAGGACAAATACCCCCCATTGGGTTTTAGTTCCATGAACAGGTTTTAACACAATCCTTTGAACCTGTCTCCAGTCTCCTATGTCTCCCTTGTAATCGCCTAGAGCAGGCATATTGTAATCTACCTCAGAAAGAAATTGTGGGGTGGAGAAAGGCCTGGTGCCTTTAAACCCTGGACAGCGATGGCTATATTAAAGCAGTTAGTTGTCAGAGGACTTTTGACAGCTAGAATCAAATGCTGAGACCGGCGTTGAAATATAGTTTTGCTCCAGAGCGCAGAAATGGAGTAAAAGTATGCAAGAAAAAGTATGCAGCAACCTAGATGGTGATCACCCTGCAGCGATGTGTCAAAAAGTTAACACTGCGTAAGAGAATACTTACATTCCAAACACACTCATGGTTTTCTAATATTTTTTACATCGCAATGCATACTATTCAGGCTACACATAGAGTGTAAAATAAACAATGGATATATTCTGTATAATACTTGCTGTGGGACTACAGTAATGGTCAGAAAGAGGGTACCCTGTCTTACATGTCCCTAAATCAGGTCCAAGCTTCACTCGTCATGGTGGACATACCCCCAGAAGGATCTTCAGAGTCTGGGTTCCATAGGGTTGGACCACACCCTAGGAGCTATTAATGTCCAAGCAGGATCCAGGACCTGCAGCAGCATTACCGACTGTTTTCATGGTGTGGCATCTGGGTATGACTGCCCAGGCTTTATCAAGAATACACAGTTCTGGATACACCGCTTCTATGGTTAAATTAAAAAACATTGAAGTGGTGATTAAATATTAGCAAGGTAAAATATTTAACTTGTTAAGAGCGATTTCTCCATAGGGACACTAGCAAAAAAAAAAAAAAAAAAGGACTCAAGGAGTGGGATCCGAGTGTCCTCAGAAGCTTTGCCAGGTACCAGCCTATAATCCTGGGTCTATGAATAATCAATGATGCTACAAATGTTAAACTCTTTCATGCCTAAGCCTATTTCTGACATTTGTTGCTTGCAAGTTAAAATCCATAGTTTTTGCTTGAAAATTACTTTGAACCCCCAAATATATATATATATATATATATATATATATATATATATATATATATATATATATATGCCAGCCAGGTTAGAGTTGGAGGAGTTTTTTGCCAGAATTATTGTTCTCGCTTCGGCGATACCTTACATGTGCAATTTGAACACTTAACATATGCAGGCGGGACTTGTCCATGTGGTTTCTTTGCTGCGCAAGCTCGCTTTAAAAATTTTTGCATCGTCCCTTGACAAAAATTTTTTTTTTTTATTGCTGTGACAAGGAATGTCAACATCCCTTGCAACAGTAATAGGTGGCAACATGTACTCTTTATGGAGAGATTGAGGGTCTAAAAGACACCAAATCCCTCCTTTGCACTTAAAAGTATTAAGATCGCCAAAAACAGCGATTCTGAACACTCTCTTTTTTTTATTCGCACCATTGGCAGCCAAGTAAACCTGGAAGTGACGTCGCAGCCCTGTTTTTATATAGGATACTGGAACTAAGCAGTTTCTGGCTTTGTTTTAGTCTCAGCATAACCGGCGAAAGTGCCGAATCGTGGATTGGGTCTCCAGGTGGGACGGAAGAGTGGCGGAAGTCCCCTCCCGCTCCAAAAAAAAAAAAAACAGTACTAGTGTTATACCTGCAGCTGCAGGCATCACTCCAGTATAACCCCATCAAGCCGAGGCCGCATTTGAGTGTATGGTCGGCGCTAAGGGGTTATAGTGGAAGCCAGAAGGAAGATGTAGAAAACATTTGCCAAAACCTCACAGCAAAAAAAAGGTTCCCCTAAATAAGTTTCTTGGCAAAAGCAGTGTTCATATCATACATAACGTGGCATGATCTGTAAATTCATAAAATGAAGCAGGTTTACTCGGGGGACAAAAAATAAAAATCAATCTCTACAGATACCAAAGGTCTAGCTTCATACGTGGTACGAGCATTAGATAATGCCAAAGAAAAAAAATTGTAAAAAAAAAAAAAAAAGAAAAATAAATGTGAATATTTTAGATTTAATTCATGAATTGCTTGCTACACTGTATAGTGCATACTTCAGACTGGTTAAAATTAAATGCAATGCATACAAAATTCAGATCAGACCCAGTAAATCTTTCCCTTCCTGTTCAGTTTCTGGGAGTTGCAAGGAAAGATTATGGTCTACGCATCACCTGCCCATGATCCGCAGGCAGATTGCGATTGAAGGGTTGTCGACCCCAGATTAGGGTGTGCCCAGGCACAACCAGAACACCCCTGCGCACGCCTAAGATCTAGTATGAAAACATTACCTGTGCAAGACGCATCCTGCGGTAAAGACCAGTCATTGCTATACTCTCTTCTTGTGCAGGTTGACTGGTCTTGTATCTGCCCCCTTCTGTAGTTTTCTGCAGAGTGTAGTGTAGACTGTAATTATGTGGACCTGCTTGGCCCTTCTCACACATCTTCTATGGCCATGTACACAGCACAGTGATAAGATCACCACTACTTTTACAATGTAATATCTTGGTTTGCAAAGGCATTTGGCGTACACAAAGTAAATATCTAGCTATTAGCTGAGCCCATTACAAACATTTTGTTACAGAAAACATCCCTATTTTCAAAAGAAAAATGACACAAGTACTCCTCACAAACACAGTATGTCCTTACTAAAAACACAAAAAACTAGAAAAACATTTTACACAGATGTAAAGGCATGAAAACGATCCAGAGGATGCCACGTGCACACAGACATGCAGATGGAGACCGGACCGCGATGTGGCAGTACTTACACATCATACCTTTGCAAGGGTGTCACTTTGTTTTTGTTCTTGTCAACTGTACCCGTAGTCAACTGTAAGAAGTTAGGGTTAAGTTTGTAGAGTTCCTGAAGCAACTTCTGTTCATATTCCTGATGTTTGCCCGCCTGCAACAACAAATATTAGGGTGAAGGCTAAATAAACACAGAACAAATTAGTGGGGTTAAAGAGGAAGTAAACCCTCTAAAGCATTTCTTTAAAAAAAAAAAGAAGAAGAAAACATCCGGCAAGACAAAGGCATAATGAGCTAGTATGCATAGTATACTAGCTCATTATGAATTACTTACCTGACATTGAAGCCCCTGCTCACCTCCGCTGCCACCATTGATACCCGAGTTACTTCCTGGTATCGTGGCTCTGGCGCTGTGACTGGCCCACATGGGAGCACGATCGCCCTCACTAATAACACGCTCAGTGCGCCAGCCGTGTAGATTTATGAGATATTTATGAGATATTTTTTGCACCTACAGGCAAGCCTTAATCTAGGCTTACCTGTAGGTTAAAGAGGTCTGTTAGGGTTTACAACCACTTTAAGAGTGGTGTTTATTTTTGTGTAAACTTGTATTTAAATGGGAGTTTATGTTTACAGCTTTTTCCCATTGTCACTACCAATAATAAATTAACATGGTAAATTTACCAGCCAGATCAGGTAGATAAAAGTACCACACTGATCAACAATTCCTCTCTCACACACCTGCAATGCATTTGTATAGAGAAGAGACAGACCTACATGAAGGAAGCATTCAACAACAAAGGTTTCAAATGTGCCACTAAGCCTAGGTTCACATTGGAGCAATTTGTCATGCGATTAGAGAGATGCGACACCGATTTTGCGGCGCCGCACCGATTTGAAAAAGTAGTTCCTGCACTACTTTTGACGATTTCAGGTGCAATTTCTATAGACATCTGTGTATGAAGCCACACAAATGTCTATCAAGTAGCACCTGAAATCGCGCCGACCTTGCTACTTTGAAATCACGCTACTTCAAGTAAAGTAGCACAAATTCAAAGTAGCAATCCACGTGAACCAGGGCTAAATCTGTTTTTTGGCTCGCTGCAACCGTTTAAAAATGCTGCTTAGCATTAAAAAAAAAAACTCCTTGTAGAGTACAGGTGTCAAACAAGGCCCGCGGGCCGATTCTGGCCCTCCAGGCCATTTCATGTGGCCCTCTTGCAGCTGCAGTAGAGCTCCAGCCATCCTCTGGTCCAGACCCTGACTTTCTGCTTTCAAGCAATGCATCCAGCTTCTTCCCAGCAGCAGCATAAGGAAAGGGGGTGCACTGTGATGTAAGGGAGAGTGGGGGACTCAATGTCTGATGGTGTGGCGGCTCTTGACATCTAATGTAAAGGGGAGAGGATGCGCTGGACATCTAATCTTACAGATACAACCGACCCTTTTGAGGGCAATCATAATGCTGATGTGGCCCACGATGAAATTGAGTTTGACACGCCTGCTGTGGAGCATCCATCATCATCTAGCGCTTTGTTTCCCTGCCAGCCATACGGTCCGTGGCCTACTTTTTTCATTTATTGGATTTCAGATCTTCCAACCATGGAGGTTCAGCACCACATGTGGCGTTACCTAGGGTGGTCTGCATGCAAATGCAATCTGCCTAGGAACAAGCACACTTTCAAATAATCTACCAACATTACATAGAGAAAACACAGACAGTGATGTTGACACCGACGATAAATTAAAGTATGTAACCAAAACAGAAAGGTTGCATTTAAATGTGGGAGTCTATGGACGCACACAGCCTGGTTTGGGAGCGTGCTTACATGTGTGCCCCCATATGAAGCGGCTTCATAATGTGGCACACAGAGAAGAGGCAGGGCAGAGAAAGCCAGTGTGGAACCTTAAAGAGGAGGCTCGGGGTCCTCTTTGCAATACCCTTACACAGAGCAGATAAGTAGATCGTTTCTATTTTAGTAAAAATCAAAAAATTGACTTCCTAATCACTTTAATGTGTTATGGACAGGCAATTCAGTGAACGAGTAATTTAAAAAAAAAATCTGTACGGAAAACTTTATAACCAGCAATAATGTGCACGCTGTGTGAAAAGGAAAAGTTTGGAAGCGCCTATATTTAACAAACCAATTGAAAATCTTTGGGTATGTGACATCTACCACATGCCATTTTCATTATTAAAGCCGGCATTATGATTAGCATATTACTAATTATATTTCAGATATTTTGTAGAGGCAATTTGAGTTATTACATAGCTGCAAGCATTTCTTATTACTCTTTGATTTTAATGACTTACATCAATCAAAATTTGAATGCATAATAAATGAGCTCAGACAATCTTGTACAGTGTTAAAAAATCAACTCAAATACGAGTGCTTGGCACAGAAGCAGTTTGTCTTTAAGTACAACGTTTATCATATACAAACAGCAGATGTGTTTCTGTCTTGTCTGTCACCGACGACTTATTGTTGTTTGGAATGACAGACGGGGTAAATGAGGATGGTGCAGATGCTGCCAGCGCTGATCAGGTTTTCTAGCATGCCCGTTCGGCCAGCTCTGTCAGACAGGCTGATGTACACATGGGCCAAATGTTGGTTGGTTTCTGTTGAAATGGTCAATATTTGGCTCCTGTGTATCAATATTTAGGTTGCTGTTGAAAGTTTAAAAAAGGTATTTTATTTCTAAAACCAAACTGCTGTCAGATTTAAACTATACCCAATGAATACATATATATTTCTTAAAAAGCAGCATAGTATATATACAGCTCAGTTTACCCTCCTCCACCAATAACAGCTCTACTTTGTCACCACCATCCATGTTCAGTGCCTTCTTTGACCACTAAAGCCTGGTACACACAATGAGATTATCAAGCGAATGGTCATCCGTTTTTTTTTTTTGCATGCTAGTCTCATATCGAAAATGAGGTTACTAAACTTAAGTGATGTAATGTATTGTATTTACAGACAAAAACTGATCGTGCATACAGGCCTTAAGTGACCACTGATGATGAAACTTATGTGTATGCATTCTAGAATTGCAAAATTGTATCCAGGCTCCCACTCTTGGCAGCTTACAAATGTAGCGTGTGCACATCGCAATGTGAATGCACACAAACTGTGTACATACCAAAAAAATCCTAGTTAAAAAGGGGAGGAGCTTTCAGGCAGAAAAGACACAAAAACCTATTAGCAATTGTGTTTTTTCTTCAAATAAAGCTGGTATATAATTTGTGTTCAGCTGCTTTGTGAGCCAATCAGGTTTGACTGCATTGCACAGTGCTGTCAATCTGGCAAGGGGTGAGAAAAAGAAAGAAAAAGATCACAAAACAGGCCGAACAGAACTGCAAATCTCCTGGCAGATGCGACAGTCAAGTAGAAAAGTTTCATTGCATTATAAAGTGGTTGTAAACCAACTTTTGCAAGTTACACCTACAGGTAAGCCTAGATTAAGGCTTACCTGTAGGTGTTAGCAATATCTCCTAAACCTCCACGGTTTAGGAGATATTTGCTGAATGACAGGACCGCTGTCTACGGCGCATGGGCCATAGACAACGGCTCGCAGGCGCACCAACAATAGCCCTGCTAAACATGGCAATGCCGTGTTTGACGGCTCCCACGCGCATGACGTCATCGCCGCTCCGGCCAATCACATCGCCGGAGCGGTAATTACAGGAAGAAGTTTGCCGAAGACATGGCAGCGGTGGGCACGGAGGAGAACTTCGGGGGCTTCGTTCTCAGGTAAGTCGATCATAATGGGCTAATATGCGGTGCATATTAGCTTATTATGACTTTATCTTGTAGGGTATCAAAAAAAAAAAAAATAGAAACAAGGGGTTTGTTTCCTCTTTAAAGTTTTTTTTCTGTAGTTCAGCTTACAATAAATGGACTTTCAATTCACAGGCAATCAACATTAAAGATTCAGTGCAGGCGATCCAAATCCAAGATATCACCAGCAAACCATGTGTGCACAACAGTTGTAACAGTAAAGAAAAATTCAATAAAAAATAAATAAATAAAATAAAAATAAAAGTGTGCTAGTGTTATCTTGGAGTGGCACAAACTAAAAAGACAAAATAATGCTAAATGACATAAAAGGTAGTCACATGGCTCTCTTACCTGCATTTCTTCTTTTGTGAAACTAGCCGCCTCGTCCCCCAACTCATGTAGATACATACAGTCTGGTTTTGGACACTGCATATTTTTTAAGAAATAACTGCAGTATTTTGTTGTACCTAAAGATGCCTTAAAAACAAAAGAAAACCGTCAGCTATACAGCGATACCAAAGTTTGGGAAGAGGTCATAGTGAAAACTATAAATCAAGGATGAACAGATATTACCTCAGGCACCACTTAAAGTAGAGCTAAACCCAACCATTAAACTCCCATATAACACACCATAAAGCACATCACACTCTTTATCCAGACGCTTGTACCAAGTATCATCTTTTACACAAATACAGTCACATTGATACTGTAGTACCCTAGACAACAGACATCCGTTTAAGTGTAAAGGTGCATGCAAACCGCACACTTTAGCACCAGAATGCTGCTGCACAAACAAGCAGGGATGCCATTAATGATTAATGGCACCCCCATGCACTGAAAAAGTGTTGTTTCCAAAGCACCATGCAGTTTCCGTGCAGCCATGTTTAAAATTTATATATATAAAAATAAAAAAGGGCTTCTGGGACTTTATTCCTTACAGGAAATGCAGGTACAGCAGTCCATTCAAATGAATGGACTGCTGCTGTGCTTGTGCAATTGAGGCATGCATCTTGTAAACAGGAGGCAAAGTCATTCTTCGGATGCCCATGTCGCTGCCTGCGTGACGTGGACACATCTTATTGGCAGTCAGATTCTGAAGGTGAAAACATCAGCATGAGAAAGCCTGGTAACAAACACATCTGCAGCAGTGGATTCAATTCTTCATGGATATGAGCTTTAATAGTAGTCTGGGTAGCCACAGACGTTAAAAGCACTTCAAATATATTTTGATTTGTTATCTCTGCACAGTGTTTGCAGTAGGTGGTAGGAGTCAGAAAGCAGACAGACACCTATTAGAACTAAAGCCTAGTTCAATAGAAACCAGACGACATTTGGCCCGTGTGTACAGTAGCCAATTCAACAGCGCTGTGATAGGGGAACTGGCTTCTGTTGGACAGGCAGTTGTATAAATAGGTTAAAACCTTCACCCACGCAGTTCCTCCTTACTTATGAGTGAGTGAGTGAAAAACTTATAGAGCGCAACACTTGCGAACTGAATCGCCTCTGGTAAACTACAGGTAAACCATAAAGGTTGAACACCAGCAGATTTAATCATTTAACTTAGTTCAGTTTCATTATTACATGTATTGTTTTACATGGCTGCAGAAGACGCCCACTGTGGAAGTCGGAAGTGATGAAACGTGTAAAGACGTGGCTACGATGGCGCAACCAGAAAGTGTGAGCAGTGCGTTCCACCGGTTCCTGTTCGAAACCAGGAAGGGATCCTTAGCGCTGTGCATGCAACACAAGTGCGGCCCGTGTTTGGAGGACAGCGGTGACGACTCCTATTCTTTTTATGTTATTTTACAAGTATATTAATTGTGCGTATATCGGAAGCGGGGTGTTTGTACACAGGGTTTTGAGTTATTAAAGCAGGAATACACTATGTCAGTGCCTTTGTGTTTTATATGAACCGTGAAGGCAAATTAACCCTTGCTGGTTCCGAGGTGATGACGGAGGTCTAAGTGAGAGGAATCTTATTTTCAAGGCTCATTTTATTATACATTCTAGTGGGTGTGAACCCCAGTGGGGGGAGTGTGCCTCCCTTTGGTGGTGAAGACTAGGAGCTGGTGTAGGGTGCACTACCTATCCAAGCCCTAGAAGCACTTGCCACTTTAGGGCTTTTGCTACGTCATCATTTATATTTATTTATGTATTTATTTCTGAAGTTGGACTTCATCCAGTATTAGCGCTATTTTACCAATTGGACTTTTATGGTTCCATGTGCTTGGTACATTTTGTTTTAGGATAGAAGATCCTGGACTGCCGTACTCCTTTAAACGATGTCTTTATTGTACAAATAAAACCCATACACGATAGTATTCCATGTGTGACATCAGGGTTCATCAAAGTGTTCTATTGACGAACGATCTCCTGTGGGCTAATTGGTGATACACCTCATTCACCTTTTCCCCCCTCTTTTTAAAACACAGTTTTTGTCATTGTTCACTATCTACGAGTCAGCATCACATGATGTGAAACATGTCAGCCACCTTTTTCCTGTTGTTCACTTCATTTTGACTGCATCGCTTTGGTTGTTTTTTGGATTTTATTTGTACAATAAAGGACATCGTTTTAAGGAGTGCGACAGTCCAGGATCTTCTTCTATCCAATGCACCTGTGCAAAGCCAGCCCCTTTTTGGTTTAGTGGGAAGCAAAGCCAAGGGATCAGCAGTTTTTAGAGCGGTATTTCTCACTTCAACTACATTTTATTTTATTGTTTATTAGATGATTATTTTCATTTATATTTTAAACAGCTGCTGCACATATCCTATCATCTTATCAATATATGATTTTATCATTTTGATGGGAGGTTTGGTATCTGTAGGATCATCATTTTACTCCCTTCTAATTTATTAGTGGAGTCTCAGAATCAGTGATTTTATTTTCCCTGGTGCCGAGAAGTGCACTTTGGGCCCCTTTTTCTATGTGCACCTTCTTCAGTTATGGCTGCAGAAGTACCCAAATCTC
Organism: Rana kukunoris; assembly: GCA_029574335.1. Lineage (NCBI taxonomy): Eukaryota > Metazoa > Chordata > Amphibia > Anura > Ranidae > Rana > Rana kukunoris. Next base: position 435,259,610 of record CM056051.1, read on the forward strand.
TGTAGCGATTAGCCTCGTATAGCTGCATTCATAACACTAACACATATAGACATGAGGGTCAATAGAGGCTTATAAAACTTTGAAAAATGCACCCTAAAGGAGGGGAGAGCACCGAGATAGGCTAATCAGTGGATGACTCATGTCCAGGTTTCTATTAAAGTAGTTGCAAACCTCAGACATAAAATATGAACAAAGCAGATTATGCTATAGTGTGTATTTGTCTCAGTTCAGGGCACCAAGTGTCATTTCTGTCTGCTCTCTCATTGCTCTGCTATCAGCAGGAACCAAAACTGCCAGGCCTTCTGATACCAATAGAAAAAAAAGGTGAAGGAGGGAGCTCCAGCACACAGCCCATGATTGACAGCCTCAGCTCTGTTCCTATGTGTAGTGTAAAGGGGGGTGTGACCTTCCCTCCAATCAGCTCTTCTCACTGAGTGCAAACTTCAGCTCCCCACCCCCTGCTTTCTGGAAGATCAGACAAGTTGCTCTTCAACTAGTCTCACCTGCAGGGAGGTCCAGACGCGGACTGTTCTGTCTGGATCATAAGCAGAACAGAAAGCTAAATACTTTGGCATTTGCAATGACTTAAGAGACTAATAAATGCTTTGGTAGATATTACAACGCACAGTTAAAATGCATGTCTATTTTTATTTGCCAGACTTTCAGTACTCTCATTTCTAGTTCTTATAGAACATTACACAATACCTTGCCAACATAAAAGATCTGTGACTCATAGGCTCTGCCACTATGAACAAACATAAGGCTTCAAATCTTGCCTGATGCCAGGGACACAAATCTCAGATGATTATAGCAGGTTGTTGTGATTCCATTCATTGGCGCTACCCAAGGTCCCTGCCATTCAGTCATATCATTATGACTGAACAAAGCCAATTTCCAGTACACAGTATATAGGTAAAAAAAAAAAACACACACATACATGCCTTTAACAAAAAAATTAAAATAAATGTTCTGCTTAAAAACAAAACCGCACACCTCCAAGAAGCAAGCCTTTTGCAAGGCAGTGAAAGGAATGGGGCTTTAGTGCTAGTTTTTCCCCAAAAAACTACTGCACCCATAGAGATAAAGGTATGAAGGACATTGGCATGAAAGCTCAAAAGTAAGTCTTAAAAAGTGGACCAGTGGCAACTACTAGGGTGGGCTGGCATTTACGAATGACTGAAACATATCAACTGAAAAAAGGTGTTTTCCGCCTTTTGCCGATCGATAGAAAGGATTAGTTTCCATGCAACTTCTCCCCTCATTGTGCATCAGCACGCTTTAATGACAGAGAAAAAAAAAAAACCAAACACCCTTTAGTCGCCTATCCATACAAATCATTAGAAGCCACCTTTTACTGCCGATTTGTTGGTACGGAAGCAGAACATCAGTCTGCCTATGTAAACAAGGTAGGTTCTGTCAAGAGGGAATTAATGAATTCTGTGTTCCTGCAAAGCAGGGACTATGATCCATGTTTTCCCCCTAGTAAAAGCACCTCCCACACTACAAAAAAAAACACCAGCTAGGCACACAGTTAACCATTAGTACAGTGACAGTGCACATTTTAAGCACTGATCACTGTATTAGTGTCACTCGTCCCCAAAAAAAAAGTTTTAAAAAAGTGTCGGGGTCCGATTTGTCTGCTGCAATATCGCAGTCCTGCTATAAGTTGCTGTTCACCACCTTGTAAAACTAAAAAAAAATTTCATAAATATATCCCACAGTTTATAGGAGCTATAACTTTGGCACAAACCAATCAATATACACTTACTGCGATTTTTTTTATTTTTATCAAAAATATGTAGAAGATTACTTATTGTATTAAATTTATGAAGAAACGTGATTTTTTTTTTTTTATTTGATATGTTTTATAGTAGAAAGTAGAATTGTTGGACTTTTTGTTTGTAGTGCAAAAAATAAAAAACACGCAGTGGTGATCAAATACCACCAAAAGAAAGCCATTTGTAATAAAAAAAATAAAATAAAAAAAGAACATGCAATTTAATTTAGGTTATAGCCGGTTCACATTTAGGCGGCACGACTTCGGGGGAGACTCCGCAAGGCGTCCTGAAGACAACTTCAGAGGCGACCTGCAAAATGACCTCTGTATAGAAGTCAATGCAGGTCGCCCGAGTTGCCCCCGAAGTCATACAATAACCTTTTTCTAAGTCGGAGGGACTTGCGTCGCTCCTATTAGAACGGTGCTATTGCATAGAATGGGACGCGACTCGTCAGGTGGCTGAGTCGCCTGACGAGTCGCCCCAGTGTGAACCGGCTCTTATAGCATCGTACAACCGCGTAATTGTCAGTTAAAGTAACGCAGTGTTGCATCGTAAAAAAATGGCAGGATCATGAACGGGAGGTGGGGGGGTGTATCACTTCCGGAGGGCAAGTGGTTAACTGGTATCTCCACCTTTGTACCCGGAAAATCCTGCTCAACAGCCTTTCTGCCTCTGCTTTCCCCATTGCACTTATCTGGTTCTGTTTTCAATCATCCACTGCACACAGTTGCCAGTGTACAGGTCTGTACATAGCCCCGTAAGCTGTGTAGAAGCCCAATTTATGCAACCGTTTCAGGTCACTGGTCAGTGCTGGCCAATGAGGGTCTTTAGTCCCCAAGAAGAGATTTTCATTGGTCAGCACTGTCACATGACCAATATCTGGAAACCTACAGAATATGCTTCTACACAAGTTCTGCGGTTGTGTGCAGTTTTTTCAACTGTCCCAACTGTACACTGGCAACCGTAACCACCTCCTGCCCAGCGTATTGTGAATTGATGGGCACAAAGTGCCTCTCTTTCTTGGGTGACTTTATATGACCTAGTCCCACTATCGCCGTGGGGGAGCACAGCGATCGATGGTGCGTTCTGTTTCTCGCATTACCGATCTCGGTAAAGAGCCAATGATGAGGCTCTTTACCCATGTGACCAACTGTGTCCAATAAGGAAAAGCCAGTTATCGCCATTCCACTCCTCATGCTGACAGTGTGTGAGAAGCAAAGAGCTGATCAGCAGCATTTCCTCACAGGGGGGATCTGCACTGCTGATCAGTGCAGCCTCATCTGCACACATTAGTGAAAGAGAAAAATTTGCAAAAAGATTATCTATTTTTCCGATCTTTTTTTTTAGCAAAAAATATAATAATGAAAAAATAAATAAAAAAATGTGGCGATTTAATACCACCAAAAGAAAGTTCTATATTTAAAAAAAAAAAAAAAAGGGAAGATACAAATTTAGTTTGGGTACAGTGTTGCATGACCGTGCATTTGCCATTCCAAATGTGACAGCGATGAAAGCTTGGTCTGAACAGGAAGGGTGTAAAAGTGGCCAGTAGGCAAATACCACCAAAAGAAAGCCATTTGTAATAAAAAAAATAAAATAAAAAAAGAACATGCAATTTAATTTAGGTTATAGCCGGTTCACATTTAGGCGGCACGACTTCGGGGGAGACTCCGCAAGGCGTCCTGAAGACAACTTCAGAGGCGACCTGCAAAATGACCTCTGTATAGAAGTCAATGCAGGTCGCCCGAGTTGCCCCCGAAGTCATACAATAACCTTTTTCTAAGTCGGAGGGACTTGCGTCGCTCCTATTAGAACGGTGCTATTGCATAGAATGGGACGCGACTCGTCAGGTGGCTGAGTCGCCTGACGAGTCGCCCCAGTGTGAACCGGCTCTTATAGCATCGTACAACCGCGTAATTGTCAGTTAAAGTAACGCAGTGTTGCATCGTAAAAAAATGGCAGGATCATGAACGGGAGGTGGGGGGGTGTATCACTTCCGGAGGGCAAGTGGTTAACTGGTATCTCCACCTTTGTACCCGGAAAATCCTGCTCAACAGCCTTTCTGCCTCTGCTTTCCCCATTGCACTTATCTGGTTCTGTTTTCAATCATCCACTGCACACAGTTGCCAGTGTACAGGTCTGTACATAGCCCCGTAAGCTGTGTAGAAGCCCAATTTATGCAACCGTTTCAGGTCACTGGTCAGTGCTGGCCAATGAGGGTCTTTAGTCCCCAAGAAGAGATTTTCATTGGTCAGCACTGTCACATGACCAATATCTGGAAACCTACAGAATATGCTTCTACACAAGTTCTGCGGTTGTGTGCAGTTTTTTCAACTGTCCCAACTGTACACTGGCAACCGTAACCACCTCCTGCCCAGCGTATTGTGAATTGATGGGCACAAAGTGCCTCTCTTTCTTGGGTGACTTTATATGACCTAGTCCCACTATCGCCGTGGGGGAGCACAGCGATCGATGGTGCGTTCTGTTTCTCGCATTACCGATCTCGGTAAAGAGCCAATGATGAGGCTCTTTACCCATGTGACCAACTGTGTCCAATAAGGAAAAGCCAGTTATCGCCATTCCACTCCTCATGCTGACAGTGTGTGAGAAGCAAAGAGCTGATCAGCAGCATTTCCTCACAGGGGGGATCTGCACTGCTGATCAGTGCAGCCTCATCTGCACACATTAGTGAAAGAGAAAAATTTGCAAAAAGATTATCTATTTTTCCGATCTTTTTTTTTAGCAAAAAATATAATAATGAAAAAATAAATAAAAAAATGTGGCGATTTAATACCACCAAAAGAAAGTTCTATATTTAAAAAAAAAAAAAAAAAGGGAAGATACAAATTTAGTTTGGGTACAGTGTTGCATGACCGTGCATTTGCCATTCCAAATGTGACAGCGATGAAAGCTTGGTCTGAACAGGAAGGGTGTAAAAGTGGCCAGTAGGCAAATCGTTAAAAATACAGATAAGTGCAGTGGGGAATGAAGGAGCGGGGAAGGGGGGCAGGTAGGAAGAATTCTGTGTCTTTAGGAGAGAATTAAATGGACCTTGATATGGTTGAACTAGAGGGTCTTTTGTCTTTTTTCAACTTAACTATGCAAGATATCGAATTCTAAAAAAATAAACAGATGATACCAACACAGGCCAACACAGCATTAAAGTTAACAACATATACCAAAGCCTCTCACCTTAAGTGTTCTTCCATCTACTACCACATTGTTTACACACTGTATAGCTCGAAGTGCATCTTCTGACCGTATGTACGTTACATATGCGCTAGCGCTTGGACCCTGGAAGAGACAGAACAGGCAAATTAGCCTAAGCACAGACTGGAAATCAGGGATCTCGTAAAATTGTATTTACTTTGCTGTAATGAGCTTGCTGCAGGCAGTGCACCACAAATAATCTTAAATTGAGAAACTGAATAAATTCATGTAGTTTGTGTATACATAACAGGAATCCCCATCAGTCCCTGTTCACAATGGTGCCACTTGTCATGCGATTTGACAGTTCCAAATGGCATGTCAAGTCACATCCCACTGCCGATGGAACCGTTTATATCGCTGTGACTCAGAAAAAGGATCCTGCATTACTATTTACCGATTACATTGTGACTTGCATAGACTTCCGTTTACCGGTAAATGGCAAGCACTTTAACATCTACAAGTCAAAATAAATAACTAAATAAGATTAAAACCACATGCCAATTTAATCCAAGCTTCCATTGTAGGGGCCTTGGGTGTTTTTAGATTTGGTGTTTGCAAGACTAAAACAGTTTCTTTTGCTAGAAAATTACTTAAAACCCCCAAACATACACATTATATATATATATATATATATATATATATATATATATATATATATATATATATATATATATATATATATATATACACATACATATACATATATACATATACACATATACATATATACATACACACACACACACAATATATATATATATATATACATACACACACAATATATATATATATATATATTTATTATTCCTATCACCCTAGAGAATAAAATGGCAGTCATTGCAATACTTTTTGCGCCCGCTCGTGGCATGTCGTCAAACTTTTACCCTTAAAAATTTCGATAGGCGGCGTTTAAAAAATTCTATAGGTTACATCTTTTGAGCTACAGAGGAGGTCTAGGGCTAGAATTATTGCTCTCGCTCTAACGATCGCGGTGATAACTCACTTGTGTAGTTTGAACACCGTTTTCATATGTGGGGGCTACTTACGTATGCGTTTGCTTCTGCGCGCGAGCTCGACGGGACACTTTAAAAAAAAAATTTTTTTGTTTTCTTATTTATTATATTATTTTTTACACTGAAGAAAAAAAAATTATCACTTTTATTCCCATTACAAGGTTTGTAAACATCCCTTGTAATAGAAAAAAGCATGACAGGTCCTCTTAAATATGAGATCTGGGGTCAAAAAGACCTCAGATCTCATATTTAGGGCCCTTTCACACCCTTTCATAGGGCAGATCAGTAATGATCTGCCTCCGAGTCCCCGCTTTGCTCAGCGGGGATCCTCCATAAAATTCCCGCTGAGCCGTCGGCAGACAGGGCGGTCCCCGCACAGTGTGCAGGGACCGCCCTGTCTCTCCTCCGCTCTCCCCTATGAGGGGGGGGGGGGGGGGGGGAAATCGGATGAACACAGACCGTATGTCCGTGTTCACCTGATCCGATCCGCCAGACGGAAGAAAAATAGGATTTTCTTCCATCCGAAAAATCGGATCTTTGCGGAGGCGGGTGATTACGGGAGTCAGCGGATGGTCATCCGCTGACACCCGCAATCACATAGGGACCAATGTATGTCCTGTTTTCATCTGCAACGGATGAATAAAAATGCGGACATACGGTCCGCACATGTGAAAGGGGCCTTAGACTTAAATGCAAAAAAAAATAAAAATTGGAAATGTTGTCATTTAAAAAAAAATAAAAATGTATATATATATTTTTCCTTAAGACGCATGGGCGGGACTGACGTTTTGACATCACTTCCGCCCTGCAGTGCTATAGGGACGGGTGGGGGCCATCTTGCCCTCACTCGCATCCCCACACAGCAGGCAGCAGGACCCGATCGCCTCCACCGCTACCGACGGCTCCGGTAAGCGGCGGAGGGCGCGGGAGAGGAGGGCTCCTCTCCCGCCACCGATAACGGTGATCTCGCGGCGAATCCGTCGTTATCGTTTACAGGACCGTTCATGCTAAAGATGGATACCTCGGTTGTGGCAGCAGCTCCTCCCTTTACCGAGATATCCATCTTTAAAAAAAGGATGTAAATATACACATGAGCAGGTCCTTAAGTGGTTAAAACTTAAACAAAACACCAATATATTAAAATTAGCTAGGTGCAGTTCCTGAGCAACGAATTTAAATTTACTATTTGTTTCTGAAGTTAAAGTGGATGTAAACCCAAAAATGTTTTATTTATTTTTTGATGTCACAATGTAGAGCAGTGCACGAGATATGTAAATAACCTGTCACTCAAGCAAGGACTTTGGTTTTTATCTGGAAGTCTGTTTTATTTCACTGAACAATAAAAGAGGATTGCTCAGAGCTGGATTAACTCTGTGGCAAGACTGGGCACAGATAGGAAATCTTATTCTCTACGTTGTGATAAAAACTGTTAGGTTTACATCCGCTTTAAGGAAAAACGTATTTATAGCCTTATTTACCCCATAGTCATTAACTCCTTTCTGGAAATTTTTTTATCAAGCTGAAATTAAAGTGGATTTGATGTCACAATGTAGAGTATAATATTTTCTATCATCTGTGCTCAGTCTTGCCACACAGACTTAATCCAGCTCTGAGCAATCCTCTTATGTTCAGTGAAAATGAACAGCCTTCCAGATAAAACCCTGCCTAGATAAAAAGTCAGTTTTCTCTCTTTTTGCTTTGAGTGAGAGGTTATTTACATACCTAGCTAGAACATGTTTATTATATGTTATGTTTTGTTTACAATAACATGAGGTGATATAACATCATAACACATCCTAGTAATACACAATGAACTTTGGATCACCTCTTGTTATGATAAACATGTCCAAGCTAGATATGTAAATAACCTGTCACTGAAAGCAATAACAGAGAAACAGACTTTATAATTTAGCAAGTTTTTATCTGGAATTCTGTTAATTTTGCACTGATCTTTAAAAGAGGATTACTCAGCGCTGGATTAACTCTGTGTGGCAAGACTGGGCACAGATGATAGGAAATCTTATACTCAACATTGTGATATATATATATATATAAAAATTGGGTTTACATCCACTTTAAAGGTAGATATTACACACCCATTAATTAAACTCTGTAGTTCTTAACCCATTCACATCCAGCGATGTACTGGTACGTCTGTGGATTGGAAGGGTGATGTCCCAGTCATCGCTGCAGCAATAATCAAGATATCATTTTTTGTTAGTGCCAGCAATATCCTTCAATGTAAAGGTAATCCAATAAATATATTTAAATGTTCAGCTTTACATTTTACACTGTTCAAGCTGTCTGGGTAACAGCCTCCTGTAAAGCAGATGTCATTTGAGGGGTGTTTTTTTTGCAGAATCATACTTTCCTAGGTGGATGCAGCATCCGCCCAAAGCCACATCTTTCCCCCGCCAGCTCCAACACTGAGAACTGAGCGATCCAACACCACCGATCGCTCAGTTCTCAGGGCTCCATGAGCAAAAAGCTGGTGGACTGTCAGTCCCCACTCTCTGCCCCCTCCACTGCTGAAAAAGGCTCACAGGAGCGCATAACGAACTGCACTCCTGTGAACCATAGGAGTCCAGCCAAAACAAGCTTCTTTTACCCCCATGCACTGGCAGCAGGCGACATGGGACACCTACAAGGCTGTAAAACACTGTGAACGTGTTTACAGGAGGAGGGACCAAAATATGATATTCTACTGTTCTTTTAACCTTCCAATAAGCAGGTAGGGCAGAATACCAAGGAAGCAGGTTGCTAAACAAATGGAAAACTCTTTAAAAGCAAACACATCTATGTGGGGGCATATAACTTTGAACCTAAAGTAATTTTTTCTTTATGTACTCAGAGAAAAAAAAAAACAACAACATTTACTGACCTGTGAGCCAGCATAGGATGTGCTGTTGTTGATGACCACTTTGTGTATTTTACCAAACTTTCCAAAGTATTCTGGTCGTTTTAAAACCTGTGAACGAGAAGAAAAAAAAAATTAAAAATGTAACAATATATTCTACAAAACGTTGATAACTTATCAAGGTATTCAATTATCATGACAGATAGCAGATCAAACATTACTTTGATGTGAAATTTGTGAATAAGGCTCTTTATCTTCTCAGATGGTAAATCTGCCCATTCCTCTTGGCAAAAAGCCTCCAGTTCCTGGAAGTTCTTGGGCTGTCTTGCATGACCGCGCGTTTGAGATTTCCCCAGAGTGGCTCAATGATATGGAGGTCAGGAGACTGAGATGGCAACTCCAGAACCTTCTGCTGTAGCCAATCACAAGTCAACTTTGCCTTGCGTTTTGGATCATTGTCATGTTGGAGTGTCCAAGTACGTCTCATGAGCAGCTTCATGACTGATAAACGCAAATGTTCCTCCAGTACTTTTTTCATAACATACTGCATTCATCTTGCCAGCAATTTTGACCAAATTTCATGCGCCTTTGTAGCTCACACATCCCCAAGATATCAGCAATCCACCTCCGTGTTTCACAGTAGGAATGGTGAAAATTTCATCATAGGCCTTGCTGACTTCTCTCCAAATAGAGTTTATGGTTGTGGCCAAAAAGCAGAATTTTGGTCTCATCACTCCAAATGACTTTGTGCCAGAAGGTTTGAGGCGTGTCTCTCTGCCGTTTGGCATATTGTAAGTGGGATACTTTGTGGCATTTGCGTAGTAATGGCTTTCTTCTGGTGACTCGATGATGCAGCCCATCTTTCTTCAAGTGCCTCCTTATTGTGCATCTTGAAACAGCCACACCACGTTTTCAGAGAGTCCTGTATTTCACCTGAAGTTATTTGTGGGTTTTTCTTTGCATCCCGAACAATTTTCCTGGTAGTTGAGGAAAAATGTTTAGTTGGTCTACCTGACCTGACTGCTGATTGGCATTCTCAATTCCTTGGATATCTTTTTACATCCCTTTCCGGTTTTATACAGTTCAACTACCTTTTCCCGCAGATCCTTTAACCACTTCAGCCCCGAGCCTGTTTTTCATATTCGGTGCTTACGAGACTAAAACATTTTTTTTTGCTAGAAAATTATTTAAAACCCCCAAACATTATATATTTTTTTTTCTAACACCCTAGAGAATAAAATGGCGGTCATTGCAATACTTTTTCTCACACCGTATTTGCGCAGCGGTCTTACAAGCGCACTTTTTTTGGAAAAAACTCACTTTCTTGAATTAAAAAATAAGACAACAATAAATTTGGCCCAATTTTTTTATATATTGTGAAAGATGATGTTACGCCGAGTAAAATGATACCCAACATGTCACTCTTAAAAATTGCGCCCGCTCGTGGCATGGCGTTAAACTTTTACCCTTAAAAATCTCGATAGGCGACGTTTAAAAAATTCTACAGGTTGCATTTTTTGAGATGCAGAGGAGGTCTAGGGCTAGAATTATTGCTCTCACTCTAACGATCGCGGCGATACCTCACTTGTGTGGTTTGAACACCGTTTTCATATGCGGGCGCTACTCGCGTATGCGTTTGCTTCTGCGCGCGAGCTCGTCGGGACGGGGCACTTTAAAAAATTTTTTTTTTGGTTTTCGTTTTTATTTTTATTTATTTTATAATTTTAAACACTGAAAAAAAAAATAAAAAAAAAAATGATCACTTTTATTCCTATTACAAGGAATGTAAACATCCCCTGTAATAGAAAAAAGCATGACAGGTCCTCTTATATATGAGATCTGGGGTCAAAAAGACCTCAGATCTCATATTCAGGCTTAAATGCAAAAAAAAAAAAAAAGAAAAAAAAAGTCAAAATGTAAACAAATTAAATGTCTCTTTAAGACGCTGGGCGGAAATGACGTTTTGACGTCACTTCCGCCCAGCAGAGGGAGGGGGACGGCTGAGGGACATTTTTTCCCTCAGTCACATCCCCGGACAGATGACGAGCGGACCCGATCGCCTCCGCCGCTACCGACGGCTACGGTAAGCGGCGGAGGGCGCGGGAGAGCGGCGGGAGGGGGGGGGCACCCTCTCCCGCCGCCGGTAACGGCGATCTCGCGGCGAATCCGCCGCGATGACCGCCGTTATCGTTAACAGGACCGCCCCACGAAGAGATGGATATCTCGGTTGTGGCAGCAGCTGCTGCCGTTACCGAGATATCCATCTTCAAAAAAATGACGTCTTTGGACGTGGGGCCGGTCAGAAGTGGTTAACAATTCTTTTGCTTTCCCCATGACTCAGAATCCAGAAACGTCAGTGCAGCACTGGATGAAAGATGCAAGGGTCTGTCAGGAGTCCAGAAACTCATTAAGCTTTTATACACACAAACACTGATTACAAGCAAACAGATCATAGGTGAGGATGGTTACCTTTAATAGCCATTCAAACCCCTTTGTGTCAACTTGTGTGCAGGTTATCAGGCCAAAATCACCAGTCATTATGATTTAACCACTTGCATACTGGGCACTTACACCCCCCTCCTGCCCAGATAAAATTTCAGCTTCCGGCACTGTGTCGCTTTAACTGACAATTGCGCGGTCGTGCGACGTGGCTCCCAAACAAAATTTACGTCCTTTTTTCCCCACAAGTAGAGCTTTCTTTTGGTGGTATTTGATCGCCTGTGCGTTTTTTATTTTTTGCGCTATAAACAAAAAAGAGCGACAATTTTGAAGAAAAATACAATATTTTTTACTTGTTGCTATAATAAATATCCCAATTAAAAAAAAAAAACATTTTTTTTTTCTCAGTTTAGGGCAATACGTATTCTTCATTCTACTTATTTTTGGTAAAAAATAAATCGCAATAAGCGACTGGTTTGCGCAAAAGTTATAGCGCTTACAAAATAGGGGAGAGAATTATTATTTTTTATTATTTTTTTTTTTTACTAGAAATGGCGGCGATCTGCGATTTTTATTGGTACTGCGACGTTATGGCGGACACATCGGACACTTTTGACACATTTTTGGCGCCATTCACATTTATACTGCGATCAGTGCTATAAATATGCACTAATTACTGTATAAATGTGACTGGCAGGGAAGGGGTTAACACTAGGGGGTGAGGAAGGGGTTAAATGTGTATCCTAGGTGTGTTCTAACTGTGGGGGGAGGGGGGGGTGACTGGGGGGATGACCGATCTGTGTCCCTATGTAGGAAGGAACACAGATCGGGCTCCTCCTCTCCAGAGACAGGACGCTGTCTCTGTGTAAAACGGCAATGAGAGATGATCTATGAGAGATCATCTCTCATTCGCCCACAGATCGCATCACAAACGGCCACTCTGATTGGCCGTTCGCCACGATCTGTGATTGGCCGTGTCCAAGGGACACGGACAACACAGGGCTTCCCCGCAGTGCGCTCTACAGCGCGCGTTGGGAACGCCTAAAGGACATGCCGTCAAATGACGGCATGTTGGATATTCAGGCCCGCGCTGTTGCCGTCATTCGACGGTAGCGCGGGCCTGAAGTGGTTAAAAAGAGTAAACAGTTGATTGAGAAGTGGACAAGTGGATACACTAAGTGGCGTGGGCAGCAATCACATCAAGCCTATTAGTAGGTCAATTATATTGATTATTTTATTTTCACAATCACATTATTTATTGCACCAATTAAATATATTTTTTTACTTTAACCTCCCTGGCGGTATCCCCGAGCGTGACTCGGGGTGTTTTTTTTTGCAGAGATCGGTATCCCCGAGTCACGCTCGGGGTAGCCATGCAGAGCCTGCAGCGCGCGCTGTCTTACCTTCTTCCTGGATCCAGCGATGCATCCCCGCTGTGTGAGCGAGCGGGTGCTCGCTCGATTCACACAGCGTCCCCGTGTGCCGCCGATCTCCGTTCCCTGCGACGTTACGACGCACGGGAGCGGAGAACGGCGCCAAATTTAAAAAGGTAAACAAACACTTTACATACAGTACAATGTAATCTTATAGATTACAGTACTGTATGTAAAAAATACACCCCCCCCTTGTCCCTAGTGGTCTGTCCTGTGCCCTACATGTCCTTTTATATAATAAAAACTGTTCTTTCTGCCTGGAAACTGTAGATTGCCCATAACAACCAAAAGTGTCCCTTTATGTCAAAAATGGTTTTAGATCAGCTAGAAAACAGCGATAATAAATTATAATTACTTTCAGAATTGAGCGATAGCGATTTGTGGGGAAATTTGTCATAAAAAAAATAAATAATGACAGCGACAATTCTGCAACTGAGCAAATTTCAGTGTTTTTGAGTTGATTACATTATTGAATATTTTTTATTATAATTTGTTATAATTATTTATAGTTTTTTATTATATAAAAAATTATGATTTTGTTTTTCAAACTTTATCATACCCGGGATGTCTTGTTTGGACAGATTTAAGCAAGTTATTCCTAAGAATTGCAGGCCTACAGTATAAAACGCCAAACTTCCATGCAAATAATTGTACCGCTTTTGGTACGTAATTCCAGACAGAATCATACCGCCAGGGAGGTTAATAAAACAACAATTTGTTTTATGCATGTTATTTACCTGTAAAACCCTCCCTTGTGCAGATAGCCAAGGGCCCAGAAGCAGCTGCTGGGAGCCACCATCGTTGGTATGTCACCAGCCCCAGTAGACTCACAGCTGTCACCAAGTGCCACTCTATAGTATTCCCCTTCACACCCCCCCCCCCCAATAAGCTACATAAAAGTAGTTATGCGAGGCAGAAAAGCTGGGTCAGCACAAACATTCCCAGAAGAGAAAATGGGTATGAAAAGCAGGAAGGGAGGCACCTATTCTAAATAAATTTGACTACTTCAGGAAGAGTCAATTCCTACTTGCTGTAAGCCATAAAAAAAAAAAAAAACTTGATTTTTCTGTTCTTTTACCTGCAATTTAAGTTGGAAACCGTCTTTTAAAAGAGACAATGTCACTGCCCATTCAAGGCAAAGCGACAGTCTCTTGTTAGCCCAACCTCTGACATGCCTCACCTTTGCTACTCCGTTCCTCTATCAAAGCCAGGAGAAGACAAACCCTGTGTAAGCTGCGACAGTGTTTATGTCTGGCGATTGGCATCTAGGCTCGAGCATTGCATCACTGGAGGAGGAGATATTTTAATGGGGATTTAAGATGCAGTGTGTAGGTAAGGCAAGGGCATGGTCAAGATGAATAACAGTGGATCAAAGGGAGGGCTGTCCTGATTGGGCAAATTACAGTCTCTAAGGCTGACCATACACTGTACAATTTCCTTTAGATCCAGCATAAAATAAGTACAAGGGCTTTCCTGATGTGATACTTTATGCATAGATTGGTTAGGTTTGTCCTCATATAATAGTTTTGGTAAATATAAGGAGAATAGTGTATGGTCAGGCACAAGTCCAGCTTTCAGATACATTTGTGACAATTTACTGCCCAACATTATTTGTAAAGCATCAGCCACACGGCTGATCAAGGCAATACACCGCCAAGAATAAATCTGCGTTGGGTATTCACAGGCGTTTGCAAAAAGCCATGGCTACAAGGGCGTAAAAAAAAAAAAAAATCAACAGGCTAACAGGTGCTACAATATACATGTGATTTAGAGACAGGTGAGAGGGATTGGACACAAACTGTTGGCTGCCAAGGTCGCGCATATGTCTGGTTCACACTGGGCTGCTGGAGTGAAATCGCGCGATTTCAGCTGAACTCGCGCGATTTCAGCTGAACTCGCGCGATTTCAGCTGAACTCGCGCGATTTCAGCTGAACTCGCGCGATTTCAGCTGAACTCGCGCGATTTCAGCTGAACTCGCGCGATTTCAGCTGAACTCGCGCGATTTCAGCTGAACTCGCGCGATTTCAGCTGAACTCGCGCGATTTCAGCTGAACTCGCGCGATTTCAGCTGAACTCGCGCGATTTCAGCTGAACTCGCGCGATTTCAGCTGAACTCGCGCGATTTCAGCTGAACTCGCGCGATTTCAGCTGAACTCGCGCGATTTCAGCTGAACTCGCGCGATTTCAGCTGAACTCGCGCGATTTCACTCCCTCTGGCAGTTCCGATTTCGGCGCGATTTAGGAGACATTTGTGCAGGGTTCTGCACAGATGTCAATGTAAATCGCGTCCTGAAATCGCAAAAAGTAGTACAGAACTACTTTTTGAAATCGGTGCAGCGCCACAGATGCGGAGTCACACCAATTAGGACGGTGTCATTGCCGGAAATTGCCGCCGATTTGAGATGCGATTTCACATGTGAAATGGCATCTCAAATCAAACTAAATCGTACCCAGTGTGAACCTGGGCTAAAGCACATTTAACTGCTCAAATGTGCTTCAACAGCATAACCCATCGGTTTGTGACTGATTTGAAAAGGGGCCGTGGATCTACACTCTGTATCCAGGGCTGCTCATATGCCCATAATCGCACATCCAACAGAAGTGGTGTCACTCATTTATAAAGGCTGCTGGGCAAGGCTGATCCTAAACGCCTGTGAATATCTGGCGCAGATTAACACCAAATATTTGAAGTGTAAAGCCCTGTACACACACACACACACTATCAGATATCTGATGGAATCTAATCCGATGGATTTTCTCGTCGGATATCCGATGAATCTGACTTTTATCAGTCTTGCCCACGCACCATCAATCAAAAACCCGACCGTGTCCGAAACGTGGTGATGTAAAACACTACGACGTGCTGAGAAAAATTAAGTTCAATGCTTCCGAGCATGCGCCGACTTGATTCTGAGCATGCATGGATTATTGACCGATTGACTTCCACACAGACGATCGTTTTTTTATCCATAGGAAAAAATTGAAAACATGTTCTATTTATTTTAACCGATGGAAAACAAATCAATGGGGCCCCCACACGATCGGTTTGACCAAAGGAAACAGTGCATCGGTCTGTTTTTATCGGACAAAACGATCGTGTGTACAGGGCTTAAAGCTCTGTGCTGGTACAATGAACAACATGAGAAAGTCACACACTATTTTATTAGGAATCAAAGCCATTATTTCTTAGTGCAAGCCTGCGTTTCTCACACTCAGGGCACACACACACACACACACTTTTTTCCCCATTTTGCTGAGATTTCTTCCTCCCACTTCCAATTGCATCTCCAGGACAGGAAGTGAAAAAAGGATTTTTAATAAACAGCTTACCTGTAAAATCCTTTTCTTTATCGTACATCACGGGACACAGAGCGCATAGCCATTACACTTGGGTTATATGGGTACCTTCAGGTGTGGACACTGGTGTAATCAATTTCACAGGAAGTTTCCTCCCTATATAACCCCCTCCCACTGGGAGTGCTTCAGTTTTGTAGCAAGCACTTCCTCCGAGGTTACACAATGTTCCCCAAAAGAGGGGTGGGAGCTCTGTGTCCCGTGATGTACTTCAAGAAAAGGATTTTACAGGTAAGCTGTTTATTAAAAATCCTTTTTTCTTTATCGTACATCACGGGACACAGAGCGCATAGCCATTACACTTGGGATGTCCTAAAGCAATGCTCTATGAAGGGAGGGAGACCGTAAGGCCAAGAATAGCCAAACAAAAAAATTATCAGGAAGTAAAGTAGCTCCACCAACAGAGAAAAGGGGGCGTGACCCGGGCCAGAGGATTCTATACTGCTGCCCGTAGGACCGCCTGCCCAAATGCTGCGTCCGTACCCTTTGCAACGTCCAACTTATAAAATTTAGTAAACGTATGTACGGAAGACCAGGTTGCCGCCTTGCAAACCTGTGCCATAGAGATCTGATGGTGTGCCGCCCAAGAGGCACTCATGGCCCTCGTAGAATGGGCCTTAACTGATAAGGGAGGTGGAACGCGCTTCAGACCATAGGCCTGAAAAATCAGCTGCTTAATCCACCTAGCCAAGGAAGACTTGGCAGCCGGCTGACCCTTCTTGGGGCCATCCGGAAGAACAAAAAGCACATGTTTTCCGAATCTTCTCTGCAGCCTTGAGATAGACCCTCATGGCTCGAACCACGTCCAAAGTATGAAGCAGTCTTTCCTTTCTGGACTGGGGAGTAGGAAAGAAGGATGGTAGGACTAGGTCCTGATTCAAGTGAAAACTGGATATGACCTTAGGCAGGAAAGAAGGTTGAGGCCGCAGAACCACTCTATCCTTATGCAGAATAAGGTATGGCTCCCTGCCTGACAAGGCTGCCAGCTCGGAAACCCTTCTGGCCGAAGCCATAGCCACCAAGAAAACCAACTTCCGGGTTAGTAGCACAAGAGGGATTTCTGTCAAAGGTTCAAACGGCTGCCTTTGTAAAGCTGACAAGACCAGATTTAAATTCCAGGGGCAGAGGGGAGCTCTAATAGGGGGATTCACATGCAAGACCCCCTGCAAGAAGGTTTTCATAAGCGAATGGGTGGCCAAGGGTCTTTGAAACCATATCGATAAAGCCGACACCTGCCCCTTTAGAGTACTAAGAGCCAACCCTTTGTCAACGCCAACCTGGAGGAATCGCAAGATCCTGTTAATAAAAAACTTTCGAGGATGCCATTTTTGAGACTCGCACCACTCCACATAGGTTCTCCAGACCCTGTAATAAATATTTCTGGAGACCGGTTTCCTAGCCTGAATCAATGTAGATATGACCTGAGCTGAGAGGCCTCTGCCCTTAAGAATTAGGGATTCAGCCGCCAAGCCATCAAATTTAGCTGCTGTGTAGCAGGGTGGCAGATTGGGCCCTGAGACAGCAGATCTGGGCGTAGGGGGAGCGGCCACGGCGCCCCTACTGACATCCTCACGATGAGTGCGTACCAAGCCCTCCTGGGCCAGGCTGGGGCCACCAGGATCCCAGGCCTGCGCTCCACCCTGATCCTTCGTAGAAGGCGGGGAATCATCTGCAGTGGAGGGAACGCATACAGGAGAGAAAACTGGTGCCAGGGGCAAACCAACGCATCGGTCCCGTAGGCCGAGGGATCCCTGGCTCGGGATATGAATTTGTCCAACTTTTTGTTGGATCTCGTTGCCATAATGTCCACATCTGGAACTCCGAATCTTTGGCAAATCTCCTGGAATACCTGGGGGTGAAGAGACCACTCCCCCGGGAGCAACTGTTGACGCCTCAAAAAATCTGCTTGAGAATTGTCTATCCCTGGGATGAACACCCCCGAGATGCAGGGTACATGGGCTTCGGCCCATGAGAAAATCAGGTTTATTCCCTTTGAGCCGCTAGGCTCCTCGTGCCCCCCTTGTGGTTTATGTATGCCACCGCAGTGGCATTGTCGGACTGTATCCTTACTGGCAGACCCTGAAGGGGAAGAGTCCAGGCCCAAAAGATTTCCCCTTTGACAAACCTGAGGGACCAGCCACCAGAACAGGCTGCGCCGGACCCCTGGGGAGAGAACTAACGGACGATCTAATGCCTGAATGGACTTGTTCCAAGCAGAGAGAATGGCTGCCTGGAGATATCTGGTATGGATCTGGGCGTAGGGCACTGCTTCGAAGGCGCCCACCATCTTCCCCCGCAGTCGCATACATAGGCGAATAGTCGGCCTCTTCTTGCCTAAGACCATTTGAAGTGTTTGAGTTAATGACCTGACTTTTGCTTGAGGTAGAAATATCCTCTGGCAGTCTGTATCTAGCCGAAGGCCTAGATATTCCAACTGCTTTGTGGGTTGCAACATCGATTTCTTCTTGGTTCACAATCCACCCGAATTTTATGTCTATAGATGCTAGAAAGTCGTCTTGATGTAGGCTGGCTGCCACCGAACGTATGGACTCCATACGAAAGGTCTGAATCTTTAGAACGCGATTTAGGCGTTTGAGGTCTAAGATAGGCCTGACGTCGCCATTGGGCTTTGGTATTATGAAAAGGTTGGAATAGAATCCCAGACCCCATTCCTGGGTTGGTATTTCTACAATTACTCCTTGGAGCAAGAGGCGATCCAATGCCTTTACAAGAGAGGCCCTCTTTAATGGGTCGCTTGGAAGACTTGACCCCTGAAAATGAGGAGGGGGACTTCCCGAAACTCTAGCTTGTAGCCCGTGGCTACCACGGACCGTACCCAAGAGTCGGGAATTCTGGCCTCCCACACTTCGGAGAAAACCGAAGCCTTCCCCCCACCCAAGAGAGTGGGGGCGCCCCTTCATGAATCTGACTTAATGACTGGTTTAACCGGCTTGCGAGACCATGGCCTCTTGCCTGCCGTGGCTTGTCCTTGTGGGCGGCTATTAAATGCTGAACGCCCGGGAGGCCGTCGATACTGACGGGAAGTTGAAGGGGCCGAGCCTGCGAAGGCTTGTCGCTTAAACGCGGGCCCACGCGGTCTTTTCTTGACAGGTAAGAAAGAACTTTTACCACTTGATATGGTCTGGATATATTTATCTAGGTCTTCACCGTATAGCATCCCACCATGAAAGGGAAATCCTGCTAAAAGCTTTTTGCAGGGTGCCTCTGCTGACCAGTTCTTCAGCCACAAAAGGCGACGCATATGAACCAACAGCAGAGATAGACGGGACGCCTGTTGAATGGAGTCCTTAATAGCATCTACTGCAAAGCAGAGAGCCCTTGGTAGGTCTGCCAATTCACGAGTTTGCTGAGCCGGCATGTCCCTTAATATCGGTTTAGTCTGATCCTTTAACGCCTGACAAACGCCAATGGCTGCCACTGCTGGCTGAACCACGGCACCTACTGTGGTAAAAGAAGCCTTCAGTAGGGTCTCCAATTTTTTGTCGACCGGATCTTTGAACATCTGGACATTTTCAACCGGACAGGTCAGGGATTTATTCACGCAGGAAATGGCTGCGTCCAAAGTAGGGAGTGCCCATTTCTTTGCAAATTCCTCTTCCATAGGATAGAGAATAGAGAACCTTTAAGGAGGGATAAAGATCCTATCAGGTTGAGCCCAATCCTGAAAAATCACGCTCTCCAGAAGGGGGTGAATCGGAAAAGACGCACAACTTAATGGTGCCTTTGAAGAACCTAAAGAGGATACCGCAGGGGCTAATAGTTCTGACACTGGAAGTTTAAAAGCAGTGCGAACCATATCTGTCAGAGACTGGATCCACAGGCTCTCCGCTTGAGAAGCCGGAAAAAAAATTCATCTACAGTGGAACCCTCAATGTCTGAACCGTCGGGACTCGGGTCCGCTTGATCCCCCTGTGGGTCCAATTCCTCCGAAGAGAGGACCTCTGCATCTGAAAACACCAATCTAGGTGACGGGGATCTAGCCCGTTTGCCACTTGGCAAAGAGCGGGCAATCAAAGCAGTTAACCTTTCCTCTAGCCCACCCAGGGTGGTCGCTAGCATTTCTTCCGTAACGTAAACGGGAATGGGTTGATTGGGGGCCGCCTCTGCACCTAGCACCCTCAATGGCTCCTGCAACATGCTACTCGGTGGTCTATCTGGTGAGGGTGGGACCGTTGGAGCCTGGCCCAAATCCTCTGACCCCGATGGAGACCTCTTTAGTTTTTTGGCACCCTTTGCAGCCTTAGCTGGTCCTGATCCCTTGGGAGCCATTGCACAACCTTGAGACACCCCTGTAGCCAACACCCGACTGTTGTAGCTAGAAGTGAATCATTAATAAGAACAGGCTATGGTAAAAAATTATATATATATATATATATATATATATATATATTTTTTTTTTTTTTTTTCAAATTTCCACACGCCCGAGAAGGCGGCAATACCGAGGAAATCCTGTGAGTATTGCAACACCAATGCCCGTTAGCCGGAGCCCAAGGTTGCACCAACTCAGATACTGCCGGATCTAAGGCTGAGTCCCTTTAAGAAAAAAACTCTCTTTTTTTTTGTCAGTATGGACCTAAGTCCAGACCTGAAGATCCACAAACCACCACTAGGTGTCACTGCATAGCCAGAATGGCTCAGCTGCACGCTCTGTGTCCTCTCTCTCCTCTGCTCTCAGGAGGGAATGACCAGCCAGGAAATGCTTTGCTTTAACTGAGACCTGACACTGCTGGCCCGCCCCCCCCCCCCCACCCCACGCTGAAACCAACATGGAGGAAGCAGAAAGCAGAGGAGAAGCATGGACCAGCGCTAGCAGCCCAACAGACACCAGGTAAGCACCAATACTTAATGTAGTGCACACACAGAGGAAGCTGTCCCCATAGGCTTCCTAAGAAACAGGAGTTTCACCAGCATTCCCCCTTTATAGTACGTGGGGCTGCAGTATCATGCTAACAGGCAGATCTGGGGGGAGTAGCAAATACATATCTTAAACAAGCATACATAAACCTACATGTTATCTGGGTAAACATTAGTACATCCCATCCTGCCTCAAAGACAGTGGAGATAGTGGCTGATGCACAAGCATACCATTAGCCAACCCAGAACCCCCAGGGGGATACCTACTGTCGAACCAAGTCCCGCAGGTTCCCTCTTACCTGCTCCACGCCGCAGGGTATTGCAAACTGCAAGAGGCCCAATCTTCCCCCATCTCCGTGGGTATTGTCTTGGACCTTCAGGGACCGGGGTCCTGTGTTAAGGAACCCACACACCTGGGCCTATATAGCATCCTGGCATCAGTAGCGTTTAGTCCTTGGAAGAGACTAAGGCACTGGAGCCCAGAATCCAGCCCTCCAAGGAGAGGCATTATAAGCTAAACCCCACGCAAGCAGGGCCCGGGTACCGTACACCTTGGCTTTGAAGCACTTCGGACAGATCCGGCTAGCTATCCTGGGTCCCGAGACCTCCGAGGGACAGCTAGACGTGACCAACACCTAAGACACTGGCGAAAAAACTGAAGCACTCTCAGTGGGAGGGGGTTATATAGGGAGGAGACTTCCTGTGAAATTGATTACACCAGTGTCCATCACCTGAAGGTACCCATATAACCCAAGTGTAATGGCTATGCGCTCTGTGTCCCGTGATGTACGATAAAGAAAATAAATTTCTCAAACAGAACAAAGCAAAAAAATAAAAAAACGCACACAGGAACTTTAGCCCTTCCCTAGTTTATCCAAAAACAAAGGAAAAAAAAAAAAGAAGAAAACTCAAGTATTTGTCTTGACACATACTAACTACTTAAGGACCCAAAGTTTTTCTGACATTTGCTGTTTACAACGTAAAAAAAAATTAAATGGTTTGCTAGAAAATTACTTGGAACCGCCCCAATTTTTTTTAGCAGGGAACCTTGGAGAATAAATTGGTGGTCATTGAATTTTTTTTATTTTTTTTTTAATGTCACATGGATTTTAAAACCACATTTTTATGTGAAAAAAAATCTGTAGAATATGAAAAATTATGTTACACTAGTAAATAGATACCCAACATGTCATGCTTTAAAATTGCACAAAAACGGCAGTACTTAAAAATCTCCATAGGCGCTTGACAAATGTTTACAGGTTACCACTTTAGATTTACAGAGGATGTCTAGTGCTATTATTATTACGCTCGCTCAGAAATTCATGGCATCCCACGTGTGGTGCAAACACAATTTACATATGTGGGAGTGACATATGTGAGCATGCAGGGACAGGACGCTAAACCTTTTTTTTCTTATTACATTAACATTTTTACACTGTCGCTTAAAAAAAAAAAAAAAAAGTTTGATTACTTTCATTGCCATCGCGAGGCATGTCAACAACCTTTGCGATAACAATACAAGCAGGACAGGTCCTCCAAGGAGAGATCTGGGGTCCAAAAGGCCAAAAAAACAGAAGTGACGCTGCAGCGGTCCTCCAAAAGCATAGAGATGAGCGGTGGCCATCTTGCCATCGCTCAGCTCTATGGGAAAACAATGACGACACCAGATGGGTTCCGGGTTTACTGACCAGAAGCAGCACACAGGGATGGGGCTGGGGAGTGAACCACTTCTACAAGTGATCCCACAGCAAATCAACCACTTGGATTACTTTCATCTGAAAGCCAGCTACCTGAGGGAAAAGAAAAAAACGGGGTTATGGCATCTAGCTGCTGCCATAAACCCAGTATTTAACGTCAAAGTAAGGACGTAAATTCCCAGTTAGGCAGTCGGCAAGTGGTAAAGCAGAGTTTCAGGAGAAGGAGAAAATCTTTTCTGATCGCCTCTGTCGACCCAAACGTAAGTGGGAGCGGGTACCTGTCAAAATCGGGTATCTGGCCCTCCCCCCCCTTCTTCCCACAAGCTGGTTTCCCAAACAGGAGCCGGAGAGGCGGCTTTAAATCGGAACTTTCCCTTTTGGGTGGAACTACACTTTAGGAACCATTCAAAATTGGGCACAATGCTGGAACCTTTTAAACAGGTCAGATTTCATTACAAAAGATTGATATTTATCCCTTAGCGTATAACATGAATTTTCATTGTCTGCTACAGAGAACACTTCTACTATATTTATCAACATCAGCCTAAAAACGTGTGTTTCAATAAAGCACATTTTTGCTGTCATTTACCTCTGGGTCTGCGAGGCGTTGTGAAAGGCCCACTACAAAGACTAGATTTTTCTGAACCACACGCACGCTGGCCAAATGCTTTCGGTTTTCTGATATTTTCTGTTTGCGTTCATTCTGTTTCTGCTTTTTTTCGTTCTTTATCCTCTGCAGCTCTTCCTGGGAGAGAGGTTTGTAGACAGCAGGGTCTTCTGGATATGGCTGTGAGACAGGAAATGGCCTTTAAAAGAACAGTCACTCACAATTTCATTTAATAAAAAATAAAATACAGATCATCCAATTCTTAGGATATTTTTTTCCAATAATAGTAGGATGGTGGGCCTGCAAACCTCTATAGATTAAAAGGCACATGCCAAACAAAAAAATGAAAATTTAAATGTAAACCCAAACACTGACCTTTTATTTGCTCCCTTTTGGTCTGTTAAAAATACCTGCTGATCCTGTCAGAAATCCAGAGGGCTGACGACTTTGTTCTCTCTCTGCAATGTTAACAGCTATGTCCAAATTACCTCTGAACTACAAAATATTTGCTGCATGTAATTCTACAACTCATGATACATTAGTGATGGTCACTGGGAAGAATTCCCCCTTACAGATAACTAAAGAGATCATCGGTGAGTGGGAACTTATCTGAGAGGCACACGTTTCTCAAGAAACCCCAGGCAACCTCTGGAGGAACTCTAGGTTAAGAAACCCTGCCCTAGGGTGACAATACTACTCCACAGATACAATACGGTAAGTTAGAGTTGTCACCCTAGGTGAAAGGTGTCAAGTTCATGGCAGGATCACCAGGTGAAAAGGAAAATCGCATTTGTAAAAAGTAAGCATAATACAGCAGCCAGGTCGAAGGACTAGTAAAGCTTTTGACTTACCTGTAAAAGGCGTTTCATGATCGGTATCATTAGACTATGGGTTATATTCAGCTACCTTCAAGTGACTGCACTCTGGCAAACAAAGCTGTTTAGGACAGGCCTATACAGTATATTCCCTCCCAGTAAGCCTCAGTTGTGTAGCAAGCAAGAGACAATATTAAGAAATTGGACCTCTATTCTGGACTGTGCTCCAGGAAAATACAGGACAAGATCACCATTCGAAGACTATGGGACATCCATAGGCCTTAAAATTCACCTAGTAAAACTTTTAACACATGCGAGTAGAAAATCGGATGGTAGCCTTGCAAATCTGAGGCTTTCTGGGAGTGGGAGGGGGTTACATGGGACCTGTTTTAGGCCGTTTCCCATAACAATAGTTCACATCTATGATTTTTACAGCCGCTGGGTTTTTGGAAAGAGTCAGGGTGCATTTTTTGGACTTGAATAGACTTCAATGGAGAAGCTGTAGTGCGTTTTATCGCGATTTGCGTTTTTATCTGCTTAAAGGAGAAGTCCAGCCTGAGCTTGTTTGGTTGGTCTTTTCTTATGGGTCACAAAAGTGCAATTTGTTTTGCACTCCTGTGACCCATTTTCAGCAGAGTGGACTGAAATCCGCTCTCTCCTGACATCACAGGAATCGGTGCAGGCACTACGCCATCCCGACAAAGTCTGGGTCTGCCAGACCAATGCCCATCTCAAAGAGCTGCTGAGAGCTTGAGATGGCCGCTCCCTGTCCCTCCACAGCTCAGCGCGCCAGTGAGCATGGGGGGGCAGAGCGGAGAGACGCTGACTAATAGTCAGCAGCTCTCTGCTCACAGAGCTGTGAGAACCGAGCCATCAGTGGTGTTCAATCACTCAGTTCTCAGTGCAAAGATGGCAGGGGAATGTTGCTGCATCGGACCAATGCTGAATCCACCTAGGCATCTATGATTCCGTAATAAACATACACTTCTAACAACTAAATCGGCCCAAAAAAAAAGCATACAAAATGCAAAGCGTATAAAAAATGTGTGCACAAAAAAATGCAACACACACTGCAGAAAGGGATCAAAAGCAAACTGCATAGATGTGAACGGTAGCTGCATATAACAAATTGTCTAAAGCCCCGTACACACGGTCGGACTTTTGCCCAACCAACATAAAAATCCGACACTTTTCGCATTTGTCTGACCGTGTGTACGTTCCATCGGACCAACTTTTTTGGCTTTCATCGGACGAAAAGTTAGGTCTGCGAACGGACCAACTTTCAGGCAACAAAAGTCCGATGGTGCAAAGTCCGATCGTGTGTACAGCAAACCATCGGACTTTTGGACAAATTACAAATGCGCATGCTCAGAACCAATGTTAAAATCAACCAACAATAGCAGAAGTTAACCAAAGGGTGGCAGTAAAGAGCAGAAAACAGGTGATGATGCAAAAGTTTTAGAAAAGTTTGCAAAAAAGTCCGAGCGTGTGTATGCTATGGGTGTGATCGGACAAATCAATTAGGACAAAAATCCAAGGGAAATTTTGTTGGATGTCCGACCGTGGGTATGGGGCTTAAGAAAGCTGATAATGTGTTTTGATATGATCACAAAATATTTTTTTGCTCTTGGGTTTAGGTACTTTAATAAAAAAATAAAAAATGCATACTGGGATATTAGCTTGGAGATTGAAACACACCCAACTGCAGGCTCTTTGCTCCTATATGGAAACCCACATATAAATGGATAAATAAAAAATAAAAAGGCCAAAATCGCAAATCAGATTCAAAACATGCCTAAGGCTGCATTCATAACTAAGCGTTTTCATCTGATAAAACGCTCAAAAAAAATGTCCAACAAGCAAAATCCCATTCATTTCAATGGCACCTGTTCACATCTGAGCGTCACCTGAAGCAAAACGCCTGAAAAACGCCCCAAGCTCAAAGAAGAACATGAGTTTCTTTGGGGCAGATTACAGGCGTTCTTCTGCCTTTTACAGTGGTGACCTGAACAAAATTGCAGAAAAAAAAACACGGTAAAAACATGCGACTTTGAAACATTCAGGTGTGAATGCAGCCTGAAAATAGGGGAAATTTCAAAATCTGTCAGTTTTTATTACTGTCTGTCCCTGCTGGGAAATTTTTATGCCCCTCTTTGTCTTTGTAATCATCGACTTCAAAAGAGAGAGTGAAGGGAAAACCTAAATGTAAAAACTGTTAAGCTCCATGCACACTGGACTTAAAAAACGTTGATTCTACAGGCGTTTGACATTTGTTTCTCCTGCCTCTAGAAGCGCTTCTATTGTGCTCTTTGTGTCTTTGCACATTATTGACTGCTACAGGCGTTTTCTGTCAGGGACGTTCAGAGGCAGGAAAAAAAAACCTTCTCTATCGCGTTTCCTGGAGGAGTTTAGGAGCTGTAAAAATGTCAGTCTCTACTAAACTCCTCTTATCTCTTCTGAACGTCAAGTGCCAACGTTTTTTTAGGTGTGTTGTGGGAGTAAAAACTTTTGCAGAGGGTAGTAGTGCAAAAAACGCCTATAAACTAAACTCTCATAGACTCGCCTAAACTTTGTACAATATGCTTTCATTTTGCGTCTTTTATGCCA
The DNA here is from genome assembly GCA_029574335.1 of Rana kukunoris. Taxonomy (NCBI): domain Eukaryota; kingdom Metazoa; phylum Chordata; class Amphibia; order Anura; family Ranidae; genus Rana; species Rana kukunoris. The sequence goes on from CM056051.1 coordinate 435,286,296, forward strand.
CGTTTTTCAAGCTAAAAACATTGACGTTTTTTCTGCTCCTAGTGTGCATGGAGCCTTACCAGAACAAAGGTGAGGGTAAAGCTTCCAATGGGACACATCTCATGGTTACTACTGTTTATCACAGGATTTCCCCTCACTTTGGAAGGTTCTAGTGAAAACCACAACAAAACCTGACAGAACAGCAAGCAAAAAATGTTTAAATGTATTCCTCAATAGTCAAAGGATATCATTCCAATTAAAGTACACCAAATGCCTTTACATACCTAGATGGTATTGTGTAAAAGTAAAGTGGCATCACTGTCTACACAGCCTGTACAGAAAGCAGAAATGTACGGGGGGCCCGATAGGCCCAACCCACTACTACAGGCTGCCTGCAGATAACTACAGCAGGCGGAGACAAGACCAGTCACCCTACACAAGGAGAGAGAGCAGCAGTGACTGGTCTTATTACAAGAAATACAAAAGGTCACGTAAGAATACATGTCTGTGGCATTTCATTTTATCCCAGGAGTTCAACTTTTAATCTCTCATGACCAGTGACCGATTTTAAAGCAGTTATTAAAGTGGGCCTTTACCTGTAAAAGGTCAAACGCAGTCTCTCTCGCCCAGTCTGAAGAAATTGCAAGTTTTTTTGATGGAACGTTCTCGCACTCCATCGTCTCCTAGATGAAGGTGACCTCTCTTTGGCACTCATTTAATAAAGAAATGCGCTTTCTGCGTTTGAGATTTATCAAAAAAAACAACTGCATTGATGTCTCCACCTAAAACAAACCTTCTTTGATGCATCACACCGCTGCTGGCTTGCTCCGAGTATAGGGGAAGTCTTTCTCTATCCTTGCAAGCAAGCTGGCAGTGGTCAAACATGTCAAGGAAGGTTGGTTTCAGGTGCGGAGTTCCACACGTTTTTTAGTTTATTAACCACTTCAATACCGGGCCTATTCTGGCACTTCTCTCCTACATGTACAAATCATCATTCTTTTGCTAGAAAATTACGCAGAACCCCCAAACATTATATATGTTTTTAGCAGACACCCTAGGGAAAAAAAACGACGGTCATTGCAACTTTTTATCTTGCATGGTATTTGCGCAATAATTTTTCAAACACCTTTTTTTTGGGGAAAAAAATGGTTTAGTGAATTAAAAAACAAAACAGTAAAGTTAGCCGAATTTTTTTGTAAAATATGAAAGATTATGTTACACCGAGTAAATAGATACCTAACATGTCACGCTTTAAAATTGTACACAGTCATGGAATGGCGACAAACTTCGGAACTTGAAAATCTCCATAGGTGACGCTTTGAAAATGTTTACAGGTTACCAGTTTAGATTTACAGAGGAGGTCTAGTGCTAGAATTGTTGCTGGCACTCTAACGCACGCGGCGATACCTCACGTGTGGTTTGAACAGCGTTTACATATGTGGGCAGGACTTATGTGTGCATTTGCTTCTGCGCACGAGCTACCGGGAACAGGGGCATTTAATTTTTTTTTTTATTATTATTATTTTACTTTGATTTAAATGTAACGCTTTTATTCCTATTACAAGGAATGTAAACATCCCTTGTAATAGGAATAGTGTGTGACAGGTCCTCTTTATGGAGAGATGTGGGGTCAAATAAGACCCCGCATCTCTCCTCCAGGCTGGAAAGCATGAGATCGTGAAAACATTTCACCAATCTCACGATTAGTATTGCTTACTAGCCGAAATCGCGGCTTTGTTTACTTCTGGGTACCCGGGCATGACGTCATCACATCGCTACCGGGCCTCCGACGGTCAAAGAGATGACTGGTGACCATGTGGTCACAGTCATCTCTATGCTTACTAGCCCTCGCCGGACGATGTCCCCTCCCGCCGCCTATAAGAACGATCAAGCGGCGAAACCGCCGCTATAATACCTTCTTATGGTGCACAGAATCGCGGGCACTAAATAATGATATCTGAATAATGCCTCTAGCTGCCCCCATCATTCAGATATCCCCCCGCAAAGCCCAGGACGTCATTTCACTATGGCTGGGTATTGAAGTGGTTAAAAGTCAGCACCTACAAAAAGCACAACTGCTGACTTTTAATAAACTGACAATTACCTGCCCCCACAGCCCAGCGATGCGGCCATCTGGAGGCTCGCTTCTCTCCCCCTCCTCGGCGCCGTCATTGTAACTGTGGGCAAATGGCCGTGACAGCTAACGGCATCATGGCCAGACGGGCATTGCGCATGTCACGCTGTGCTCTATTGGCCAGCCGATCTTCTGGGACCCGAGTTGTGTCCCAGAAGATCACTGGCAGGGAAGGGACACCTAGGACAAGAGGAGGAGTCACCTAGGAGGCCTAAAAGGAAGCAGGACATAAAGCCCCACTAAAAAGAGTACACACTCCCCCCCACCCCCAAAAAAACAACAACATGTCAGGGGGCGAGGAGTGCTTAAAGCGGTGGAACTAGTACTTGTGGGAACTTTAAATACAGAAAGAAAAGCTAAGTTCTGGAGTTTGGCTTATAGTTTTCTGGAAAACACGTCACATGTACTAGGAAGCTGCAGCTCTCACTGTATGCAGCCGGGGTCCGGTGGTGAGTCAGCAGGAAATGACTGTCTGTTCCCAAATCCATAACGGCAGTGCAGAAAATTCAAATACCTATAAAGCATCAGCTGAGCAGGAGACACCTCTGGACATCGTGCACTGATTTGGTTATTAGGGTATTGACACGTGTGAACGAACCCTGTGTTTGGGCACCATTTAATGAGCATTTTTAAAGCCTCATGACCAGCCCTTCAAGGCCTGCTGTGAATAATACTATGCCACCACACATTACTGTTCAAAAAAAAAGCAATAGCATTGTGTTGTGTCTTAATGAAAATTAACCACTTCTGCCCCAGAAGGATTTACCCCCTTCCTGACCAGAACACTTTTTGCGATACGGCACTGCATGGCTTTAAGTAACAACTGCGCGGGAGTGCGACATTGCACCCAAACAAAATGGACGTCTCACACACACAGAGCTTTCTTTTGGTGGTATTTGATCACCTCTGCAGTTTTTTTATTTTTTGCGCTATAAACAAAAAAAAAGGAGCGACAATTAAAAAAAAGCAAAAAAAGCAACATTTTTTACTTTTTGCTATAATAAACACCCCCCAAAATTTTTTATATTATATTCTACTTTTTTTTTTTTAAATATTGCAATAAGCATATACTGGATTTGTTTGCGCAAAAGTTATAGCGTCTACAACGTAGGGAATAGATTTATGGAATTTTTATTAGTGATAGCGGCGATCTGCGGTTTTTATCGTGACTGCAACATTATGGCGAACATGTCAAGTGTCCGATCTGTCCACCGTAATAAAAAATAAAAAAAGGCAGATCGTTGCCATTACTAGTAAAAAAAAAAAATTAAAAAGCCATAAATGTATCTCCTATTTTGTAGACGCTATTAACTTTTGCGCAAACCAATTAACATACGTTTACTGCGATCAGTTTACCAAAAATATGTAAAAGAATACTGTACTTGTTGGCCTAGCCCTAAACTGATGACTTTTTTTATATTATAGGCAAAAAAAAAGAAACTTTTACAATTTTGTTTAATAGCGCAAAAAATTAAAAGCGCAGAGGTGATTTGTGGGGGGGGGGGGGACATAACATTTTATTATGGGTACAACGTTACAAAGTGCAATTGTCAGTTACAGTAACTCTGTACCGCATTGTAAAAAAACAGCCTGGTCATTGCTTTGTTTTTCATAATCAACACACGTGTGAATGAGCCCTTACAGTTTTTGTAGCTGCCGATTTCATTTTCAAACCCTCTTGAGAAGTTCCTCTTTAAGTAGTTAATAAGGGTTTATACTATTAAACTCCTCCACAGAATGCAAGATGAATAAAGAGAACCTGTCATGCAAGAAATATGGAGCCTGCTGCTGCTGAACCTTTTCAGAAATTACTAGCTGCCTGGCTGTCTGCGTTTTAGGGCCAGTTCACACCAGACGCAGTTCCGTGCACATTTTTCCTGCACTAAAAATGCATGTGCTGCGTTTTCAATGTATTCCAATGGCTCTAGTTCACACCATGCAGTCAGTTTCCGGTGCAGAAACTGACTGAACTGACTGTATTGGTGCAGAAAAAAAAAACAGAACTGCATCTGGTGTGAAATGGCGCTTAGTGTTTTCTGGGACACTGAGCAGGAACAAATATGCATCTTCTGTATGTCAGAACTCCCTGTTTGCATAATTTTCCAGGTAAGTGAGATGAATATCAACTAAGCTGACAGTTTAGAATGACAGCCAGGTCGCCAGATCTTTATGAAGACATTAGCAATGATGGCCTCCATTACATCCTTAATACAGGCTTGCTATAAGGCCCAGAGCAGAATTTTCCCAAAGCTGACCTTTCTGCATGCGGGACAAAGCCCGTTCTCGTCTGTGCGTATACGATGCCAACAGAAGCGGCATATTTGATATCCACATGTGCAAGGGAAAAAGTTAATGTCATCTATCTCCAAAGGCTCCATGCAAAGAGGGCACTCCACAGGGTCTTCCTTCACGTCAGGGCTGCGTGACATCTTGAAAAAATTCCAGAAATACAGGAGTAGAAAGCAAAATGGTATTTTCCAGGCTGAGAATAACTTAGTGAAATTAAAATCTGTTGGATGCAGCGATCTGAAATAAAAGAAACAAACAACAATATTAGCTATAAATACACTGTGCACAAAACCCAAAACTTCATGAACATTTAGTAGAAGAGCACAGAAACATACATTTTTAGAACCCACCTCCTTTGCTACCGTTGCCGTTACCTTGTTCATACTCCCCCCCCCCACTCTGTTCACCAACCAGAGCCCTTGAAAACACCCAGCGCTTCCAGGTTGGCAACCAATCGCCAGGCTCAAACAACGTCACAAAGGGGGTGGAGGGAGGGACTTTGCCTGGTGTAAGCTACAATTTGTAAGCTTACCCAGTAATTTCCACATTGAAGGCATTAGCAGCAGAAGAAGAGGTAGGATTTAAATGGGTTGTAAAGGTTTTTTTTTTCTAAATAGGTTCCTTTAAGCTAGTCCATTGTGGGTTCACTTATTTTCTTCGATTTCCTTTCTAAATGTTTTTTTCTTTGTCTGAATTTCTCACTTCCTGTTACTCCTCAGTAAACTTGCCACCATCATCCGAGCTTGTCTGGCTGGGGGTTAGTCAGCCAGAAGAGCTTACTGAGGAGGAACAGGAAGTGAAGAATTCAGACAAAGAAAAAAAAACATTTAGAAGGGAAATTGAAGGAAAAGGTAAGTGAACCAACAATGCACTAGCCTAAAGGAACACATTTAGAAAATAAAAAAACAAACCTCTTCAAAATCCCTTTAAAGAGACTGTTAAACTTTGACTTGAAAAAAGGAGCACTTATGCGTTCATACAACTAAAACAGAGAGGAGCACATAAGAAATGTTTTGACTATGAAAAGGTAATCATGGGCATCTTTTGAGGATAGGATGTTCCATCCATCTATTATTTTGTACCGGTGATTAGACAGATCAAAAATGGACTGCAATGTATCTATAGGTGGCTGGATGGAAGCAGATGTGTGTCAGATTACATCCATCTGAAAGTGTTTAGATTCATTGGACTGAACAAAATAGGTCTGCAACATGGTCTGTTTTGCAGACCTAAACAGAAGTGGGCAGATATAGGCAGATGCATGTGCCCCCCTTACATCCAAGACTGTTTTTGCTTTATCACAAATTAGGGCAAACAGACCAGACACTGACATTTTTTATTCATTTTTATTCTGATCTCACTCAGTAGGCAAACAATTCTGGATCCCCTGCTGAGACAGGGGTGTGAAAAACAACAAAAAACAAAACAAAAACAACCCTGAGCAGAACTTCACTTCTACAAGAAAAAATGCAAGGAACGCTTCTCTTTTAATGCAACCCTTGTCCAAACAAATAAAAAATGTTAGGGTCCTTTCACACGTGCGGACCGTTCGTCCGTTTTTAGACATCCGTTTTTTGACCGCAATGCTTTCCAATGGGTCCTTTCACACGCATCCGCTAACGTCCGTCTCCGTTAAGCTCCGTTTTTTGGAACGGAAGAAAACCCTATTTTTCTTCCGTCAAAAAAACGGAACGGACGAAAAACGGACGTTAGCGGACGATCCGTTTAACATCCGATCCGCTAACATCCGTTTTTCATCAAAATATGTAATAAAAATAAAGTTCTAACCAAAAAAAAAAAAAACGGATGAAAAACGGATCAACCGATGATAAAAAAACAGATCTAAAAAACGGTCCGCACGTGTGAAAGGACCCTAACTGTAACAAGGATCCTCCAAGCAGCCCTAGTCATTTACCATCCCAAAGTTTCAGTTTTGCAGCCTTTGTATGACTTATCAAGATTTGACATTTCTGGGAGTGTCAGATTTCAGATTTCCCCACTGCACACCATGGTTTAAAGTGGTTGTAAACATAAAAAAAAAAAACCTGACCTGCAAGACAAAGGCATAATGAGCTAGTATGCATCGCATACTAGCTCATTATGAAATACTTACCTTAAGGCGACATGTCTCACGGAGTTATTTCTGGGTTCGCAGGCTCTGACGCAGTGATTGGCTGGAGCCGCAAAGACAACACTCACAAGCGCCGCCGGTCACCGGCACAGCTACTGAGGAAACGGCACCACCTCCCCCCAAAGTACTTTCCCCCAATGTTAATGGTTTAATGAGTGGGTTCTCAGATCCCCACTGCGAATGAGTAGGGACAAAATTTATATATATATATATATATATATATATATATATATATATATATATATATATATATATATATATATATATATATCCCCCTACTCATTCATCAAAAAAGTGTCAAGTAAATAAAAACACGTTCTTGACCATTTCTTTGTAAAAACTCTTAAAGATCCATCGTCAATCACGACGCCTGCCACCATCGCTGTTCTGGAAAAAAATAAATAAAGAAGGACACCTCCAGTCCCATTAATGGCTGCCACTGCTTGCCAGCTTAGCCATCAGGCAGCTCTTAAATAACCAAGGGGCTGGCACCTCCCCCTTTTAGCATCCTTTTTTCAGTTCATCAGGGTTAAGGGTCCTTTCACACGTGCGGATCATTCGTCCGTTTTTAGACATCCGTTTTTTGACCGCAATGCTTTCCAATGGGTCCTTTCACACGCATCCGCTAATGTCCGTCTCCGTTAAGCTCCGTTTTTTTGAACGGAAGAAAACCCCATTTTTCTTCCGTCAAAAAAACGGAACGGACGAAAAACGGACGTTAATGGACGATCCGTTTAACATCCGATCCGCTAACATCCGTTTTTCATTAAAATATGTAATAAAAATAAAGTTCTAACCAAAAAAAAAAACGGATGAAAAAAATGGATGAAAAAATGGATGAAAAAATGGATGAAAAAATGGATGAAAAAATGGATGAAAAAATGGATGAAAAAATGGATGAAAAAAATCGATGAAAAACTGATGAAAAAAAATCGATGAAAAACTGATGAAAAAAATCGATGAAAAACTGATGAAAAACTGATCAACTGATGATAAAAAAACGGATCTAAAAAACGGTCCGCACGTGTAAAAGGACCCTTACTTCCGCTTTAAGGGCCCTTTCTCACGTCCGCTCCGCCTGTCCGTTCATTACAAGTCCGTTTACGGACTTGTAATGAACCCCTATGGGAGCGGATCCGTTAGCGGATGATGCATCCGCTAACGTCCTCCAGATCCGCATCCGTTTTTGCAGACGGAAGAATGTCCTATTTTTCTTCCATCCGGCCAAACGGAACGGATGCAAACGGACAGACGGTCTGTTTCCATCCGACTCCCCATAGGGGAGAGCGGAGGAGAGAACGGGGCAGTCGCTGCACAGTGTGCGGGGACCGCCCTGTCTGCCCGACAGCTCAGCAGAGACCCCCCGCTGAGCTGACGGACACACTGAGCGGACCGAAAAACGGACCGCTCCGTGTGTAAGGAGCCTTAGAGATCCCTGTGAATCAATGACAATAACTGTCAGCCTTTGCAGCTCATTGACCATAGTTCATGGCGTCCGGTCATTAGGGAACTGCTTGCCTGTATCAGAGGTACGGCAGACAGCTACACTGAGTCTGCCTGAGCCTTGCATTATGCCTCATGATTTGTCAACTGTGGGTCAATGCTTTACAGGCTTTTTAAGATGTGCTGGCAATCGGGCTGCACAAATTGTCGCCAATAGCGTAGTAGGCTTTTCCATTGGTGTGCAAAGTGGAACAGGCTCACAGGTGTGTATTAAAGCTTCTTTTTATTCAATAAAAAAATTGGGCAAAAGACTTGCGCTGTAACAGATAAATATAAAAAGAGACAACAGTGTTTTCACAGGTCCACGTGGTGGATTATTTTTAGCGCTGTGAATGGAAGAGCAGTGACTTTCTACATAAGCATCTTCTGAGGAGGGAGCGAGCTGAGCACCAACTCAGACCAGAAGATTGCCTAAAGCTTCTAAACATATGAGAAAGAAGCAGGCATTACAAAGAGGGGAGTCCACTGCACAAATATTAGATTACAAAAATATATATTGGTGTAACTACTGTATTTCCAGTCAAAACTTAAAACTAAGCCAAAATCTACTTCTACCCCCATTCTAAGCCTATTCTATCTACCCTGTGAAGGAAAATAAGTCTATACTTGCCTATCCTGAGGGCACTACAGTTCGGTCACATGATCGAGTCCCAGCGCTGGCTTCAGTGTAGAGGAGGGACAGCCAACAATGGATGTCCCATAATAAGCCTATGGGTGACGTCATCGCACAAGCACAGTCGATGTCACTGCTCTCTCTTTCACACTAAGGCCGCTGGAGAGTTCATTTTTATTTACAGGGTAGATGGAATAAACTTCTAAGGGTGTAGTAAGATTTAAGCTTAGGTTTTGACTGGAATCGCAGACGTCAATATATTTTTTCTGTGGCCTCTATAATCAAAACCTCTCAAATTAAAAGAGAAACTCCCCAGCAGGGATCGAGGGGGAAAAGGGGCACTACTTTCCCAGAGAAGACCTGCTCTATGAGATTCAGTATAAAATAAAAAAATAAAGCTAGGTACACTCACTCGGTACACTTTTCGTTCAATCGAGCGGGGTAAAAAAAAAAAGAAGGATCACTGTACTAACACAAGTGATGTTGGTACGGCAATCTACCCTGCTGTACTATTGCATTCAGAAAGGGGACTGCCCCCCCCCCCCCCAACACACTAGGCAGCTGATCAGATGCTGGATTCCCAGAAAGACCGTTCAACAGAAACCTGCCACGAGACTGGTTTCTGTCAGACAGGCAGCGGTACACACTGTCTGAATGTAGTGTATACCTAGCTTAAAGTGGATGTAAACCCACTCTTATGCTTTCTAAACTACTGCCATGGTGCTTATCTATAAGGATATAGATGCCTCCTGCATGTATCCTTACCTGTCAAATGTCTCCCCTCTGTCTGTTATAAGAACAGAAAAACTGCAGATTCTGTGGGTGGGTCTGTTGTCTGGAGCTCGGTGGGTGGAGTCGTGATGTCAGTAGACTCCCCGCCCTCCTCTACACTCCCCTTGTCCTATGTATTACTTACACTGAATTCTGCTATGATCACCAACATCCAGTCAAAATCTAGAAAAGTAACCACATGACTTCAGAAAAGGAGTGTGGGTGGGAATTCAGAAATAATGCCCGTCTCCAGGCTAGTGCATGAGATATGTAAATAAGCTGTCACTCACGGCAAGGGGGCGGAACGGACCAAGGTTTTTCTCTGTAAGTCTGTTTTATTTCACTGAACAATAAAAAGAGGATTGCTCAGCGCTGGATTAACTGTGTGGCAAGACTGGGCACAGATGATGGGAAATCTTTTACTCTACACTGTGACAGCAAAAGAAAGAAGAAAAAGAATAAAAAAAAAAATGGGTTTACAACCACTAAGTCACAACCTTAGTACCAAGCAGACAAAAATGAGATTTAATTTGTTGCGGCAAACTATATAATTTTCTTATACTCAGAAGAGTGCATTCTCCTTAGTCCAGCATTCAACTCCAGTCCTCAAGATGCCCCAACGGGGGTCATGTTTTTTTTTTAGGCCTTCTATTTTTTGCACAGGTGATTTCATCGGTTTCACTGCTTCAGTAATTACCACAGCCATTTCATCTGAGGGAAACCCTGACCTGTTGGGGCACCTCGAGGACGGGAGTTGAGAAACACTGCCTAATGCCCCGTACACACGATCTGAAAATGGACGACATATCGTCCGACTTTATTCGCTAAATAGTCGCAAGTAGAAATTGAATAGGTAACTAAAGTCCCGAAAATTCTGTTGTGACAAAAAAAGGAAGTGATGTCATGTGTTGTAGTGCATTTGTATTGTACGATCTGGTAATGTACAAAAAATACAAAAAATTTTTGTTCACGTCAGATCTCATAACAAAAATCGGATTAATTGTCGTGATCGGATCTCGAAAGCTCTGTACCAACGATCCGATTATCGTATGATTCTTCCTCAGACAAAAGTTTTCTTATGGCATTCAGATAGTGTGTACGGGCCATTAGTCATCCAACTTGAGTAAACAGTTTAGTAAGGACTAAAAAAAATTCGGAAAAGCAGAAACCATTCTACTGGCCATTACTAAAACAGTTATTTGCCAAGCTGTAAATACCCAATTCAATGCTTCAGCTAGAAATATGTAACCGAACACTGCAGTACATTAAGAGTTTGCTAATCTCCATAATCTGTTTACAAACATGTAGAGGTTATCACTTCCTCTGAGGGTATTGGGATTGACAAAATCCGAAAACTGTATCCCCTAATAAAATCTTTCAGTTCTGCCACACATGGTCTGCAGAGTAATTTACTAGGGTTGTCCGGATACCAGTATGCCCCCGATGCCAGATCCGATACTACCCCCCCCCCGCCGGCGCATAACGGAACGCCGCCTAGTTAATCTGCGCGGGGAACATTACAGCTTTCATTTGAATAGCTGTGTGTTCCCCGCCGCGGATTGTACGGATGATCTGTCTATCAAAGTGCCTGAGCAAGGGGGAGTGTCTATACGCGGCGCGGAACACACAGCTATTCAAATGAAAGCTGTAATGTTCCCGGCGCTGATTAACAAGGCGGAGGCATCATCTACGGCAGAGGTGGCAAACACAAGGCCCGCGGGCCGAATGCGGCCCTCTAGGCCATTTCATGCGGCCCTCGCACCTCTCCAGTCTTCCTCCAAACTCCTACTTTCAAGCAATGCATCCAGCTTCTTCCCAGCAGCAGCATAAGGAAGGGGGGTGCACTGTGATGTAAGGGAGAGGGGGGACTCAACTTCTGGTAGTGGGGTGGTTCTTTACATTTAATGTAAGGGGAGGGAATGCGCTGGACATCTAATCTTACAGGCACAACTGGCCCTTTTGAGGGCAACCATAATGCTGATGCGGCCCACGATGAAATTGAGTTTGACACCCCTGATCTACGGTATGGGGGGACATGGCTGCATATCTGTGGGGGGACATGGCTGCATTTGGGGACACATTTAAAAAAAAAAAAGTATCGGTATTCGGTATCGACGAGTACATGAAAAAAAAAGTATCGGTACTCGTACTCGGTTCTAAAAAAGTGGTATCGGGACAACCCTATAATTTACCACTCGCCGACGGGGGCCAATTCTGACGCTTCTCTCCTACATGTAAAAATCATGTTTTTGCTTGAAAATTACTCATTAATATATTTATATATATATATATATATATATATATATATATATATATATATATATATATTTCACACACACACACAAACGTTTTTTTTTTTTTAAGCTAAAGCGCCTGAAAAAACGCCCCAGTGTGAAAGGGGGCTTAGCCTTAAAAAAAAAAAAGCTACTGTAAAGCACCTGAAAGAAGCCTCATTTGCAACCCCAATGTGCAAGTCTACACTGCTCCTAAAGAGGACATGGTTCCAGTAATCCATGTCCTTAGTCTGCTTGTCTTCAGCAAACTGTTTGCGGGGTTTCTTGTGCATTTCTTTAGAAGAGGCTTTTTTCTGGGAAGAACCACCGATAGCATTTGTGATGGCTTTCTGCTATGATAAGCGGTTGTTGAGCAGCTTTTGTTTTCGTTTTCATTTTCACTCCTGTCGGTGAAACACCGGGGTGATGTCGCTTCGAATGTGTGGCCATGCTTGATGTGTTTCCACTGTGATATGGCTTTCTTGTGCCACAGTGACCAAACACCGTCACAATTTTATACACCAACCTCTTTCCTTCATCATTACATTTGACAAGGAAGCCAAAATGCTCCCAAGGGGATTGAAATGATGCAGGGCGTTCAAGCTCCTCCGTTCCTCCGCTCGTCATGACCACGCTGTGTGTGGACTGAACATGCGCACAACTTTTTCAGAAATCAATCTGTGGTTCACGTGTGTGCGGTTCAGGTCACGGATCAACGACGATCCTTTGCACCACTATATATATATATTTTTTGCAGGTTGCGAGTTTAGAGGAGGTCTGGTGCTAGAATTATTTATTGCTTTTGCACCAACGTTCACAACAATACCTCACATGACTGGTGCGATCACCGCTTACATATGCGCGTGGGACTTAAGTATGCGTTCGCATTTGCGCATAAAAAGCACGGGGGTGGGCGAGATGTTTTCAATTTTCGTTTTCATTTTTATTATTCATCTTAAAAAACGTTATGCCCTTTTGTTTAATTATTTTTTTTGTATTCAATTTATTGCCATTAGAACAACATCCCTTGACAGCATGTGCAGTGACTGGTCCTCTTTATAGAGAGAAAACGGGTGTCTATTATGGATTAGTTGGCCGATTATTGTTTTGATTAATCGGATAATAGCCGATTGTTCAGTTCTCAATCCTCCGAGAGGAAAACTGCTGTTAGTCAACAGCTTTCCTTTCTGCTTCTCAGTGCTCATTGGAGCGCTGAGCCGTGGAGAGGCTGTCTCAGCGGCTCGCTGAGACTACCATCAATCACGGCAGCTGGCGGATCCCGGCTTGGAGGTCGTGATGACACGCTGCCCCGACTGATGGCAGTGACGTCAGCGGAGAGCGGACTTCAGACCACTCTCAGCTGAACACGGGTCACAGGAGTGCAAAACTAATTGCACCCTTGTGACCCAGAGGAGAAACCCGGCCTAAAAAGCTTAGGCTGGACTTCTCTATTAAGATGCCAGCACCTGGAGCCAAAGCAGATTGAGGAATCAGCTCATTCGAGGACAACGCTGGATCCCTGGACAGGTAAATGTCCTTATAGTAAAACTAAGCAGCTGCAGTATTTGTAGCTGCGGACTTAATTTTTCTGGGGAGAGACTGGAGCTTCGCTAAGCTGAAAAGTTGTCTCTGTGGCACCTGAAGTGTGCCGTCAGTCTGGCCTTGGTTTTCCTTTTGAAGTAAAGAAAATCTCCATAACAGAAACAGGCGTTTTTTTTGTAGTCCAGATAAGAATGCAGGCAGGGATAACACTGCTTGGGATTTCAGAACAGCAGAGGCAGAGTTGTAAGCTTCAACGGGAGAGGAGTCCACTGGATCAATAGGTATTTTTTATGTACTGCATATGTTTTTGTTTATTGGTTTGCCCCAACATACTCTTTGAAGGAACTTGCATTGTGTTCTAGAGGATCAGCAAATATAATTTAGGGCATTTGAATATAAGCTCTTAGGATTTTTCTTTTAGTATGGATTTCCAGAGTACTTACAGGTGAAACTCAAAAAATGTGGATATCGTGCAAAAATTCACTAATGCAACTTAGAAGGTGAAACGAATATACGAGATAGACTCATTACATGCGAAGCAAGATAGTTCAAGCCGTGATTTGTCATAATTGTGAGGATTATGGCTTATAGCTCATAAAAAACAAAAATCCACAATCTCAGAAAATTTGAATATTGTGAAAAGTGAAATATTCTAGGCTCAAGTGTCCCACTCTAATCAGCCAATAACACCTGCAAAGCTCTCCTGAGACTTTAAATTGTCTCTCAGTCTGGTTCAGTAGGAATCACAATCATGGGAAAGACTGCTGAACTGACCATTGCACAGAAAACCATCATTGACACCCTCCATAAGAAGGAAACGACTCAAGAGATAATTGTAAAAGAGAAGTTGGATGTTCCCAAAGTGCTTTATCAAAGCACATTAATAGAAAGTTATGTGGAAGGGAAAAAGTGTGGAAGAAAAGGTGCACAAGCAGCAGGGATGAACGCAGACTGGAGAGTATTGTCAGGAAAAGGAGATTTTGGAGCACTTCATGCTCCGCAGACAAGCTCTATGGAGATGCTGACTTCATTTTCCAGCAGGACTTGGCACCTGCCCACACTGCCAAAAGCACCAAACTGGTTCAATGATGGTGGGATTATTGTATTTGGTCAGCAAACTCGCCTGACCTGAACCCCATAGAGAATCTATGGGGCATTGCTAAGATAAAGAGGAGAAACATGATACTGAACAATGCAGAAGAGCTGAAGGCCGCTATTGAAGCATCCTGGTCTTCCATAACACCTCAGCAGTGCCACAGGCTGATGGCTTCCATGCCACGCCGCATTGAGGCAGTAATTGCTGCACAAGGGGCCCGAACCAAGCACTGAGTACATATGCATGCTTTAATTTCAGAGGTCCGATATTGTTCCATGTTTAATCCTTGTTTTATTGATTGCATGTAATATTCAAATTTTCTGAGATTGTGGATTTGGGGTTTTCATGAGCTGTAAGCCATAATCATCACAATTATGACAAACCACAGCTTGAACTATCTTGCTTTGCATGTAAGGAGTCCATCTCATATTCTAGTTTCACCTTTAACATTGCATTAGTGAAATGATATTTGCACGATATTGTAATTTTTCGAGTTCCACCCGATTATTATTTGCACTCTACAACAGGAGCTTTAGGAGCAGTTATAGGCTAGAAGTTGGAGTAAAAAAACAGCATGCACAATTTTAGACTTTTTCACCTGTCTCAATATGTATAACCTTGAGGCCTCCAGCACATGAAGTGGTTAACTCACAAACCGATGGGCCTCACTTTCTGACTTGATGGAACCATGGCAACCAGAGCTGCACTTGAGGACACTTGCCAGACACAGAAAGAGCCTTTCACAAAGCTGGATCTGGCACAAAACTCCAAAATACTTAGCAGTCATGCCTTCCTTTCAAACTACACCATGGTGGGAAAGTCGACAATGAAAGGATAAAATCGGGCCTAGATATCCCAAAATCTAGAAGCCAGCAATAGTGAATGCATATGTTGGTGGACTGGTGTGGGATGGGCACCTTTGAATGTAAGGAACTTTGTATAGTTACAGCTGTAGTATCCAATGTTATAAATCCTAAGAACTTTGAAATTCCTTTAAAGGGGTTGTAAAGGTTTGTTTATTATTTTCTAAATAGGTTCCTTTAAGCTAGTGCATTGTTGGTTCACTTACCTTTTCCTTCAATTTCCCTTCTAAAAAAAAAAAATGTTTTGTCTGAATTTCTCACTTCCTGTTTCTCCTCAGTAAGCTTTCCACCATCATCCAAACAGTGGGAGGTCAGTCAGAACACCTTACTGAGGAAAAACAGGAAGTCAGAAATTCAGACAAAGAAAAAAAAAAACAATTTGAAGGGAAATCGAAGGAAAATGTAAGTGAACCAACAATGCACTAGCTTAAAGGGAACCTATTTAGAAAATAAAAAACAAACCTTTACAAATTATTTAACATGCATCCGTTTTACGCATGCAAAACATTACAAAAGGTTCAATTAAATTGCCACCCCAGCAACCGCACATAATCACCTTCCCTTGCTAACCATGATGCTCCGAATGTAGGGCTTAATACATCTTAAGTATATTGACGCAGGTAATACATCTTTCCTCCCACATGACAGTGCTGGTGCTTGGTGATAGGCCACTCAACATTGTCATATGAGGAGAGAGAGAGAAGTCAGCCATGTGTAATCCAAGTGACAACAAACGAATGGATGGCAAGGATGTGAAGCCGGTGGGACCCAGCCATAACCAGGTGGGTTTTACTGCACTGGCAAAACACAGTTACTTCATGTTAAGCAACACCCTGGAGATGCAAGTGAACATCCTTCCAGTAGGTAGAGGTCTGAATTCAGCCCACTTTCCTGTCTGTAGAAAAATGTGGCCACCTAGTCTGTGCCGTGTATTCAGTTTTTTGTTTTCTTACCCAAATATACCTTCCACTTTCCTCGGCAATTACTCTTTTGGCAATGGGGCTACTAATCCAGTACCTAGAGTCTGGGTCCACCACCGACCAGATGCAGTCCTGTCAAAATGTCATCACACCTCTAAAGTGCTTGAGGCCAAGATGACCCTGGCACAGAAAAGCCAAAGGAAAGTGACCACATCACCCAGGTAGCAAAGAAGGCACAGAAGAAGAATCCCTCCCACTTTGCAGTTCAAAAGAAACGTGCAATGGGGAGAGCAGAGGCTGAAAGGATTTTTTTTTCCCCCAGGTACAAATACCAGTTAACCACTTGCCCTCCGGAAGTGTTACCCCCCTTCATGAGCATGCCATTTTTTTTTTACGATACAACACTGCGTTACTTTAACTGACAATTACGCGGTTGTACGATGCTGCAAGAGCCGGTTCACACTGGGGTGACTCTTCAGGCGGCTCAGCCGCCTGACGAGTCGCGTCCCATTCAAAGCAATGGAACCGTTGTAATAGGAGCGACGCAGGTCATCTCTAAAGTCGTCTTCAGGACGACTTGCAAAGTCGCCCCCGAAGTCGTGCCGTGGCTGTGTGAACCGGCTCTTAAAATGGATTTTTGCTTAGTTTTGTGTTTAGCAGTTAGAGGAGAGTGTTGGGTTGACAGTGTGGCATCAGATGTCACTCGATCTGTTCAGGTCAGCCGAATAAACCAACAGATGGACCTGAACGGTCCCCCAGTGTGAAAACGGAGAATTTTGGATCAGCATTTTCAGTTTCAGAACATTCGTTTGATTTTCTAAGTGTTAGTCGGTCAAATCAAGGTTTGTTTTTGCCTGCAGTGACAAGAAAACTCGAAAGGGGCAAAGATATTGTTTTCTTAAATGGAAGTAATTTCTAATAGTGAGAATGAAAGTCAACAAAATGTACCGATAAGAAATTTTGCATGAATATTCATATTAACTTTTGTTTGGAAATCTATGTTCATGACAAACTTAAAGTGGCAATAAATGGTAGAAGGCAGAAAACCTGAGTAAGGCTTTCCCCAAGTCGCCCCCCCCCCCCTCATCCCACAAGACCCCTTATACTTACCCAAACACGATCTATCCAGCAATGTGCCCCAGAGTAGTAACTCTCTGCCCTCTCCCTCCTCATAGAAAAAAGGACAGCAGTTGGAGTAATTGGCCATTTCTGCTGTCAATCAAACCTGTGATGAAAGATTGGGACACAGTGTGGCTCTGGATCGAACCCGCTTGTTATGAATGAATGAATGAATGAAAACTTATATAGCGCAGCACATGCGAAGTAAATCGCCTCTGGGCGCTTGTTGTTCCTGTCTCCTTTGAGATCAAAAGAGATGCGTCTTAACCTTTCTCCTGAAGACTAGATAGTTCTCCTCCAGCCGAATGTTGGCTGGTAAGGCGTTCCATAGTCTGGGACCTTGGACAGCGAATCTCCTGTCTCCTTTGGACTTGAATCTGACTTTTGGTATCTGAAGCCGATTTTGATTGGTGGATCGTAGAATACGATTGGGATTGTGAACTTTTAATTTTTCGCATAGATAATGGGGAGCATTCCCATGGATACATCTATGCGTTAGACAGAGAGCTTTAAAGGAAATGCTGTCTCTAACTGGTAGCCAGTGAAGGGATCTCAGTGAAGGCGAGATTGATTCCCAGGGTTTTTTCCCAGTCACAAGTCTGGCGGCCGTATTTTGAACGACTTGAAGACGAGCGATCTGGTACTTGGGGAGTCCGAGGTAAAGGGCATTTGCATAGTCCAGTCTGGAATTTACAAATCGCTCCCACCACGACCGCTATGTCTTTCTTGGGAATAAAAGGCGTGAGTCTGCGTAGTAGGCGCAGCAGATGGTGAGATCCGCTGACTACTGACCCTATTTGTGCGTTCATTGTCATGTCGGAGTCAAAGATGACCCCAAGACTTTGGCGCTAGGGGTGATGATTTTGCCCAGAATGGGCGGCGGGATCCAAGTTGGTGTCGATAGATTCCTACGCTTGGCGTGAAACAGAAGAAGTTCTGTTTTTGCTCCGTTGAGTTTGAGATAACTCTTTGTCATCCAGTCCTCTATCAAAGAGAGGCATGTCTCTAGATTGAGGTGGTGATCCTTTTTATTGCAAATGCGGAAGTACAATTGCGTGTCGTCTGCATAAGAGTGATATAGCAGTTTTTGGCTGCTGATGATTTCGAAGAGAGGACGCAGATAGATGTTGAATAACATCGGCGACAAGGGAGATCCTTGAGGGACCCCGCACGATAATGTGCATTGTTCAGAAGTGAAGGGTCCTAGATTCACTATTTGCGATCGGTTTTCCAAAAAAGAGGAGAACCAGGATAGATCGCTTTCTGCGACTTTAGCTATTTTAGCCAGCCGAGTCAACAACAGCTTGTGATCTACTGTATCAAAGGCTGCGCTTAGGTCCAGCAGAACCAGAAGAGAAGATTCTCCTTCGTCTGCGGCCTCGAGAACGTCGTCCCATATCTTAAGCAATGCTGTTTCCGTCCCGTGTCCGGAACGGAATCCTGATTGAAATGGGTCGAGTAAGTTGTGGGTATCTAGATGCTGTTGCAGCTGCTGTACCACTGCTTTCTCCATTACCTTGGAGAGAACATTTAGGCCTGTTATGGGGCGCCAGTTAAGTGGATCCTTAGGATCCAGGGTGGCTTTCTTCAGGATGGGTTGAATGAAGCCCTCCTTCAACTGGGAGGGCATTTTGCCCTCCTTGAAGGATTGGTTGATAAGCTGCGTGACAGGAGGTGCCAAGATGTCGGCGCATTCCTTCAGCAGTTTGGTGGGGATGATATCATTTGGCGCAGTGCTGTTGCGCAGAGTGCCGATGATATTTTTAGTGGTCTGAATGGAGATGGGTTCCAGCGTAAACTCACCTAACTGTGGTGAATTACTGGCGGTGCAGTGTAAACGACTACGGGGGGGGCTGGGAGAGCGATTGTTTTGCTGAATGCCTTGCCGGATTGCCTCAATTTTATTAATGAAGCAATCCGATAACTCATCGCAAAATTCTTGTGAATCCAAGTTGGGGGCTTCAAGACATCCTGGATTCATGGTCTGAGTGACCAGCTTGAAGAGTTCGCGGGGGCGATTTAGGGCACCGTTGATAGCCTCAGAAAAATAATTTTTCTTGGCTTCAAAAATTTGCTTGTAGTATTTTCTAGTTATTGCCTTGTAGATCAAGAGGTTCTCATCTGAAGAGTTTCTTTTCCAGGCTGCTTCTGCCCTTCTGCGCTCTTGCTTCAGTAACGCCAGCTGGTTGTTGAACCAGCCGGAGTTATTTTTCCTGATCTGGGTCTTTCGTTTCGGCGCTATCAAGTCAGCTGACTGCAATAGTGCTGTGTTTATGGCCTCCAATGTTTCTTCCGCTGTTTGGTGCGGCTGAATTGTATTTATTTTTTCCCCTAACGTGGCTTTGAAGAACTCCGAGTGGAGCTTCTTCTGACATCTAGTCCAGTGTGTTGTCACTGGATTTGATGTTTTTGTTAAGGGGGGGAATTCGGAAATAATGAATTTAATTGCATGGTGATCTGCCCATGGCAATGGTTCATTTTCCAAGATTTTTATTTCCAGATCTTGTCTGAAAATAAGATCGAGCGTATGACCTGAAGCATGTGTGGGCCCACATACTAGTTGCTGAAGCCCTAATCCTTCTAGGTGGGCGATGCAGGCGTCGGCAATGGGGTCTTGCGGGGAGTTGGCCCAGAGATTGAAGTCCCCGAGCAGCAGAAGGTGTTTGCTATTCAGGGTATAGGTGGAGACAAAGTCCGTCAAGGATGGGACCAGCTGCGACTTGGGGCCAGGTGGCCTATAGCAGAGTAGAATCCGGACGGTCTCCTGGCCGTTTACTTGCAGTTGAAGAGTAAGGGTTTCGATGAATGGAAGAGGGTTTTGGAGGCTTGGTTTTGTGATCGCAAGACGTGTCTTATGAATCACCGCCAATCCTCCTCCTCTTTGCCCTATTCTGTTTTCCGTTATAATACGGTAGTTTTCTGGTACCAATTCTCCAAGAATGGTGTTACAGTCGGCTGTAAGCCAGCTCTCTGTAATAAAGAGGCAGTCTAAGTCATGTTGCAATAAGAAATCATGGATTTCTAATCGGTGTTTTACTGCCGATCTAGTGTTAATCAAAGCACATGATATGTGCTTCGGCTGTGATAACTGCCTGCGATTTTTTGTAGTCGATCGTCGCTCGATCCTCAAAAGTCGCAGATTTCCTAGGGTCTTTTTGGTAGCGGCCGACAGAATTGCGGCAAATCGCTCCAGATCCCAAATGTTCTCCGCCGAGTATTGACGATTAACCATGGCGGGAGTGGGGGGGTGGATTCTCAAGGATAACCGAATCCTCTGATCCTAGTTATGGTGGCACACCAAGAGTACTAAGAGCGCCAGTGGGGTACCCAAGAGATTGGGGCTGCTCTGTGCAAAGCCATAGAACAGAGCAGGCAAGTATGACATGTTTGTGTGTTTTTTTTTTTTTTAAAGAAATAGACTTCGAATCACTTTAAGGGATTTTACAGAGTATATACCTGGTGCAGAGCATGCCTGGCGTGAATTGAACTTAAGACCCCAACACTGCAAGGCAAGAGTATTCAAATTTAAATCACTGTTGCCAATGAGCACAGAGTGCTGAGATCAGTTATTGAAAGAATCCATCTAGTGGACAGGCAACTGTGCGCCACTCCTGTAATACCAGCAATTCATAAACCTAAGCCTACTGCGCTTGTCCATGGGGAGATGCAGTAAATGATCTAATCATGGTAAAGCATCATTTATAAAAATACAGATGATATTATAGTGCTGGTGTAAGCAGGCTCCATACTTGTGAGGCAAATGAAAAATACCGTCATGTGAATCTGTGACACATTTACACAAAGACTGGCTAGTACAATTAAAGGAAAACAACGATCAGCTAAAATCGTTAATTAAAACACTTAAAATACAATTATTCCTTGAAGCACACCCCTATAAATGTAGTAATATTAATCAAGACGTATATGACTAAGCCATGGGTCTTCAAACTATGGCCCTCCAGTTGTTCAGGAACTACAATTCCCATCATGCCTAGTAATGTCTGTGAATGTCAGAGTTTTACAATGCCTCATGGGATGTGTAGTTCCGCAACAGCTGGAGGGCCGTAGTTTGAGGATCCCTGCTTTAAGCGATGATTTTATAAAATAGCTCCACTTAGAACAATGATATTCCAGTTCTCTTTAGCCTAGCAGATAATAAGTGTACGGTAATCTCCCAACTCACGGTGCAACCTGGTAACTAGGCAAGGTGGGGGGGGGTCACTCACATATGGAATTTTTCTGACAGCCTACAAAATTTGACATTTAAAAATAACCTAAAACAAAACCCTTTTAAAAAGTTGTAGAGGGATTTTTAGTCTAGGCTTGAATGCAAGGAAACTTTTATTGGACGTGTTAATTAAGCCTTTAAAAGGGTTGTAAAGGTACCATGTTTTCCTCCTAAATAGCTTCCTTTACCTTAGTGCAGTCCTCCTTCACTTACCTTATCCTTCAGCTGCTTTTAAATGTCCTAATTTCTTCTGAGAAATCCTTACTTCCTGTTCTTCTGTCTGTAACTCCACACAGTAATGTGAGGCATTCTCCCCGGTGTAGAGTGTCGTGCTCTCCCCCTCCCCTGGAATACAGGAGGGTGCAGATAGAAAAAGGAGCTGTGTGTTAGTGAGCGTCCTGACTCTCCTGTAGTCCAAGGGAGGGGGCGAGCACGACACTCCACACCAGGAGTGTTTGGAGTTACAGAAGAAGAACAGGAAGTGAGGATTTCTCAGAAGAAATAAGGACATTTAAAAGCAAAATGTAAGGATGAGGTAAGTGAAGGAGGACTGCACTAAGGTAAAGGAAGCGATTTAGGAAAAAAAAAAAATGGTACCTTTACAACCCCTTTAAGGCATTAATTTCAAATAATGAACTAGGGTTGCACCGATACCACTTTAAGACCAAGTACCGATACTTTTTTCAAGTACTCGTCAATACAGATTGATATCTTAACGTCGTGTGACAGCGGCACTGACATCTCCCCTTTGAGACAGGGAAAGGGATCAAGGTCACAGATTCCCCGAGAACCGATACTCAGGCAAATTCTTGGTACTAATAATCATCCTCCTGTGATCGCTGCATTGCAGACCATTAGACCCCTTTCACACAAGGCAGTTTTCATGCATTTTAGCACTAGAAAGGGTGCCTGTAGAAAGCCTGAAAACTGCCGCCCAAATGTGAGAGCCCGGGTCCTTTCACACTGGGGTGATGCACTTGCGGGACGTTAGGAAAAGTCCTGCAAACAGCATCTTTGGGGTGGGTCCAAATGAATGGGCAGCGCTTCTGAAGAGCTACTACAGAGGCGCTTTTAACCCCTTTGTGTGCTTGCAGGGGTTAAAAGCACACCGCTAGTGGCTAAAAAGCACTGCTTAAACAGCACTAAAGTGCAGGTAAAAACGAGTGGCCAGAACGGCTCGGATGATGGGGGCAAGCTAACAGGAAGTCAGAAATTCAGACAAAAAAAAAAACAATTAGAAGTGAAAGCGAAGGAAAAAGGTAAGTGAACCAACAATGCACTAGCTTAAAAGGAACCTATTTAGAAAAAAAAAAAAAAAACCTTTACAACCTTTAGCTTTACTAATAAAACCTGGAAGTTTTAGTAAATCAACCCCAATGTGTCCGCAGAGTGTCCTGTAACATCGCCCATTACTATCAGGAAGGAGAGATGCATGGTCACATCACAGAACGTTTTAACCTTGTCAAAACGTAATAAAGATAATTTCTGAAACTTAGCAAAAGCTGTTATGGTGTCTGCAAAGTTATAAACTGAATCATCAAGTGGCTATAACATTTTATGTTCACAACTACAGAAAAAGTTATGTCACTATCCTGGCTGTGCTGTCTGGCAGAGGTTTTTAAATCATAAATCTTCCTTTGACAGATGTTACAGTTTACACATATGTACTGTATTTCTGCTGTGCATTCAGAGGTTTGCCTGAAGAGCCGAATCAGGTAATAAGAACTCTTATTTAACCCTCGTTCACATTGAGCACTGTTTTGAAATCGTGCAACTTCACCTGAAGCCCCACGATTACAAAGCAGCATGTCCATGCAAATTCATGTGCAACATGAAAAACATCTGTGTAGCTTCATGCACAGATATCTACTGAAGTCGCACCTGAAAATTGGTAAAAAGTAGCGCAGGAACTACTTTTGCAAATCAGTGCGGCACCACAAACATTGGCATTGCACCGGTTGGAATGGTGCCAGCAATAGGCTGGGGCTTGTCATGCAATTTGACAAATTGGTTCAGCGTGAACAAGGGCTTAGACACTAATATATATATATATATATATACACACACACACACACACAGTACAGACCAAAAGTTTGGACACACCACCTCATTCCAAGAGTTTTTCCTTTATTTTCATGACTATGAAATATTGTACAGTCACACTGAAAGCATCAAAACTATGAATTAACACATGTGGAATTATATACACATAATAAAATAGTGTGAAACAACTGAAAATATGTCATATTCTAGGTTCTTTTGCAGCAGACACATCTCTAGAACAACTGTTAAGAGGAGACTGTGTGAATCAGGCCCTCATGGTAGAATTTCTGCTAGGAAACCACTGCTAAAGAAAGGAAACAAGCAGAAGAGACTTGTTTGGGCTAAAGAACACAAGGAATGGACATTAGACCAGTGGAAATCTGTGCTTTGGTCTGATGAGTCCAAATTTGAGATCTTTGGTTCCAACCACCGTGTCTTTGTGCGACGCAGAAAAGGTGAACGGATGGATTCTACATGCCTGGGTCCCACTGTGAAGCATGGAGGAGGAGGAGTGATGGTGTGGGGGTGCTTTGCTGGTGACACCGTTGGGGATTTATTCAAAATTGAAGGCATACTGAACCAGCATGGCTACCACAGCATCTTGCAGCGGCATGCTATTCCATCCGGTTTGCGTTTAGTTGGATCATCATTTATTTTTCAACAGGACAATGACCCCAAACACACCTCCAGGCTGTGTAAGGGCTATTTGACCAAGGAGGAGAGTGATAGGGTGCTGCGCCAGATGACCTGGCCTCCACAGTCACCGGACCTGAACCTAATCAAGATGGTTTGGGGTGAGCTGGACCACAGAGTGAAGGCAAAAGGGCCAACAAGTGCTATGCATCTCTGGGAACTCCTTCAAGACTGTTGGAAGACCATTTCAGGTGACTACCTCTTACAGCTCATCAGGAGAATGCCAAGAGTGTGCAAAGCAGTAATCAAAGCAAAAGGTGGCTACTTTGAAGAACCTAGAATATGACATTTTCAGTTGTTTCACACTTCTTTGTTATGTATATAATTCCACATGTGTTCATTCATAGTTTTGATGCCTTCAGTGTGAATCTACAATTTTCATAGTCATGAAAATAAAAAGAAAACTCTTTGAATGAGAAGGTGTGTCCAAACTTTTGGTCTGTACTGTGTATGTATATATATATATATATATATATATATAAATTAACAGAATTTAAAAGCATGTTACACTCACAGGCAATAAATAAATGTTGTAAGAGTGGGGCAGAAAAAGCACCCCCCCTCCAAAGGGATGATAAGAATGCTGCGCCAACATTTAAAAAGTGATTAAAGAAAAAAAAAAAAAAAGGAATTACAGAGTAAGACAGCATGAAAACAATCTTTGAACAAACAATCATGAAAAGACGAGCACCACTTGAAGCCGGAAACATAAAGAGTCAAAGTGAAAAGAGTATTAAGCCATTGAACCTGTACAGCTGCATTATTGTATTGCCAGGCAGAATGCCTTCCACAGGACTGTAGGATTATGGGAGTGAGGTGGAGGAACTGAACATTCGTTGAAAGGAGAAAACTAAAATTAGATCTGAACTATAACCAGGGTGAATAAAAAATAAAAAAAAATAAAAAAAACACAACCACTGTTTTTCTTAACATAAAAAAAAAAAAACATTTTGGGAATCCCTTTCCCTAAAGCCCTGTACACAGTGGCTGAATATCGGCCAATTCAGAAACAGCTGGTCTGGCTTCTGTCAAAGGGGAATGATGGAAAAGTTTTGCAGATTGGCATCAAAACAGCGCTCTTAGTCAATGGCTGAGAGCGCTGACCGGCGTTTTCTGGGGGGTCCAAAAGTGTGTACTTTAGGGACATCGCACACATTACAATCTGACAGTACAATCAACCATGGGTTAATCAAAACTAGGTAATACAAGTACGTAACTAATCTATCTAGTCGGGCTGGCCCTTGTACTAAATATTAGTTTGTACAAATTGTAACGCATGTGGTTCGCTTTACTTTATTATAAATAATGAGAGGATAGTACAAGAACCCCAAAATTAGCCTTTTTTTGTAAAGTAGGCGCCCCAAGGCAATGAAAAAACATGCAGGTATTGATTAGACAAAAACACGACACTTGGTAATGGTACAAGAGCTACAGCCACACGCAGAAGAGGGGGTAAAGGGTTCAAGATACAGGTCACAGGCTGGGGTAGAGTGGAGAGGAAGGGGTTATTGTGCAGTAATTAAAAAAAAAAAGATGAAATGTACTGGCAGTGGGGTGAAAGGGTTAAAAATGCTCAGATTATTATTTCATGTACTGTCAATTTACGCAGCGCTTTACATATATATTGTACATTCACATCAGTCCTTATCCTTAAGGAGCTTCCAATCTAAGGTCCCTAACTCATACATATATACATACATACATACATACACATACTAGGGCCAATTTAGACAGAAGCCAATTAACCTACCAACATAATTCAATTCAATCTGCCACTGTGATCTTCTAATAATGAATTAAATAATTGGATTTTATTCATGGCTTCCTCCCCTTTCTCTGAAAAAGAGGCACACTCTCAGATGTGAACACTACCGCGATAGTGTACAGAGCCACCCTGATCGGCTCTGAACCACAAATACTGTCATTTCTAATGAGGACATAAATAAAGCTCCTTTCACATCCCAAAAATCAGCAGCAGGGCAGCAAAATGACCCGTTCAAACAACACACAAAAAACCTTAGCAAAACTAAATTTTTTAATGGCACATGCATTTAATGTGTTGCACATGGTAAAAAAACACGTTCCGCTGCAATGCATTTTAAAAAGAAAAGCCCATTTGTGCATAAAACATGCATTGATGCGCACACTGTTTTGCACTTGCATACGTGTGAAAAGAGCCTAAAGCACTCTTTAATCCTTCCCTGCTCTAACCAAAATAAGTTTGGGCTGGAATTGTTTGGAAAAGAAAAAATTATTAAAATATATCTTAGGGGTGTTCACAATTCTGTGGTGTGAACTGGTTAGCTGTTTTAAATTGTGGTGACACTTGTTCCCTCAATGCACCCCCAGCCAGCCACCAGTGGTTGACATTGACATGGCTGTTCTGATTACTAGGTACAAAATGGGCAGAAAATGTGTATGCCATGAGCGCCTTCATTCTACACGAGCGGATTCCTTGCTCAGTACTAACTGTTCCCAAACAAAAGCTACAAAAAGGCTTAAAAAGCGGAGCAACACCCTAAAGTGGAACAATTGGCACCTTTCGGGGGGGGGGGGGGGGGGGCACAGGATACCTGTCAAAGACAAGTATCCTTCCCCAAACTCACAGACTTTTGGAGACTGTTAATGTCCGCCTCCATCTTAGTCTTCCGGTTTCCCCGGAGCTGGCTTTGCTGGGGGTGCAGGATGATGAGCAGAGGCCTAGGTTCACCAAGCTGTTGCTGTCACTACTGTTTTTCTACGCCAAGAAGGCTATTCTGGTTAAATGGACATCTAGGGATCCCCCCACTCTGGGAATGTGGATGGATGCGGTCAACGCTACCCTTCCTATATATAAAATGACGTACCTGAACAGGGGTTGTCCTTTGAAGTTTGAATGGGTGTGGGGGCCATGGATTGATCCTCTATGATAGAACTGGCTGCGTATTTGGTGGTGTGTTGGGTTCCCCTGCCTCTCCCTGCCCCCTCCCGCTTCCTCTCCCCCTCCCCCTCCCCCTTTCTGCTCCCTCTCTTCCCCTCTTTCTCCCCCTTCTCCTCCTCTCTCTCTCTCACTAGGAAGTATGTCCTGTAGATGAATTGTTTCCACCCGGCTGTTACATGTTCTAGGTGGATCTGAATTCGACCTGTAATGCTTTTCCTATGTGTTATATCCGTCCTACCATGCATGCACTGTACTCTGATGTCTTATATATGTCTTTCAATTTTTTTTGATTCAATAAAGTCCAACCTTGTTGTTAAAAAAAAGACAAGTATCCTTTTCCACTTCTGGGAGTCCACCGTGTGACATCACCGCGGGGCTCCCTCCTCCTCCCCTGGCTGCCAGGCCAATAAGAGAGAGGTGCGGGGCCTCGCGCATGCGTAGTAGGGTTTCCGGTGTAAAGCCGAAAAGGCTACACTGCCTGGCTCCCGTACCCGCAATGGCGGCGGCAAAGTAGCCCTTCGGTTACATGCCAGGAACCTTACTGCTGACATTGCTGGACTTCAGAACAGATAAATGTCCATTTTTCAAAAAGCCAGCAGCTGCAGTATGTGTAGCTGCTGGCTTTTGATTCCCACCCCCCCCCCCGGACCTCTTCTTTAATAACAAATTCACAATAAATGTCAAATATTTCTTCACATTTAAAGTGATACCAAAAGTTTTTTTTTTTTTCTTTTAAACAAACAGATCATACTTCGCTCTCCTGTGCACAGAGTGGCCCTGATCTTTCACTTCTAGAGTCCCTCAGCAGCGCTCCTGGCTCTACTCACTGTATCAGAATCTCCTGAAGAAGCTCACAGTGCGAAATATGTTGAGTGGTATCATTGCAGTTATCTATGGATGTGGCAGAATTTCATGCATTTAACAGATGTTTTTTTACCTGTGCTTGTTTTTTACTTTTATAATAAAACATTGACATTTTATGACGCTGTTACTGTGTTTCCACTATTTCTATTGAACACTGTTTAAAGTTCTTCCCTGCCTACGATTCTTTAAAGAATCGTAGGCAGTTTTTTTCCCCCCATTTTGGATAAAGCAAAGTTATAACCCCCGTCTTTATCTTTGTCCCATTGGGGAGATTTCCCATCAATTCCTGTCTCATAGCCAAACAAGAAGTGAGAGATCCCTGCAAATTAGGGGAAACCCTTGGGGGCCCCCAGGTCATAAGAACTAGGGTCCTCATTGGAAGATTTACCATCTTTTACTGTTCTGGGGACAGCTTTTAGTGATCATGGTAAACAGGACAGATAGAGCGGGTTAATTTCCCTAACAGGGGCACCGGCAGCAAAAAAAATAAAAATGACAAGTGTTTTAATTCCCCTCCACTCTTTCCAAATTATATTTTTTAAAAGGTTTACTAGTCTTTAGTTTTAACCAGTTGAAAAAAAATATATCAAGTAAGCATTAAAATTGTGTGGGATATTTTTAGTTTTAACCGAGCTTGCAGTTTATTGCTCTGCTTCGAAAGCAAATCACGAGTGAATGAATGAAAGGGGGAAAAAAATATAATCTTACCGCTTGAGCAAAATCTTGTTCAGCAAACACATGAGAGGACAGGCCTCCGCACCCTCTATACATATTGTCTGTAGCGTTTAAATCAATCAACAAGCCTGAGTGACATCAATGCAAGAAGAATGTAATGCTCCTTCAAATGCCATAAGAAAGTTGCACTAGTAAACCTCTCCAGAAAACCTTTTCCCCCATGCGATACATTGTAGTATCACAGATCATGCAACATTATCACAGAGCTATTCATTTTAAATGGCACCCCCATTTCACTAAGAATGCACAAGCATTGCAGCTCATCACCAAAAATGATTCCTGCCCATTTACTTGGCCATTCTGGTGCATCACCAGCCCATTTATGTAAGCGGATTGCCTTAATGCAATACACTTCGGCACAAAACATGCATTAATGCACGTTGAATAATATAAAGGGCAAGGACTGCAAGTTCTGAACTGGCCCCTAAAGCACTGTGGTGATGTGGTAATGGGGTCCCTGAGGCCAAATCCCACAACGCTTGTATGGCAGGGCTTGACAAATTTTCTTAGAATCTAGGAGCAAGCTAAAAAAGTTAGGAGCCGGTCTTTCGGCTACATGCTTCTCTATTCCCCCCTTTGCTGCTCAGGTCCCCATGCTCCTCTATCCCCCCCATGCTCTTCTATTCCCCCCTTTGCTGCTCAGGTCCCCCACGCTCCTCTATCCCCCCCCTTGCTATTAAGGTCCCCATGCTCCTCTATTCCCTCCCTTTGCTGCTCAGGTCCCCATGCTCCTCTATTCCCCCATGACCCTCTCTTCCCCCCTTTGCTGCTCAGGTCCCCATGCTCCTCTATTCCCCCCCCCCTTTGCTGCTCAGGTCCCCATGCTCCTCTATTCCCCCCCATGCTCCTCAGGTCCCCATGCTCCTCTATTCCCCCCCATGCTCCTCAGGTCCCCATGCTCCTCTATTCCCCCCCCCTTTGCTGCTCAGGTCCCCATGCTCCTCTATTCCCCCCCCCCCTTGCTGCTCAGGTCCCCATGCTCCATTCCCCCCTTTGCTGCTCAGGTCCCCATGCTCTTCTATTCCCCCCCTTGCTGCTCAGGTCCCCATGTTCCTCTATTTCCCATTTTGCTGCTCAGGTCCCCATGCTCCTCTATTTCCCATTTTGCTGCTCAGGTCCCCATGCTCCTCTATTTCCCATTTTGCTGCTCAGGTCCCCATGCTCCTCTATCCCCCCCCCCCTTTGCTGCTCAGGTCCCCATGCTGCTCTGGTCCCGTAATTCATAATTTCTCCCTCCTCATAGAAGAAAAGAAGGCTGGACGGCCGCACTGTGCAATTTCTTTATACAAGCGCTGGATACAAAAGGTGAACTACAGGTATCAGCTTACATGGTTTACACCAAGGTCAGGTGCTTACTCATGTCTCCCTACTCAGTTTTTTTTTATTTTTGTCTCTATCCCCACTGTAGGGCATTTTTCATTACCTCCTGTCCAAGTGTTAAGCCTTGTACAGACGATCTGTTCGCTGGCCAACCGAGCATCTGATCTTTGTGCAAAGGGCTTGTGCCTGGATCTTGTCTTGCATACTAAACGGTACACAATTGTCAGCTAACAAACACAAGACACAGTGACGTACTACAAGGAATTTTAGCTTGAGCGCCACCCTTTGGGCCCCTTCTGCTAATTTCCTGTTTGGTGAGCATTGATTCCAAGCATGCGTGTTTGTACTTTCGACTTGTGTGACGGAGTTGTGTACTGACCATACAAAAATCAGACGTCAAGCCGTTGTCCACTGAAAATTTAATAGCCTGTCATCCAACATTTGTTGGCCGAAAGTTGGACCAATTGTCAAAAGAAGCATACTATCAGTCAGTCCTCTGCCAACAATCAGATCATGTGAATGAGGCTTTAGTCATCATATCAACATGTTGCTTTAACAGTACTTATCAAAGTTCCCAGTTCACACAAACAATTACATAAATAAGAATTAGTAAAAATAGTAAATTGACCAATGGTGCAAGTAGTGCAGGCTGAAAGGACTTGTTTCTGCACATGAATTGGCAGCTTTTGTCAAAAGTCTGTATGAATTAAAATGTAATAGTCATTGCATAGTAGATAAAAAACAGCAATAAGTTGTGCGCTGCTGCTATGAGAGAATTAAGTGTCTATACAACGGGTGACTAACACATATGAAGTCATTGTCACACGCACAAGATGACGAGTTCCTCCACTGCAGTCATTCACAGCAGCAATGATGACTAAGGGCTCATTGACACCAAACACACTTTTTGTATCTTTCCCCGCAATTTCCTGTACAACTATAATTTATGAAATTGTCCGAATCCTTTGCTTTACATTGGTCAGTCAAAGCAACGCACTGAACTGCATTGGAATACATTTGCCACTTAATCTTTGCAGCATCTTCCCTCCCGAGTCGGTTAACAGGGTCATCCACAAATTTAAGTATAATTTCATATATAGTCCGAGTTATCATTGCTATTCCAGTTTCTGACATGGCTTTCACAGACGTCACCCTTTTCTATTAAATATGTATAGGTCAGCCACTAGGGGCAGCTGTGCACAATTAGTGTGTTTCTTTCTCAACTGTTAGGGCCCTTTCACACGTCCGTTCAGTTCGTCCATTTTTTTTGGACGTCCGTTAACGGACCTCAATGCTTCCCTATGGGTTAGCGTCCGTTAGTGGATGAGCATCCGCTAAACGTCCGTTAACATCCGTCTGCGGTAAGCTCCGTTTTTTTGGATGGAAGAAAACCCTATTTTTCTTCCATCAAAAAAAACGGAACGGACGAAAAACGATCAACTGAAGGGGAAAAAACTGAACGGACGTGTGAAAGAGCCCTTAAAGTGGATGTAAACCAGAATTATTTTTTTTGCTGTCACAATGTAGAGTATAAGATTTCCTATCATCTGTGCCCAGTCTTGCCACAGAGTTAATCCAGCTCTGAGCAATCCTCTTCTTTTTTCAGTGAGATAAATGGACAAACAGGAGAAAACTTTTGACCATTACGCCCCC
This sequence comes from Rana kukunoris, assembly GCA_029574335.1. Classification (NCBI taxonomy): domain Eukaryota; kingdom Metazoa; phylum Chordata; class Amphibia; order Anura; family Ranidae; genus Rana; species Rana kukunoris. Next base: position 435,317,985 of record CM056051.1, read on the forward strand.
TTGCTGTGAGTGACTGGTTATTTACATATCTCATGCACTAGACTGAGACAGGCATTATTTTTTAATTCCCACCCCAGCTCCTTTTCTGAAGTCATGTGGTTACTTTTCTGGATTTTGACTGGATGTTAGTGATCATAGCAGAATTCCAATTCAACACTGATCCATATTATTTTAAAGGGTTAGTAAAGAAAAAAAAGGTTTTCCTTTAAAATAACAAACATGTTATACTTGCCTCCACTGTGCAGTTCGTTTTGCAGAGTGGCCCCGATCCACGTCTTCTGGGGTCCCTCGGCGGCTGTCTCTGGTCCTCCCCACAAGTACTGACCAGTCATGCGAGAGCTCGCATGGTGGCAAGTGCGGGCACGGTCCCGTGATATAGCAAGCAGCCATAACCACTCACTGTACCACTCGGCCCTGCCTCTTGGCACGCCGCGTCACTGGATGTGATTGACAGTAGCACCAGCCAATGGCTGCGCTGCTCTCAATCTATCCGCTCTTGCCAATCAGTGGCCAGGCTGAGCGGCGAAGAGGTTCTCGGGACTTTTAAGGGGTCAGGTAAGTATAACGGGGGCTCAGGGGGAGCCGGCAGCATCAGATGTTTTTTCACCTTAATGCATAGATTGCATTAAGGTTTAAAAAACGTTTTCCCCTTTACAACTCCTTTAACCACTTCAATACCGGGCCTATTCTGGCACTTCTCTCCTACATGTACAAATCATCATTCTTTTGCTAGAAAATTACGCAGAACCCCCAAACATTATATATTTTTTTTAGCAGTCACCCTAGGGAATAAAATGACGGTCATTGCAAAGTTTTATCTTGCACGGTATTTGCGCAATAATTTTTCAAACGCCTTTTTTTGGGAAAAAATGTTTTCATGAATTAAATAACAAAACAGTAAAAAGTTAGCCCAATTTTTTTGTAAAGTATGAAAGAGTATGTTACACCGAGTAAAAAGATACCCAACATGTCACGCTTTAAATTTGCGCACACTCAAGGAATGGCACCAAACTTCGGTACTTAAAAATCTCCATAGGCAATGCTTTGAAAATGTTTACAGGTTACCAGTTTAGATTTACAGAGGAGATCTAGTGCTAGAATTGTTGCTGGCACTCTAATGCATGCGGCGATACCTCACATATGTGGTTTAAACAGCGTTTACATATGGTCGGCGGGATTATTATTATTTACTTATTTATTTTGTTACACTTTTTATTTTGTTACACTTTTTCTCTTATTTTTTTAATTCTTATTACAAGGAATGTAAACATCCCTTGTAATAGGAAATATGTGCGACAGGTCCTCTTTATGGAGAGATGCGGGGTCAATAAGACCCCACATCTCTCCTCCAGGCTGGAAAGCATAAAATCGGTGAAAAAAAAATATGTCACGATTTCATGATTACTGTTGCTTAGTAGCCACAATCGCGGCTTTATTTACTTACGGGGTACCTGGGCGTGACGTCATCACATCCCGCCCGGCCCTCCGACGGTCATAGAGATGACTGGTGACCATCTGGTCACCAGTCATCTCTATGCTTCCTGCCTGCGCCGGACAATTCTTTCTCCGGGCCCCACGATGGCACGGGAGAGCCCTGAGAAGCACCGGATGGCGGCGGGGATGTCCTCTCCCGCCGCCTATAAGGCCTCATTCACACATGGCGGACTCCGTCGCAGTCGGACGTGACGGAGTCCGCCTGCATCCGCCAGCTCAGCAGGAGATCAGTCCGCAGATCTCTGCTGAGCCGACGGATGACAAGCTCCTCTCTGCTCACTGAGTGGGGAGGGGCTTGTGCAGCGCCACCGATTCCAATGGAGCGATCTGATGAAAAACGGACAGCATGTCTGTTTTCGTCAGATCTCACCCGATCCGCCATGACGGATCGGAACGTGGCCCCTATACGTCTGTTTTTAGCGGATCGGATCAGGTTGGATGTCAGCGGACATGTCTCCACTGACATCCGACACTCCATAAGGATGCTTGGAGCGGCCGTTCAGGTCCGCCATCAAAACTGACAGGCGGACCTGAACGGTCCGTTAGTGAGAATGAGGCCTAAGAACGATCAATCGGCGGAACCGCCGCTATGTTCGTTCTTATGGTGCGCAGGATCACCGGCACTAAAGAATGATATCTGAATGATGCCTCTAGCTGCAGGCATCATTCAGATATCCCCCCGCAAAGCCCAGGACATCATATGACGTCCACCCAGGATAGGAGATCCCATCTGTGGACGTCATATGTCTATGGGCGGGTATCGAAGTGGTTAAGCATAAACCACAATGAATGACACTCTTGCAACAAGTCTGAAGAAAAACATTCCAAGTCGTCGGTTTACAAAATAAATGCTAGTCTGACCGCTGGGCCTTGTTGCTGATAGCATTGTTTTGTTTAAACAAGCATTTAAATTATAGACCAAACATACCTACATCGCCTGGTCAAGAAATGGTGTAGCTTCTTTGTGGAATTTATGGCCTGAAACATGTCACTATTACTATAGGTCAGCATTTAGAAACTATGTGAAAGACTCCAAAATTCTAGGGCCGAAACAACTAATCGATTAATCGACAACTAATCGATTATGAAATTAATTGGATTAATCGGCCAGTAACATAATGGGGTTAAAAAAACTAAAATTAGCCTTTATAGTAGAAAAAAGCAAATCGCTACTGTAAATATAACTTACTCTGTCCCACAGTAAAAGAATGAACCCCTTAAAGTAGCGATTATTTGCTCTTTTTGTACTATTTATATTTGTTTTTTTTAACCCCCCATTATGTTACTAAACATCTCAGGCCTGGGGTCACACCTCCGTATTTTGGTGCTTTTTGCAGAAACCCACTACAGTTCATTTACATGTTTTCCTATGGGACACATTCACATCCATGATTTTTTTTCAGCTGCTGCGTATTTGGAAAGGGCAAGGACTTTTTAACACAAAACGGTACCATTTTTTTTTGGTTTAAAATACTTTAATGGAGAAGCTGCAGAAAAGCATGTAATGTGTTTTTGCGGCAATTTGTGTTTTGTGATCTGCCCAACAACAAATTGGCCATCCAAAAATTCTATTTTTTTTAAGGCTATTATCCGATTAATTGAAACAATAATCGAGCAACTAATCAATTATGAAAATAATTAGTTGCAGCCCTACAAAATTCACACATAAAATGTGATAATTCACCAAATCAGATCTCTGTCCAAAACTGGTGTCAGACAGATCCCCTACGGGGGTCTTTATTACTGAAAATATGAAAATCCACTGCAGTTCCAAGCTGCATAGTTATTTGAAGATCTTAGAAGACATTAGATCTGGAGGTGGGAGATCCCCACCCACTGGGATTACTGAGAACATTGAACAACCAGTGGGTAATAAAACCAAGACAAGCATGTGATTAAAAAAATTATACTAAAATGTGTGTGTATATATATATATATATATATATATATATATATATATATATATATATATACACACACACACATATACACATACATATACACACACACACACACACACACACACAACCACACAAAAAACAGCGACAGTAGAAAGAACAAGAGATCCACAGAGTCTGCCCTTTTATTCATGTGCCATGTCGCAGCAGGCAGTGCGATTATGTTGGCATGTCTTTTTTTTTTTTTGCGAGTATGCACAACAAGGTGGTTTCAGAGGACCCTGCAAGTCAATGAGCCACCTTGGCAAACTGGAACGTAGGTCAAGCAATCAGGGATTGGAAGAAACAGTGGGAAAAGCAATTTTAAAACATGAAGGAGCTGCACACAATATACATCTTAACGTCAGCTGCTAAAATTATTTTTAAAAATGTGGTATTAATCTTCAATCAGTCATGCAATCGGTGCCCCCACCTCAACAGTTACCCGATATCAGTTTCCCCAGGAATCATTAGCAGAGACCTAAACCTACTTGAAAAAAGTATTAGATGGAGTGTTTAACAAGACCCTCAGAGATTACAGAAGTGTCAGAACTCATGCAGCAGGTGCTCGTTCCTGTGCAGTAATGCCGCGGCACATACACAGTCGGAATTTCCGACAACAAATGGTCGATGTGAGCTTTTGGTCGGATATTCCGACCGTGTGTATGCTCCAGCGGACATTTTCTGTCTGATTTCCGACAAGAAAAATTTAAGAGCCGGTTCTCAATTTTTCTGACATCAAAAGTTCTTGTCGGAAATTCCAATCGTCTGTATGCAACTCCGATACACAAAAAACCTACGCATGTTCGGAATCAAAGTACATTTTTCTCGGCTTGTCGTATAGTGTTGTACATCATCGCGTTCTTGACGTTCGGTATCCGACAAGATTTGTGTGCCCGTGTGTATGCAAGATAAGATTGAACCAGAACTCAGCCGGAAAAAAAATCTACTGTTTTGTCGTCCGAATTTCCGATCGTGTGTACGCAGCATAAAGGATCATTCCCATTCAGCTAATGCGCATGTGCGGAGTTTCAGGCCAAGACGAGCAAAAACAAGCACATTGGCACATACGTGCGCGCACGTATCTATAGATTATGGCCCCCAGCAGCCCATTTAAACCGAGTCTGCCTGGCTTCAGTTTTGGATTGCCTTCAGCTTTAGTTCCTGACTCTAACTACTTCCCGACCGCCCACCGCCATTATACGTCATGACTTTAAAGATGGATATCTCGGTAACGGCAGCAGCTGCTGCCACAACCGAGATATCCATCTCTTCTGTGGGCGGTCGGTCAAACGATAACGGCGGTCTCCGCGGCGGATTCGCTGTTATCGTGGCGGGCGAGGACCCCCCCCCCTCCCGCTGCGTTCCCGCTCCCTCCGGCGCTTACCGGAGCCGTCGGTAGCGGCGGAGGCGATCGGGTGCTCAGTGGGGATGCGAGTGAGGGAAAAATTTCGCTCATCCATCCCCGTAGCTCTGCTGGGCGGAAGTGACGTCAAAACGTCGGTCCCGCCCAGCGTCTTAAAGAGACATTTTTTTTTTAATGTTATTTAAAAAATGACATATTACATTTTTTTTTTTTTTGCATTTAAGCCTAAATATGAGTTCTGAGGTATTTTTGACCCCAGATCTCATATTTAAGAGGACCTGTCATGCTTTTTTCTATTACAAGGGATGTTTACATTCCTTGTAATAGGAATAAAAGTGATAATTTTTTTTTTTTTTTTATTTTAGTGTTAAAAATTGGTGTTAAAAATTGGTAAAATAAATAAAAATAATACGCGCACACAAGCGAACGCATATGCGAGTAGCGCCCGCATATGAAAACGGTGTTCAAACCACACAAGTGAGGTATTGCCGCGATCGTTCGAGCGAGAGCAATAATTCTAGCCCTAGACCTCCTCTGTATCTCAAAAAATGCAACCTGTAGAATTTTTTAAACGTCGCCTATGGAGATTTTTAAGGGTAAAAGTTTGACACCATGCCACCAGCGGGCGCAATTTTTAAGCGTGACATGTTGGAAATCATTTTACTCGGCGTAACAGTATCGTTCACAATATGTAAAAAAATTGGGCCAAATGTATTGTTGTCTTATTTTTTTAATTTAAAAAAGTGAATTTTTTCCAAAAAAAGTGCGCTTGTAAGACCGCTGCGCAAATAAGTTGTGACAAAAAGTATTGCAATGACTGCCATTTTATTCTCTAGGGTGTTAGAAAAAAATATATATATAATGTTTGGGGGTTTTAAGTAATTTTATAGCAAAAAAAAATGTTTTAGTCTCATGAACACTGAGTCTGAAAAACAGGCTCGGGGCTAAAGTGGTTAATCCATGTCTGCTGACCTTGTTCCGGGCTACGTCTGACAACTCTCTTGGATCACCCCTGGCTGCTATATCTGCTTATGTTACCGACCCCGGCTTGGATTTATGCTACGGCTCTGCGTCCCGATTTGATACCCCACCGCCAGCACGTTACCTTCTGCCTGTTCCCGACCTTCTGCCTGTTCCCGACCTTGCAACTGATCCCGATTCAGCACTTGCCTGCCTGACTCCTGCTGAACAAGGCTCGTGACCAGACTCCACACCACAACTGGAAGGACTCCTGTGTCTTCAAGTTACAGCTCACTGTCACAGCTGCCAGGCACCTGCACCCTTCCACTGCCCTAGCAGTCCCTGTCTCCATTACCAGGGGTGTTTGGACAGGAAGTGTGCAAGAGGCCACCTTCATCTCAGGCTCCGCAGTAAGGTATGTGACAAGCAGTATATGAAGTAGCAACAGCCAGCAATCAAAGTTTGCAAAGACTGTCAGCTCCAGAAAGTAAAGACAACCTAAAAATAATCAGAAATTTAACAAGGTAAAACAACTAGAAAAACTTCAAAACAAAGTGATCATATCGTTTATACTAAAGTTAGGAAATCCAGCAGAAATGGGCTGGAATTAGGTTTACATGACAAGCTGCTTCCTGCAACACAGCAAGATATACAAAGGTCAGTTGAAGTCAGAGTGTACACATCATCACACATACATACACTACATCACTGTGCAATGAGGAAGCACTAGGAAGGTAAATCTGTAAGCAAACAGCTCTTTATAAGTGACTAACAGTGGCCACATGGGAAGTTCCATATCACACAATTCCCAGTTCAGGGGGCATACGTGGGTGATCTGTCCTAGCGCAGGCACTAGTACAGCACAGAAATTAAAATAAGGAGGTGGCCCAGGGCTATGATTGGAAAGCAGCACGTCTGCAATAATTTGTCATCAAGTACCTCCCAAAAATAGAATATGTTCAGAGGAAGAATCAGGAGAGGCATGTGGAGAAGGCAGCGTTTACCATTGGGGTACAACTAGGAGTAATCAACCTATGACAAGCTAAATCAAAGAAGACTGAAATGAAGTGTCATGGGGTGTCCACAGCGAGGAAACTGTTCCTTTCATTTTCATATCCACACATCAAGGATCACAAAGGACCACCTGACTGCATCTTACCAGCAGGCACATTCACAAGATAAGATACTAAGAGTTTTCACAAGGGAAGAAATAAAAGGAACCAGGTAGTAAAATCTAGATACAATGCCAGGGCTTGACAAAAAAGTTAGGAGACAGTTTTTTTTTTTTTTATTTCCTTTAACCACTTTCCGCCCGGTCAATAAGAGATTGACGTCCGGGAAGTGGTTCTGAAATCCTGCAGGACCTCATGCCACACACGCCTATGGGGGCGCGCAGCGCGGTGTCAGTCTGACACCCAGCATCTCCAATCTCAGTAACGAGTCTCTAGTGGAGGCTCGTTACCATGTGATTAGCCGTGACCAATCACGGCTGATCACAATGTAATCACGAAGAGTCGTTGATGGCTCTTCCTCACTCGCGTCTGACAGATGTGAGTACAGGAGAGCCAATCAGTGGGTGCCCACACTGGACCACCAGGGAAGGTCAACAATAAAAAAAAAATACCTGTCAGTGCCCACACATGGGCACTGACTGGCAACATGGATCCATTAGTGCCACCCCTCAGTGACAATCCATGCCCAGTGCCCACCTATCAGTGCCCATGAGTGCCCGTAATTGAAAGAGAAAAAATACTTATTTTTTTTGTAAATAACAGAAAAAAATAAACACGTATTTTTTTTTTCAACATTTTCAGTCTTTTATTAGTTGTTGCGCAAAAAATAAAAACCACAGAGGTGATCAAATACCACCAAAAGAAAGCTCTATTTGTGGGGGGAAAAAGGACGCCAATTTTGTTTGGGTGCAGTGTAGCATGACCGCACAATTGTCATTCTAAGTGCGGCAGCGCGGAAAGCTGAAAATTGGCTTGGGCGGGAAGGTGCGTAAGTGCCAGGTATGGAAGTGGTTAACGACCAACAAAGCTTTGTGTGGCTATACCAATGACGAAGCGCTGCTGCAGCAGCAGACACAGGATGCCCCAAGCGCCAGGTTGCTAATTCTAGTCACAAATACCACCTGGTGCCCGGGGTTTCACAAACCCTGCCATATACAAATACCTCATTGGTGATCCCAGTGTAGGAAGAAAACCATTCATTCAGTCTAGAAATGTAAAAGGACAGACACAAGGCCACACAATGAGACTGGAGAAGTGGTTTAACCTTAAGGCTCCATGCACACTGGCGTAAAAAAAAAAAACGTTGCTTCTACAAGAGTTTTGGCTTTATAAACAGAGATCTACGTCCCTGGCTTTGTGACTGCCTATCGCGGGTAGCTGCAGGACATCGCGGCCGCCAGGCAAGTGCATCGGCACCCACGTGTCCCGCGGCGGCGAGCATCTCGGAAGTAAACCGGACGACGTCCACCCGGCAGGAAGGCGCCGCACTGTAGACGTCTTGTCTATAGTGCGAACGGCAAGAGATTAAAGCAGTATTAAACCCAAAAGCAAATATTATATTGCAGCCCATCAATTCTTAGATGGGATGGATGGATTAGTTTCCCTTTTTAGGCTCTTCTATTTTCATCTGGTGACCCAGCCAGCAAGTGAGTTTTTTTAAAAGCTGTCCAGCAGAATCCATCAGTTTGCATGGACGAGACAAATCACTTTATTGTTTCATGTACACTAGTCTACACTGACAGGAGTTTTAGGCGGTTTTGCCTTGTTTTTGCCAAACCTCAGAAACTCATCTCCATAAAAGCCTATGTGCAGTGTGAGTTTTTTTTTTGTGGGATAGGGGGGAAAGGGGGGGATATATAGGAAAATAATTACATAAGGCAGGTGATCCATGTTCTTAGTGTACCTAGTGTTGTGGTTGCTTATTTTTCATAGTTATAGGCTATGAGTATAATGTCTTATTCTGGATTTTGTGAATACCTATTGATGTGATGTATCTATGTTATGTTTATTGGTATACTATTGCTTTATTATTATTGTTGGTTTGACATGGAACTGCCTTTTTTGTTGAAAATAAAATGGATATTAAAAAAAAAAAAAGCCTATGTACAGTGTGTTAATGTACATATAGGCTTTCAGCAGAGTTTAGGAGCCGACATATTTAGGCGAGCTTAACCTGCCTCTCCTGAAAAAAACTGTGTTCAAGGTAGGAACGCAAATTTGTGGTGCGATTTTGTAGCATTTTCTGCGGTAAATGTAAGCCAGTGTACACGAAGCCCAACACTGATGGAGGGAGTAAAAAGCATTAGCTTTTCTTAAATTCATGCAAAACCTTTATCCCAAAAAAAACAAACAAACATCAGTTTGCTGTAACTACTTATAATGTGTAGCTGGAGTTTGGCTTCAATTTGTTAGTGTATCTAAATCTGCAAATACATTTCAAACTACCTTCTGCCCCAACTGACAATGCTGCTGTGTCTCCCGCGCTTATTCCTCCAGAGTTGTGTCTCACCAATACAGGAGGTGTGTTACTGGAAGTCTAATCACACACCGGATAGACGGCTGTGGGGTGCCTCCTTGGCTCGCCACCGGATACAATATAGGAATACAGGAAATGGTGGCACACCACAGACATAGTCAAGTTCTTTTAAAAGATTTATTGGAATCCAGCCAGACAGACTGTACACAGGGTGCAAATATGTCAACGCGTTTCACTCGAGTCGCTCAAGCTTACGCGTAACAACAATTACAGTTGGTGTCTGATTTTTTAGGTTTATCCTAGTTGTTGTCAATGAAGTTGTGTCCTAAAAATCCTGCTGGCTCCTTGACTAGATAGACTGGCTTCTCAATTCCATAAAGTGGAATTTAAAGTTGTGTTCCACCCAAAAAAAAAAAAAAAACACACATTAAAAATGTAAAGCCAGCAGCTACACATACTGCAGCTGCTGGCTTTTAATAATAGGACACTTACCTGTTTTGGAGTCCAGCGATGTCGGCACCTGCAGCTGTTTCCATCAGCTGTCGGGTGCTGCCGCCGCCATTGTGGCTAAGGGAACTCGGCAGTGTAGCCTTTCGGCTTCACGCTGGGAAACCTACTTTGCATGCGCAAGCCCCGCTCCTCTCTCCTACTGGCCCGGCGGCCGGGGGGTGGTGGGAGTGAGCCCCGGCGGTGACGTCACAGGCCACGGCCCAGACTCCAAGAAGTGGTAATGATACCCATCAAAGAAAGCTATCCTGAGCTTTAACTCATTCTCAACATTACATATTTTTAATCCCTAATCTTCTAGCCTAAGCTAAAATTATGTCTCCTGTTCAGCCCAAATGCTCTTGGTATATCCTTGAACAGGAGTTCGTGGCCCTGCTTTTTAACCACCGCGATCGGGTCACAGGAGCTGAAGAATGTGGAGAGGTGAGTGTAAACCTTTTCTGTTCTTTATGACTTGTCACTGATCGTATGTTCCCTGTTATAGGGAACGACGATCAGTGACGTCACACGTCCAGCCACGCCCCCTAAGAGAATAATTTCTCCCTTAGGGCACACTTAACCCCCCTAGTGGTTAACTCCATTCACTGCCATTTTCACAGTAATCAGTGCATTTTTATAGCACTTTTCGCTGTGAAAATGACAATGGTCCCAAAAATGTGTCAAAAGTGTCCGATGTGTCCATCACGGGAAAAAAAAAAAAAAAAAGGTGACTGGCGCCATTACTAGTAAACAAACAAAAAAAAAATGTTTGTTCTAAAAATGCCATAAAACTATGCCCTATCTTGTAAACACTATAACTTTTGAGCAAACCAAACAAACGATTATTGCGATTTTTTTTTTACCAAAATTGATATTAGTCAAAAATATCGTTTTTTCACCCAAAATTGTCGCTCTATTTTTGTTTATAGCGCAAAAAATAAAAACCGCAGAGGTGATCAAATACCACCAAAAAAGAGGGAGCCACGTTGCACGACCATGCAATTGTCAGTTAAAGTGACCGCGCAATTGTCAGTTAAAGCGACCGCGCAATTGTCAGTTAAAGCGACCGCGCAATTGTCAGTTAAAGCGACGCAGTGCCGAATCACAAAAAGGGGCCAGGTCCTTTACCTGCATAATGGCAATCGGCGGTATTTGGCTGCTAGCGGTGCGGTTTTACTCCCCGCAGTGGCCGAAAAAGGGTCAAAACCGCCCACAATGTGCCTCTGCAGTGTGAAAGCCCTCAGGCCCCCCCGGAAAAAAAAAATTGCAAGTGTTGCACGTAAGGGGGCAAGGAGTGCTTGAGGCCGGGTTCACACCTATGCAAATTAAGTGCGGCTTAAACCGCATTCAATGTGCAGAACATTTCTAATTACATTACTTTGAAGGAGGCTGGTTCACATATGTGCGATGCATTCGTGTGCGTTTTCTAGGCATTGCAGTGCGGCTCAGGTCCATTATCTCTATGGGTACGCATCTGATTCGCAGATGTGTTCATTTCTCTTCAGGATTTGTCTCATTCACCTCAATACACTTCACCCCTCCCCCTCCCCTCTCCCAGGTCTCCAAATTCGCAGCTAAAACGGAGCTGATCTGCTGAACATTTCTCTTATCCCTCTGCAGAGATAAGAGAGCTGAAATTCACACCGCACAAGTGTGAATCCGGCATAAAGCAGAAGTTCCACATTTGGGTGGAACCTAGCTTTAATCCATTACGGTAACAAAAAAATTGGTACCCTGTAAAATTTTCATTTTTTCCTGAAAAATAGCAGTGCACTTTGTGTGTCTTGAGCCTCATAGATGAATTTACAGCGCAAGATCATATGAGGCTCTGTTGCCTCTGACTGCTAGTCACCCGATATCAGATTAGATTTGCTGATGTTACTACTGTGCTGCTCACCATATCCCATGGTGGAAAGCAAGCTGTACCTGAAGACATGCAGTACAAAGATCTACCTACTTCTGCTTTGTGTATTCCATAGATGTGTGCTTCTCCACCTCTCCTGCTGCTTCTTGATCACTATCCCACCAACATCATCAGAGGGAGAGCTCCAAGATAAAAATCTATGCTCCCTTACCATGATGGCTGTCTCCACAGAGGCACAGTAAAGTAGTAGGGGAAAGAGTAACTGCAGGGGAAATACAGTCAGTACTGGTGACTAGGTCTTTGCCTCTTCTGGACATCACTTACACAGTCCAGGTCCTCTAAGCAATGCAACAGTATAATTGCAGAGCAGGGACCAAAGGTTATATAAACTTAACTTCCTCATGATGGCGACATCCAAATGTGCTGGAAGAGCTCCCTAAAATTATGTACAAGAACAAGTCAATACTTACACAGAGCTATGCAAGTTTTCTCTTGGCCTTAGCAATAAGCCTCTCAGATATAAAGTATATATACGTCATTCCAAAACCAGAAGTGTAAGGCTTATCTAATAAGATCTGGTGACAGATTGGGGCAGCAAGGCAAGCAATAGCAACTCATTGCTAGAATGGGCAAAGTACAGACCCCTTGCCCCTTTTCCACTGTAGATAACTCTTCAAGCGTACCACATACATATGCAGAATCTCACACTGCAGACATGCAACGTATATGTGACTGCACATTTATGGGCCCATTATAGAGTATGTAGACTGTTCCCAAGAAGGCGAAAGGCAAATGCCTTCAAATGCCGCTGACAGCGTTCTAAAGCTTCATCAGATTCGGGGTAAAAAAAAAAACACCCAACTGGCCCTGAAGCGCTAGGGAATGTCATTTTTATTTAAAGCATTTAAAAAAAAAAGCCAGAACCCAACCATTTGCATTTCTGACTATAGCGACCTAGCACATGACCAATGCTGATCCTACTAGTTTTATCGTTCACATAAAATCTCAGTGCAGCTTTCCACAGCTGGAGGCTTCATGTATATTGAGATGACTGCTCTGTACCAATGATGACAGAACTACAGTACAGGATTTAGCAATTGCGTGCACAGCACTGTGATTGAGTGCACCAGAAATCCAGAGCACGTTAGTAGAACGCACTGATAGGTTGTCACCATACTTGTAATGCAGGCCTTTTTAAAAGAAAACTGGTGAAACTACTGAGTGGAGGACAATAACTTACACAGAGGAACTCTAAAACTGTACCGATGGCAAAACTAACAGGTGACCAAGGTCCCTTTCACACGGGTGGCCTTAAAGGGGTTGTAAAGGACCTTATTTTTTAAATAACAAACATGTTATACTCATCTCCACTGTGCAGCTTGTTTTGCACAGAGGCCCAGAACCTGGTCTTCTGGGGTCCCCCGGCAGCTGTTTCAGCTCCTCCCCGCAAGAATTAATCCCCTTCATAGGAGCTCTCTCTCATGGAGGTTAATTCTTTCGGGCGCGCTCCCGTGATGCGGCCATAGCTGCTCACTATCACTTGCCCCCGCCCCCCCGCGTTATTGGATGTGATTGATAGAAGCGCAAGCCAATGGCTGCGCTGCCATCAATCCATCCACTCTAGCCAATCAACAGCCAGACTGAGCGGAGAAGTGGACGTCGGGGGCAAGTGCAGCAGGTGAACAGGCTCAGGTAAAACTTGGGGGCGGGGCTTGGGGAGGGCGTAACTGTCAGATGTTTTTTTACCTTAAAGTGGCGTCTCCATCCCAAATTTTTTTTGTTCTTATTGTGCTCATTAGACCTACAAAAAAAAATAAAAAATTTACTGACCTGGAAATGCCTGTTGCAATGCGGTGCTACGAAATATGCCTTCAGAATCATCTAGGATTCTGACATCTCCTTCAACTCCTCCGCACACTAATGCTCCTGGGAAATGTGTGTCATTTCCCAGGATGCAGTACGCTTCCCCCATTATCACTCCCCATCCAAGACTTCCAGGAAGTAAGTGCTTGTGGGCTTCACAATGCCCACAAGCAAAATGACAACGGTGTGGACATAGTTTTATAAACTATCTTTTTTGAATAACTATGCAGAGCGGTGGTGGGTGGTAAAATAGTAAGTGACCAGATTTATATTATAAAAAACGCACGATGAAAGGACGTACATTTAAAAAAATGCCAATTGTAGTTGGAACTCCGCTTTAAAGGCACAGAATGCATTAAGGTGAAAAAACATGAACCTTTAAAAAAGGTCCACTTGTCAGTTTTTCAGGTGGACCCGATCAGAAAGTCCAGGTTAGTCTACAGTCCATCGGATTTAAATAAAACATCTATTTACATACGACTATCATCCAGATCTGAAAAAATAAATAAGGGGAGAGGAAGATCTGTGTCCTTTTTTCGTATTTTCAGACCTAAACATGGCAGGTCTGAAGTAGTCTGACCTAGACAGAATTCTGTCTACATCCAGTTGGCCATGGATGAAACATAGGTCTGGAAAGCTGTGTTTCTTAAACACAGCAGAAAACTGATGTCACAAAAAAGTGACATATGTTCCAAACCAGCAATGGATCTTTTGACAGATCCCCTGGTGATCAAGATGGATGGAACCCATGTGAAAGGGACCCAAAGAAGTGTCACCAGGACAGGGGAAAAAAAAAAAAGTGAAAAATCTCTCTAATCAAGTCCCAGGTAGCAGTAAAACCTGACATTTGTTCCAACCCATTTCCACTACATCCCAAAATAGAATAAAGGTGTTTTGGCTAAAGATATTTTTAGGTAACAGACTACGACCGGAGACAAAACACAGAACGTCAACATTCTGCAACCCTGTGCAGACCAATGAAAAAAAGAAGAACAATGCTTGAAGCTGGAGCCCCAATACATGCAACTGTCAATTACTATATCAGATGGTTTCAGCTGAGCAAAGCAAACAAAATATAGATGCTTTCCTCACAATGACATCAATCAAAAGCCAAAACACACACATAAAAATTTCACCACAGTAGATGTATATTCACTAACTTTTATATACATAATCTGAAATATCAACACATGGAGATCAGGTATGGAAAGCTGAACAGCTGATAACTTAGACAGCTCTGAATTCGATAAGATACAAAAGCAATAACTTTTTAGGGTCAAGACAAGATTTTTCAGGTACATCAAATGCAGAGATACGGAAAGTACAGGCGTGTATCAATGTTACAATAGGGAATCTGAAAAGAATGCGGCAGCCACTTGTAACCTGTATACACACACATGGTAAATATAAGAGCAGTCAGCATGTGTCATAGTCCTCGCAGTGTGAGGATTCACTTTGCCATTTTGGGACAGCCTTGAACAAGTATCTCCTCCCAAACTCAGGAGCTGATTACATTCTCATTCATTCAGCCAGGGGAAGTGCACAGGACTATTTGTAGTTCCTTAAGCTGTGAGGTCAGAAGAATTTTGGGAGATATGAAAGGGAGAATGTAGAAAGTCTGGAGGTTTGAGTGAATCTTTACTGACCAACTTACAGCAGAACTTCACCCAATAAAAAAATAAAATAAAGTTTTTCCTCCCCTCCTTTACCACTTACCTATTCCCGGCAGGTACCCACTCCCACTCCACTCCGCTCCCCTAGACCAGCACAATTGAAGTCATTGCCCCCCCCCAACCTACTAGGACTTGTTATAGGTCCCAGGGGACTTCAGGTCCATTCAGAAAGCATTGGGGAACCAGCTTCCCACAAGCAAGATGGCAGCGAACAGAAAACCAGTAAAGGAAAGACCCAGGTGATAACAGCGCTGGATCCCTGGCTGAGTGTCTTTATTAAAAGTCAGCAGCCACAGCTCCCCTTAATGTTTTTAAAGATAGAATTTATCGGGATTCCTTAGACACCCTTCTTCATGTTTTATACAACTGTGCAGAATTGTAAAGTCCATCAAAGTTTAAATTTCCATGCCTCTGGACTATATACCCCATGGTACAATGCTATCTGCAAGCAGGTATATCATATTTGGTGTGGTTCCTGTACTGACTCCACCTCCTGAAAGGTTTCTTAGGACCTCTGTAGTACAGAAGGCAGATTTTGTGAAGTGTGTGACACACAGCAGTGCATACTCACAGGGCATAGTGAATACATGTCAAAGAGTTCAAGGAAGTTAATTCCATTCTTCAAAAAAGTTTTCAAACATTAAGACTCAGATTTATACGAGTAGGTTGGAAAATAAACTTAAAAACTATTAAACCCAAAACAAAAAATGTATTATATTGCAGCTTACCAATACTTAGATGTGATGGCTGTATTCGTTTTCTTTTTTTGTGCCTTTTTCACCTTGTGATCCTTCCAGTAAATCATTTTTCAACAGAACAAACTGTTCTGCAGATATAGCAATTAGAGGGATGGGACAAACCATTTAAAAGAGAAGACCAAAGTCTTTTTGGCCATACTTCCCTTCTGGGTTACACGAGAGTACTTATCTCTGCACT
The DNA here is from genome assembly GCA_029574335.1 of Rana kukunoris. Classification (NCBI taxonomy): domain Eukaryota; kingdom Metazoa; phylum Chordata; class Amphibia; order Anura; family Ranidae; genus Rana; species Rana kukunoris. Next base: position 435,334,053 of record CM056051.1, read on the forward strand.
TCTGCAACCAGAATCAGCCGACAGCGGGCTCAAGTTCACTGTCAGCTGACATCACAGAGGCGGCGTCCAAGCTCTGGAGGGATCCCAACAATGTCAGGGTCCACCCAGATGCCCGACTGGCATCTATTGCAGCCAATCAGCATACCACTGAGAGCATGAGCCTGCCACTTCTGCCCCCTCCACAGCCAGAGGTCTAGTGAGCACTGGAGGGACAAAGCAGAGAGCTGGTGACAGAGTTTTTGCTCACTGAAGACCAGAAACTCATCAATCAATCAGAGATACCGTGAACACTCAGTTCTTGATCTTAGAGCTGGCGGGGGCCAGTTGCAGCCACACAGGGGGGTATAGATTTTTTTTTCTATATCCCCCCCACTTTAACACCAATAGGTGATTACAACCGCCAGCTTTTATGTAAAACCTTTATCCCAAAAAGGTTAAAAAAAACTGTTGCCATAACAGCTTATAAAGTATGAGCTGGAGTTTGGCTTCAACTGGTGCATCTAACACTCCCCCTCTGCCCCGGACTAAAAATGCTGCTCTCCAAAAGGGTCCCCCCCGAGCTCCAATAGTAGTAGGGAACACTCAACACAGAAAGTGTGTATTACTGGCCAAATCACAAGGTAAAAAAAGAGGGGAAAGCATAAAAAAGGAAAAACAAATACAACCGCCACATCTAATGATCGGTGAACTGCAATCTATTATATTTTTATTGCTGCTTTAATGTTGAAATGAATATGGGATTTTACATTTTCACCATACATACACTTCTACTGAAGTGATCACACTAATCCTTAGGATCAGAGGTATCAAGCCTTAATGAAGGGTGAACTGGAAGCTGGCTGGGATAGAGGGCACAGCCCTGGAAGCTACAATGAGCAAGGCTAAGCCCTAAACACTGTACACACAGTGAAGGCAGGCCAACAAAGAGACCCAAGACTGATAGCAGCATTGAGAAGCTTAAAGCTAAACTAAACCCATGAATGTAACAGTTAAAAAAAAAAAAAGTTATGTGCATGTGGCAGGAATATAACTAACTGTGCTCTCAACCAAACCATCAATGTCTGGTGTCAGAACTGATCAGAATCATAGTTAAAGATTAAACAGAAGCAAAGATGGCAGCATTCTTGGCTTAAAAAAATAGGAGGGTTTAGTTCCTCTTTAATGTATGATATTGGTGGATGAGGCCTATGGGTAGATTGGAGGGCGTGAGCAGGCAGGACCAGATCTGGAAGCGTTTATCGTTATAAAGTCTGAGAAAAGAACTCCATGCAAAGTACAGTAATTCATCGCAAGCAGAGTTAGAGTGGAACTTAGCCCTCCTTATCCTTTTCAGCCAAGGAAGCTGCCATCTTGGCCTTTGATCTGCAATGGCAATGATGCTGCACAAGTGATCAGTTAGGACACCAGACATTTGATGATTTGACAGTTAGGGTGACAGCACAGGCCAATCTAACAGTTACATGTCAGGAATGTACCTTTTTTTTTTTAAACCATTACATTGATGGGTTTAGTTCCACTTTAACACGGTCAGACCATTATTATGCAGAGTACTGGTTGCTATGGATACTGCACTTAATTGCCACTTTATTGTCTTCAACCAAGTCTATTCATGATCTGGGTGATATCTGTAGCAGTGTAGGGAGACCAAAGCTCACCCCACACATTACAATCTGATCATGAAATCTTTTAGATCTACCAATAACTTTACACATGACGGGAAGGTAAAGGTTAGACAGGTCCTCATATTACTTAAATCTAATGATGCGGGGAGACTAGAGGCTGTCCGTGATCAGGGTGAGGTCTGCGGGGACAAGAGAGGCTGTCCGTGATCAGGGTGAGGTCTGCGGGGACAAGAGAGGCTGTCCGTGATCAGGGTGAGGTCTGCGGGGACAAGAGAGGCTGTCCGTGATCAGGGTGAGGTCTGCGGGGACAAGAGAGGCTGTCCGTGATCAGGGTGAGGTCTGCGGGGACAAGAGAGGCTGTCCGTGATCAGGGTGAGGTCTGCGGGGACAAGAGAGGCTGTCCGTGATCAGGGTGAGGTCTGCGGGGACAAGAGAGGCTGTCCGTGATCAGGGTGAGGTCTGCGGGGACAAGAGAGGCTGTCCGTGATCAGGGTGAGGTCTGCGGGGACAAGAGAGGCTGTCCGTGATCAGGGTGAGGTCTGCGGGGACAAGAGAGGCTGTCCGTGATCAGGGTGAGGTCTGCGGGGACAAGAGAGGCTGTCCGTGATCAGGGTGAGGTCTGCGGGGACAAGAGAGGCTGTCCGTGATCAGGGTGAGGTCTGCGGGGACAAGAGAGGCTGTCCGTGATCAGGGTGAGGTCTGCGGGGACAAGAGAGGCTGTCCGTGATCAGGGTGAGGTCTGCGGGGACAAGAGAGGCTGTCCGTGATCAGGGTGAGGTCTGCGGGGACAAGAGAGGCTGTCCGTGATCAGGGTGAGGTCTGCGGGGAGAAGAGAGCCTGTCCATGATCAGGGTGAGGTCTGTGGGGAGAAGAGAGGCTGTCCATGATCAAGGTGAGGTCTGTGGGGGAGAAGAGAGGCTGTCCATGATAAGGGTGAGGTCTGTGGGGAGAAGAGAGGCTGTCCATGATCAGGGTGAGGTCTGTGGGGAGAAGAGAGGCTGTCCATGATCAGGGTGAGGTCTGTGGGGAGAAGAGAGGCTGTCCATGATCAGGGTGAGGTCTGTGGGGAGAAGAGAGGCTGTCCATGATCAGGGTGAGGTCTGTGGGGACAAGAGAGGCTGTCCATGATCAGGGTGAGGTCTGTGGGGACAAGAGAGGCTGTCCATGATCAGGGTGAGGTCTGTGGGGACAAGAGAGGCTGTCCATGATCAGGGTGAGGTCTGTGGGGACAAGAGAGGCTGTCCATGATCAGGGTGAGGTCTGTGGGGACAAGAGAGGCTGTCCATGATCAGGGTGAAGTCTGTGGGGACAAGAGAGGCTGTCCATGATCAGGGTGAGGTCTGTGGGGACAAGAGAGGCTGTCCATGATCAGGGTGAGGTCTGTGGGGACAAGAGAGGCTGTCCATGATCAGGGTGAGGTCTGTGGGGACAAGAGAGGCTGTCCATGATCAGGGTGAGGTCTGTGGGGAGAAGAGAGCCTGTCCATGATCAGGGTGAGGTCTGTGGGGAGAAGAGAGGCTGTCCATGATCAGGGTGAGGTCTGTGGGGAGAAGAGAGGCTGTCCATGATCAGGGTGAGGTCTGTGGGGAGAAGAGAGGCTGTCCATGATCAGGGTGAGGTCTGTGGGGACAAGAGAGGCTGTCCATGATCAGGGTGAGGTCTGTGGGGAGAAGAGAGGCTGTCCATGATCAGGGTGAGGTCTGTGGGGAGAAGAGAGGCTGTCCATGATCAGGGTGAGGTCTGTGGGGAGAAGAGAGGCTGTCCATGATCAAGGTGAGGTCTGTGGGGAGAAGAGAGGCTGTCCATGATCAGGGTGAGGTCTGTGGGGAGAAGAGAGGCTGTCCATGATCAGGGTGAGGTCTGTGGGGAGAAGAGAGGCTGTCCATGATCAGGGTGAGGTCTGTGGGGAGAAGAGAGGCTGTCCGTGATCAGGGTGAGGCCTGTAAGGAGATTAGAGGCTGCCCATGCTCAGGGCGAGTCTGTTCAGGTCAGTGCAAGGCCTGAATGGAGACCTGAGGGTTAGAGGCCCTTGAGCCATATATGAGATGGGTGAGGCCTGCAGGGCTCCCTGTGGCAGTATGTGTGTTAGGAGTGGGTGAGGCCCTCATGTGGAAAGACTGGAGGCTGTGTACGGGCCGGGTCTGTAAAGTGGAGGCCGCACGTGACCCCCCGGAATGACAGCCGCCCCCCTTATCTCTCCTCTTACCCTCGCGCCGCTCTGTCTCCAGTGTTGGGCTGGTAATGGCGCGCGGCAGGGGGCGGACCGGCGGCTCCTCCTCCTCTCTGGCACTGTGTATTGGGGGGGCGGATAATACTCCCGTCAGCTCCGGCTTGGGGCGAGCTATGACACTTAGCGGTCCAGGGGGGGCTCGTCTGCTCTTGTGCTGGGGAGATTCTTCACCACCAGACGGCCACCACCATCTTACATTGGAGGAGGGGGTGAGATACTCTGTTCTGGCAGCTGAGGGGAGGGGGCGTGAAGTGCGCAGGCGCCAAACGTCAGGGAAGGAGAACGAGGCCGTAGCATGGCCGGCAGGGCATGACGGGAAATGAAGTACAGCCTCCTGTGTGACTCTTCGCCTGACAACACTGCTCGGACTACAATCCCGGCGTGCTTTGCGCGGGGCATTCCACTAACTTTGACCATTCTTAGCAAACCCTTTTCATAATGGTGCAGATATCTCCCTAATCACTGAGAACGTCTATTTAAATGACAGTAGTGTTATTACTAAGTCCCTGCTAAGCAAAAAGGAGGCTTCCTGCAGTGGCTGATGGGAAAGGTAGTCTGAAGATTCCTGGCCTGTAACGGCATCAAGCGTGGACGGAACTACATTTCCCATCAAAACTCGCGGTACTGTCACAACGGTTCAGAAACAAAATTATTCAAAAGTAAAAAAATATCAGATCGTTTCACAAGAATATAATATCTAACAGACAATGGAATTTAAATCTAACAGAAAAACAACGTTTGGATAGCGCGATAAATTATAGGTCTAATCGGGCATTTGCGTGGACAGCCGCGGAGGTCCTGTCACCTTGGAAGCTCAGCAGCAGATTATAGAAATATCTAGCGGCGTTAAATAGTTTGCTTTACTCGTTGAACTCGTCATTTTAGCAGCAGAAGTAGGCGGAAGAATCCGGTTTGGTATTATTTTAGCTGCGATTTATCGCGGAAGATTTTATCAGGCATCTCCGAGGACAGCCCCTGGAGAGCCGGCGGGTTCCGGTTGGGAGGTCTGCTACTAAGATGGAGGCTCCGTTGGCGGTAAATTCAGGTAAAAATGAAAGTTGTTGTCCTGACTGAGGGGGAGGATAGGCGATATGGGGTTTTGGGTGTGAGGGAACAGGCAGGACTACAGACACTCTCCTGGTGGGTGCACGTGTCTCTTCATAGAGTAATGGGGGGTCCGGACATGTGCAGCCTGTGACAGAGATCACCACTGGCCCTCATTCACACACACGCTTGTATAAAGACCCCCTCCCCCCACAATATTATTTTACTAACCGATTCCGCAGTAATAAAAGTGCATATTAAACGATCACTCCCCTTTAAAAAAAAATGTCGTACATTCAGGTGGAGTCACATATTTGGGGGGCAGGAGCCACCAGCTCCCTTTTCACTTTCCAGCTTTGAAGTCTCACTCCTCCAGTTAAATTTCTCCATAAAGTAGGAGGCCTGTCAGGAGGGAGCCCACAGGTGGAGTACTAACTAAAGCTTATATACCCGGATTACTTCATATTCCTGGCATGTGTACTTGTCTTAAAACATATCCTGTTCTCTTTGTATTACTTCCTTTCATTAAAATACCTTGTGTGCTTCCGAGAGTGCTCAGTTTTCTGGCTGTGCTGGAAGAACTGCCTGTCCTCCAATGGCCAAAACGTGTGTTGACACCCTCCCCTATCCCTGCACATCTTCTCATTGAGAAGATCAGTGTGCTGCTGTTTCTATGCCTTGCACTGACACGCCCCCCCCCCCAATCTATTTACAGAGAAGATCAGTGTACTGCTGTTTCTATGCCTTGCACTGACACGCCCCCCCCCCCCCCCAATCTATTCACAGAAGATCAGTGTGCTGCTGTTTCTATGCCTTGCACTGACACGCCCCCCACATTCTATTCACAGAAGATCAGTGTGCTGCTGTTTCTATGCCTTGCACTGACACGCCCCCCACAATCTATTCACAGAAGATCAGTGTGCTGCTGTTTCTATGCCTTGCACTGACACGCCCCCCACAATCTATTCCCTGAGAAAATCGGTGCTCACTGTCACTATTTAAAAAAAAAAAAAAATGCAGTCAATGGGTGCTTTGGCTTGTAGTTCTCAGTAAACTACCATGGCACTGTTGAGCGCTCTGATAGTTTATTGTCTTCCTGTCACTGTATCTGCCTGCCTGTACAAGGTACTAGCAAACAGCTAACACTGACAAGTCTGCAGGAGTCCTGCAATGGCACCTGTGATCTGCTGATTATGGGTGCAATGCTTTACCGGCTCCCAGTAAAAAACAAAATATATGCACATTTTGTTTTACATGCAAAAAGATGTGCACTATTTTTTTTTTTTTTTTTTTTTTTTTTAGAAAGGTTCAAGTGGTTGTAAAACCCTTACAGACCACTTTAGGCTACAGGTAAGCCTATAATAAGGCTTGCAAGGTTTAGGAGATATCCCTTGTCCCCTACATGTGGCAATGTCATCTGCACTGGGGCAAACTGAAGCAATGGCATGTATGTACCGTTGCTTCAGTGATTGTGCCATTACTGGCGGCACCCACGCAAATCATCACAGAGCCGCGATATCCGGAAGTAACCCATGGGAGAGATGTCGCCGCCGGAGGGTGGGATGAGGACCACTGTGTGGGCTTCGATGTAAGGTGAGTAATTCATAAGGTTCATAATTCAGAATTTGGTGCAGCTGTACCTGGTAGTCTATCAGCTTCTAACATCAAGCAGAGTTCCACCCATTTAAACGTCCTCCGATTAAAAAAAGTGTAGCTGCTGACTTTTATTAAACAGACACTCACCTGTCCCACAGTCCAGCGATGCGGCCGCCTGAAGCCTCGCTCCTCTCCACTTTGCCAGTGTGGGCACCTGGCTGTGATAGCTTGCGCCTTCACAGCCAGGCTTGCATGCGCAAGTCACGCTGCACTGTCTTAAATGGCCAGGCAATCATCTGGGACCTGTGACATGTCCCAGAAGATAGGAGGGGGGGTGAACTTCTGTTTGGTGCCGCAGCCGTGCCGTGAATGGTCTCCCTAAAAGTACATTTTATTGCCCACTTCAGAAAGTTCAGTTTAAAGGGTATGGAAAACCGAGAATTTCTCTTATTTGATCGCTACTCTGTGATAACCGTGTAACCTGCTAATCTTTCTGTCCTTCTTTTTTTTTGCAGTGGCTAGTCTATGGGGTCCATACAAAGACATCTGGCAGACAGTGGATAGCGCCTTGTTGAAGAGACAGCCTGAAGCTGTGCATGTCCTGGATATCTTGTTAAAGAAGCACAAACCTGATTTCATCTCCCTGTTTAAAAACCCAGTATGTCTTCCATGTTCCTAATTAAAGCAAAACTGTATAGGTTGTAGACAATGGTTCCCTCAAAGACATGGAATTCAACAGATTTAGGTTTATTATGGACCTTTTGTCTGCCTTCGTTTTATAGGTATTGAAATTGGTCATTCCAAGATTCTTGCTAAAATATTTTCTAGTAAGTACTTAAAAAACAAAAAAAAAGTACACCCTCACCACCCCTCTTAGACTTACAGTTCTCCTTTAAAATGTTAGTGTAAACCCCAGTTCAGGATAGGGGAATGCCCTATACCATGTAGTTTGCTGCAGCACATGTGTTATGGCATTTGTTTTAAAAAGCATCCAAATAGACGTACACAATACACCTGCACTACAGTGCACCACAATGTATGAGATGTGTATGCAACTTTTGTATGTGCATTGGGGTGCGGGCAATACACTGATGTTAGGTACCCACCCTGGGCGTGCACAGGGGGTGTGCCTGGGCACATTCTAATCCCGAGGTTGGCAAACCATCAACCGTGATCTACTTGCCGATGGTGGGCAGGTGACAGGTAAACCGTGATCCTTCCTTGCCGAGCCTCAGAATCTGCACAGGAAGGGCAGCGTGGGCTGGGATAAAGTGGACCCCTCCTGTTGTCCCTGTTCGTCTCCTTTCTGCTGCCCAGGTCCCCCTTGCTCCCTCCCATTGTTTCTGGATGGATAGTGGGGAAGAAACCAGTAAATGTCACACATGCATATGTGTTGGAGCTTTGAGGTGCAGGCCCTAATGCAATAGGCTGTGCACGCCTATGGTACACACCTGTACGTTTTTGCGGACCGCGCTTGTGTGGGCACAGCAGCCCATTTAAATGGGTTGCTGTGCCTGCATTTCCCGCAGAAAAAGCTACACATAACTTTTTCAAAACGCGACCTGCAGGGGAATTGCATGGTCGTTTTGACTATGCGATTTCCCTGCGGTTCCTGCAAATGCGCTGCTTTTTTACATGTTCAAAGGGATGATTCAGAGAGAATGGCGTTTTCTCACAGCAGCACATTTTCACTGCAGGTGTGAGAATCGCTGCTATTCCTGCACCCGCAGCCACACACATAGGTGTAAACCTAGGGCAGAGATGGCCAACTTTGGCACACCAGATGTTTTGGAACTACATTTCCCATGATGCTCAACTACACTGTAGAGTGCATGAGCATCATAGGAAATGTAGTTCCAAAACATCTGGGGTGCCAAGGTTTGCCATCACGGAGCATTGCATTGTTCTGCAGTAAAGCAAGTGATACTGTGGTGCACTAGGTCTGAACAGGCATGTACATCCTGGATTTTAAAGAAGTACAACCATAGCTCTTTTGGCTGTACTTCTGTGGATCACAGGAATGCAGTTCGTTCTGAACAGAGAGCGATGACTGACAGTCCCCAGCTCTCTGTTCAGGGAGTTCTGGGAACTGAGCAATCGGTGGTATTTGATCACTCGAGTCTCAGTGTTGGAGCCTTGGCAACTCAGTTTCACCTCCCTCCATAAATTTTCTATACAATTAAGGTCTGGAGACTAGCTAGGCCACTACATGACCTTAATGTGCTTCTTCTTTAGCCACTCCTTTGTTACCATGGCAGTATATTTTGAGTCATTGTCATGCTGGAAGACCCATCCACAACCCATCTTCAGTATTCTGGCTGAGGGAAGAAGGTTCTCATCAAAGATTTTACAATACATGGCCCCATCCATTGGCCCCTCAATGCAGCAAAGTTGGCCTGTACATTTTAGCAGAGAAACGGCCCCAAAGCATATTGTTTCCACCTCTGTGCTTGACTGTAAGGATAGTGTTCTTGGGGTCATAGTCTGCATTTTTCTTCCTCCAAACACGGCAAGTACCCCTCCTCAAGAAGACGAATGTACAGTCCTGCCAATGAACATCTAATAAAGGATTGGGAGGGAGTTCTGTGGTCAGATGAGACTAAAAATTAGCTCTTTGAAATTAACTCGTCTTGCAGAGTTTGGAGGAAGAAAAATGCTGACTATGACCATAAGTACACCATCCTTACAGTCAAGCATGGAGCTGGAAACTTGATGTTTTGGGTCTGTTTCTCTGCTAAAGGTACAGGCCAACTTTGTCTGTAAAGAAGAATGGACCAAAATCCCTGAGATGTGAGCAAACCTGGTAACCAACTACCAGAAACGTCTTACCTCTGTGCTTGCCAACAAGGGTTTCTCCACCAAGTACTAAGTCATGTTTTGCTAGGGGATCACCGATCAAATACTTATTTTACTTACTGAACTGCATCTTAATTTATAGCATTTGTTTTATGTGTTTTTTTTTTTGTATTTATTCTTTTAAGAGGCATACAAGTGACCCTGGAGACAGGATCATTTTAAGACTGTCTTGAGATCCACAAACAGATGAGATGCTCAAACAGTTGTGCCGAGAGTATGCTTGCTGCTCGATCCCGACAGTTACTGGCACCTAACCGAAAGCTAGCAGCGATGCAGGAGTTTTTGGATCATGTAACAGCCAATCACAAACCTCATGTGCTCTTATCCCCAGCCCCGTCTCCCAGCATCATAAACCTCTTAAAGGGCCAAAAAACAGCTTTTGGAATATAGAGTAAAAATAAATAATATTAATATCAAACTGTTTTAAATTGTCATACAAATATATATTTGAAATAAAATCATTATTATTTTTCACCAATAACATTGTGTGGGTAGATTTCTCCGAGTCACGGCTGTGTTGCACCCCTTCAGCCTGTATCTTAGAATAAGAAGGAGATAAAGCCTCCATCAATTTACTTGTAATATCTCACCCCCATTGTTTTTGTCTTTGTTAGTGGGCATGGGGAGGAGGGAGTGAATGGGCTGTCATTTACTACTATGTATACGCCTACGTGTGGGACTTTAGTCACATGGGCTGCTCAGATGTGGTAGGGAGGAAATGCTCAGCATAGAAACTCACTGATAACTGAGCATGTGCAGAGTTGCCATTACAGCTGCTAAATCTTTAGCTGAATTGGGGACATGAACAGAAGGTGAACAGGATCAACCAGTTTTTAATACAGTATATGAATATCATATTAACTGAGTGTGTATGAACAGCATGGTATACACAATTTATTGATAGTTTTTTTTTATTATGTGAGTTTGTTGACATTAAAATTTTTCTTTGTCTGGGAATTCTTTTTTTCCAGCCAAAAAGTCACCAACAACATGAAAAAATCCAGAAAGCCAGCGCAGAGGGAGTGGCCATTAAAGGCCGGCAGGGGACTCAGCTTCTCCCAGAGTCTCTCATCAAGGAGGCCTTTATTCTCAGCGACTTATTCAATATCGGAGAAGTAGCAGCTGTGGAGCTTCTTTTAGCTGGTGAGTGATGAGTCTGTCATTTAAAATTAATCTTCATAGATCTAATTAATGAAAGGGGAACTGCACGAATAGAACAAACGAGCCAAATACTTCATAACGTTTACCCAGCCTTGAAAAAGTATTCATACCCGTTGAAATTTTTGTCATGTTACAACCAAAAACTTAAATGTATTTTATGTGATAGACCAACACAAAGTAGTACATATTTATGAAGTGGAAGGAAAATTATAAATGTTTGTTTAATTTTTTTATTTATTTTTTTACAATTTAATATTTGAAAAGTGCAGAGTGCATTTGTATTCAGCTCCCCTGAGTCAACACTTTGTAGGACCACCTTTTGCTGCAATTACAACTGCAAGTCTTTTTGGTGATGTCTCTACCAGCTTTGCACGTCTAGAGTAAAATTTTTGCACATTTTTTGCAAAATAGCTTAAACCCTGTCAGATTAGATGGACAGTTTTCAAGTCTTGCCACAGATTCTTCATTGGATTTAGGTCTGGACTTTGACTGGGCCATTCTAGTACATGAATATGCTTTGATCCAAACCATTCCATTGTAGCTCTGGCTGAATGTTTAAGAGTTGTTGTCCTGATTGAAGATTATTATTTGTAAAAAAAAAATTTAAAATCATTTTCCTTCCACTCCACAATTCTTTGACACTTTGTATTGGTCTATCACATACAAGCCCAACAAAATAAATTGATGTTTCTTTTTCATACATCATTGGACACAGAGTCAGGCTAATATTCGTTACCTGCTGGATTTTACTCAATCATCAGGTAAATGGACACAGGTAGACCAAGGTCTTTAGACAGGAAATGATGCCTAAATATCCGCTACCATACAGGAAGTTACTTTAGTTTTTTTTATCAGTGTCTACAAGGTGGATGGCACATTTGTTTGAGCTCGCTGAGCTCCAGGTCTCTATTCCCACAAACGGTTCCACAATAAATTAAGGGATTGACCGTTTGAATCCATTTGACACTGGCTTTACAGCTTAGATAAATGGTACCCAAGCCTCACAAAGGAGACTCAAGATCCTGCAAGGTTTTGCCTGTAAGCTGCCTCCGGGCAATGGACCCTGTAACGTGGAATTCTGGACACTACAGCGCTAAGGCATTCCTACAAGGGTGCTGTTCAGGTCCAAGGCAGTGGACCCTAAACATAAAAGGGTACCCAGTCCTTGAAGGTCCTCAAGTGACAGGAACCCGCCATAATGGGTGAAGATTGGGCTCTTAGTTTCTAATATATTACTTGTTATTATATAAGATACTTGGGCCAGCTGTGGGTGTTTTGCAAAGTGTACCTTGTGCTTGTGTCTGGATGTTTTTTACCTGTATACTTCCACAACGCCCCTATCTACTGCCTCAAAGTCCTATATTCCACCCCAATTTACAGTCTCTAAATTTGACGGCATGGCTATTGAAGCCAGGGTGTTAAAGGACCGCGGCATCTCGAGACCAGTAGTGTCTACCCTAGTAAATGCTAGAAAAGCTGTCACTAGGAAGATCTCTCGTAAGGTCTGGAACACTTGTATTGCTTGGTGTGAAACCAAAAAAATGGCATCCTCGGAAATACGTGATTGGGAGAATTTTTTTGTTTTTTACAGTCAGCTGTAGAAATCAAATTGGCTTTGAATACAACCAAAGGTCACGTTTCGGCCCTATCGGTATTCTTCCTAAGGCCTTTAGCCTCCCATTCACTGATCCAAACCTTTTATACAGGGGGTAACTCGCTTGCTTACCCCCATTAGGTCACCTATTTGTCCTTGGGACTTGATCTTGGTGTTGTCTGCGTATTACAGAAACAACCATTTCAATCTATCAAGGAAATTCTTTTAGATTTGCTGTCACACAAGCTAGCCTTCCTGATTTCTATCACCTCAGCTAGGAGGGTGTCGGAGTTGGCATGTGTTATGACCTGTTCCATCCTTTTTGCCAAACGTTCATTATTTTGCCTTCTTTTTTTCTCTCAGCCTTGTTCGGCAGAAGAGAGACGACTGCACTCCTTGGCCATTGTCTGGGCAGTCAAGGTTTATTTGTCTTGATCTGCGGAAATAAGAGGATCAGACTCCTTTTTTTGTTTTACCAAAAGGACCGAAGAAAGGGCAGGCAACTTCCAAAGCTTCCATTGCCAATTGGGTTTGTCAATTGGTCATTCAGACCTACAGGCTGAAATATAAGGCTCCCCCCTTTTCGGGTGAAAGCGCATTCTGCCAGGGGTGTAGGAACCTCCTGGACCTTTCGCAATCAGGTATCTGTGGCTCAGATTTGTAAGGCTGTTACCTTGTCTTCAGTGCATAAGTTCACAAAATTTATCAAGTGGCTGCTCGAGCAGCTGAGAAAACAGCTTTCAGCCGCAGTGTTCTGCAGGCTGCCGTATAAAAACTGATGGATATTGTTTGGCAGGGTGTCTCCCTCCCCTCAAGGCTATTGCTCTGGGACGTCCCAGCAGGTAATGAATATTAGCCTGACTCTGTGTCCCATGATGTATGAAAAAGAAAATGGGATATTTTTCATCATACTTACCTGTAAAATCTTTTTCTTTAAGTACATCATGTGACACAGAGGTCTCTCCCCTCTTTTTGAGGATTCAGTGCTTGCTAAAAAACTGAAGTAACTTCCTCTATGCGAGGGGTTATATAGGGCATCGCTTCCTGTCTGAAGCGTCCATTCACCTGATGATGGAGTATAACCCAGCAGGTAATTTATATTAGCCTGACTCTGTGTCCCATGATTTACTTAAAGAAAAGGATTTTACAGGTAAGTGTGACGAAAAAATTGACGGGACAAAATGTGGAAAGTTTCACGGGGTATGATTACTTTTTCAAGGCACTGTATATGCTGTTAAAATAAAGCAATAGAAGATGAAATACATAAAAGGAATGTAGTATTACTAATCAAAGTACAGCCATCAGCAGCTGCCACAAGACCCTAGAGTGGACCATAGAGTACTTTGAGATATACGTTCATAAAACCCCTGAGTAATGGGGCACAGTGCTGTACATACAATAATTATAAAAATAATAAACATGCATAATAATATTCAAGTGCAGTCGTCCAGCCCAACAATTAACATTGAATCCAATGCTTAGACCGTTCTCGGTGCCACTCCAAAAACAATCTACTGTTCGTCAAGCAAACTCATTCTGACAAATTGCCCTCTCTGTCCCTCTAATAATTGAATCCCCCTACCACCAGGATCTGGCTGTCCTTTTCTGTAACCTTGCCCTTATCCCCATGGGATAAGATATTCCTATGGCTGCCCTGGTATTTTGGTGGGTTCTCAACATAAGCGGCATATCGTGCTGGAGTCTCGGCATGAATGTCACATTCAGCTTTTGTCTCAACATGAATGTCACATTCTGGAGGATTAATTACGTGAACGTTGCATGCTGGTGGAGCCTCGGTGTGAACGTTGCATGCTGGTGGAGCCTCGGTGTGAACGGCAGCATACATCTGCAATTAAAAAGAATCAGATTTGGCACCTTCACCTACATTTCATATCCTCAAAAAAAAAATAAAAATAAATAAAAAAATATATTATACAACATCAAATTATAGAGAGAAAAGTTCAACATTCCAGTGTCGGGCACAATAAATAAACCTGACATGACAGGGACACAGGGATGACTAATGTTGGCCTTCGTATAAAAATTCTGGTTGCCTGGCAGTTATGCTGACCTACTATACTTCCGGGTGCAGTGGAGTAATCTGCAGTGCTTCTGTTGCTTATTAAACACCTCTTATTGTTATCCCTCGAATTGTTGTGGTGGATTGATATAAAAGAGATCGGGAACCACTGCATTGCAAATTACTTTGCCACACCTCAAAGTGAAAAAATAAACCTTTGCACGTTTTGGATCTATTGCCATGCGATTCTGTCATGTGACAAGATCTTGTTTGAGGTGCCATTAACAATAATCCGAATGCTTGCTTCACATTTTCCAATGATTTGGAATCGCAGGCAGAATCACAGCACTTCTGCTGGTCATTCCAAATCACCTAATGCCGCGTACACACGATCACTTTTTGTGATGAAAAAAAAGACGTTTTCAAAAACGTCATTTAAAATGATCGTGTGTAGGCAAAATGTTGTTTTTATATCTTCAAAAAAACGACCCAAAAAAATTCAAACATGCTTGAATTTTTTGCGTCGTTTTTCAAAATGTCATTTTTTTTTGTGTCATAAAAAGTGATCGTGTGTGGGCAAAACAACGTTTTTAAACCTGCGCATGCTCAGAAGCAAGTTATGAGACGGAGCTTCAATGGAACAGAGTGCCGTCGAATGTGGTGTACGTCACCCCGCTTTGCTAGAGCATTTTGGAAAAACGATGGTGTGTATGCAACGTCGTTTTGGAAAATGAAGTTTGAAAAACGTTGTTTTGTTTCGTCACAAAAAGTGATTGCGTGTACGCGGCATAAGGCAGAATTCCAGGAAAATGGGAGCTTCCCCTATTTTTTTCAGCAGGGGGCATAAAGGGTCTATTTATTGCCTGTGGGGTGCATACAAAGTGATCCTCTTTTATATCAACCAATCAGGGACAGACCGAAAGTGTAATTGTTGGGGAATGCAGCACTGCAGATTACTCCACCTGCATCCTAAAGACATTAAATAATCCCAGCCTGTAATAAGGGGAGTGCAAAGAAAAAAAAAGGCTGGTAGCTGAAAAATTAAGTTTTCCTTCTCTATTCAGCTATGTTTGTTGCACTTCAATTGAACACGATTTGTTATTTAGAGTCTGTATTTTTAGTTGGAGATCCATTTTACCAAGAACATGTGATTTACATTTGTTCAGTTAACTCATGATGATTCTTTTAGAGCAGGGATCCTCAAACTACGGCCCTCCAGCTGTTGTATAACTACACATCCCATGAGGCATTGTAACACACTGACATTCACAGACATGAATAGGCATGATGGGAATTGTAGTTCCTGAACAACTGGAGGGCCGTAGTTTGAAGACCCATGTTTTAGAGAGTTACTTGCCCACACTAACATGAATTTGCACCTGTTCAGGAGAACACCAACAGCCTCACTTTCCTGGTCTGACACGTGGACTCGTTGCTGTTCTGTTATTCTGGGATGGGAAAAGATGTATTGCCAATTCTCTAAGAACTCTGATTCAGTCCCGGAAAGGAAGGACTTTTACATTGGATCTCAGGTACTTTGTAGTTTTATTTGAAAGCCCTAATTGTGTAATAAAGCCTTATTATTCATATTATATAATCATTACTTCTCATATTGGCATATATTGTCTACGCTCAGTGTTTAGCCACTCACTCCCCACAGACCTTTTTTATGTACTCTTTGTGGTTAAAATCATAATATTTGGCTATAGAACTACTTAACCTCAAGACCATAATATATTTTCTAAAATAATTAAATTATAATACCCTAAGTTTTCATTAGTTGAAGCTCTAAATGCCTTTACAGCTCATGAGTTTAGAATTATCTGTAAATGAGGTATCTCTGTGACCTCTAGAATGTTGTTTGCAATTGTTTTACATTTGTGTTTGTGTATGGGATGGAAATGCATTATTATTTTTATTTTTTTTAATGGAGAAGTCCAGCCAAAGCTCGCTTGGCTGGACTTCTCCTATGGATCACAGGAGTGCAATTAGTTTTTCACTCCTGTGACCTGTTTTTAGCAGAGAGTGGTCTGAAGTCCGCTCTCTGCCAACTAGGGTTGTCCCGATACCACTTTTTTAGGACCGAGTACAAGTACCGATACTTTTTTTCATGTACTCGCCAATACCAAATCTTCTTTTTTTTTTTTTTTAAATGTCATGTGACCGTTTTCAAACCACAATACAGACTAAGGATCATTTCTTTAAAATTATGAAGAACTCTAACTCAAGACATTATAAAAATTAGTAAAAATGAATAAAAATGTTTTATTTTATTTTTACGCAGTAGTAAAAAACTCAAAGAATTTTCACAGAACATGTTGATAAATACAAAAAAAGTATTCGGCCAGGCATCGGGATGTACAAGTACTCCCGAAAATACTCGGTATCGGGACAACCCTACTGCCAACGTCGCCAATGTCAGTCCAGACACAGTGTCATCCTGACAATGGGAGTCTGGATCTGCCAGGTGCCTTGAATGCCACCCTATTCAGTTGGAGAGCCTGATTCAGCCGCTCCCTCCACAGCCCAGACCTTCAGTGAGTCAGGAGGGAACAGAGCAGAGAGCTGTGACCGACAGTCGGCAGCTCTCTGCTTACGGAGCTCTGAAAACTGACCAGTCGGTGGTGTTAAAATGGTCAGTGTTCAGTGCAGAGGCGCTGGGAGACAGATGCAGCATCAGACCGATGCATCTACCTAGGCAAGTATAAATAAAAGGATTCCTTTACTTCTCTTTTTAACTGTCATTTTTTATTTTATTTCATATTTTAACACTTTTATTTTGTATTTTTTTTTTCAATTAACTTTATCTTTATCCAAAGGGGGCAATTAAGTTCCTTTAGCTTTTGCATAGGGTAGGTCAGGGTTTGACAAATTTGCTTGGAGTCTAGGAGCCAGCTAAAAAAGTTAGGAGCTAGAAAACGCACCCCGTCCCGCCAAGCTCGCATGCAGAAGCGAAAACATATGTGAGTAGCGCCTGCATATGTAAACGGTATTCAAACCACACATGTGAGGTATCTCCGCGATTGTTAGAGCGAGAGCAATAATTCTAGCCCTAGACCTCCTCCGTAACTCAAAACATGCAACCTGTAGAATTTTTTAAACGTCGCCTACTGGAGATTTTAAAGGGTAAAAGTTTGTCGCCATTCCACGAGCGGACGCAATTTTCAAGCTTGACATGATGGGGATCACCAGCTCTGCTGCCCTGGGCACCAGGTCGATAATTCTAGGCGCAATGGCGACTTGGCGCCCGGAATTTGTCGAACCCTGGGGTAGGTGAATAACACTTTTTTTTTTTTTTTTTTTTTATAAAGACATCGGGGTCTGTTGGACCCCTAATGTTTCCTCTGCTCCAGTGGATTAGACTTAGGACTGTGCTTGGTCTGCTGTTTACTTGGCTTTTCTGTCAAAATTTTAACAGCTGTGAACCAGAAATGCTGCATTTCTGGGTTCACACTGCAGAAATCTGGGAAGGAATAGGGAATGGGACATGATGGAAGGACAAGGCCTGTAGGTGGTACTGACTTGCAGCAGAGAAATAGTCTCCTGCTTTTCCATACCGGTGCTCTGAAAAACTTTAAATCTCATGCTGGGTGTAATGTGGCGCTCCATCCAAGAATTCTATATTGATTACCAGTATCTAATTAATGGTTTTCCTACAGAAGGCCCAATTTACAGTCTTCTCTTCTCCTTCACAGTCCAGAGGTTGTGGCTATGACAACCCATTTCGTCGATGATCTCATGGAGAGCGGGCTGACTCAGAAGATCCTCACTTTGGTTTCTCAGATCAATGTGAACAATGAATTTGATAAACTTCAGAAGGAGCGAGGGCTGGGCAATGAGAAACATCGGAAGGAGGCAAGTGAACTGCAGAACTAAACAAGATCACTGCTACTTGAGAAATCCCTTCTATGTGCCTATTCTCTAATACATATGTAAATATGCATTTATTTTTGTGGAATGTTAGGCTAAATTAACCCTTTCCAGCTGGAGGCAGCTGTTCCTTTAAACGTTCATAAGCTGGAGACATTACATGGGATTTGTGTGATCTGTGATCAGAAGCCTGTTCCACTAGTTTCCAATCACAAACAGTGACTGGGAGTCGGTCTTGCCTATATTCTTATCGCACACGTTCCTGGAAAACAAGGCTCATCAATAGTGGGTGCTCTAACGATTACCAGCTGGTTCCTGGAAACATCAAGAAAGTGTATACATTTGCCAGCACAGCAGTGATCAACAATCACAGTCCACATGCTTTTATTGCAGAGAGATTACATCACCGAGATAAGTGCAACGTTTGAGAGTCGTGCAGGACCCCTTCATCATGTAATAAAGTGTAACGGTGGAAAAACTGATTTTTTGTGCATCGACAACCAATCGGAACATAAAAAAAAAAAATGGCCACCCCATCTTCTGACATCAAACGCCATTAAAATATATTCAAAAAGCTAATGGCTGATGTGCCCGATTAGCAGAAGCTGTAATGATGGGATCTATATGGACTATATTCCCCACTTACTATGTAATCCAATTTTTTTTTGTTACGCTTGGCCCTCACCATTAGCTTTTTGAATATATTTTGGCGGTATTTGACGTCATCTGATGTCAGAGGATTGCCTGACAAAGGGGTCCTGCGCAACTCAGAAATATTGCACTTTTCTCTGATGTGATCTCTCTGCAATGAAAACCTTTGAACAGTGATTGTAGATCCTTGGTGTACTGGTGAAACTATATACACTTTTTGGGAGATGAGCGTGACAGCGTGGTCACATCGCTGGGGGCACCAAGTAAGCAAGCTCCCAGCACAGAACGATGATATTTTAATGTGGCAGCTTGGCGCTAAGCCCAAAACCAAATATTTAATATATTGCAGCTTACTAGTCCTAAAAGTGTAAGTTCACCCTAACAGAAAATTTGTAAGGGGACCTTACATTGGACCCCCCTCCTGTTTACCAGTGTCCCACAATCCCCTGCTGTCAGGCACCGGTCTGGGGATTTGAAATGTCCTATCTCGGCGTGTACGGACAAGGCATTCTTATTGGTCAGCACCTTCACATGGACCGTGCTGACCAATCAGAATCCATCTAGCCTTCCCATCGGCGCTGAGAGGAGAGAAAGCCATGAGGATCTCAAATCCCCCAGACTGGTGAAGCTGCGTCCTGGTGCCTGACTGTAGGTGATTGCGGGACCGGGGGGGTTAGGAGTTGGGGTCCAGTGTAAGGTCACTTTTTTACTGCTTGTGTGGCCCATCTGCGCAGAATCGCGTGCGTGTGTGTGTAATAAAGATTCTGCTTTTCTGGGTAGGGGGTGCGCCTGTCAGCCCGGCTGTGTTGTGATTTGTCACTGCACATGACAATCACTGGATACTGGCCAATGATTGGCCCATGGCACCCAGTGATTGGCTCCGATTTTCCCCTGAACACAGCTCAGCCCATTTTTACCTACTGAAATTGATTCATTCAGTTTGTATTGTTGTGATTAGCCATGGCTAATCACATGGTACAGATGGGCTGTGATTGGCCCTGTGTGTAGTATGTGATCACTCACTAATCGCAGCTAGCAACAGAATTGTATACAATGAATGGCATAAATTAAAGCCATTCATTGTTTACAATTGTCATGTGACCTGCTGCGATTGATCACATGGTAATGGCAGCAGACTGGTACTCTGATCAGTCATTGGCTGTGTCTGGTGGACGTCCACCCTAAACGACAGAGGTCCCACCAGCCATCACTTGACAAAGGTCTGGGTGGGAAGTGTTTAATTCTTCGATCTACATGGCTGAAGCTACATTCACACCATATGCAGTGCATTTTTTTTCCAGAGCAACGCAGCCTGAAAGTTTACAGCCTCACACTGTGCAGTGGCCAATTGAAATTTGAGATGTCTGTGAAACATTTTTCAATAAGGTTTGCTTTAAAAAAAAAAAAAAACGAACAGTGCAATGTGCCAAGATCAGCACTCGCCACGTTGTAATGCAGTGGCTGGTGTCAACATAACCCTTAACGTGTGAATTGTTGTCAAGTGCCCAGTTAAAGATGTTAAAGTTGTATGACCTGTGAAAGAGAGATGGTGTGAAAGGCCTGCTCAATTATTACAAAAATGTTTTCTAGTTTGATGTAGATGGCCTCTTTTACACCTTGAGAAGCAATTGTTCTCCCTGTCCAGAATATGCACCTCACTGTTAAGATTAGGGTTGTCCAGATACCGATACTAGTATCGGTATCGGGACCGATACCGAGTATTTGCGGGAGTACTTGTACTCGTGCAAATGCTCCCGATACCTAAATAGAATACTTTTTTTGTATTTATCAACATGTTCTGTGAAAATTCTTTGAGTTTTTTTACTACTGCGTGACAAGAAAATACATTTTTTTTATTCATTTTTACTCATTTTTATTATTTTATAATGTCTTGAGTTAGAGTTCTTCATAATTCTAAAGAAAATATCCTTAGTCTGTATTGTGGTTTGAAAACTGTCACATGACATTTAAAAAAAGTATCGGTATTCGGTATCGGCAAGTACATGAAAAAAAGTATCGGTACTTGTACTCGGTCCTAAAAAAGTGGTATCGGGACAACCCTAGTTAAGATATAGATATATATATTGTACTCGCCAGTGGTGTTTTACCAATTTTTTCGTATTGATGGTTGCACAGCAAGTGCCCAATCATTGATAGTAATTTGGGGATTTTGTTATTTAGGTGACAGACCTCATAAAGGAATGCCGTGAGTCTTTGGCAGAGAGCCTCTTCTCCTGGGCCTGCCAGTCTCCTCTGCGTAAAGATGACACCTTGCTTCTGATTGGATACCTTGAAAAAGTTACCCTGGAAGCAGATGGCACCCTGGACAGCGTAAATCTGTACCTCCTTATGACCCTCCTATACTGCTTGGATGTGGGCTTTTTGGAGCATGGGACAGATGATCGCGATGGTATGACCACACATAGTTTGCTGCTTCCTGGTTGATGTGTTTTATAGTTCTTTAATGTTAAAAATATTTTATTGCTTCATTGAGGGCTAAGTATGCTCTGCACTCTCCTAGACCTAATTCAACAGTCGCTTCTTCTCAACGAGAGACCATACGTGACAGCCATTCACCAGCGCCTTCAAGACCCCAAGCCATGGAAATCAGCTGGGCTTCAAGCTACTGTTCGTCTGGCATGGGCCCTCACTCTTAGGGGTGTATCTCAGTTATCAGAAGTTACAGGTATGCACCAAGCACAAGCCTCTATCCTCATCAGGTAATAGAATTTAAAGCAAACACC
This sequence comes from Rana kukunoris, assembly GCA_029574335.1. NCBI lineage: Eukaryota > Metazoa > Chordata > Amphibia > Anura > Ranidae > Rana > Rana kukunoris. The sequence continues at coordinate 435,355,441 of CM056051.1, forward strand.
ACAGGGAGGATGGTACATAAATGCACAATGCAAGGTGTGTGTGTGTTTAAAACTAAACTCTAGGCAAACTGCTAAATACACAGCTGAAATGCATATATGGGAGCTTTTTTACCTGCTAAAAAAAATTGAATATTTTTTCATCAAGGTCTGAGAATTTCACAGCTCTGCCACACAGAACAGCCCCGTCTGGTAGGGCAAGAGATGTGTTTGTATTTTTTTGTTTGTTTGTTCTCCTACTGTTTCACATTTTGGTCTTGTCCTTTCCCTAGCCTTTAATTGGACAGTGAAAGAATAAACGGCACAATGAGCTACTCTGTCTGTCCCTGTTCTCTCTCCTTCTGCCAGCACGCTCCTTGTAGCACACTAATTCGCTTTTTGTGCTGCTTCTCCATTTTTTAAGAGGCTGATGATGGCCCTCTTCCCCCTTATGTAGAACTCACAAAATGCAGCTATATACAGTCCTGTTTAAAGAGCGCAGATCGGCACTCATGTAACCTCTCTCCTCTCTCGAACCTAACAGCTGCAGGGCCGAGAATCCCCCGCTGACGTCAGGAGGGGAGGAGGAAAGAGACAGCCATGCCCGCTGCAATGCAGGAGCCGGCGGGTCACATGAGCACCGATTTGTGCTTTGTAAACAGTGTGACAGGAAGTCAGGTAAATCTGTGTGTGTGTGTTGTCACAGACGGGAGATATATTTCTGCCTTGTTTAGACAATACACCAATTACTATTAGGCGTCGGCTGCAGAGATGGCCAAAGAGGTTTGGGGCGTTAGAAGCCTTCAGCTGTTCAAAATTAAGCAATTAAAGCCCCTATAAAGATAGCCTAGGATGACGACTGATTGCTGCATCCTGAGGCTGTGTGAGTGAAGGAGCAGTGACAAACCCTACTGAAGAGGTGAGGTGCTGATGGATATTTCTGTGTGAGAAATATCAAAGACTTTTTGTTTTCTGCTGTAGGACCAGCAGTGTCTGCCCAGCAGTAGGCTGTGCCAGACTCCATAGGTAGGTTCCTGTGTTGGGAAGGTAGAAGCCCCAAGTGGCAAAGGTTTATTTTATGTTTTGTTTTGTTTATGCTGTTTTGATGCTTGCACGTGTATCCAGCAATATGGAAAAATAAACCATATCATTTGTTTTCAATCATCCTCAACTGCCTTTTTGTACAGTTCAGCGTGTAGTGAACCCATCCAGGGGGTCACACACACCCGCTACTGAGCTTATCCCTCACAACAGGTATATAGCTGCATTTTTTTTTTTTTAATAAATCGCAGTCACAGTGGGTATTACATGAATCACCCGAGAGGATAATGTAAATTTAACCCTAATTTGAGGAGGGGTGTCTGCACGGGCACGCAGCTGATAGGCAGAGAAGGGAGGGTGATAGGACGGGAAAGAGCACCGAGGAGAGACACAGCCAATGACAGTCACATAAACTGACCACTGTCTCAGGCATCCCTAATAAAACATGGTCAGCTTACAAAGGGGGGGGGGGAGGGGCAGAAACTGGCATGATCAGCCAGGTATTTCAGGTGATACAGGGGGCCAAATTACACAGCACAAGCACTGTGCTGTATAACATGCTTTACAGGAACAGAATCCTTCCTCCTTCATTTTTTTTTTTTTTTTATATATAATGTGTATGTATGTTCTCTGAAGTCAATAATGTTTCTGTTTTCTACTAGCTCTTGCAGAATTCACAGAGGCCGATGAAGTAATAGCTGAGATGGCTATAGGAGGCAATGCCTTCCTATTCCTTACAGATGCAGTGGTGTGTGCCGAAACCTTCTTCCATGAAGAATTCTTCATCCGCAGGATTCACTCTCTCATCACAGATTTTCTTATTCGGATGCCTATGAAAGTATGTCACAGATCCTTCTTCTCACCATTTATTTATGTCACTGATGGGAGACGTGTGTTTTAGACAACACTTGTTTTAGTGCCCTTGTAGGCTTCTGGGGATCACATTGGATGGTTTTAGTTCTGAAAGCGGGAAAAAACATTAACTACAAAAATCTAGGTTTATAGAGGTTCAAAGAAGGTGTGTTTTTTTTATTTTATTTTTATTACATTTGTTGGAAAGGGTGATTTGTGGTACCTGCTCTGTTTAGAATGGCTAGTCCTTGTTGATTTGCACTTTTGTTTTAGTGTTCTCCCATACCCGACTTCTCTACATACAGAATCCTTCTAGAAATACTGAGGCTTATTTTTAAAAAGGAGTTGAGAATCCTCACTGAAATTGTGTAAATATTAAAGTGGATGTAAACCCGGTTCATGAAATTTGAGCTGGGCACATATATCTGTAGTGTTTTCTCATCTCTCTTCAAAGCACTATGTTCCGTAGCTTTTTCCTGCTCTGTTCTTCTGTTAGCCTGATAACTTCTGACAAGTTCTCTGTCACATATGATAAAGGCAGCCAGAGTTTTGTGTTGGGGAAACATGCTAAAAATAGATTAGCACAGAGCTGAACATTCAAGGATCAGAGTTAAAAAAAGCCTCTACCTATGAGCTAATCAGCTGTCTTTAGTGTATGCCCAGGCTTCACTGCAGTGCTAACCAGGAAGAGAAAATCTAACACGATGTGCACTTTCTAAATAGTATGCAACGATGAAGACAGCAGATGTACATGTAAAACTTATGTAGGGGGATTTGTTTCATCCCTGTGTATCATCTGAGGATTTTCAGTTCACTGAGTATATCTGAGGGTTTACATCCTCTTTAAGGCCGCGTACACATGAGGAGATTTATCCGATGAAAACGGTCTGACAGACCGTTTTCATCGGACATGTCTGCTGGGCTATTTTGGTTTGATCTGTGTACACACGATCAAACCAAAATCCCCGCGAACAGACAGCGCGGTGACGTTGACGCCGCCACCTTACCGAACCAGGAAGTCAAATACTTCCACGCATGCCTCGAATCCATTCGACGCATGCAGGGTATTTTTGTCGCTGGTTAGGCGTACTAACCAGTGGACATGTCGGACAGACGGCTTTCCAGCATACTTTAAAACTTTTGTCTGCTGGAAACTGTCTGCTAAACCGTACAGACGATCGAATCTGTCTGCGGACCAGTTTCAGCAGATATATTCGATTGTGTGTACGCGGTCTAACTGTTATCCAGTTTATTCAATCAAACATATGTTCCACATAAATAATTATGCTACCAAAATTAGTATGTGCTGTAAATCGCTTCCCGGATTGCTCCTGTTATTGCTTGCTGCAGGCTTTTGTTGAAGCCCAGAGCATTTTTTTTTTTATGCATTCAGTCAGACCGTGAGGAAAGGGCAGGGCCAAGCCGCGCTTTGTTTTTCCTATGGACGCTCAGAGCTGGCTGGGGAGCAAAGTACGCACGAGTGCCCCCACAGCTAGCAGCTTGCTATGGGGGCACTCAGTGGGGTGAGGAGCCAGGCCTGTTGATGGGTGACCAGAGTAGAGGAAGTTTGAGGCTGCTTTGTGCAAAATCATTGCACAGAGAGTAGGTAAGTAACATTTGAAAATATTTTTGAAAGAATTACAAATTTGAGCCTTTTTAGAATCCCTTTAAAATATGTATATTTCCAACCTTGATTGTATGTCCTAGTTTAGCTAGAAAGAAAGGCTGACAACATTTTTACAGTGATGAAAGTGATACTAAAGCCTTGTGTCTCTTTTTTTTTTTTTTTTTTAATTAACAAACATGTTATACTTACCTGCTCTGTGCAGTGATTTTTGCACTTCGCAGCCCGGATCTTCCTCTTCGGCGGTTTGCAGAGGGCAGTAGACTTCTGTGCCCGATTTTCTGCAAATATATCCTTAACCATGTTGGTTAAGAAGAAATTGCAAGCACCTACAGGTAAGCCTTAACCACCTAAAGCAGAGGTTCACACAAAAAGTGAACCTCCCCTTTTTGGATCCCTCCCCCCCTCTGGTGTCACATTTGACACATTTCAAGGGGGTGCAGATACCTGTCTGAGACAGGTATTTGCCCCAATTCCTGGTTTGGATCCCTGCGGGAAATCCAGCCTGGCACGTCACCACCCCGCTGTCTACTGGGAAACATTGTTCCCAGGAGGGAGCGGAGACCAGTCACGGAGCGCCGCGATCCTTGCGCATGTGCAGTTGGGAATCGGACAGTGAAGCCGCAAGGCTCCACTTCCTGATTCCCTCACCGAGGATGGCGGCGGAAGCAGCCGAGGACCGAGCTGCTGACATGGTGGGCGCGAAGGACAGGTAAGTGTCCATTTTTTTAAAGCCAGCTGCTGCCGTATTTGTAGCTGCTTTAAGGACCGCCTCCTGCACATTTTCGTTGGCAGAATGGCATGGCTGGGCACAGGCACATACCTGTACGCCCCCTTTAAGTGCCCAGCCATTGGCCGTAAACACACCTTCCCCGTTCTTCACAGTGGCAATGTTACAAATCGTCTATTCCCTAATATAGGGAAAGGCGATCAGTCACGTCACACGTCCAGCCCCACCCCCCCTACAGTTAAAAACGCATATGAGGTCACACATTACCCCTACAGCGCCTCCTAGTGGTTAACTCCTAAACTGCAATTGTCATTTTTTTTTACAGTAAACAATGCATTGTTATAGCGCTTTTTGCTGTGAAAATTACAATGGTCCCAAAAATGTGTCAAAATTGTCCGATGTGTCCGATCACCGCCATTAGTAGTAAAAAAAAAAAAAAAATATTAAAAATGCCATAAAATTGTCCCCTATTTTGTAAACGCTATAAATTTTGCGCAAACCAACCAATGAAACGCTTATTGCGATTTTTTTTTTTTTTTAACCAAAAATGGGTAGAAGAATACGTATCGGCCTAAACTGAGGGAGATTTTTTTTTGGGGGGGGTATTTATTATAGCAAAAATAAAAAAAATTATTTTATTTTTTTTCAAAATTGTCACTCTATTTTTGTTTATAGCGCAAAAAATAAAAACCGCGGAGGTAATCAAATACCACCAAAAGAAAGCTCTATTTGTGGGGAAAAAAGGACGCCAATTTTGTCTGTAAGCCACGTCGCACGACCGCACAATTGTCAGTTAAAGCGTCGCAGTGCCGAATCGCAAAAACTGGCCAGGTCTTTTACCTGCATAATGGTCCGGGTCTTAAGTGGTTAATGTAGGCTTACCTGTGGGTGCAAGTAGTATCAGAGGGTATACAACCTCTTTAAAACAACATTTCTTCATTTAGCCAGTAACCTTTTTATAATTTGTACTTTTTATGAAGTTATTTTATTTATTTATTTTTATGTCCTTGCAGGTTAAACAGCTAAGGAACCGGGCGGAAGAAGATGCACGTTTAATTCAAATGAGCATACAAATGGGTAATGAGCCCCCCATGTCACTACGGCGAGATCTTGAACATGTTATGTTATTGGTAAGCTATACCCTCCAACCCAAACATTCTATCAAACACATTATTTACCTTTGTCTATAAAATATATTCTACGATAAACAGTTTTTTTTTTTTTTTTTTTTTTCTGGAATGGTTTAATTTAAATTTTTAGATGCATTTTAACTACATAAGCTGATTCAGGTAAGCTATAGGAGGGAACAAAATGTCAAAACACCTTCTAGTATTGAAGAATAGCTTGTATATGAAGATATAGAAGATGCAAATTTCGATTTTTTTTTTTTTTTTTTTGCTTATAGCAGGCAGTCTCCAGCTGGGACTTTGGCTATATGGTTTTTATATATCTATATCTAAATCTCACAGTGGATGGTAAAATGTCAGGTTTCTGTGATGTCAAAAAAAAAAATGAGACAAAGATAAAAAAAAAATCCAAATTTTTTCCATCTTTAATGTGACCTATAAACTATACATCTCAGTTGAACAACAAACTGAAATCTTAAGGTGGAGGGAAGTAATAATAAAATAATATGGCTGCATAAGGGTGTGCACACCCTTAAACTAATAATTTGTTGAAGTACGTTTAGATTTTATTACAGCACTCAGTCTTTTCTGGGTATGAGTATCGGCATGGCACATCTTGACTTAGCCATATTTTCCCACTCTTCTTTGCAAAAACACTCCAAAACTGTCAGACTGTGAGGTCATCTCCTGTGCACAGCCCTCTTCAGATCACCCCACAGATTTTCATTCCGATTCAGGTCTGGGCTCTGGCTTGGCCACATCAAAACTTTAATCTTCTTCTGGTGAAGTCATTCCTTTTTTGATTTCAGATGTATGCTGAAAGATGAAGTTCCTCTTCATGTTCAACGAGCCGAGCTTGTGACATCACTCCATCAGAGTGGTGAGCGAGCATACGTCTTGAAAATACTGTGTGCACAGCATATTATATTCAAGAAGTTTGGCAGAAGCACAGTGGTGGAATATTTGTTCACAGCAATCGAGAAATCACTTTTTTATTTTATTTGTTGTATGGAAATGTAATGTTTATATATTTTTCACTGTGAGATTAATTTATCTAAATAGTCATATGAGAGTTGGAAACACTGCACTATTTACACAATAAATATTTCTGATGGTGAAGTGATACCCTGAGAGTGTTTAGCAGCTGCAGAAAATACATTTTTAACCACTAAAGGACCGCTGCACGAAGATATACGTCAGCAGAATGGCATGGCTGGGCACAGGGACGTATATATACGTCCCCTTTAAGAGCCCAGCCGTGAGTCGCGAGTGTGCCGGCGGCAGAGAGCTTGCGACCCTGTTCGAAGATCCGTGACCGGACCCGCGTACCTGATCGCCGTGGGTGTCAGGAACTGAAGAACTGGAGAGGCGAGTGTAAACAAACTTTCCCCGTTCTTCTCTGTGGCAATGTCAGTGATTGTCTGTTCCCTGATATAGGGAACGATGATCACTGACGTCACACGTCCAGCCCCGCCCCCCTACAGTTTAAAACACACATGAGGTCACACTTAACCCCTACAACGCCCCCTAGTGGTTAACCCCTTCACTACCATTGTCATTTTCACAGTAATCCGTGCATTTTTATAGCACTTTTCGCTGTGAAAATGACAATGGTCCCAAAAATGTGTCAAAAGTGTCCGATGTGTCCGCCATGATGTCGCAGTCATGAAAAAAATAGCTGGTCGCTGCCATTAGTAGTAAAGAAAAAATGATTAATAAAAATGCCATAAAACTATCCCCTAATTTTATATATATATTAATTTTATATATATATATATATATATATATATATATATAATCTTTTTTGGAGATATTTATTATAGCAAAAAGTAAAAAATATTGATTTTTTTTTTTTTTTCAAAATTGTCGCTCTATTTTTGTTTATAGCAAAAAAAAAAAAAAATATCGCAGAGGGGATCAAATACCACCAAAAGAAAGCTCCATTTGTGGGGGGAAAAAAGACGCCAATTTTGTTTGGGAGCCACGTCGCACGCGCAATTGTTAGTTAAAGCCACGCAGTGCCGAATCGCAAAAACGGGGCAAGGTCCTTAACCTGCATATTGGTCCGGGTCTTCTTTTGAAATTCTTTTTGTACCCTTCTCCTAACTGATACCCCCCCCCCCCCCAAAGATTTCAGTTTGTTTTTTAATTGAGTTGGACAGTTTTTATGTCACATTAAGGGTGAAAAAAGTTTAGAAATTATCTATTTTTGGCTCTTTTTTTTTTTTTTTTTACATCACAGAAACCTGACATTTTAACAGGGGTGTGTAGACTTTCTATATACATTTTGTGTGTGTATAATACATTTTGTTCTCATTTTATTTCCAGATTAGTGAGCTGTACACGAAAGACCCCTTCCATCTTGAACTGGCTCTAGAATATTGGTGTCCAGCCGAACCACTCCAAAGCACTTCTTTGATGGGGTCGTATCTTGGGGTTCCTCATCAAAGACCACCTCAACGTCAGGTACATCGCCATTTTTTTTTTTTTTTAGATTGACATTGACTAACTTAACCACTTCCCCACCGCCCACCGCAGGTATACGTCGGCACTTTGAAGATGGATATCTCGGTAACGGCAGCAGCTGCTGCCACAACCGAGATATCCATCTCTTCTGTGGGCGGTCGGGTAAACGATAATGGCGGTCTCCGCGGCGGAATCGCCGCAAGATCTCCGTTATCGGTGGCGGACGAGCGTCCCCTCCCGCGCTCTCCGCCGCTTACCGGAGCCGTCGGTAGCGGCGGAGGCGATCGGGTGCGCTCGTCTGTTCAGCGGGGATGCGAGTGAGGGAAAAAATTTCCCTCGTCCATCCCCGTAGCTCTGCTGGGCGGAAGTGACGTCAAACGTCAGTTCCAAACAGCGTCTTAAAGAGACATTTTTTTTTAAATGTCATTTGAAAAATGACATTTAAAATTTTTGGTATTTTTTTTGCATTTTAGCCTAAATATGAGATCTGAGGTCTTTTTGACCGCAGATCTCATATTTAAGAGGACCTGTCATGCTTTTTTCTATTACAAGGGATGTTTACATTCCTTGTAATAGGAATAAAAGTGATATTTTTTTTTATTTTAGTGTTAAAAATTGGGAAAATAAATACAAATAAATACGAAAACAAAAAAAAAAATTTTTTAAATCGCCCCGTCCCGACGAGCTCGCGCGCAGAAGCGAACGCATACGCGAGTAGCGCCCGCATATGAAAACGGTGTTCAAACCACACGAGTGAGGTATCGCCGCGATCGTTAGAGCGAGAGCACTAATTCTAGCCCTAGACCTCCTCTGTATCTCAAAAAATGCAACCTGTAGAATTTTTTAAACATCGCCTATCGAGATTTTTAAGGGTAAAAGTTTGACGCCATGCCACGAGCGGGCACAATTTTTAAGCGTGACATGTTGGGTATCATTTTACTCGGCGTAACATTATCTTTCACAATATGTAAAAAAATTGGGCCAAATTTATTGTTGTCTTATTTTTTAATTTAAAAAAGTGAATTTTTTCCAAAAAAAGTGCGCTTGTAAGACCGCTGCGCAAATACGGTGTAACAAAAAGTATTGCAATGACTGCCATTTTATTCTCTAGAGTGTTAGAAAAAAAAATATATATAATGTTTGGGGGTTTTAAGTAATTTTATAGCAAAAAAAAATGTTTTAGTCTCGTAAACACCGAATCTCAAAAACAGGCCCGGGGCTAAAGTGGTTAAAGTGGTCCTTCACTCTGTTTGAAAAAAATAATAAAGTCAGCAGCTACAAATACTGGTGAAGTACCGATGGATCTCGGTGCCGACCTTCTTAAAACCAGATAATACCCACCCCCCAAAAAATAGGCGGGAGGGAGAATGGCATAAATTTAAACTTCTTCCCCTTTTAGCATAAGTTCTTTTAATCATGCTGTTAGTCTGTATCATACACCATTAGTTGATTATTCTCAGATGGTGTGGGGGGGTGTAAGGGACTTTAAGTTCCATTTCATTGGTTTGTGAGCCAGAAATAACTGAGTAGCCTATAGGGGGCGGGGGATTTTGAATGATGCACTTTAGGGGAGTTAGAGGAAGGGTTTCCTTCTTCTTTTTTTTTTTTCTTTTTTTTTTTTTTTTTTTTTTTTACGGAAGTCAAATTTTTGTTAACAATTACTGGGCGAAATGGCGTACCACTGCTAAAACGTTGTCTATTGGAGGAGGCATTGCGTATCTCTTTGTGGGCTACTTGTTTCTGGTCTGTGACATCAAGAGTAGTGGTTCGTTGTGACAGCCAATTCAGTATGGCAGACCCCATTTTCTCTAATGATAAGTTTTTATGTTGCCATTTTTTAGATATGTACCTTTTGTTCAGGCGTCCAACATGTCATACAGATTTGTCCCTGGATTTAAATTGCATTTTCCATGCAGGTGCTGTTGTCCAAATTTGTGAGACAGATGAGCGATTTGTTACCACCCACTCTGTACATCCCATATTTGAAGATGCTACAAGGCCTTGCCAGTGGCCCGCGCTCTTCTCACTACTGCTTCAGCTTCCTCAAAGCCAATGGGAGCAGCCATGGTGAGTGCATACATAGGTTGGTTTTTACATGTATATGGTAATTATAATATTGCTTTACCACTTACGGACTGCCCGGCATCATTATACAGCGGTACTTTGAAGAGATGTATTGTTATGGCAGCAGCTAGCTACCATAACTCCGGTATCCTCTTTAAGAGCAGACGGTCTGCTTTTTTTTAGATAAGTGTTATTTGCGGCGGATTCGCCACGAGATCATGCTTATCGGCTGAGGAGATTAGCTGAATGAGGGGAAGATGGTCCCCACCCGGCTCCATACCAATGCAGGGCGGAAGCAACGTCAAAACGTCACTTCAGCCCATAGCTCCTAAAGCAACTTTTTTCTTTGTGTAAATATAAGATCTGAGGTCTTTTGTGACCCGAGATCTTATATTTAAGAGGTCCTGTCATGATTTTTTTTATTACAAGGGGTGTTTCGTTCCTTGTAATAGGAATAAAAGTGACACAATTTTTTTTTTTTTTTTTTAAGGAACTGTAAAAATAAAAGGTAAAATAAATAAGAAAAACACATATTTTTTTAAATGCACCCCGTCCCACCAAGCTCACATGCAGAAGAAAACGCATACGTGAGTAGCGCTCGTATATGAAAACGGTGTTCAAACCACACATGTGAGGTATCGCTGTGATTGTTAGAGCGAGAGCAATAATTCAAGCCCTAGACCGCCTCTGTAACTCAAAATATGCAACCTGTAGAATTTTTTTAAATGTTGCATATAGATATTTTTAAGGGTACAAGTTTGCCCCATTCTACGAGCGGGAGCAATTTTGAAGTGTGACATGTTGGGTATCAATTTACTCGGCGTAACATTGTCAAAATTGGGCTAACTTTACTGTTTTATCAGAGGGTATACAACCGCTTTAAAGTGTAAGACAACAGTCTTACACTTTTTTGAATAAAAAAAAATATTTTAAAAAAAAAGTGCGCTTGCAAGACCGCTGTGCAAATACGGTGTGACAAAGTATTGCAACGACCGCTATTTTTTTCTCTTTATGTGTGTGTGTGTGTGTGTGTGTGTGTGTGTGTGTGTGTGTGTGTATATATGTATATATATATATATATATATATATATGTAATTTTCTAACGTCAAGTTTAAAAAAATGGGCCCGATCTTAACCACCTGCTTACTGGGCACATTTACACCAAGATCTCACCGTAGTGACATGGGGGGCTCATTACCCATTTGTATGCTCATTTGAATTAAACAAGTATCTTCTTCCGCCCGGTTTCTTAGCTGTTTAACCTGCAAGGACATATAAATAAATAATATAACTTCATAAAAAGTACAAATTATAAAAAGGTTACTGGCTAAATTAAGAGATGTTGTTTTAAAGCGGTTGTATACCCTCTGATACTACTTGCACCCACAGGTAAGCCTACATTAACCACTTAAGACCCGGACCATTATGCAGGTAAAAGACCTGGCCAGTTTTTGCGATTCGGCACTGCGACGTTTTAACTGACAATTGCGCGATCGTGCGACGTGGCTCCCAAACAAAATTGACGTCCTTTTTTTGCCACAAATAGAGCTTTCATTTGGTGGTATTTGATCACCTCTGCGGTTTTTATTTTTTGCGCTATAAACAAAAATAGGGCGACAATTAAAAAAAAAAAAAAAACACAATTTTTTACTTTTTGGTAAAATAAATATCCAATAAAAAAAAAAAAAAAAAAAATTTCTCAGTTTATTCCGATACGTATTCTTCTACATATATTTGGTAAAAATAAAAATCACGATAAGCACATAGTGATTGGTTTGCGGAAACGTTATAGCGTCTACAAAATAGGGGATAGAATTATGACTTTTTTTATTATTATTCTTACTTTTTTTTTTTCTACTAGTAATGCCCGCGATCTGTGATTTTTGTCAGGACTGCGATATTGCGGCGGACACTTTTGGAAAATTTTTGGGACCGTTCACATGTATACAGCGAACAATGACATAAATATGCACTGATTATTGTATAAATGTGACTGTCAGGGAAGGGTTTAACACTAGAGGGCGAGGAAGGGGTTAATGTATTCCCTAATTGGTAATTCTTACTGTAGGGGGAGGGGAGTGACTGGGGGAGGTGACCAATGGTACACACCATCAGTCTCCTCTCCCTGACAGGACGTGGAGCTCTGTGTTTACACACAGAGCTCCACGTCCCTGTCTCCGTAACTGCCGGCAGGCACGTGCATCTGCACCTGACTGACGTGGCGGGTGCGCTCGCGTGCCGCCGGAACCACTTGTGCGCCCCCAAGTGGCCTGGAGGCACTGATTGCATCCTGTATTAAATGTTTCTTTGTTTAGAAAAAAAAAAGCTACAAGCAATTGTTTTTTTTACAAAGTTTTGATTTGACCTCAGGAGAGAACTTGCAGGCAGCAGGTGGCAGTCCTGTATCCTGGGACCACTTTTTTCATTCACTTGGACTGTACCATGAGCACTTACGGAAGGACCTACCCAACCCAGAGAGTCTTCACCTGCGCCACCCACCACTTAGGGGAATCACCCAGCGTGAAATGGATGGGCTTATCGCATGCCTGCAGCTCACCACCACCGTCATTGAATGGGTAAAACTTTTTTTTTTTAAATGAACATTGTCAGCTAACTTTGATCAGTTATTGTTCACCTTTTTATGTACATGTATATTTAAAGTAAACTGAGTTTTATATAAATTGACTTCTGCCACTCTGTTGTCCAGCATAAAGTTTATGCTTTTGTGCATTTTTCAGTTTACATTGTGATTTGTGGGGCGTCAGACAATATCCTATAGAAATGCATTTTGGGTTATTGTGTGGCAGAGGTTTAGTGCTTTTTTGGCCAGAGTCGCTTGTGCCTATTGCAAAGTCTGTTTCAGGTTGGTATGTACATTTAGCTGTGCCAAGTTTTGACTGTTTCTAATTCTAATCAGAGTGAGAGTGCCCGTCTGGCTCTCTGTGAGCATGCCCAGTGGACACCGGTAGTCGTGATCCTGGGATTGCTGCAGTGCAGTATCCCTCCTGTCCTGAAAGCTGAGCTGCTGAATACACTGGCTGCATTTGGGAAGTCTCCAGAAATCGCTGCTCCTCTCTGGCAGTCCCTGGAATACACTCAGGTATGTCTTCTAAAACTTCCTGGGAGTGGCTTGCCTTTGTCATTGTGATACATTTATTGAAATAACATACTGAGACAGAACATTTTTATTAAATGTACAAACAAAGCTGCAAACGCAGATATTCATCCTAGTAACCACTCCTTAGGGAGATTTTTTAGGGGGGCTGCAACCTCTTTTATAACACGCCTAAGCGCGGAACGATTCAATTACACAGAATCGGCAGAATGCATGTCATGACTGTTGGGTCTGTTGGTTTTTCTATTACTGTACGCGCTTAATTGGATAACTATCAACAAAAAAATAAAAGTCCTGCAAAAAAACAGAATAGTAGTCTTCCCTGCAATCTGCTCTGCAGAGTCTAACTTCAGCTCTCCGCCCCCCTTTTCTGAACATTTAGAGCGTTATAAATTCTGCACTTTAAATTTATGTAGAGAAGACTGTAGGTAATCGTGTACAACTTATGTAGCAGGATTTGTTTAATCTCTGAGGATCACCTGAGGCCAGTCACTTCACTGGCTATATGTGGGGGTTTACCACCACTTTAAGGCAAAAAGGGTGGGATTTTCTTGCTCAAAATACCTTTGTTGGTAGTGTTGTGTTCTGTTGATTCATGTGAAGTGTGATGGTATTTATTATTTTTTTTTTTTTAAATGGTGCCTAACATCCATTTATCATTTATTTATTTCCTAATTTGTTCAGATTTTGCAAACTGTCAGACCCCATGGACAGAGACAGGGTGCTGGAATAGAGGTAATTATGGCTGTATTTCATGCGAGTCTGTGTAGCCATTGTTTTGTTTTATAATAAGCTTGTCAACTTTCAATCAGTCAGTGTTTATAGTCCAGCCATCCTATTGCTCTCAAACTAAAGCACTAAGTAATCAAATATCTAAACCTTCAAACAAAAAATCTCACAAAAAACACAATCATTTTTTATTGAAGTAAGAACATAGAAAAAGAAAAACACAGATCATTGTATTATTCGTAGAGAAGGTATTGGGTATACAAAAACAAAGAGGGGAACCTAGGCTACCATGGTATACAGACATGAAGTTACACCTTCCAAATACATTGGAATCTGCAGTTCTGTAACTTTACGTACAAATAAAACTGCATGTCGTAAAAAGTCCACTTTCAGGGCCAGTTCACACCACATGCAGTCCAGTGTGTGTTTTTTTTTTTTTTCTGCATTAAAACACATTGAAAGTAGGTTATATGATCTTTAATGGCATAGTTCACACCAGTGTTTGCAGTTCCAGAAAAAAAAAATGTCGAACATCCTGCATTTTTCCTGCACTGGACTGTACTGGAATGCTGTAAAAAGCATCAAACACAGTGGAATACACATGTCCTTATTTAAGTGTAATAAGATGGAGCGGGAAAAATGCACTGGAATACACTCCAGGAATGCACTGAAAAGTGCTTATGGCTTGACAAAGGGGCGGTTTTAGCCCTGAAATGTGTAGCCATGCCGCCTCTGTGTGACGTGTGGCGCCGAGCGCTGCATACTTGCCACAATGTCTCGGAAGCTTCCCAGCCACATCTTGCCCTGCTTGCATTCCGCACTGGATGACAGCATTGGCATTCTATCAGCAGTTTCGTGGTGCAGCTCTGCACTTTCCAGCCGCATTCCTACCGAACTCTGCACTACCCTATGATTCCACAGACGGCTCTTCCCTGATGAATTGCAGTTTGTTCTTATGCAATGAGTGCATTTTATTTTTTGTTAGCTGTTGGCGGCACCCTCTTCTGTTCTCTTTACATGTGTGCAATAAGTTACTCAAAATCATTCTATAGGACAGGGGTGCGCAACCTTTTTCCACTTAAGGGCCGGATTCAATGTATGTGAATGCATGGAAGGCTGCATTCACCTGCTAATAAACTAAGATAAAAAAAATCCTAACACAGTAATATTGAGAGTACAGGTTTGCCTCACTTTAAGGTGCTAAACTAATACAAAGCCAGTTCACACTGAGGGAGTATGTACTGGGGATTTAGGTTTTACTGCCCCCTCCCCCATCCTGGCACCCATGGATGGCTGACGCAAGTCCTGCTAGCCAGCATTGTCTGGAGACGGGGTTTCTGCCCCCTAGGGAAAATGGAGTATCCTCCCTTAGGACCCATATCCTCCCAATGGGTTCAGTGGTGGCGGGCTGGGTGCGGGCTGACGACCCCTGCTAAAGGAGCAGCAAACATCTGCAATTCTTTTCCAAGTGACTCTTATGCCGCGTACACACGATCATTTTTTGTGATGAAAAAAAAAGACGTTTTCTGTGAAGTAAAAAAAGAAGTTTTTGAAACGTCACTTTTCAAAGACGATGTTGCATACACACCATAGTTTTTTTCACAAAAAGCGAGGTTACGTTCACCACTCTTTTCCATTGAAGCTCGCTTCATAACTAGCTTCTGGGCATGCGCGGGTTGAAAAACGTTGTTTTAAACGACGTTTATGCTACACACGGTGACTTTTTGTGAAACAAAAAACGACGTTTTGAAAAACGACACAAAAAATTCAAGCATGTTGGAATTTTTTTTTGGTCGTTTTTTTGAAGACAAAAAACGACGTTTTGCCCACACACGATCAATTTAAATTACGTTTTAAAAAACGTCGTTTTTTTTCATCGCAAAAAACGACCGTGTGTACGCGGCATTAGCCCTGGCTCACACTGATAAGATTTGTGGCTCCATAGACTTGACTGGCTGTAATAGAAGAGAGAGAAAAATGGTGTATGAAAACTGCATTCAAATCACACTGCAAAATGGATTCAACTTGCACCACATCAGTTTGAACCTAGGCTTATGGATTAACTTGTCCAGTTTTGCTAATAAGATTTCTCTTCATAAAGCCATAGTTTTTAGTATATTTTTCATGTAAGACTTTACATACCTTTTTTTTTTTTTTTTTTTTTTTTTGATGCATCCATAATGTATTTAGTTGATTTCTAAAAGTTCACTTGGGCTTTGATGCAATATATATATATATTTGCAATATTGGAGTTCTTTGTCTAAAAAAAAGTTTTTTTTTTTTTTTTTGTTGTAAACCAAAGATGTTTTATAGTAAACAGATAAAATACATCAGTTTAAAAAAAATGTAAAATAAATTACAGTAAATGAATGCCTTGTGTGTTTTTTTTTCTCTTAAAACAATAAAACATGTTATACTTGCCCGCAATGGTTTTGCAGAGAGCAGCCCAGATCCTCCTCTTCTGGGACCAATGCTTTTGGTTACACCCCCCCATAACAAGCTGCATATGGTACATAGCCAATGGCTTCCACTGTATCTGAGCCAATCAGGAGCGACAGACTTGGGAGGGTCTTGGCTCTCTTGCACATTAGATCGGGCTTGGGTAAATATTTTGGAGGGGCTGTGTGGTGGGAGCTGCATGCTCCCACCACACAGCCTTTTTACCTTCATGCAAAGAGTGCAGTAAGGTAAAACCTTCTGCCTTTTCAAATAGTGCAAATTGTTAGCTCCTAGATTTCTTTTTTTTTTTTTTAAAGTACGGTATATTGAGGTTTTGATTCTGGGTAATGCAGTGGCAGGTAAGTGTTCACTGTGAACTTCATGCAAGCAATGCAATTTTTTGTTTAATTGTGATTTTTTTTTTTTGGCAAGGTGGAGTTGAATGAAATTGAGTCTCGTGCTGAGGAGTACCCACTCACCCGAGCCTTCTGCCACCTCATTGGCACCTTGGTGGAGAGTTCTTTTCCATCCAACCTCGGAGCAGGATTGCGACCTCCTGGATTTGAGCCATACCTGGATTTTCTCAGAGACTCTGTGTTCCTCCGCTTCAACACTAGAGCTTACAGAAGGCCTGCAGAAAAGGTACACTGTGAATGGATTGTACAGGCCTCAGAAAATGCCACTCAGGGAAGGTCCTATATTTCCCTTTAAACCTAGGAGTTTGTGTTTCCAGGTTGTATAATAAAACCATTGTGTATATGTTTTTCATTAAATGTATAATTTCTTTCTCGTACATCACGGGACACAGAGCGGCATATTCATTACTATGTGGGTTATATGGAGTACCTTCAGGTGTGGACACTGGCAATCTCAAACAGGAAGTCCCCTCCCTATATAACCCCCTCCCCTAGAGGGAGTCCCTCAGTTTTTTCGCCAGTGTCTTAGGTGTTGGTCACGGAATAGCTTTGCTCCACATCCTTGGGATTAAGGGCGGGCTAACCGGATCTGTCCAAGGAGCCTCAGTGCCAAAGTGGACAGTACCCGGGCCCCAAGCCGTGGGGTTTTGCCTATAATGCTCCTCTTTGGAGGGCTGGACCCTGGGCCCAGGACTTGGAGTTTGAAAAAACCATAAGTTCCTGTTTGCCAGGGTGCTATATAGGTCCAGGACAGTGGGTACCTTCATAGGACCCCAGGGCCTGAAGGTCTACTACGCTACCCACGGAGATGGGAGAAGATTGGATCAGTTTGCTGGACAAACATCCTGCAGCATGGAGCAGGTAAGGGGGAGCCTGCGGGACTTGGTTCGACAGCAGGCTCTCCGGGGTAACCTAAAAGGGGGGATAGCCTAAGTATGCTCTGCATGGGCAACCTTGTTCACTATGTCTAAAGAGAGACAGGATGACACCTTTTCTCCCTCGTCTTCCAGGACGGCACTGTGAGAGTAGACTGGCTCACCTGACAGGAAACACAATCAAAAATGAAGTTTAAAAGGCCCCACCCCTCCCGTGTGCCTCAGTTCTGATTGTGTTTCCCTTTCAGCGAAACGTTTATTTTTTTCTTATGACCTAAAGCCTGGGGCTGGTGGTCCCCCCCCCGGAGCCCGGACCGCAGGTACTGGGTGCCGTTGGGTCCGGTGTAGCTTGCTACCCCCCGGGGGGTTTCCCCTTCATCTTAGTCCAGGGGGGAACAGGAGAAGTCACAGACTCCCCTGGACGCCGGAGCCTCCTAGGAGGGCAGGGCTCTCCAGTGCTCCGAAGAGGCCACATCCTCTCTCCCCCCGCCTGGTTCCCTACCTTGGAGGTTGGGCGAAGGCCTCCCCCTTCCTGCTGGCTCCGTCCGGGGGTTCGCCGGACCGCATGGCGGGTGGTTAGGCGCCGCTCCGAGCGGCGCCATTAGCATCCGGGCGCCTGTTGATGACGCACATGGCGCCGTGACGTCATTCCGCTCCCACGCGGCAAGATGGCGGCCCCCACCGGACAGACGCTGCAGGCGATCGGGGCACACGATAAAGCAGCCAGGGAGATAGAGGGGCCTGGCGGTCTCAGAGCGTATCCATGGAAGACCTCTCCTCGGCACAAGGCGCGACTATGGAGGAGGACCGTCGTTTTCCTATGGCTGCAGAGGAAACCACCAAGGGTGAGTCTTTCCTTTTTCATAGGGGGTTTGTTGTTGTTCCCCCCCCCCCCCCCCCTCCCCTAATCCTGAGAGGTGAAGGCTAATGGGCATATGTTTCTCCCTGATATGTTTAGGTGAAGACCCTGTTGCCCAGGGGGAGGCCAGCAGAGTGGCTAAGCCTCCTAAACGTGTTAGGAGATGTGGCAATTGCAATGACAAATTACCAGTTGAGCATAACAAGCCATTTTGTTCTAAGTGCATCTGTAAGCTTACAGGGAAGGAAACCTCACAGATCATGAAGCAATTTCTCTCGGTTCAGACCGAAATGCTATCTACCCTAAAGGAGTTTCAATCTTCCCTAAGTAGAAAGAACATTGATTCTCCGGTTCCGGGCCCCTCCTCCCAGGAATCCTCTTCAACCTCTCGTCCGTTTGTACCACTACAGGCTCGTAGAGTGTACCCCTCGGATTCTGAGGAGTCCGAGTTAGCCTTACGTAGTGAATCCCTGGTTGACAGCCAGGCAGAGGAGGAGGAAGAGGAGGAGGAGGATACCAGGACAGGAAAGTATATGTTTCCTACTGATGATATGGAGGGTCTTTTAGCGGCTGTCTATGCTACAGAGCACATTCAAGAACCAGCAGAGCAGGTCTCAGCCCAGGACAGGATGTACAGGGGTTTAATAAAACCTCAAACCATGACCATCCCGGTCCATCAGTCACTAAAGGACATTATCCTCAGGGAGTGGGCAGAACCTGAAAAGAGCTTACCTAGTTTCAAAACTTGGAAACGCCGCTGTCCCTTTAAAACGGAGGTAGTAGACACCTTTTTTAAGGTCCCTAAGCTTGATGCCTCCTTGGCACAGGTCTCAAAACAGTCAGACCTTTCCTTTGAGGACTCAGGCAGTTTAAAGGATGCCATGGATAGGTGTACCGACACTTCTCTCCGTAGGGCTTGGGAAGCCAATGCAGCCTCCCTTGGTCCTGCATTGGCCTCAGCCTGCGTGGCAAGAAATGCCGACGCCTGGACTTCAAAACTTCTAGACCATATCCCCAATTCTTCCAAGACTAAGGAGATACAAGATTCCCTCCAACTTATTAGCGGGGCAGTGGCCTACCTGGCAGACGCAGCGGTAGAAACCATTCGCGCCTCAGCCAAGACTGGGGCACTTATTAATGCCTCTAGGAGGGCCGTCTGGCTAAAGACTTGGAGAGGTGATCTTGCTTCAAAACGCCGCCTATGTGCTCTCCCCTTCAAGGGTTCCCTCTTGTTTGGGGAAGCCTTAGATCAGGCTTTGTCCAGGTCTTCTGAGAAGGGGAATAAGTTCCCTTCAAAACCTAGGCAGAGTAGGAAGCGGTCCTTTCGTCCCAGCCAGAGAAAGATTCCGGCCCCGGACAAAGGACAATCCACCAGTCGTCGTTGGCCCTTTGGTAAGGATAGACCAAAGGGGGGGATCCTTTTTGCCAATCCCAAACCATCCGGAAAGGACACCAAGTGACGGGAAGGTGGGGGGCAGACTCGCCAGGTTTCTTCCAGCCTGGGAGAACATAACCCAGAGTCCCCATGTCCTGCAGATAATCAGGGAGGGTTACCACTTAGAGTTCAGAGAGCTCCCCCCCCCGGCCTTTCTCCTCACCCACCTCCCAAGGGACTCCAGCAAAGCTGTAGGCCTCTCCCAGAATATTACAAGTCTGGCGGAACAGGGGGTCATAATCCCAGTCCCGCCAGACCAACAAGGTCAGGGAGTATACTCCCACATTTTTGTGGTTCCCAAGCCGGACGGCAAGTTCAGACTGATAATCAATCTGAGACCTCTGAACTCCCATCTCCTCTACAAAAGATTCCGGATGGAAAGCGTTCACAGCCTCAGGAGTCTTTTGTTAGAGGGCGTCTTTATGGCAACCATAGATTTGAGGGACGCCTACCTGCATGTCCCGATTTTCTCGGGACATCAGAGGTTTCTGAGATTTGCCCTCGCCTCCGCACAGGGAATTCAGCACTGGCAGTTTGCTGCCCTCCCTTTTGGTCTGGCCTCCAGCCCAAGGGTATTTACGAAGATCCTGGCGGAGGTAATGGCTCATCTACATCTGAAGGGGATCTCCCTCGTCCCCTATTTAGACGATCTCCTGCTTTTCAGCCCAAGTCAGGATCAGCTCCTTTCGGACCTGACCGTCGTCATGACCACTCTGGAGACGCTTGGTTGGATAATCAACAAGCAAAAGTCCTCCCTTCTACCGGAACAGCGGAAGGTATACCTGGGGGTTATCATAGATTCCCGGGAGAAGAAACTTTTTCTTCCCCAAGAGAAGTTCCAGAGGCTTGTGACGACGATCGGGTCTTTAGTGGCTGCAGAAAATCCCTCCCTCAGAGAGATCATGAAGCTGTTGGGTCAGATGACCGCTTGCATTCCAGCGGTCCCCTGGGCCCAACTACACACAAGACCACTTCAGAGATTCCTCCTCTCCACCTGGAACGGAAAGGAGGACACTCTCGATTCCCGGGTCAGGGTTCCGATCCTAGTCAAGGACTCCCTAGAGTGGTGGCTCCACCACCAAAACCTCTTGAAGGGCCGTCCGTGGAGTCAGACCGATCCACTGAAGGTCACTACGGACGCCAGTGCTTGGGGTTGGGGAGCCCATGTACTAGAACTACGGGCTCAGGGATCCTGGGATCATCATCAAAGACGGACCTCCTCCAACTATCGAGAATTACTGGCAGTGGGAGAAGCTCTGAGGGCGTTCGAAGGAAGAATTCAGGACAAGGATGTCCTGGTCCTTTTCGACAATGCTACAACAGTCGCCTTTCTCAACAGACAGGGGGGCACCAAGTCCCAGTCCCTCCTGACACTCTCCCTGGAGATCTTGGGTTGGGCGGAACAGAGAGTACCCTCTATTCAGGCAATCCACATAAGAGGAGCCACCAATTTGGAGGCCGACTTTCTGAGTCGTCAACCCGTTTGTCAGGGAGAGTGGGAATTATGCCAAAAGACCTTTGACTGGATCTGTCGGCGGTTCGGGGTCCCGGACATAGATCTTTTTTCCTGCAGGAAAAACAGAAAGGTGAACAAATTCTTTTCCCTGGTACAGGGACCGGGTTCCCAGGGGGTGGATGCGCTGGCCCAGGACTGGGATTTCCGTCTGGCTTACGCTTTTCCCCCGCTGAATCTGATCCCAAGGATCTTACAAAAGCTGGCCTCCGCGGAGACAAAATTAATCTTAATCGCTCCTTGGTGGCCCCGGAGATCCTGGTTTCCCATTCTGAAGCTCTGGTCTCTAGCCCCCCCGCTTCCCCTGCCTCTCCGAGCGGATCTCCTGCGGCAAGGGCCGATCTTTCATGCGAACCCAGGTTTCTTCAGCCTGACGGCATGGCTATTGAAAGGCGGAACTTGCAACAGAAGGGCTGCTCAGATAGAGTCATAGATACCCTACTATCCAGCCACAAGAAAGTCACCAGACACATCTACACAAAGGTCTGGACAGTCTTTTGGCGTTGGTGCACCGCTAAGCGGATCTCTTCTCCCAAAACTCCCGACATCCTGGAGTTTCTTCAGGATGGCGTGGAATTAGGCTTAGCTACTAGAACTCTAAGAGTCCAGGTGGCAGCTTTATCATATTTTTTGGAGAAGAGCTTCTCAGCGGAACCCCTCATCAAGAGGTTCCTGACAGCCAGGGACAGACTTTCTCCTATGCAGGTTTCCAGGGTTCCCTCATGGGACCTCCCCCTGGTCCTGGAACAGCTGACTAAGGCACCATTTGAGCCTATAGACAGCATTTCTATAAAATTTCTTACGATTAAATTTACTTTTTTGTTAGCCATCACGTCTGCCAAGAGAGTTGGAGACTTGCATGCTTTTTCTATCAAAGAACCCTTTCTGCGGGTTTTTGAAGATAGGGTTATTTTGACTCAGGATCCTCTGTACCTTCCCAAGGTGGCAACCAGGTTTCATAGGTCTCAGGAAGTTATACTTCCTTCTTTTTGCGCAAATCCCAGCAATGAAAAGGAAACCACTTTCCATTGCCTGGACGTAAGACGCTGCCTTTTAGTTTACCTAGAGAGGGTTAGAGAGTTCAGATCTTCCCCTCACCTTTTAGTTAATTTTTCAGGGCAGAAGAAAGGCCAACAGGCAACTAAAGCTTCCATCTCCAGATGGATTAGGCAGGCTATCTCTTTGTCATACACACAGGCAGGTAAACCACTTCCTGTTATTAAGGCTCATTCCACGCGTTCTCTGGCAACCTCCTGGGCAGAAAGGGCAGGAGCTTCCATAGAACAGATCTGTAGAGCGGCAACCTGGTCCAGCCGGAATACGTTCATCAGGCATTATAGAGTCGAACTACTGTCTCCTCAAGACCTGAGTTTTGGTAGGAAGGTCTTACAGACGGTGGTCCCGCCCTAAGGTAGGCCTGAGGATTACTTGCTTTTCTCTCACAGTGCCGTCCTGGAAGACGAGGGAGAAAGTACCAGTTACTTACCGGTAGCTGGATTTCTACGATGTCTTACAGGACGGCAGGCCTACTTCCCTCCCTTTTACTTCTATCTATTTTCCTCCTTTTTCTGGGTCTCTGTTTATACCGTGTTCTAAAGAGCGGTTACTTATCTTAAACTGAGGCACACGGGAGGGGTGGGGCCTTTTAAACTTCATTTTTGATTGTGTTTCCTGTCAGGTGAGCCAGTCTACTCTCACAGTGCCGTCCTGTAAGACATCGTAGAAATCCAGCTACCAGTAAGTAACTGGTACTTTCTCCCCCATCACTAGGTCCCCCTGTCTAAATATGTGTGCTAGCTAAACCTGCTGTTTCTTCCTAGGGCTAGTAAGGATCCCTAGGGGCCTTTGGAGAGTCCTACCTGGCCGGGAGTTTGAATCTGCCGCCTGTTTCTGCGTTCCTGGATCTCCAGCAGCGCGGCTCCTCCATGTTCCTCCTGTTTCCGGCATACGCGCGCGTGCGCGTCTTATTGACATTTTTCGCGCCGTTCAGACAGGAGGGCGGGGGGGGGCGTGCCTGCGGCGTCATACAGGGGCGCGCCTTTGTGCTGTTATAGACAGCAGGCATGGTCAGTGCTCAGTTCTGAGGCTGTTTTTCACAGGAGAGGACGCAGAGCGGCAGAACAGTGACTCCCGGTGGCGGAAGAGGGGTAGTACATCTGGACTTTGTTCCAAATACCTTTTTTGTTAAGCCAAGAAATCCCCCTTTTTTGCAGCAGGTTTGGAGGCTGGCAAACTTAGTTTGGGGTCACGGTATGTTGTCAAAAGTAAATATATAATATATTTAAAAAAAAAAAAAAAAAAAAGAACATACGGGATCCCATCAGTTTTTGGGCATTAGTAATCTATTGTCCCCTAAACTCTGATTTTGTACTCCTGCCCACTACAGTCTGTTGTGTGGGCGGAGTCCCTCGATTTTGTATTATGGCTTCCAAGGGTTCGGGGTCAAAGGGTACAAAAAAGACCAAAAAACAAAAGGGTTCCCTTTCTGATTCTGATATGCCGATACTTTCCCCGCAACTTATTAACATAAGAAGCGCCTTGGATAAGCCATTAGGGGGATCTGGTGCGGAGGCTGGCCCAGATCAGCCCAGCCCTGTGTTTATCACAGAGGAGATGCTAGCCGTATCCCTAGGGGGGCTAGAAGAGAGAATAGCAACATTGATCGCTAGAGCTATTCCTGGTAAAAAACGGGTTAGATCCCCATCACCAGGAGGTGTATCCTCAGATGCTGAGATTCTCTCTCCAGAGGAATTGGAATCACAGGAGGATCAACTAGACCTGAACCAAGAGGGTTCAGGGATTGAGGGATCTGCCTCTGAGGAACCATTTTCAGACTCCCAGACAGAAAGACTGTGGGTACAGTCTTTGACGGACATGGTCCGCTCGGCATTTAGTTTACCATTGCCAGAGTCTCAGGTTCCTCCGGTATCCTCTCTGGGCTCTTTGAAAGCTCCGTTAAACAACGCAGTTTTTCCGGTCCATCCTCTCTTGGAGGAATTGATCTTTCGGGATTGGGTACGGCCGGACAGGATTTTTCTGCCACCGAAAAGATTTGCGGTCATTTACCCCATGGAGGAAAAGTTCTCCAAGAGGTGGAGGCTCCCAGTAGTGGATGCAGCCATCTCATGTGTGAATAAATCACTAACTTGCCCGGTGGAAAACATACATATGTTTAAAGATCCAGTTGATAAAAGATTAGAAACACTTTTAAAAGCATCCTTTGCTACGGCAGGAGCAGTGGTGCAGCCAGCGGTGGCTGCAATTGGAGTTTGTCAGGCATTAAAAGACCAGACAAAGGAAATGTTAAGGGACATGCCTACCCAACAAGCAGAAGAGTTTTCTGACATTCCCAGAGCTCTGTGTTTTGCGGTAGATGCTATAAAAGATTCCATCCAGCAGGCCTCTCGTTTATCACTATGTTTGGTGCACATGAGAAGGCTCTTATGGTTGAAGAACTGGGCGGCGGAGCCCCCATGCAAAAAGCTTCTGGCAGGGTTTCCCTTCCATGGAGGACGACTCTTCGGAGAGGATCTGGATAAATATATTCAGACTATTTCAAATGACAAGAGTACCCTTTTACCGGTCAAAAAGACATTCCGGGCTCCTACATTTAAAAGGCAGCTCTTTCCTGTCTCGGGGCCCTCAAATTCCAGACAGTATCGACGGCCGCCTGCACGATCCAACGTTAACAGTAGATCGCAGGGACAGACCCCTGGGGGTAAGAGGCCGTGGTATCGCAAGCCGTCAAAGACAGCCCCTAAGTCTGCCTTATGAAGGGGCGCCCCCACTCTTGCGGGTGGGGGGAAGGCTTCGTTTCTTCTCAGAGGTTTGGGAAGCCAAGATCCCCGACAGATGGGTCCGGGCATCTGTAACCACAGGTTACAGACTGGAGTTTCTAAGGTATCCTCCGCCTCATTTTCAAGAATCAAGGCTACCAAGGGATCCAGCAAGGAAGGCCTCAATGCTGGCAGCTTTGGATCACCTGCTTGGCCAGGACGTAATTATAGAAGTGCCAGCCCAAGAGCAAGGCCTAGGTTTCTATTCCAATCTCTTTGTCATACCAAAGCCCAACGGCGATGTCAGGCCAATCTTGGACCTAAAGAGGTTAAACGGTTACCTAAGGGTTCGTTCCTTCCGGATGGAATCCATCCGGTCAGCAGCCGCCGCGCTTCAGAAGGACGATTTTCTGGCCTCCATAGACATAAAGGATGCTTACCTTCATGTACCAATCTTTCAGTCGCATCAAAGGTTTTTACGCTTCGCGGTGGGGCAGCGACACTTCCAATTCAGGGCGCTCCCCTTCGGGCTGGCCACGGCCCCCCGGGTATTCACGAAGATCCTAGCCCCAATTCTGGCCAATTTAAGGATCCAAGGGGTCACAGTCCTAGCATACTTGGACGACCTTTTAATCATAGATCACTCACGGCCGGGTCTGCAAAAGGCAGTAAACCTCACGGTTCGGTACCTCGAAGAATTCGGCTGGGTCCTGAACCGGGGAAAGTCAGCGTTCCAGCCTACAAAGCAGTTGGAATACCTCGGCATGAGGTTAGACACAGAACATCAAAAGGTGTTCCTGCCCCTTGTAAAGATCGAAGCTATCAAGGGGTTGGTTCAGTTGGTTCTAAACAAGAAAAAACCAACTATTCGCCTGTGTATGCGATTACTAGGCAAGCTAGTGGCCACATTCGAGGCAGTACCATACGCTCAGATCCACACTCGCGTCCTACAGGCAGCCATTCTAGCAGCCTGGGGCAAGAGGGCACATGCCTTAGAGTCCCCTTTGACGCTATCATCAAGGGTCCGACAAAGCCTGGCCTGGTGGTTGAACCCTCAGAATCTTCTAAAGGGAAAATCCTTCAGCCCTGTTGTCTGGAAGGTAGTTACCACAGACGCCAGCCTGGCAGGCTGGGGGGCGGTCTTCGAGGGGTTCTCCCGCCAGGGAACTTGGGTGAAAGCAGAGAGGCAGCTCCCCATCAATATCTTGGAAATCAGAGCTGCCCGCCTAGCCCTTCTGGCTTGGACCTCCAGATTAAAGGGGTTCCCGGTGAGAATCCAGTCAGACAATGCCACGGCGGTGGCATACATAAACCACCAAGGGGGAACCAGGAGCCAGGCCGCTCAGAGGGAGGTGAACTTGATTTTTCAATGGGCAGAGGTTCATGTACCCTGCATTTCAGCGATATTCATTCCCGGAGTGGACAACCTGCAGGCAGACTTCTTAAGTCGCCAGAGTCTGTTGCCAGGGGAATGGTCTCTGCATCCCCAGGTCTTTCAGACAATCTGCCAGAGGTGGGGAATGCCGGACGTAGATATAATGGCATCCAGGTTCAACAAGAAACTAGACAGGTTCGTGTCGCGAGCGAGGGATCCTATGGCCTGCGGAACCGATGCGTTGGTTTGCCCTTGGCATCAATTCAGACTTCTATATGCATTCCCTCCACTACAGTTACTCCCGCGCCTGTTGCGCAAGATCAGAGTGGAGAACAAGCCAGTCATTCTAGTAGCTCCGGCTTGGCCCCGGAGGACTTGATACTCACTAGTCCTGAAGATGGCAGTGGGAGACCCTTGGACTCTTCCTCTACAACCAGACCTACTCTCACAAGGCCCGATCCTCCACCCTACATTACAGCGTCTAAATTTGACGGCCTGGAGGCTGAATCCCTGATTCTCAGGGATAGAGGCCTGTCTAGGCAGGTAATTCCTACCCTGATTAGGGCTAGAAAGCCGGTCTCCAGGGTGATTTATTACAGGGTGTGGAGGAACTACGTAGGCTGGTGTGAATCCAAAAGATGGAATTCCCGCAAATATACTATTGATAGGGTGTTAAGTTTTCTCCAGCTAGGAGTGGATAAAGGCCTGGCACTAAGCACAATCAAGGGACAGATCTCAGCTCTGTCAGTGTGGTTTCAGAGGCCGCTGGCCACCCACTCGCTGGTAAAGACCTTCTTACAGGGGGTCTTGCGTATTAATCCTCCTGTCAAGTCACCAATTTGTCCATGGGACTTAAATCTTGTCCTGTCCACTCTACAGAAACAGCCTTTTGAGCCGTTGGCTGAGATTCCTTTACGCTTACTGACAAGAAAGTTGGTTTTCTTGGTCGCCATAGTTTCGGCCAGGAGAGTGTCAGAATTAGCAGCCTTATCGTGTAAGGAACCATATCTCGTTCTGCATAAGGACAGGGCAGTTCTCCGGCCCCATCCTTCCTTTCTACCAAAGGTTATATCCAAATTTCACTTAAACCAGGATTTGGTACTTCCATCCTTCTTTCCAAAACCTACATCTAGAAAGGAAGGGTTGCTGCATACCTTGGATATTGTCCGGGCCATGAAGGCCTATCTTAAAGCTACAGAAAAGATCCGGAAAACAGATGTGTTATTCGTTCTACCAGATGGCCCCAAGAAGGGGCAGGCAGCTGCAAAATCCACCATCTCGAGATGGATTAGACAATTAATCATTCAAGCCTACGGGTTGAAGAGGTTGCCTCCTCCGTTGTCGGTAAAGGCCCATTCTACCAGGGCCATGGGCGCCTCTTGGGCAGCACACCATCAGATCTCTATGGCTCAGATATGCAAGGCGGCAACGTGGTCATCAGTCCACACGTTTACAAGGTTTTATCAACTAGACGTGAGAAGAAATGCGGATACTGCCTTTGGTCAGGCAGTACTACAGGCTGCAGTTTGAAATCCTCGGGATCAGAAACACCCTTGGTTATAAAAAAAAAAAAAAAAAGGGTTTTTTTCTTGACTAAGTTGGAATTATTATTATGATTTGAGTTTATCTCTAAATTGAATCCTTCTTTGGAAGATGTCTCCCTCCCCTCATTAAAGCATTGCTTTCGGACATCCCACATAGTAATGAATATGCCGCTCTGTGTCCCGTGATGTACGAGAAAGAAAAAGGGATTTTTAAATACAGCTTACCTGTAAAATCCTTTTCTTGGAGTACATCACGGGACACAGAGCTCCCACCCCTCTTTTGGGTGACCATTTTGGGAGGCATACTGCTTGCTACAAAACTGAGGGACTCCCTCTAGGGGAGGGGGTTATATAGGGAGGGGACTTCCTGTTTGAGATTGCCAGTGTCCACACCTGAAGGTACTCCATATAACCCACATAGTAATGAATATGCCGCTCTGTGTCCCGTGATGTACTCCAAGAAAAGGATTTTACAGGTAAGCTGTATTTAAAAATCCCTTTTTTTTTTCTGTACTACAGTCTTCAAAGAGTTTGGCAGGCATCGAACTTTGCAATTGCCTCCATTCACTACGTCTATTGAAATGCACAAACAACTCACTGTAAGGTGGTCATTTCCCTTCAATTCCTGTCCCAGAATCACAACCGGAAGCAAACCTTTCCATAGCGAAGGGAAATTGCCTCTTACAGTTTTGCCCAGAATGAATGTTCCCCTTGGAAAATGTTCCCCTCTGTTCATTTTGTTAAAATTTCTTTCCGTAATTTTCTGTACCAGGGACACAGATCACAATTGGAGACCCAGCAAGGGTTACAACACTTCCCCGTTCTATTCAAAAGCAAATTTTGGCTTTACATACACATTCATAGCTTTAGATGCTCAGATGTGCAAGTGCTAGGTCTAGTTTTGTGATGTGGTGTTGTTTTAATTAATTTTTATTCTTATTTAATTTTGCAGTGGGAGGTGGCAGAAGCTGTCCTTGATGTGTTTTACAAGCTCCTCAGAGATTATGAGCCACAGCCTGAAGATTTTGTAGACCAATTTGTGGAGATGCAAGGTTTGTGTCTTTTTTTTTTTTGTTTTTCTATTTAATGGTAAACATGTTCAGTTATTGTCCTGTTATATTTTTTTCTGAATTATTCAGGATAATTGGTTAGGTTTAGCTTACTTTTTCCCTTTTCCAGTCTAAATCCTGGTTTATAAGCAGCAAGCCTTGGGTGTCCCAAAGTCTATGACAACCACATGACATTCTCACCACTAGTAGGGAATCTGAGGGGGCTTTGGGTTCATGTAAATCCTAACCATAAACTAAAGTCATAACCTCAGTGCATATATGAATCTGTGCACCCAAATCTAATATTTAATTACACTGTCTTTTTTTTATTTTTATTTTTTCTGGTATGTTGAATTACCTAGCAGCTTTTATACATTTTCTCTGGTAGAGAGATCATTCCCTAGCATATGTTATGCTTTCAGTTGTGGAACAAAATCAATGGATGAGATTTCTCTACTGAAGTATGTGAGAAAAGTCTGTGGAAGGTTTAAGTAACCAGTATTATGAAACATAACTTCTGAGTGGATTGAGCGCTTAAATTAAAGCGGAGTTCCACCCTTAAAACCACTTTCTTTCATCCCATCCAGCATACTGGCGTCAACATTCCGTTTTTTTTTTTTTTTTAATCCATGTATTTACTTTATAATAGATCATTTAATTTTGGGCGCACCGCGGTATGTCGCCGCTATAAGGCGTCACGCCTTCCTAAAACAGCGGACTAGCGTTCGGCTCTTCTCTGCGCCTACGCACAGACCCAGAAGCTGACTGCGCAGGCGCCGTATATAGCCGCGTCACGCCCTCCGAAAAAAGCCGAACTAGGACTGGCTATTTACGGCGCCTGCGCAGTCAGCTCCTGGGTCTATGTGCAGGCGCCGAGAAGAGCCGAACGCTAGTCGGCTGTTTCCGGAAGGCGTGACGCGGCTATATACGGCGCCTGCGCAGTCAGCTTCTGGGTCTGTGCGTAGGCGCCGAGAAGAACCGAACGCTAGTCGGCTGTTTTAGGAAGGCGTGACGCCTTATAGCGGCGACATACCGCGGTGCGCCCAAAATTAAATGATCTATTATAAAGTAAATACAT
Organism: Rana kukunoris; assembly: GCA_029574335.1. Taxonomy (NCBI): domain Eukaryota; kingdom Metazoa; phylum Chordata; class Amphibia; order Anura; family Ranidae; genus Rana; species Rana kukunoris. The sequence goes on from CM056051.1 coordinate 435,385,524, forward strand.
GGATTAAAAAAAAAAAAAACGGAATGTTGACGCCAGTATGCTGGATGGGATGAAAGAAAGTGGTTTTAAGGGTGGAACTCCGCTTTAACTGAACATTTTTTCCCTTCTCGTCTTTCAGGACAGCCACAATAGAGAGAGATAGGCTCCTCCTCTTCCTTTAGGAAACACTGCACAGCCTTTAAGAACTCTCCTCCCCCTGCCAGACCTCAGTTCTTAGTGTTTCCTCCGGTGGGGAGACACTGCAGAGGAACCTAGGCCGGTGCAGTCAGGGGACTGTGGCTGTTTTTTCTCCTACCAGGGGAGCAGGGGCCTCCTAAGGAAAAGATCTTTTTTGGTGGTACTCACCGCCAGACGCACCCCAATCCTGGTCGAGCGCGGCAGATGGCTTGAGGGGGGACCCCTATCGTGTCCACAGGACCATGGCGGGGGAGGCCTCCAGGACGCCGTGTTTTTTTTTTTTTTTTTACAGGCCGCATACTTTTTTCCAAATTCGCGGGCTGAGTGGCGGGTGACGTCATCAACGGCGCGTCGGAAGCCTCCCCTTTGATCCGCGACTTCCGGTTCCGGGTCGCGGCACTGATAGAGGCCCAGCGTGTTTGCTGGAGGAGTCTGAAGCTTGCTGGGGCAAGTTGACACAGCGCAACCACCCCAGGATGTCGGCGACTTCTCCGGAAGGGGGCACGACCAAGGACGCTTCCTCCAGCCAGCCTAAGGTAAGAGTTCCCTGGGGAGGGGTCCCTAAACCTTAGGCCTGGTCTTTCCCCCCCACTATTCCCCCTTGGTGGTTGGGGGGGGGGGGGGGACCATAGGGGAACCTAGCAGGAGGGTCTGTTTTTAGAGTTTCCCCAGGGTTGTAACCCATATGTTTTTTTGTGTTTTGAAAAAAAAAAAAAATGTTTTTCTTTCTTTGGATGTTAATGTGTGGGGCCCCTTGTTCCTATGTCTTTCAGAAGAGCCTGGAAAAGACAGGGAAGACTCACGGTTCGAAAAAGAAATGTGCCTCCTGTAGGGACATTCTTCCTGAGTCTTGGTCCAAAGTGTTGTGTAAGGAATGCATTCACTCCTTGGTCAGGGAGAGGGATGAAGAGCAGGAAGGTAGCCTAGCAGCCTCTGTTAAGGAGCTTTCCTCCATTTTCGCTTCCTTCAAATCTTTGTTTGAAAGGCTGCAACCTCCCACTGTCCCCACACAGGTTACAACCCAATCAGTTGAACAGGGTCTTGCTCCTGTCACACCTGATCGATCATACAGCAACGACAGTTGATCTTGCAGGCCCTTCCCAGGCAGTAATCTCAGGGGAGAGTGTGGCCTCGGGTTCTCAGGCAGAGTCAGATGATGAGGACCAGGATGGGGATTCCAGGAAGCCCTCGAGATATAAACTGTCCCTTGATGAGGTTGAGGATTTGTTAGGGGCCATTTACACGACTCTGGCCATTCAGGCCGAAAGTAAACCTCTTAGCCTTCATGACCAAATGTACAAAGGTCTGGGGGAACAGAAGAGAAGGGTTTTTCCTGTACATGACCTTCTAACTGATGCTATCAAAAAGGAGTGGCAGGACCCCGAAAGGAAGCCCTTTTTTTCCCCAGTCCCTTAAAAGGAGGTTCCCATTTTCTGAAGATCCTGCATCCATTTGGAACAAAGTGCCTAAATTGGATGCGGCGTTCTCCCAAGTATCCAGAAATACTGTCTTGGCTTTCGAGGATATGGGAACTCTTCCTGATGCAATGGACAAGAGAATGGATTCCCTCTTGAAAAAAACATGGGACTCTGTTATTGGGAACCTCAAGCCAGAATTAGCTGTCACAGTGGTGGCCCGTAACTTAGAACATTGGCTCTCTAAAATCCAGGAGCACATTGAGGCCGGGACGGATAAGGAGACCATTTTATCCTCCTTCCCTACAATGTTACGAGGCATCGCTTACATTGCGGACGCATCGGCTGAATCCGTCCGCATGTCAGCCAGGTCGGCAGCTCTGGCCAACTCTGCCAGGAGAGCCCTCTGGCTCAAAACTTGGCCAGGGGACCTAGCTTCCAAATCCAAGCTGTGTGGGATACCTCTTACAGGGGATCTCCTTTTTGGCCCGGGTCTTGAGTCAGTCTTGGATCGTACAGCTGACAGAAAGAAGTCCTTTCCCCAGAGACGTAAGGCTCCAGTAAAGGGGAGGGGGTTTCGTCCCCAAAGGCACTCGGGGGTCCCAAAGCCAGAAGTTCAGAAGAGAATCTGGACGCCTAGGGGAAGGGGCAGAGGAGCGATTTTTCGCCCTCCTGACCAGCCCGCAAAAAAACAGTGACTCCCAGGTCAGGGTGGGGGGAAGATTGGGGGCCTTCCTCCCACAGTGGGAATCAATTTCCCCCAACAGGTATGTCCTGGCGATAGTAAGGAGGGGGTACTTCCTAGAGTTCTCTTCTCCTCCCCCCCCCCAAAGATATCTGGTCACTTAACTTCCCAGAGACAGGGAAAAATCAGAGGCCCTGACTGGAGCCTTAAAAGAGCTAAAGAACCAGGACGTGGTCCTCAGGGTTCCAGCGACAGAAGAGGGGAAGGGATTTTACTCACACATTTTTGTGGTGAGGAAACCCTCAGGGAGGTACAGGTTAATCCTAAACTTGAAACCCCTAAACAGGTCCATCGCATACAAAAAGTTCCGTATGGAATCAATCTTCACGGTCAGGGCCCTCCTTCCACAGAATTGCTTTATGGTCTCCCTGGACCTCAGGGACGCGTACCTGCACGTACCCATCGCAGAGGGGTCTCAGAGGTATCTACGCCTAGCGATAGACCTAGGAGGGGAGGTGATGCATCTTCAGTTCCAGGCTTTGCCATTCGGTCTATCCTCCTCACCCCGCGTGTTCACCAAGGTCCTGGCAGAACCCATAGCATTTCTGCGTCTTCAGGGAGTAGGCATCATAGCCTACCTGGACGACCTGCTCCTTTTTGCGGCTTCTCCAGAACAACTATCCAGAGATCTGGAATTAACCAAGAGGACTCTATCGGGTCTAGGGTGGCTGTTAAACTTAGAAAAATCCAGCCTGTCACCGTCTCAACAAATTTCTTACTTAGGGTACCTTTTGGACTCCACCCTCCTAAGGGTCTTTCTCCCCAGGGAGAAGGCCCTGAAATTAGACAGGGCGGTGGCCACCCTACAGGGCAGTCGGCAAGTGTCGATCAGGTCTCTGATGTCGATCCTGGGCCTGCTTACGTCCACCCTTCCGGCTGTCCAATGGGCAGGCCTTCACTTTCGGCCCCTGCAAGCTTTCCTCCTGAAAATCTGGGATCACGATCTGGAGCGGCTAGATACCCTAGTACAGGTCCCAACCCAGGTAAAGAGGTCCCTCTGGTGGTGGAGGAAGATTTCCAATTTATCGCAGGGTCGGCTATGGCATATTCCGGTTCCTCAGGTGGTAACCACGGACGCAAGCGGCAGAGGTTGGGGGGCTCACTTAGGGTCCCTTCCAGCGCAGGGCGTATGGAAAGATGCCGAGTTGGGGAAGTCCTCCAATTGGAAGGAGCTGATGGCGGTCGGTCTAGCCCTCAGGTTCTTCCAGGAAGAGCTTCAGGGTCACCACGTCCAGGTGCGGTCGGACAATGCTTCGGCTGTGGCCTATCTGAACAAGCAGGGCGGCACGAGAAGTGTAGTCCTGTCGGCCATTACATCAGGGATTCTTCACTGGGCCGAAGCAAACACCCTGTCATTATCAGCTATCTTCCTAAGAGGGATAGAAAACAGGACGGCAGATTTCCTCAGCCGAAGTCAGCTGAGAGAGAGCGAGTGGGCTCTCAGTCAGGAAGTTTTTCATCTCCTAGTCAGGAGGTGGGGTTCTCCGGAGGTAGACCTGTTCGCGTCAAAAGAAAACGCGAAAACCCCTTGTTTTTTCTCCCGGAACAAAGGAGAGGGAGCAAGGGGGGTGGATGCCCTGTCACAGAGCTGGGGGTTCGGGATTTGTTATGCCTTCCCACCTCCAGTGCTTCTACCGGCAGTTCTAAGGAAGTTCCAACTGGAGAACACCTCTCTGATTCTAGTGGCACCTCACTGGCCGAAAAGGGCTTGGTTCTCGGTCCTCAAACAACTGACCATGGAACCTCCCTTCTTCCTCCCATCCACAAGGGATCTTCTCTCGCAGGGTCCAGTCCTTTGCCCATACCCACACAGGTGGAGCCTAGCGGCGTGGTTACTGAGGAGACCTTGCTAAGGTCTAAAGGGTTCTCTGAAAGGTTAACTGCCACCCTTCTTAGTAGCAGGAAGAAGGAAACCCGCTCTATTTATAGGAGGGTCTGGCTTCGCTTTAATGCATGGTGCCTAGAATATTCCTGTTCAGTGCAGAACCCCTCTTCAGTATTGGAGTTCCTACAGTGTGGGGCAGAAAAGGGTCTTTCAGTCAGTACCCTTAAGGGTCAAGTTTCTGCCCTTAGTGTATATCTAGAGAGTCCACTGGCCAGTAACTCCTGGGTAATCCGGTTCTTCAGAGCATTATCTAGACAGAGACCGTCCCAGGGGCCCCCCTTCCCCAGGTGGGATTTATCCTTAGTTCTTCAGGCCCTAACAGGGTCTCCCTTTGAACCTCTAGACGGATGTCTGCTGAGGGAGTTGACTTTAAAGACAGGCTTTTTTTGGTTGCAGTGACTACTGCTAGGAGGGTCAGCGAGATAGAAGCCTTGTCTGTTAGACCCCCTTTTTGTATTGTTTTTCCGGATCGAGTTGTTTTCAAGACTGATCCGGCCTTTTTACCCAAAGTATCTTCTAGATTCCATAGGAGTCAGGAGGTGGTGCTACCCTCTTTTTGCCCTAATCCCTCAGGTGAAAGGGAAATTAGGTTTAGTAAGTTGGACGTCAGGAGATGCATCCTACACTATTTAGAGCTGACCAAAGATTTTAGGAAGTCAGACTCTCTTTTTTGTTTTATTTTCTGGAGTTAAGAAAGGACAGAAAGCGTCTCGGCGCACAATCGCTAGATGGCTTAGACTAGCTATTGAACAAGCATATGCCTTGTCTGGTAAAGAGGTCCCTACAGGAATTAAGGCACACTCTACACGAGCAGTGGCTGCTTCCCAGGCTGAAACCGCTGGAGCCACGCCAGAACAAATATGCAAGGCAGCAACTTGGTCCAGCTACACCACCTTCGTCAAACATTATAGAGTAGACATGGTGTCGGCAGGCGACCAGGCCTTTGGGCGAAAGGTCCTGCAAGCCATAGTCCCGTCCTAGTTGGTGAGTACTCGATTATCCTCTCTATTGTGGCTGTCCTGAAAGACGAGAAGGGAAAAATGGAGTTACACTTACCGGTAACGTCCTTTCCAGTAGTCTTTCAGGACAGCCCTGGTTACCCACCCGAAGTTATGGAAGGTGTGTTTAATACAGGAACATAGTATGATCTTGATGTTTAATGATGGTTTACTAACATGTTCTTGTGTCTCCCCAGCTGACCGGAGGTGCTCGTATAAAAACTGAGGTCTGGCAGGGGGAGGAGAGTTCTTAAAGGCTGTGCAGTGTTTCCTAAAGGAAGAGGAGGAGCCTATCTCTCTCTATTGTGGCTGTCCTGAAAGACTACTGGAAAGGACGTTACCGGTAAGTGTAACTCCATTTTTTTTTACAGCTGCATGTTTGGTTTTCAGAATTTTATTCCAGCTTTTCACTTTGTTTTCAGGGGAAGAGAGAGCTGCTTTTAAGCCTCCTGGTTTCACCCTTATGCATCACCTTCTTAATGATTCCCAGACGTTAGCACTGTGCCTTAGCCTGCTGGAAGAGGGCGTCACACAGTTGGACACCTACTCTCCTTTTCCAGGTAATGTGGAGAAATTGTTGGATTCATTGCATTAAAGTGTCACTTAAGGCTAGTAATGCACCGAAAAATAGGGTTTTCAGCATTGTGCCGAAAAAAAAAAAGTGCAGGTGATGGCTGCTGAAAATGTTCAGGGATTTAGCTGTGGTTTTACCTTGCTTTATGGTGCGCTTTTCATTGATCATGTGACTTAAAAATGCAACGCAGGTGCATTATTGATTCGTTTTTGCTGTTTTTTCAATGGGGAGGTGTGTGGTTTTTTTTTTTTTTTTTTTTGGTGCAAAATTTTTATTTTATTTTTTCAACTGACCATATATGCAACAACAATGCAGCAAGCAGGATTTTTAACATCACAAAAATGTGCCGATAATGACAGACAATAAATTAATATTAGTTTAAAATCATATTATTAAAAAGTCGAAAATAATACAATTATTTATAAAAAAAATATAGATAGTGTGTGTGTATGTGTGTGTATATGTGTATATAGATATATGTGTATATATATATATATATATATATATATATATATATATATATATATAGATAATTTCTTTCTCGTACATCACGGGACACAGAGCGGCATATTCATTACTATGTGGGTTATATGGAGTACCTTCAGGTGTGGACACTGGCAATCTTCAAACAGGAAGTCCCCTCCCTATATAACCCCCTCCCCTAGAGGGAGTCCCTCAGTTTTTTCGCCAGTGTCTTAGGTGTTGGTCACGGAATAGCTTTGCTCCACATCCTTGGGATTAAGGGCGGGCTAACCGGATCTGTCCAAGGAGCCTCAGTGCCAAAGTGGACAGTACCCGGGCCCCAAACCGTGGGGTTTTGCCTATAATGCTCCTCTTTGGAGGGCTGGACCCTGGGCCCAGGACTTGGAGTTTGCAAAGACCATAAGGTTCCTGTTTGCCAGGGTGCTATATAGGTCCAGGACAGTGGGTACCTTCATAGGACCCCAGGGCCTGAAGGTCTACTACGCTACCCACGGAGATGGGAGAAGATTGGATCAGTTTGCTGGTCAAACATCCTGCAGCATGGAGCAGGTAAGGGGGAGCCTGCGGGACTTGGTTCGACAGCAGGCTCCCCGGGGTAACCTAAAAGGGGGGATAGCCTAAGTATGCTCTGCATGGGCAACCGTGATCACTATGTCTAAAGGAGACAGGATGACACCCTTTCTCCCCCCATCACTAGGCCCCCCTGTTTAAATATGTGTTGCTAGCTAACCTGCTGTTTCTTCCTAGGGCTAGTAAGGATCCCTAGGGGCCTTGAGAGAGTCCTACCTGGCCGGGGGTTTGAATCTGCCGCCTGTTTCTGCGTGCCTGGATCTCCAGCAGCGCGGCTCCTCCATGTTCCTCCTGTTTCCGGCATACGCGCGCGTGCGCGCGCGCACGTCTTATTGACGTTTTTCGCGCCGTCCAGACAGGAGGGCGGGGGGGGCGGGCCTGCGGCGTCATACAGGGGCGCGCCTTTGTGCTGTTATAGACAGCAGGCTTTGTCAGTGCTCAGTATGAGGCTGATCTTTCAAGGAGAGGACGCAGAGCGGCAGAACAGTGACTCCCGGTGGCGGAAGAGGGGTAGTACATGTGGACTTTGTTCCAATGCCTTTATTGTTAAGCCAAGAATCCCCCTTATTTTGCAGCAGGTTGGAGGCTGGCAAACTTAAATTAGGGTCACTGTATGTTGTCAAGGAAAATATATAATATATAATATATAATTATTTAAAAAAAAAAAAAAAAAAAAAAACCAACATACGGGCCCATCAGTTTTTGGGGACACTAAGTGATCTATTCTCCCCTAAACTCTGAAATTTGTACTCCTGCCCACTACAGTCTGTTGTGCGGGCGGAGTCCCTCGATTTTGTATTATGGCTTCCAAGGGTTCGGGGTCAAAGGGTACAAAAAAGACCAAAAAACAAAAGGGTTCCCTTTCTGATTCTGATATGCCGATTCTTTCCCCGCAGCTTATTAATTTAAGGAGCGCCTTGGATGAGCCATTAGGGGGATCTGGTGCGGAGGCTGGCCCAGATCAGCCCAGCCCTGTGTTTATCACAGAGGAGATGCTAGCCGTATCCCTAGGGGGGCTAGAAGAGAGAATAGCGGCATTGATCGCTAGAGCTATTCCTGGTAAGAAACGGGTTAGATCCCCATCACCAGGGGGTGTATCCTCAGATGCTGAGATTCTCTCTCCGGAGGAATTAGAATCACAGGAGGATCAACTGGACCTGAACCAAGAGGGTTCAGGGATGGAGGGGTCTACCTCTGAGGAACCATTTTCAGACTCCCAGACAGAGAGACTGTGGGTACAGTCTTTGACGGACATGGTCCGCTCGGCATTTAGTTTACCATTGCCAGAACCTCAGGTTCCTCCGGTATCCTCTCTGGGCTCTTTGAAAGCCCCGTTAAGCAACGCAGTTTTTCCGGTCCATCCTCTCTTGGAGGAATTGATCTTTCGGGATTGGGTACGGCCGGACAGGGAATAAATCACTAACTTGCCCGGTGGAAAACATACATATGTTTAAAGATCCGGTTGATAAAAGATTAGAGACACTTTTAAAAGCATCCTTTGCTACGGCAGGAGCAGTGGTGCAGCCAGCGGTAGCTGCAATTGGAGTTTGTCAGGCATTAAAAGACCAGACAAAAGAGATGTTAAAGGACATGCCTACCCAACAAGCAGAGGAGTTTGCTGACATTCCAGAGCTCTGTGTTTCGCGGTAGATGCTATAAAAGATTCCATCCAGCAGGCTTCTCGTTTATCACTATGTTTGGTGCACATGAGAAGGCTCTTATGGTTGAAGAACTGGGCGGCAGAGCCCCCATGCAAAAAGCTTCTGGCAGGATTTCCCTTCCATGGAGGACGACTCTTCGGAGAAGATCTGGATAAATATATTCAGACTATTTCAAATGGCAAGAGTACCCTTTTACCGGTCAAAAAGACATTCCGGGCTCCTACATTTAGGAGGCAGTTTTTTCCTGTCTCGGGGCCCTCTAATTCCAGGCAGTATCGACGGCCGCCTGCACGATCCAACGTTATCAGTAGATCGCAAGGACAGACCCCTGGGGGTAAGAAGCCGTGGTATCGCAAGCCATCAAAGACAGCCCCTAAGTCTGCATTATGAAGGGGCGCCCCCACTCTCAAGGGTGGGGGGAAGGCTTCGTCTCTTCTCAGAAGTTTGGGAAGCCAAGATCCCCGACAATTGGGTCCGGGCATCTGTAACCACAGGTTACAGACTGGAGTTTCTAAGATATCCCCTGCCTCATTTTCAAGAATCAAGGCTACCAAGGGATCCAGCAAGGAAGGCCTCAATGCTGGCAGCTTTGGATCACCTGCTTTGCCAGGACGTAATTATAGAAGTGCCAGCCCAAGAGCAAGGCCTAGGTTTCTATTCCAATCTCTTTGTCATACCAAAGCCCAACGGCGATGTCAGGCCAATCTTGGACCTAAAGGGGTTAAACGGTTATCTAAGGGTGCGTTCCTTCCGGATGGAATCCATCCGGTCAGCAGCCGCCGCGCTTCAGAAAGACTATTTTCTGGCCTCCATAGACATAAAAGATGCTTACCTTCATGTACCAATCTTTCAGGCGCATCAAAGGTTTTTACGCTTCGCGGTGGGGCAGCGACACTTCCAATTCAGGGCGCTCCCTTTCGGGCTGGCCACGGCCCCCCGGGTATTCACGAAGATTCTAGCCCCAGTTCTGGCCAATTTAAGGATCCAAGGAGTCACAGTCCTAGCATACTTGGACGACCTTTTAATCATAGATCACTCACGGACGGGTCTGCAAAAGGCAGTAAACCTCACGGTTCGGTACCTCGAAGAATTCGGCTGGGTCCTAAACCAGGGAAAGTCAGCATTCCAGCCTACAAAGCAGTTGGAATACCTCGGCATGAGGTTAGACACAGAACATCAAAAGGTGTTCTTGCCCCTTGTGAAGATCAAGGCGATCAAGGGGTTGGTTCAGTTGGTTGTAAACAAGAAAAGACCAACTATTCGCCTGTGCATGCGATTACTAGGCAAGCTAGTGGCCACATTCGAGGCAGTACCATACGCTCAGATCCACACTCGCGTCCTACAGGCAGCCATTCTAGCAGCCTGGGGCAAGAGGGCACATGCCTTAGAGTCCCCTTTGACGCTATCATCAAGGGTCCGACAAAGCCTGGCCTGGTGGTTGAACCCTCAGAACCTTCTAAAGGGAAGATCCTTCAGCCCTGTTGTCTGGAAGGTAGTTACCACAGACGCCAGCCTGGCAGGCTGGGGGGCGGTCTTCGAAGGGTTCTCCCGCCAGGGAACTTGGGTGAAAGCAGAGAGGCAGCTCCCCATCAATATCTTGGAAATCAGAGCTGCTCGCCTAGCCCTGTTGGCGTGGACCTCCAGATTAAAGGGGTTCCCGGTGAGAATCCAGTCAGACAATGCCACGGCGGTGGCATACATAAACCACCAAGGGGGAACCAGGAGCCAGGCCGCTCAAAGGGAAGTGAACTTGATTTTTCAATGGGCAGAGGTTCATGTACCCTGCATTTCAGCGATATTCATTCCCGGAGTGGACAACCTGCAGGCAGACTTCTTAAGTCGCCAGAGTCTGTTGCCAGGGGAGTGGTCTCTGCATCCCCAGGTCTTTCAGACAATCTGCCAGAGGTGGGGAACGCCAGACGTAGATATAATGGCATCCAGGTTCAACAAGAAACTAGACAGGTTCGTGTCGCGAGCGAGGGATCCTATGGCCTGCGGAACCGATGCGTTGGTTTGCCCTTGGCATCAATTCAAACTTCTATATGCATTCCCTCTACTACAGTTACTCCCCCGCCTGTTGCGCAAGATCAGAGTGGAGCACAAGCCAGTCATTCTAATAGCTCCAGCTTGGCCCCGGAGGGCTTGGTACTCACTAGTCCTGAATATGGCAGTGGGAGACCCTTGGACTCTTCCTCTACAACCAGACCTACTCTCACAAGGCCCGATCCTCCACCCTACATTACAGCGTCTAAATTTGACGGCCTGGAGGCTGAATCCCTGATTCTCAGGGGTAGGGGTCTGTCTAGGCAGGTAATCCCTACCCTGATTAAGGCTAGAAAGCCGGTCTCCAGGGTAATTTATTACAGGGTGTGGAGGAACTATATAGGCTGGTGTGAATCCAAAGGATGGAATTGCCGCAAATATACTATTGATAGGGTGTTAAGTTTTCTCCAGCTAGGAGTGGATAAAGGCCTGGCACTAAGCACAATCAAAGGACAGATCTCAGCTCTGTCAGTGTGGTTTCAGAGGCCGCTGGCCACCCACTCGCTGGTAAAGACCTTCTTACAGGGGGTCTTGCGTATTAATCCTCCTGTCAAGTCACCAGTTTGTCCTTGGGACCTAAATCTTGTCCTGTCCACTCTACAGAAACAGCCTTTTGAGCCTTTGGCTGAGATTCCTTTACTCTTACTGACAAGAAAATTGGTTTTCTTGGTCGCCATAGTTTCGGCCAGGAGAGTGTCAGAATTAGCAGCCTTATCGTGTAAGGAACCATATCTTGTTCTGCATAAGGACAGGGCAGTTCTCCGGCCCCATCCTTCCTTTCTACCAAAGGTTATATCCAAATTTCACTTAAACCAGGATTTGGTACTTCCATCCTTCTTTCCAAAACCTACATCTAGAAAGGAGGGGTTGCTGCATACCTTGGATATTGTCCGGGCCATGAAGGCCTATCTTAAAGCTACAGAAAAGATCCGGAAAACAGATGTGTTATTCGTTCTACCAGATGGCCCCAAGAAGGGGCAGGCAGCTGCAAAATCCACCATCGCGAGATGGATTAGACAATTAATCATTCAAGCCTACGGGTTGAAGAGGTTGCCTCCTCCGTTGTCGGTAAAGGCCCATTCTACCAGGGCCATGGGCGCCTCTTGGGCAGCACACCATCAGATCTCTATGGCTCAGATATGCAAGGCGGCAACGTGGTCATCAGTCCACACGTTTACAAGGGTTTATCAACTAGACGTGAGAAGAAATGCGGATGCTGCCTTTGGTCAGGCAGTACTACAGGCTGCAGTTTGAAGTCCTCGGGATCAGAAACACCCTTGGTTATAAAAAAAAAAAAAAAAAAAAAAAGTTTTTTCTTGACTAAGTTGGAATTATTATTATGATTTGAGTTTATCTCTAAATTGAATCCTTCTTTGGAAGATGTCTCCCTCCCCTCATTAAAGCATTGCTTTCGGACATCCCACATAGTAATGAATATGCCGCTCTGTGTCCCGTGATGTACGAGAAAGAAAAAGGGATTTTTAAATACAGCTTACCTGTAAAATCCTTTTCTTGGAGTACATCACGGGACACAGAGCTCCCACCCCTCTTTTGGGTGACCATTTTGGGAGGCATACTGCTTGCTACAAAACTGAGGGACTCCCTCTAGGGGAGGGGGTTATATAGGGAGGGGACTTCCTGTTTGAAGATTGCCAGTGTCCACACCTGAAGGTACTCCATATAACCCACATAGTAATGAATATGCCGCTCTGTGTCCCGTGATGTACTCCAAGAAAAGGATTTTACAGGTAAGCTGTATTTAAAAATCCCTTTTTTATATCGGTGCATCATGAATTTTCACAAAAAAGGTTGGTATACATGGAATAAGGGCATGTCTCGGTCCCAAATTGTACAAACAGAACTACATTTCATTACCCACAGGACTTTTAATGAGTCATACCCAAAAAGGTATAGAATGTACAGAAGAATTTTCGTATTGAAAAATCGAAATTTTACATACATTTCAAAACCTATTGTCACATATAGTGACCAACAGTGGGAGTACATAGGTGAACAACATTAAAACACTTAAAATTAAAAACCATTCATCACAAATTAATGATCTGTGCTGATTTTCTCTGAAGTGCGGATAACTTCAAAGGAAAGGAAAGCTTGCAGTGGAAGGAATATTCTTGAGCAATATTTCTCCTCAGCTGCCACTTCTAGTAATGTCTTCTCTCTACTTCCTCCCAATTCATCTCTCAGAGAAATATTGCTCAAGAATATTCCTTCCACTGCAAGCTTTCCTTTCCTTTGAAGTTATCCCCATCAGAGAATAGGATGTCTTCTGCTTCAATGATCAAAGATCTTCACATATAAGCCTGTATTGACTTCTGGTGACATACGTCCCCATAAGTCCACTGGCTCTGGTAAGCCTTCATTTCTACCGGTGGTGGTTATTATCACTTAGGAAGACACCAGCAATTTCTGTGTTGATTCATCTTCGCCTATGTCACTTGGTGGAATCCATTCACATGGACTTATTGTTTTACACAATTTTAATCACTTCAAGTTTTTGATTATTTTTGGATTACTTTCCATTCATTTGGTGGTATCCAATCTTATGGACTTTATGCATATGTGATGCTGTGTTGCATATTGTATTCATTTTTATATTTATTTATAGGTAGCTATCCACCGGTCATTTATCTTCAATGTTTATTGTCATGACTCATATTGCATAAGCGCTACACAGTATGTGAGAATGTCACATATTTGGATTTATATGTTGGCTTTCCTTTCTTTCTAAGAAAGGTGTAAGTTTTTTATTTATTTTTTTAAACTCACTTTTGGTGATTTAGTTACTTATTTCAAAGTATTCTTAGGCCGGAGAAGTTAAATGTTGTCTCCAACACTGCTCTGATCTTGTGTACCATGTCCCTGAGTTTAAATTATTCCCCCAATTTATGCTTTCTAGGTAAGAAGCACTTGGAAAAAGCGGTTGCCTTTTGTTTCATGCTCCTGAACCTTGCTCTACAGAAGGAAAATCTCTTCATGGACCTGCTGCGGGAAAGCCACCTCTCCCTCATTGTCACCCCTCTAGAACAGCTGCTCCAGGGCATCAACCTCCGATCAAAGAAGGCGGATCATGTGGTGAATATTGCAAGGTGTGCCAGGATTTTTTATTTGTTTTCAAATTACTTGTTCTAATAGTAATTGCATAAAAGCTAAACTTAGGTAAACGGCTAATTACACAGATGAAATACATACAGTTTATAGAAGGTGTTTTTTTTTTTTCCCAAGTGTATGTCGCTGCAAAATTTATCAAACACATCTCTGTAATAAAGAAACTATAAAGTAATATTGCGCTCATGTAAAATAAATATAAAGCAGCAACAAATAATATGAGATATAACACAAACAGTATATATAAAAAGTAAGTTGCACTGAAGAGACAAATATACTAAAAGTGTAACAAAGGAAAGGGGTCAATAGAGTCCAAACGCATAAATTCAATGGCGATGGAAAATAACTCAACTCAAGTGGTGCAAAAGAGGGAAACTAGAAAAGTAAATCCTCCGCCTTAATAGAGCCACGACACACAGGTTAAGATGTACCGGTACTCTTACTGGAACACCGGGACCCTTTAATTACGGAAAGGTCAAATCCGCCTTGGTACATCCACCTTTGGCAAGATCCAAGGAAAAGCAGTGGTGGTGGTATATTATCCATATACAACTCCTACAGACTTGGACTCTGGTTACCCGGACATTCCAGCCATGGCTCAAAAAAAACAAAACGAAAATGAGCTCCAATAGTGTAAAACCTTCTTAAAGGAGTTTATTGGGCTAAAAACTGTATATGCACATATCCAACGAAGTAAGGTAAAACTGCAACAAACTGCAGATACAAGAATGCGATGACAGGTAAGTATTCTTCCTCCCCATCTACATGTAATACGTGCACATTTCCCCATGTTTTTTTTTCCTTTTACATATGCTGTAAGTACAGAAAAAGTACTTGATGTGCCAGTAAAAATTTCAGCCTTTCTCTGACATGACAACACAGCAAGGATATTAACTATCATAAGTGGTGTGTGCCACTCGAACAAAGCTGATAGGCCTGTGTTTTCAGGTCTGTTTGCCCCACCTGCACCAGTTTCTGTTTCAGAATGAAGTAGAAACTGGCCTAGATTCTGGCCCTAAATAATAAGTGATTGCATAAGTTTTCAATATACTGTAGGAAGAAAAAAGCTCCTTTTGTCTGGCTGTTAACCCTAGAAAATCAAGGGTTAATAGCCTTCTACATGATCCGGCTCTTCAATTTTCTATGCCGTGCCTGACACAGACACAGCATAGAAAATAGAGCAGATTGCGCCTAATTCACAAAAGGGCATACACCCACTTTAAATAGGAACTGGATCTGCTCCATGTTCTCAGTTTTATGCCTGTTCCACTATGTTCATTTGCCTCTATATTCCGAAGCATGCATTGTCAGTCCTTCCTACTTAATTTCTGAAGCATTGCAAAGAACACTGACCTCCTCTCCCCCTCTTTATTCTTCGTAACCCCTTCTTGTGCACTTTTTTTTACAAAATATAACAATAAAAAATAATATTTAATGGTATATTTAGCTGACAAAAAGGGAACAAATGAGAGATGCTTACTAGGGTTTTGCATACACTTTAAAGGGGTTGTAAAGGTTAAAAAAAAATCCTTAAATAGCTTCCTTTACCTTAGTGCAGTCCTCCTTCACTTACCTCATCCTTCCATTTTGCTTTTAAATGTCCTTATTTCTTCTGAGAAATCCTCACTTCCTTTTCTTCTGTCTGTAACTACACGCCGTAATACGAGGCTTTCTCCCTGTGGGGAAGGGGGTGAGCAGGAGTGTCAGGACACTCTCTACTTTGCAGATAGAGAAAGAAGCTGTGTGTTAGTGGGCATCCTGACGCTCCTGCTCGCCCCCTCCTCCCCTCAAGAGACTTTCTCCACAACAGGGAGAAAGCATTGCATTACTGTGTGTAGTTACAGACCGAAGAACTGGCAGTGAGGGTTTCTCAGAAGAAATAAGGACATATAAAAGCAAAATGGAAGGATGAGGTAAGTGAAGGAGGACTGCACTAAGGTAAAGGAAGCTATTTAAGGAAAACATTTTTTACCTTTTACAACCCCTTTAACTGCCAAAGGATTTGTATTGGCTGTTCAGTACTGAGATTTGAACAGCTCTGCCTCAGTGTGGCCCTGATCAGTAGGCAAGAGCCCCAGTTTTTGTTTTCTGCCACTATTGTATGTAAACCCTGACGGTGAACGTCTCCTGTTTTACTCCTAATTGTTCGATGTATTTTGTTATATCTGTTTGCTAAATGCAAAACATTTTCTAGAAATTCAGAGCTGTGTTTTGTCTTCTGCACACATTTTGTGTTATCTTGAAGACTAAGATGGTTAGAATTTTTGTTTCTTTATCGTACATCACGGGACACAGAGCGCATAGCCATTACACTTGGGTTATATGGGTACCTTCAGGTGTGGACACTGGTGTAATCAATTTCACAGGAAGTTTCCTCCCTATATAACCCCCTCCCACTGGGAGTGCTTCAGTTTTTTCGCCAGTGTCTTAGGTGTTGGTCACGTCTAGCTGTCCCTCGGAGGTCTCGGGACCCAGGATAGCTAGCCGGATCCGTCCGAAGTGCTTCAAAGCCAAGGTGTACGGTACCCGGGCCCTGCTGGAGTGGGGTTTTGCCTATAATGCCTCTCCTTGGAGGGCTGGATTCTGGGCTCCAGTGCCTTAGTCTCTTCCAAGAACTAAACGCTACTGATGCCAGGATGCTATATAGGTCCAGGGGTGAGGGTTCCTTAACACAGGACCCCGGTCCCTGAAGGTCCAAGACAATACCCACGGAGATGGGGGAAGGCTGGGCCTCTTGCATTTTGCAATACCCTGCGGCGTGGAGCAGGTAAGAGGGAACCTGCGGGACTTGGTTCGACAGTAGGTATCCCCCTGGGGGTTCTGGGTTGGCTAATGGCATGCTTGTGCATCAGCCACTATCTCCACTATGTCTTTTGAGGCAGGATGGGATGTACTAATGTTTACCCAGATAACATGTAGATATATATATGCTTTTAAAGATATGTATTTTGCTACTCCCCCCAGATTTGCCTGTTAGCATGATACTGCAGCCCCACGTGTATAGAGAGGAAGTGCTGACAAAACTCCTGTTTCCTAGGAAGCCTAGGGGGACAGCTTCCTCTATGTGTGCACTACAAAGATTAGTGGCTTACCGGGTGTCTGCTTCCTCCATGTTGGTTTCAGCGTGGGGGGGGGGGGCGGGCCAGCAGCGTCAGGTCTCAGATAAAGCAAAAAAAAAAAAAAGCATTTCCTGGCTGGTCATTCCCTCCTGAGAGCAGTGGAGAGTGAGGACACAGAGCGTGCAGCTGAGCCATTTCTGGCTAACAGTGACACCCAGTGGTGGTTTGTGGATCTTCAGGTCTGGACTTAGTCCACACTGACCAGAAAAAAAAAAAAAAAAAAAAGATTTTTTTCTTAAAGGGACTCAGCCTTAGATCTGGCAGTATCTGAGTCGGTGCAACCTTGGACTCCAGCTAACGGGCATTGGTGTGGCAATACTCACAGGACTCTCCTCGGTATTGCCGCCTTCTCAGGCGTATGAAAATTTAAAAAAAAAAAAAAATTTTTTTTTACCATAGCCTGTCCTTATTAATGTTTCACTTCTAGCTACAACAGTTGGGTGTTGGCTGTAGGGGTGTCTCAAGGTTGTGCAATGGCTCCCAAGGGATCAGGACCAGCTAAGGCTGCAAAAGGTGCCAAAAAAGTAAAGGGGTCTCCAACGGGGTCAGAGGATTTGGGCCAGGCTCCAGTGGTCCCACCCTCACCAGATAGACCACCGAACAGCATCATGCAGGAGCCGTTGAGGGTGCTAGGGGCAGAGGCGGCCCCCAATCAACCCATTCCCGTTTATGTTACGGAAGAAATGCTAGAATCCACCCTGGGTGGGCTAGAGAAAAGGTTAACTGCTTTAATTGCCCGCTCTTTGCCGGGTGGCAAACGGGCTAGATCCCCGTCACCTAGAACGGTGTGTTCGGATGCAGAGGTCCTCTCTTTGGAGGAATTGGACCCACAGGGGGATCAAGCGGACCTGAGTCCTGACGGGTCAGACATTGAAGATTCCACTATAGATGACATTTTTTTCGGCTTCTCAAGCAGAGAGTCTGTGGATCCAGTCTCTGACGGATATGGTTCGCACTGCTTTTAAACTTCCAGTGTCAGAACAATTAGCCCCCGCGGTATCCTCTTTAGGTTCCTTGAGGGCACCATTGAGTGGTGTGTCTTTCCCGGTTCACCCCCTTCTGGAGAGCGTGATTTTTCAGGATTGGGCTCGACCTGATATGATTTTTATCCCTCCTAAAAGGGTCACCATTCTCTATCCTATGGAAGAAGAATTTGCAAAGAAATGGGCACTCCCTACCGTGGACGCAGCCATTTCCTGCGTAAATAAATTCCTGACCTGTCCGGTGGAAAATGTCCAGGTGTTTAAAGATCCAGTCGACAAAAAATTGGAGACCCTACTGAAGGCTTCTTTTACCACAGTAGGTGCCGTGGTTCAGCCAGCAGTGGCAGCCATTGGCGTTTGTCAGGCTTTAAAGGATCAGACTAAACCGATATTAAGGGACATACCGGCTCAGCAAGCTCGTGAATTGGCTGACCTCCCAAGAGCTCTCTGCTTTGCAGTAGATGCTATTAAGGACTCCGTTCAACAGGCGTCCCGTTTATCTCTGCTGTTGGTTCATATGCTTCGCCTTTTGTGGCTAAAAAACTGGTCAGCAGAGGCACCCTGCAAAAAGCTTTTAGCAGGATTTCCCTCCATGGTGGGAGACTATTCGGTGAAGACCTAGATAAATATATCCAGACCATATCAAGTGGTAAAAGTTCTTTCTTGCCTATCAAGAAAAGATCGCGTGGGCCCGCATTTAAGCGACAGGCCTTCACAGGCTCGGCCCCTTCAACTTCCCGTCAGTATCGACGGCCTCCCGGGCGTTCAGCATTTAATAGCCGCCCACAAGGACAAGCCACGACAGGCAAGAGGCCATGGCCTCGCAAGCCGGTTAAACCAGTCCTCAAGTCAGATTCATGAAGGGGTGCCCCCACTCTCTTGGGTGGGGGGAAGGCTTCGGTTTTTCTCCGAAGTGTGGAAGGCCAGAATTCCCGACTCTTGGGTAAGATCCGTGGTAACCACGGACTACAAGCTAGAGTTTCGGGAAGTCCCCCCTCCTCATCTTCAGGGGTCAAGTCTTCCAAGCGACCCATTAAAGAGGGCCTCTCTTGTAAAAGCATTGGATCGTCTCTGGCTCCAAGGAGTAATTGTAGAAGTACCAACCCAGGAATGGAGTCTGGGATTCTACTCCAACCTTTTCATAATACCAAAGCCCAATGGCGACGTCAGGCCTATCTTGGACCTCAAACGCCTAAATCGCTTTCTAAACATTCAGACCTTTCGTATGGAGTCCATACGTTCGGTGGCAGCCAGCCTACATCAAGACGACTTTCTAGCATCTATAGACATAAAAGATGCGTATCTGCACGTGCCGATCTACCCGGCACATCACAGGTTTCTTCGTTGTATGATAGATCACCGCCATTACCAGTTCGTAGTCCTCCCTTTCGGGTTGGCAACAGCTCCGCGGGTATTCACAAAGGTGTTAGCCCCGGTGCTAGCCGTCCTAAGGACAGAAGGCATTTTAGTCTTGGCATACTTGGACGATCTTCTGGTTATCGACAGCTCAGCTTCCAACCTCAATCAGGCAGTAGGTCGCACAGTTCAGCATCTAGAGGAATTCGGGTGGATTGTAAACCTAGAAAAATCGGTATTGAAACACACAAAGCAGTTGGAATATCTAGGCCTTCGGCTAGATACAGACTGCCAGAGGATAAGTTTACCTCAAGCAAAGATCAGATCAATAGCTCAAGCAGTTCAAGTGATCTTAGGCAAGAAGAGGCCGACTATTCGCCTATGTATGCGACTGCTGGGGAAGATGGTGGCCGCCTTCGAGGCTGTGCCCTACGCCCAGATCCATACCAGATATCTTCAGGCAGCCATTTTCTCTGCTTGGAACAAATCCATTCAGGCGTTAGATCGCCCGTTAGTGCTCTCCCCGAAGGTCCGGCGCAGCCTGTCTTGGTGGCTGGTCTCTCAAAATTTGTCAAAAGGGAAATCCTTTTGCCCCATCACGTGGAAGATAGTATCCACGGATGCCAGCCTGTTAGGTTGGGGGGCAGTTCTAGAAGAACAGACCCAGCAAGGGCTGTGGTCGGGGGCAGAAAAACTGCTTCCCATCAATATCTTGGAGATCAGAGCTGCTCGACTGGCCCTGATCGCCTGGACTCTCCCCCTTCAGGGTCTGCCAGTAAGGATACAGTCCGACAACGCCACTGCGGTGGCATACATAAACCACCAGGGGGGCACGAAGAGCCCAGCAGCCCAAAGAGAAGTAAACCTGATTTTCTCATGGGCCGAAGCCCATGTACCCTGCATCTCGGCGGTGTTCATCCCAGGGATAGACAATTCTCAAGCAGATTTTTTGAGTCGTCAACAGTTGCTCCCGGGGGAATGGTCTCTTCACCCTCAGGTATTCCAAGAGATTTGCCAAAGATTCGGAGTCCCAGATGTGGACATTATGGCAACGAGATCCAACAAAAAGTTGGACAAATTCATATCCCGAGCCAGGGATCCCTCGGCCTACGGGACCGATGCGTTGGTTTGCCCTTGGCACCAGTTTTCTCTTCTGTATGCGTTCCCTCCACTGCAGATGATTCCCCGCCTTCTACGGAGAATCCGGGTGGAGCGCAGGCCTGTGATCCTGGTGGCCCCAGCCTGGCCCAGGAGGGCTTGGTACGCACTCATCGTGAAGATGTCAGTCGGGGCGCCGTGGCCGCTCCCCCTGCGCCCAGATCTGCTGTCTCAGGGCCCAATCTGCCATCCTGCTTCACAGCAGCTAAATTTGATGGCTTGGCGGCTGAATCCCTAATTCTTAAGGGCAGAGGCCTCTCAGATCAGGTCATATCTACGTTGATTCAGGCTAGGAAACCGGTCTCCAGAAATATTTATTACAGAGTCTGGAAAACCTATGTGGAGTGG
This sequence comes from Rana kukunoris, assembly GCA_029574335.1. Taxonomy (NCBI): domain Eukaryota; kingdom Metazoa; phylum Chordata; class Amphibia; order Anura; family Ranidae; genus Rana; species Rana kukunoris. Next base: position 435,406,165 of record CM056051.1, read on the forward strand.
TGCGAGTCTCAAAAATGGCATCCTCGAAAGTTTTTTTATTGACAGGATCTTGCGATTCCTCCAGGTTGGCGTTGACAAAGGGTTGGCTCTTAGTACTCTAAAGGGGCAGGTGTCGGCTTTATCAATATGGTTTCAAAGACCCTTGGCCACCCATTCGCTTATGAAAACCTTCTTGCAGGGGGTCTTGCATGTGAATCCCCCTATTAGAGCTCCCCTTTGCCCCTGGAATTTAAATCTGGTCTTGTCAGCTTTACAAAGGCAGCCGTTTGAACCTCTGACAGAAATCCCTCTGGTGCTACTAACCCGAAAGTTGGTTTTCTTGGTGGCTATGGCTTCAGCCAGAAGGGTTTCCGAGCTGGCAGCCTTGTCATGCAGGGAGCCATACCTTATTCTGCATAAGGACAGAGTGGTTCTGCGGCCTCAACCTTCTTTCCTTCCTAAGGTCATATCCAGTTTTCACTTGAATCAGGACCTAGTCCTACCGTCCTTCTTTCCTACTCCCCAGTCCAGAGAGGAAACACGGCTTCATACTTTGGACGTGGTTCGAGCCATGAGGGTCTATCTCAAAGCCACAGAGAAGATTCGGAAAACAGATGTGCTTTTTGTTCTTTCGGATGGCCCCAAGAAGGGTCAGCCGGCTGCCAAGTCTTCCTTGGCTAGGTGGATTAAGCAGCTGATTTTTCAGGCCTATGGTCTGAAGCGCGTTCCACCTCCCTTATCAGTTAAAGCCCATTCTACGAGGGCCATGAGTGCCTCCTGGGCGGCACACCATCAGATATCTATGGCACAGGTTTGCAAGGCGGCAACCTGGTCTTCCGTACATACGTTTACTAAATTTTATAAGTTGGACGTTGCAAAAGGTACGGACGCAGCTTTTGGGCAGGCGGTCCTACGGGCAGCAGTATAGAATCCTCTGGCCCGGTTCACGCCCCCTTGTTTTTCTGTTGGTGGAGCCATGTTTTCTCCTGACAATGTTTTTATTTGGCTATTCTTGGCCTTACGGTCTCCCTCCCTTCATAGAGCATTGCTTTAGGACATCCCAAGTGTAATGGCTATGCGCTCTGTGTCCCGTGATGTACGATAAAGAAAAAAGGATTTTTAATAAACAGCTTACCTGTAAAATCCTTTTCTTGAAGTACATCACGGGACACAGAGCTCCCACCCCTCTTTTGGGGAACATTGTGTAACCTCGGAGGAATTGCTTGCTACAAAACTGAAGCACTCCCAGTGGGAGGGGGTTATATAGGGAGGAAACTTCCTGTGAAATTGATTACACCAGTGTCCACACCTGAAGGTACCCATATAACCCAAGTGTAATGGCTATGCGCTCTGTGTCCCGTGATGTACTTCAAGAAAAGGATTTTACAGGTAAGCTGTTTATTAAAAATCCTTTTTTTTAGAGATCTGAGAGTTGGGATGGTTGAGTAGTTTAGCAAAAGACAGTGGGCAGTGCTGACATCACTCAATCCACAACAATGTTGTGTGTTGTTAGCCCACAACAGGACTTGGGAGCAGAGTTTATTTCCTGCAGATCAAAATGTATTTGTATTTGCTGGGTCTTCAAAAGCATAAAACCACGGATAAATGTGCACCTTGCCTGTGAATGGTGAAGCTGCAGACTGGTTATCTCATCTGTCACCCTGCTCTCTCTTCCAGTTAGCATGTCCAATGTTGGCACAGGAGACTTGCAACACAACTGATAGGCTCGTTGTTCTATTTTTTTTTTCCTCTCCCAGTCTGTGCTCTTCTCTACTAATAAAATTATAGTAGGCTGATACCAAGTCATATTCAGTTACCAAAATCGCTTGCATTTATGAGGTAAAATAATTTGTATGCTGTCAAACTTTATAAAGTATGGTAGGCATAACGTTAACAATAAAATTGCTCTTTGTCTGTTTCTCAGGTACCTTTATCACAGTAACAGCAACCCTGAACTGGCCTTTGAAAGTTCCAAGATCCTGCATAGTATATCCTGTAATGTCAACATACAAGCCAAGCTTGTGGGAGATTTTACCCAGGACCAGGTACAAATAAATCTTTGCAGCAATAGTTGCTGGCCAGTTTTATGCGTGTCCTTTTTATTGATGAATCTTAAAGTGTTTACTAGAAACTGATGCCTTTCAGACATTTGTAGTGCCCACTCCCTGTACATTTTTATACCTGTTTTTTCCTTCTTTTGTGACAGAATATAAGCCAGAAGCTGATGGCTGGTTTTGTGGAATGTTTGGACAATGAGGATATAGAGGAGGCTGTTATTCCCATGGAAGGTAAGTGCACCAAGGTTGTGGTTGCTTTTTGTTGCTTTATTATTATGGAAGGTTTACTGTACTAATTATTCCGGTGTATTGGAGAAATGGGTTGCAGAGAGAGTCTAGGGGAAAAAGAGTAGTCTTAAAGTGCTGTAAACACAAATGTTAAACCAGTAAAAAAAGCAAAAATGTAATGTATTGCAGCTTATCAATCTTTAGATGTGGTAGATATGTTTTTTTTTTTTTCCTCCTTATTTCACCTGGTGATCTCGGCAGTAACACATTTTCTGTCTTAGTGTCTGCTCTCTGAATAAAGTAGTTAAACAGACCCCTTTGGACAGTAGAATTGTCAGCTTGAGGAAAGGGTAGTGTTAGACTAGCAAATTTAGACATCACTAACCAACTTGAAGCTCATCTTACAGTTTTATAAGCAGTTACAGTAAATGGTGTTTTTTCCTTTTTTGGAATAAGGTTTTGCTTAAATAAAAGTTGTCCATTGTTTTAAATGGTTTGTCTACCTGCTACTTTGTCTGAACAGCTTGGTTTGTTAATTAAGTTGAAAAAAATAATTAATACCTGATGATCCTGTTGGTTTTAGCTGTCTCACTGTAATAGCATGACAGTGCTAACCACAGCCTCCTGAAGCTGTGGTAGTGTGTTTAGCCTACTTTGCACGATCCTATATTGCGATACATGGCATGCCTACTAGGTCTTGCTGGCAGCCCATTCTGTCACAGCCATGCTTGCTAGCCTGAACCAGGTACCTGATTTGACAGCAGTTCCAGCAATGGAGTTAAGCTGCAAGGGAGCTAGGGACCAGACAGTGACTTACTCACTAGCCTGACCTGAAAACTGGAACACCAGGTTAGATTTGTTTTTTATGAATTGTCATGCACATTCATCTTTTATTTTAGATGTGTCAATTATTTCTGCCTTTCAGAACCTGAACAAGAAAGTGAGCAGGCCTCTGTTCAGTACAAAGCCAAAATACACATCCTGGACCTTCTGATTACCTCTTTGGAAATGAAACCACCAAACCTGGCCCTCTATCTGCTCGGGTTCGAACTGAAGAAGCCAGTTAATACAACAAATCTTCAGGACTCTGGTATGTTTATTCCAACTCCAGGTTTGGGGGTTCTGGATTTTTTTTTTTTTGTTGAGGGGGGGGATTTGTGGTTAGTCCAGTTCTGGGGCTTTCTCCTTCTTTTTTTTTTTGCACAGTAAGTGATTTTACGTGATGCAGAGGGGATTACTACAGTGCGGTTTTCTGTTATATTCTCCTCCAAGCCCAAGGAAGTTTAATAACATGCCTCCCAAGAGGTGTGTTTTGGCACCCTGGGTTAAAAGCAATTGGGTGTAAATAGTAATTACCTGGGTCTATACCTCAATTGCTAAATGACATTCAGGGGGCTCTGTGATCCAAAATTTCAGATACTTCTGAGAAAACTGAAAAGCTTTGATTAGTGTTTCAACAGTCTAATGAGAACAATTTTCAACTGTTTTTTTTTTCTTTTCTTTTTTGTTCTAACAATTCATTTGTTTTGCTATTCTAAAATGATTGCTTTCACTAATTTGCAGGTGTTTTGGGCTGCCCACGAACCTGTCTCCACTCTATTCTGGATATTCTTAAGAAAGGGACTGATGGACGAACAGGGCCAGTTGCTGTCAGAGAGTCCCCACACCTGGCAGAACTGTGTTATCGGGTATGATAAAGAGAACTTGTGAAGGCTCTCCTGTCCTATTGGTAGTTTTACCTATTTCTGATTGGCAGGGACCTCATCAATAGAACTTCCTGTGAAGATTGGGTTCTATTTACCAAGGTGTCTAGTGAGGACTGTCTTTGTTGCCTGACCGCAACTATTTAGAAGCGGGATGGCATTTACAGATTAAAACAATAAATGCAGCGCTTCTGTGAAATAACTACCACAACCCAGTGTACTGTATAAATAATATCCCAAAGAATATAGTGCATGTGTACATATACCGTTATATATAATCATATTTATTATGTAATATGGGATCTCCTAAAAGTTCAGATAATACTAGAGATTTATTTAAAAAGCCTATCAAAATAATGCTAAAAAGTACAGAAAAAAATGCCACCACAGAAGCAGTGGGGAATTGTGGGTGGTGGCTGCAACAGAAGTATGAGCGGTGGGGGGGTGGGAGGTGGGGGGATTGGATAAGTCATGGAAGTGTCAGGAGCTGGACATTCACAGGAATACAGTCACTTTCTTTCTCGTACATCACGGGACACAGAGCGGCATATTCATTACTATGTGGGTTATATGGAGTACCTTCAGGTGTGGACACTGGCAATCTCAAACAGGAAGTCCCCTCCCTATATAACCCCCTCCCCTAGAGGGAGTCCCTCAGTTTTTTTCGCCAGTGTCTTAGGTGTTGGTCACGGAATAGCTTTGCTCCACATCCTTGGGATTAAGGGCGGGCTAACCGGATCTGTCCAAGGAGCCTCAGTGCCAAAGTGGACAGTACCCGGGCCCCAAACCGTGGGGTTTTGCCTATAATGCTCCTCTTTGGAGGGCTGGACCCTGGGCCCAGGACTTGGAGTTTGTAAAAACCATAAGTTCCTGTTTGCCAGGGTGCTATATAGGTCCAGGACAGTGGGTACCTTCATAGGACCCCAGGGCCTGAAGGTCTACTACGCTACCCACGGAGATGGGAGAAGATTGGATCAGTTTGCTGGACAAACATCCTGCAGCATGGAGCAGGTAAGGGGGAGCCTGCGGGACTTGGTTCGACAGCAGGCTCTCCGGGGTAACCTAAAAGGGGGATAGCCTAAGTATGCTCTGCATGGGCAACCTTGCTCACTATGTCTGAGAGAGACAGGATGACACCTTTTTTCCCCCATCACTAGGTTCCCCTGTCTAAGAATGTGTTGCTAGCTAACCTGCTGCTTTCTGCCTAGGACTAGTAAGGATCCCTAGGGGCCTTTTGGAGAGTCCTACCTGGCCGGGGGTTTGAATCTGCCGCCTGTTTCTGCAGTCCTGGGTCTCCAGCAGCGCGGCTCCTCCATGTTCCTCCTGTTCCGGCATACGCGCGCGCTTGCGCGCGCACGTCTTATAGACGTTTTTCGCGCCGTTCAGACAGGAGGGCGGGGGGGGGGCGTGCCTGCGGCGTCATACAGGGGCGCGCCTTGGGCTGTTATAGATCAGCAGGCATTCTTCAGTGCTCAGTCTGAGGCTGATTTCAGAAGGAGAGGACGCAGAGCGGCAGAACAGTGACTCCCGGTGGCGGAAGAGGGGTAGTACATGCTGGACTTTGTTCCAATGCCTTTTTTGTTAAGCCAAGAAATTCCCCTTTTTGCAGCAGGTTGGAGGCTGGCAAACTAAGTTTGGGGTCACTGTATGTTTTAAAAAAGAAAATATATATAATATATATTTAAAAAAAAAAAGAGAAAAACATACGGGATCCCATCAGTTTTTGGGCATTAGTGATCTATTGTCCCCTAAGCTCTGGTTTTGTACTCCTGGCCACTACAGTCTGTTGTGTGGGCGGAGTCCCTCGATTTTGTATTATGGCTTCCAAAGGTTCGGGGTCAAAGGGTACAAAAAAGACCAAAAAACAAAGGGGTTCCCCTTCTGATTCTGATGATATGCCGATACTTTCCCCGCAACTTATTAACATAAAGGGCGCCTTGGATGAGCCATTAGGGGGATCTGGTGCGGAGGCTGGCCCAGATCAGCCCAGCCCTGTGTTTATCACAGAGGAGATGCTAGCCGTATCCCTAGGGGGGCTAGAAGAGAGAATAGCAGCATTGATCGCTAGAGCTATTCCTGGTAAGAAACGGGTTAGATCCCCATCACCAAGAGGTGTATCCTCAGACGCTGAGATTCTCTCTCCGGAGAAATTGGAATCACAGGAGGATCAACTAGACCTGAACCAAGAGGGTTCAGGGATTGAGGGATCTGCCTCTGAGGAACCATTTTCAGACTCCCAGACAGAGAGACTGTGGGTACAGTCTTTGACGGACATGGTCCGCTCGGCATTTAGTTTACCATTGCCAGAGCCTCAGGTTCCTCCGGTATCCTCTCTGGGCTCTTTGAAAGCTCCGTTAAGCAACGCAGTTTTTCCGGTCCATCCTCTCTTGGAGGAATTGATCTTTCGGGATTGGGTACGGCCGGACAGGATTTTTCTGCCACCGAAAAGATTTGCGGTCATTTACCCCATGGAGGAAAAATTCTCCAAGAGGTGGAGGCTCCCAGTAGTGGATGCAGCCATCTCATGTGTGAATAAATCACTAACTTGCCCGGTGGAAAACATACATATGTTTAAAGATCCGGTTGATAAAAGGTTAGAGACACTTTTAAAAGCATCCTTTGCTACGGCAGGAGCAGTGGTACAGCCAGCTGTGGCTGCGATTGGTGTTTGTCAGGCGTTAAAAGACCAGACAAAAGAAATGTTAAAGGACATGCCTACCCAACAAGCAGAAGAGTTTTCTGACATTCCCAGAGCTCTGTGTTTTGCTGTAGATGCTATAAAAGATTCCATCCAGCAGGCCTCTCGGTTATCACTATTTTTGGTGCACATGAGAAGGCTCTTATGGTTGAAGAACTGGGCGGCGGAGCCCCCATGCAAAAAGCTTCTGGCAGGGTTTCCCTTCCATGGAGGACGACTCTTCGGAGAGGATCTGGATAAGTATATTCAGACTATTTCAAATGGCAAGAGTACCCTTTTACCGGTAAAAAAGACATTCCGGGGTCCTACATTTAAAAGGCAGCTCTTTCCTGTCTCGGGGCCCTCAAATTCCAGGCAGTATCGACGGCCGCCTGCACGATCCAACGTTAACAGTAGATCGCAGGGACAGGCCCCTGGGGGTAAGAGGCCATGGTATCGCAAGCCGACAAAGACAGCCCCTAAGTCTGCCTTATGAAGGGGCGCCCCCACTCTCGCGGGTGGGGGGAAGGCTTCGTTTCTTTTCAGAAGTTTGGGAAGCCAAGATCCCCGACAAATGGGTCCGGGCATCTGTAACCACAGGCTACAGACTGGAGTTTCTAAGGTATCCTCCGCCTCATTTTCAAGAATCAAGGCTACCAAGGGATCCAGCAAGGAAAGCCTCATTGCTGGCAGCTTTGGATCACCTGCTCTGCCAGGACGTAATAATAGAGGTGCCAGCCCAAGAGCAAGGGCTAGGTTTCTATTCCAATCTCTTTGTCATACCAAAGCCCAACGGCGATGTCAGGCCAATCTTGGACCTAAAGAGGTTAAACGGTTACCTAAGGGTTCGTTCCTTCCGGATGGAATCCATCCGGTCAGCAGCCGCCGCGCTTCAGAAGGACGATTTTCTGGCCTCCATAGACATAAAGGATGCTTACCTTCATGTACCAATCTTTCAGTCGCATCAAAGATTGTTACGCTTCGCGGTGGGGCAGCGACACTTCCAATTCAGGGCGCTCCCCTTCGGGCTGGCCACGGCCCCCCGGGTATTCACGAAGATCCTAGCCCCAGTTCTGGCCAATTTAAGGATCCAAGGGGTCACAGTCCTAGCATACTTGGACGACCTTTTAATCATAGATCACTCACGGCCGGGTCTGCAAAAGGCAGTAAACCTCACGGTTCGGTACCTCGAAGAATTCGGCTGGGTCCTAAACCGGGGAAAGTCAGCGTTCCAGCCTACAAAGCAGTTGGAATACCTCGGCATGAGGTTAGACACAGAACAGCAAAGGGTGTTCCTGCCCCTGGTAAAGATCGAGGCTATCAAGGGGTTGGTTCAGTTGGTTCTAAACAAGAAAAAACCAACTATTCGCCTGTGTATGCGAGTACTAGGCAAGCTAGTGGCCACGTTCGAGGCAGTACCATACGCTCAGATCCACACTCGCGTCCTACAGGCAGCCATTCTAGCAGCCTGGGGCAAGAGGGCACATGCCTTAGAGTCCCCTTTGACGCTATCATCAAGGGTCCGACAAAGCCTGGCCTGGTGGTTGAACCCCCAGAATCTTCTAAAGGGAAAATCCTTCAGCCCTGTTGTCTGGAAGGTAGTTACCACAGACGCCAGCCTGGCAGGCTGGGGGGCGGTCTTCGAGGGGTTCTCTCGCCAGGGAACTTGGGTGAAAGCAGAGAGGCAGCTCCCCATCAATATCTTGGAGATCAGAGCTGCTCGCCTAGCCCTTCTGGCATGGACTTCCAGATTAAAGGGGTTCCCGGTGAGAATCCAGTCAGACAATGCCACGGCGGTGGCATACATAAACCACCAAGGGGGAACCAGGAGTCGGGCCGCTCAGAGGGAGGTGAGCTTGATTTTTCAGTGGGCAGAGGTTCATGTACCCTGCATTTCAGCGATATTCATTCCCGGAGTGGACAACCTGCAGGCAGACTTCTTAAGTCGCCAGAGTCTGTTGCCAGGGGAGTGGTCTCTGCATCCCCAGGTTTTTCAGACAATCTGCCAGAGGTGGGGAATGCCAGACGTAGATATAATGGCATCCAGGTTCAACAAGAAACTAGACAGGTTCGTGTCTCGAGCGAGGGATCCTATGGCCTGCGGAACCGATGCGTTGGTTTGCCCTTGGCATCAATTCAAACTTCTCTATGCATTCCCTCCGCTACAGTTACTCCCTCGCCTGTTGCGCAAGATCAGAGTGGAGCACAAGCCAGTCATTCTAGTAGCTCCGGCTTGGCCCCGGAGGACTTGGTACTCACTAGTCCTGAAGATGGCAGTGGGAGACCCTTGGACTCTTCCTCTACAACCAGACCTACTCTCACAAGGCCCGATCCTCCACCCTACATTACGGCATCTAAATTTGACGGCCTGGAGGCTGAATCCCTGATTCTCAGGGGTAGAGGTCTGTCTAGGCAGGTAATTCCTACCCTGATTAGGGCTAGAAAGCTGGTCTCCAGGGTGATTTATTACAGGGTGTGGAGGAATTACGTAGGCTGGTGTGAATCCAAAAGATGGAATTCCCGCAAATATACTATTGATAGGGTGTTAAGTTTTCTCCAGCTAGGAGTGGATAAAGGCCTGGCACTAAGCACAATCAAGGGACAGATCTCAGCTCTGTCAGTGTGGTTTCAGAGGCCGCTGGCCACCCACTCGCTGGTAAAGACCTTCTTACAGGGGGTCTTGCGTATTAATCCTCCTGTCAAGTCACCAATTTGTCCATGGGACTTAAATCTTGTCCTGTCCACTTTACAGAAACAACCCTTTGAGCCGTTGGCTGAGATTCCTTTAGTCTTACTGACAAGAAAGTTGGTTTTCTTGGTCGCCATAGTTTCGGCCAGGAGAGTGTCAGAATTAGCAGCCTTATCGTGTAAGGAACCATATCTCGTTCTGCATAAGGACAGGGCAGTTCTCCGGCCCCATCCTTCCTTTCTACCAAAGGTTATATCCAAATTTCACTTGAACCAGGATTTGGTACTTCCATCCTTCTTTCCAAAACCCACATCTAGAAAGGAGGGGTTGCTGCATACCTTGGATATTGTCCGGGCCATGAAGGCCTATCTTAAAGCTACAGAAAAGATCCGGAAAACAGATGTGTTGTTCGTTCTACCAGATGGCCCCAAGAAGGGGCAGGCAGCTGCAAAATCCACCATCTCGAGATGGATTAGACAATTAATCATTCAAGCCTACGGTTTGAAGAGGTTGCCTCCTCCTTTGTCGGTAAAGGCCCATTCTACCAGGGCCATGGGCGCCTCCTGGGCAGCACACCATCAGATCTCTATGGCTCAGATATGCAAGGCAGCGACGTGGTCATCAGTCCACACGTTTACAAAGTTTTATCAACTAGACGTGAGAAGGAATGCAGATTCTGCCTTTGGACAGGCAGTACTACAGGCTGCAGTTTGAGATCCTCAGGATCAGAAGCACCCTTGGTTGTAAAAAGAAAAAAAAAAAAAAAAAAAAAAGAAAGAAAAAGTTTTTTCTTGACTAAGTTGGAATTATTATTATTATTTGAGTTTACCTCTAAATTGAATCCTTCTTTGGAAGATGTCTCCCTCCCCTCATTAAAGCATTGCTTTCGGACATCCCACATAGTAATGAATATGCCGCTCTGTGTCCCGTGATGTACGAGAAAGAAAAAGGGATTTTTAAATACAGCTTACCTGTAAAATCCTTTTCTTGGAGTACATCACGGGACACAGAGCTCCCACCCCTCTTTTGGGTGACCATTTTGGGAGGCATACTGCTTGCTACAAAACTGAGGGACTCCCTCTAGGGGAGGGGGTTATATAGGGAGGGGACTTCCTGTTTGAGATTGCCAGTGTCCACACCTGAAGGTACTCCATATAACCCATATAGTAATGAATATGCCGCTCTGTGTCCCGTGATGTACTCCAAGAAAAGGATTTTACAGGTAAGCTGTATTTAAAAATCCCTTTTTTCCATGCCAATGTCTCTTTGATGTTTGAAAATGTTAAGTTTGATAGGTTGCAGTAGAGCAGTGAAAATTGAGTTTATTTTTAAGACAATAATTGAAGCCAAATGTGCTGTTAGGGGGCGAAAATGTGTCATGGAGCCAACTGGCTTAAAGCTGTTAGCCCTTTTTAGAACATGAAGGATCTGTTTGTTCCATTGGTTAACTGCATGCTGCATTGTAATTTCAGGTGATCTATCAGCTATGTGGTTGTGCCGATACCTCAGGCCCAACCCTGCGTTACCTCCGGACCAGTCAAGATTTCCTCATTACCCAACTGCAGCACCTACCTTTCTCTGTGGCAGGTAGGTTATCTTTATGGGTGCTGAAAGTGTGATGTGGTTTAAGTGAACCTGTTTTTGAATTGGACGTCACTTAAAGTGAAGATTTTCTATCATTTAGGAAACGATTAGAAATGCTAATTATATCTAAACCGTATGCAGGAAAAATTTGCCTTTTTATTTTTTGTGGTCTTAAATTCCTCCTGAAAATGTGTTCCAATTCACTTTAACTTCACCTCCTCTGCTGTATCTGCCACCACAATGGCAGGTAGCAGCTGGTGTTGAAGCTCACAGAAAGTGGTAGGGTCACCCCTTTCTGTCATGTCATGTACTCAGACCTACCGATTGATCATATGTTCCCTGAAGCAGTGGGTGTTTTGCAGCCATTGCAGGGAATGAGGGACAAGATTGCTATAGAGAGGATGGGAAGGTGGGGCAGGATTGGGGTCTCTTTGAGTTGGCCTTGAACCACGCAGATATGTCTATAATGGAGCGGGGTTGTCCCCCCCCTAGTCCACTTTTCTGATTTAGAGAAATGCCTCCTCCTCTTCTGTGTGACATAAAAGTAGGTGGCTTCATAGTTTACAGAAGATAGCTGAGAAAGCAGCTAAGATTGTTTTTGAGACTTCCGTTTCCTCCACAGAAATTAACAAAGACACGGAAAGTGATTTTTTTTTTTTTTTTTTCTGTACTTGCAAAAAAAAATTCTTGGCTAGAAAGAAAACTAATGCAGCCACCACATCTAAGGACTTGTGAGCTGCAAAACATTATATATTTGCTGTTGGGTTTAGATCTATTAAAATATAGTAGTGGTAATAAATAGAAAATCTGTGCAAAACCTCTCCTAGAAGGTGTTTTTAAGCACAGTTAAAGGAGACGTACAGCCAAAGCTCATTTGTATGTACTTACCCTGTGGATCACATAAGTGCAGTTCGTTCTGCACTCATTTGACCCGTTTTCAGGAGACAGTGGGCTAAAGCCCACAGACGCCACATAGCCAGTCCAGGCTCAGGCAAGATTGCAACCATATGGCTGGGATCCACCCACGTGTCTTGACCGCCACCTGGCTCAGCCTCTCATCGAGCTGCTGAGAGCCTGAGCCAACCGAACAGAGCGGACAGTCACCAGATCTCTGCTCAGGTTGCCCTAAAGACCGAGTAATCAGTAGTGTTTGATAGCTCAATTCTCAGTGTTGGAGCCAGCAGGGGACAAATGCAGCATTGGACTGATTCTGCATCCACCTAGGTAAGTATAAATCTGAAAAAAACAAACAAGCCCTTCTTTTTTAACATGGTGCTTTCTAATGTAAGTGTGTGTGTGTGTGTGTGTGTGTGTATGTGTGTGTGTGTGTGTGTGTATATATATATATATATATATATATATATATATATATATATATATATATATATATATATATATAGAAATCTGTATTTGTGGTGTCTGGTGCTGATATAAATGTGATCTCCCCCCCCCCCCCCATCAGAACATGAGATCGCCACTCTGAATCAGATGTCCTGGCTGATGAAGACTGCGTCCATTGAGCTGCGCATTACATCCCTAAATCGCCAGCGTTCCCATACACATAGGCTGCTTAGCTTACTGCTAAATGACATGCCTGTGCGACCATATGCAGGTGAGGCTCGGGCTTACAAAACTGATTATTCTTTCTCTTATTTTATATTCTGCATTGGATTAAATCATGCTGTATATTTTCATAGTTATTATTTTTAGGTTTACAATAAAGTAGAACTAAATCGTCTTTTTGAAAACTCAGATGTGCTGAAAGTGCAAGTTACTATTGTGCTTGTGTGCATGCTTGCAAATGTGTGTAGCCCTTTCATTTACCATATTTTGGATTATCTATATTCCATCCTTCCTAGCAATAGTGGGAGGTAATGAAGGAAGTGCTAGCATCTGAGGAAAGTGATGTAATCATTCCCCCACAGAAAGCCCCTGTGGAACAAATTTAATTGTCGTCAAGAAATCAGTGTAAAGTACTGTATTTATCAGCCTATACCGTGCACTTTTTTCCCCTAAAATCAGGGCAAAATCCTGGGTGCGCGATATACGCCGATACTCGCTTCTCGTGCTGTGTTTGAATCCGCCGCCGACATATACCGAGCGCAGTACACTCGTTATGCGAGAGGAGCCGAGCGTGCCCGAGTGTACTGCGCTCGGTATATGTGGGCGGCGGATTCAAACACAGCGCTGGGATCGATACTCGCTTCCCGGATTGTGTTTGAACGCGGCCACCGACATATACCGAGCGCAGTACACTCGGGTACGCTCGGCCTCTGTCGCTTAACCGCGAGGGGAGCCGAGTGTACTGCGCTCGGTATATGTCGGCGGCGTTCAAACACAGCGCGGGAAGCAGCGATCGGCACAGAGACCAGCGCGGGAGAGGACACCACGACGGACGCCGGGCAAGACACCAAAACTGTAAGTATTAAAACATATTTTTTTTCAGGAATGTCAGGCTAAATTAGCGGTACACGCTATACTCCGGTGCGCATAATAGGGCGATAAATACGGTACCCCTACACACAGGCCGATTTTCGGGTGGCATTTGGCCCGTGTGTACTGCAGCCGGTCCGACAGAAGCTGGTCGAGCTTCTGTTGAATGCACATGACCGGCAAAGGTCTGCCAACCGGCTCCTGATCTGCACTCTCAGTGTATGGCTGAGAGTGCTGACTTGGGGTATTCAGGTGGGGGGGCCATCCCCCTATTAGAACACAATAGAACAGCAGGGGATATCGCTGTACTAACTTTGGATTGTTAATACAGTTGCTCTGACCTGCTCGCTGGCGCGCCCTCATGGGTTCCCACACGCACACAACTTGCAAAGAGGGCACTCGGAGAAGGGGCGATTTGTGGAGGATGCCGGAAGGGGACCCCAGAAGAGAAGGTAAGGGGCCGCTCTGTGTAATACCATTGCACAGAGCAGGTAAATATAAACTTTCATCTAAAAAAAATTACATTTCTAACCACCTTTTTTAAAGGGGTTGTAAAGGTAATGTTTTTATTTTTTTTCCCTAAATGGCTTCCTTTACTTTACTTTAGTGCAGTCCTCCTTCACACTTACCTCATCCTTCCATTTTGCTTTTAAATGTCCTTATTTCTTCTGAGAAATCCTCACTTCCTGTCCTTCTGTCTGTAACTACACACAGTAATGCAAGGCTTTCTCCCTGGTGTGGAGTGTCGTGCTCGCCCTCTGCCCTGGAGTACAGGAGAATCAGGACGCCCACTAACACACAGCTCCTTTTTATGTCTGCAACGTAGAGAGCGTCATGACTCTCCTGTAGTCCAAGGGAGGGGGCGAGCACGACACTCCACACCAGGGAGAAAGCCTCGCGTTACTGTGTGGAGTTACAGACAGAAGAACAGGAAGTGAGGATTTCTCAGAAGAAATAAGGACATTTAAAGGGAAAATCGAAGGATGAGGTAAGTAAAGGAAGCCATTTAGGAAACAAAAATTGTACCTCTACAACCCCTTTAATTTGTGTATTTTACATCTACTGTACCTGGAGGTCAACCTTTAAGGGTAAACTTGCCTTTTCAACTATTCCATTACAGGTGTTTGCTTCATTTGCCATGGAATTTGACACAATTTGGCAATTTGGAGCTAGCTTGAAAGTGATTTCTGACAGTTTCCATGTAACGTTATGAAAGCGGAGACCATGGTTAAATTCCTGAGTGCAGTCCTAATTTTCCTTTTTGTTCAAACAGCAGACGGTGAATTGGGAATGGAAGATGACAGCAGGAACGTCAGTACTTTTCTTCATTTTGACACCTCCTCCAAAGGTAAAAAAAAGATTTGTGCTTTTCTCTTTGTAAAACCAAAAATATATTTCATGGGGCATGTCTATGACCATCTAGGCTCACAAAAAATGATTTTGCTAATGTTGGCCATTATTCAACCTGGGAATGGTGGAGAAGATGGGGTTCACTCCAGGATCTTCTAGGGGAGTATTGCAGCAATAGCCACTGGGAAAGAGGAAATGCTTTCTCCTGCCTGCTGCTGATTTGATGGTATTCTCTCACCCTGGGCAAAATCATTGGACCAGATCTCAAGGATGGCTTTTAAATTTTAAATGGTGGAGCTTTTTTGAAAACCATACTGTTGCTTTGTTATGACATGTCCAAATATGTTAATTTAGACTTGTAACGTTACTGATTAATCTACTTTAATTCTCCCAATCATTGTCTATGTAGCCCGTAGAAAGATTCTGAGCATACTAGACTCAATCGACTTCAGCCAGGAGATCCCAGAGCTGCCACAGTTGGATTTCTTTGACCGCAGCCAGATAGAGCAAGTTATGGTTAACTGTGAGCACAAGAACCGCCAAGGACAGACAGTTTGCAGCATTAGGGTAAGGCAACCTTTCTGTTAGGATCTCTACACTCTCTAGTGATAAAAGGTGTTCCACATGTTCACTTACTAACTTGTATTTTTCAGCATCTCCAGCGCATTCTGTTGGCAGAAGTGAATGCCTTACAGGGAATGGCAGCGATTGGACAGAGACCTTTAATTATGGAGGTAAATTATCTGTTTAGCAATCTGATTAGTGCTTCTAATGTTCTACAGCAGTGATGCATACCGTATACTGCTAGTTTTATTAGCATGGCTCTGTCCCTGTACCAGTGCTATAAGACATGGTCTGGTGAGTTTGTTGTGGAGAAAGTCATGTGACCTGCATAAAGGTCTGTCCTCAACACTACTAAACATTAGGTTACATTGATGCAAGCCAGTTTTCTTGTCAAACATAAACATTTTACCTCACTAACTAGATAGGGGGGGGGGGGGGTCACCCTCCGGAATACGAGTACAATGGGAAAAAGCGATGAAAACAGCTTCACTGATAAGCAATGGAAACGTGCCTGTATTTTTGCCCATAAGTGCTCCACTGGCACAAGATTTCAGGAAATGTCTTATAAGCTTTTAACACAATGGTATGCCACCCCGGATAAAATTAAAAAATGGTACCCGCAGACATCAGATTCTTGCTGGAGATGTGAGCAAGACCAGGGGTCTATCTTTCACATCTGGTGGGAATGTCCTCGTTTGAGACCCTTCTGGGATAGGGTGAGTGAGGTGATCAAGGTCATTACGGATACCACAATCTCTCTCTCTCTCTCCAGCATGTTGTCTACTCCATATTGCGGATTGTTCTATGCAGTATTGTAAAAAATCACTGATAAGACATCTGCTGAATGCAGCGAAAGTCTTAATTCCCAGGCACTGGAAATCAAAGGATATCCCTTCCATTCCAGAATGGTTTAGCTCCATAGAGAATATCCACCAAATGGAGGAAACTCTAGCCATTGCCAGGGAATCGTCGAAAAAATTTAAGCAGACATGGTCACCTTGGGTGGCGTTCAGATCAATACTCACAATTAGATATGAGATGAGATTGTGGTTGTAGTTTTGATTTCTCTTGTTCACTCCCATTGGTATACAGAGATTGTAGATGAGCTGTTTGTGCACAGTGTCTCTTTTTATTTTTTTTTATTTTTTTCTCTTTCTCTTTTTATTTAGTAGTAGTTAGTAGCGGGTAATATCCTAGGTTGTGATGTTTCCCTTTGCTATCTTGTGTTATAAGATATAAAAGTAGCTTATTTTTTTTTATTTTTTTCAGAGTATATATTGATATGTCTTGATTTGTGTTATCGGTATTCTGGCTGTATTTTGTACTCTGATTTTTATTTTATTTTTTCCAATAAAAAAAAACTTTATTGTAAAAAAAAAAAAAAAAAAATTTACCTCACAAATGTTCTTTTGGCTGAATGTGTCTTCCCTGTAAAGTGGAGGCTTTTCTAGCCATAAGCAGAATTCATGTTCTATTTAATGGTTAAGGTTTTATGCCGAGCAAGCTCATATTAGGGGTGACCATCAGGTATGTGTAGCACCCTTGTCTTTAACAGGGCTACAAGTAAATTTAGCTCTGCTGGGTGGTAGCTAGCATAGCTAATTTGTAGTATTTATGGATTTTATAGAATTTCTGCATCTTTCGGGAGTTAAGTTCAGTTGCTATAGGAGACAGCTTACAAAGTGCAGACTGCTGATTCCAGCTTAAAGGCCCTTTTCCTGTAGTGCTGTTTGCCTTATCTGCATATTTTTGTCTAAAGAGTCTGCCAGGCTGCTAATGGTTGCTTTTTTTTGACTAAGGGTGTTTCTGAGCCCTACCCCTCTCTCCTATATTTATCCTGTTGTGAGAAATAAACTTTTCTCTTTGTTCAAGCATAAAAGTGACTGGCGTCCATCTTTCTACCATGTATATCACCCACCATGCCAAGTATCCTTCACCCTGAGGAGCAATGTCAGTCCTCCCTGTCACCGCCAGGCCTCTGGAAATTGGGGCGGGGGGAGCGATACATACATATGGATAAAATGTGCGCTGCATAGACCATCCATTACATTTTTATCCAATCCTCATTATTGATTTTAGGTGGTAAATCTAAAGGAATCTAAAGCTGCAGGGGGAACGGGGATCAACTTAGTAGCATGGATTTTTTTTAAATTTATGTACATTGAATGAATGTCTTTCTGTGTTAGTTACGTTGTCTTTGTATTCCTTCTTTCCCCAGGAAATAAATACAATCCTACAGTTTGTTGTCCAGAGGAACCGTCTCCTACAGTGTCTTCATGCCAAACGTCATGTCCTGGAGTCTTGGAGACAGTTGGTGGAGATCATACTGACAGCCTGTCCTCAGGATCTAGTTCCAGCTGAGCAACGGCAGCTGATTATCCGAGACCTGCTGCAAGATGTACACGATAAGGTATCATTTACAAAGGGGTGTTCTAGCATCTCTCTGTCAACTAAATTATATAAATGTATATATCCATATTGCACTGCTGTCATTCAATATTCCAGTATACATTTGAGTAGGTCTTTATGCCAAAACTGGACCTTTCCTTACTGCAACCCTTCCCCTCTTTGCTGTTTTAAAAAAAAAAACAGCATATACACTGCCTTTATTCTCACCTAGATAAGAAAGACATGTCCCTGCTCTTGCAACCTCCTGGGATATTCCCATTACATATACCATGAGGCTACAGAAGCAGGGGGACACAGTGGATGAAGGGCTGACCTTATAGCGCATCATTAGGGGCTGGGTGCAAGAACCTGGAGACGGCTGACTCCCAAATAAGAAAGGAAGATGGCGGCATGGGGACCCAGTGTGTGGCAGAGAAGCACAGCAGAATATTGCTTGATGTGAGTAAAGGCAGAAAAAAAGGTGCAATTAGGTTCAAGTTCCTCTTTAATAGACTTGTGTGAGACTGAGATCTAATGACAGAAGGCACAAGTCAGAAAGGTTTCCTTTGGTTTTAGTGTTTTACCAAAGCAGTTGCAAAATTTCTTTATCGTGCATCGCGGGACACAGAGTAGCTATAGTAATTATTATCTGGGTTATACGAATGCCACCTATAGGTGAATGGACATTGGCACACCAAAAGAAAGGCAGTCCCCCTCTATATAACCTCCCATTCGGGAAATACCTCCATTTTCTTTGCCAGTGTCTTCAAGGTTGATGGTCACTGTGGATTACTGCTCTGCTCTGTGAGTGGTCCTGGTGGAAGGTCCTGCTTTGGATCAAGGGACTATGCATTCGTATACATTCAAATATGACAAAGAGGTCAGAAAATGGATGGTACCCGAGCCTCGAGGAAGAAGACCAAGGTTTTTTGCCTGTAATGTGCCTCCTTTTGGAGTACTGGACCCTTGTTTATGCAAAGAAGCCAAAGGCTGTCCCAGGCAGGGTGCTGTACAGGTCCAAGGGTGTGGCCCCAAGAATGCTAAGGGGGACCCTGTCTATAAGAGACTCGGCCCACCGTGATGGGTGAATATTGGATCTAGCTGGGTTCCAGCAGTATCCTGCGGCGGGAATGGTAAATCTAAACCCCCTCCCATGAAGGAACATGTTGGGTTCACTACGTTTTTTTTTTTTTTTTTCTAGTAGCCTTTACAGTTCCTTGCTTGGCAGGCGCCTGTCTGTTGCTGTTATTTGCACCATGCTTGGGGTTCAAAAGTCTACTTCTCGAATTATCTATTATTGCACCTGAAAGGCTTATTTTGTTTTTTGCGAGGCTTTGGGGCGGGGGTCCATCCCCGCAATTTTTTGGTTACCCAAATTCTGCCCTTTCTTCAAATGGGCATGGAGCACAGGTTGGTTGTTCTCTTTCAGCATCCCTTGGATTTCCTCTTATTTGCACTTTTATCCATGGGGTCAGCCGAATTTCTCTGCCTTCTAGGTCTTTATTGCCTTGTGACCTAAATGTTGATTTGTCAGCCTTACAAAAACATCCCTTTGAAAATATCTGTGATTTTTATCTCTTAACCTTGTCACGAAAGGTGGTGGTCTTGGTGGCCATCACTTCTGCATGTCGAGTGTTCAAACGTTTGGCTCTTTCCTTAAGCAGCCTGTTTTAGTGTTGCATAAGGACAGAGTGGTTCTTGTTCCAGGCTGTCTTTCCTAACAAAGGTGCTGTCGGCTTTTCCACCTTAAAAAGGACATATTTTTACCTTCCTTGTGTCCTCCATCCTCATCTGAGAGAAGTCGCTCTACATTGCCTGGATGTGGTGCAAGCTATTGGGGTATCTCTTGGGCACAGCATCTCTTTGGAAGTCTGATGCACTGTTCATTGTTCCAGACGGTCCTAGACACGGTCAAGCTGCCTCATCCTCCACCACTTCAATATGGATTTGTAGGAAGGTGATCCAGACCTATGTGCTTGCGGGCTGGAAGGCTCAGTTTCCAATTGCTGCACAAACTACTAGGGTGCTTAGCACATCCTGGCCTTTTCAGTATTTTGCTTTCGTTCGGGTTTGCAATGTAGCTACATGGTATTCAGTTCACACGCTTGCCAAGCTTTTTAAAGTGGATATAGCTGCTGCTTCGGGTGCCAGCTTTGGCCAGAAAGTCTTGCAGGCGTTGGTTTGGGTTCCACTTAGAGTCCGTTTCTGTTTTAGTTTTTTTGTTGAGGACTCACCCATTCTGTTTCAATTGTTTTTATTGAATATTTGGAAAGTAAAGAACAGACAGTATAAAGCAGAGCAGCGAACAATCCTCGCTATGCTCTGTAGAACTCACCCCTTCTATCCTTCATATTCATGAGAAGTTCAGCTTTTTTAATGAACGACAGAGAAAACTTGATTTTTGTACACATCATAAAATATATATTTTTTTTTTCTCACTAAAATACAGCACCAGCCCAGTCATGTTTTGGCTCTGTGTTGTCATCTTTGTACTGCTTGCTGCCAACTGAATCCTGGGTTCCCGAGGTGTGGGTTTGGCCACCACAAGAGGGCTGCCCCCTAGGTGTGCTTTTAATTACATTTTTCACTAGAGTCCTGCTCCTGAAGGTGTTTGCATCAAATCTATCTGTGAGAAATTCAGATGTCTCCTTCCATGAACTCAAGAGAAAATGATTTTGCAGTGAGACCAAAAATCCAGTTTTCTGACTCTGTAATCTCTGCCCTCCTCAAGACAAGAAAGTTGACTTCCAGGAAGGAGTACTACCATGCATGGGGAAAAAAAATATTTGACTGGTGTGATTTTTTTCATTTATAGTATATTGTGGGCTGCATTTTGGATTTTAGCCAGTCTGATGTGAAACTGTCTTTGGCTTTAAAAACAATCAAGGGCTAGATCTCCTCAGCGTTTGTGTTTTTAGGCTCCATTTACACTTTCACGACTTTGAAGTGCAACTGGTTGGGTGTGATTTGTCCCTCTGCAAAGTCAGACCCACTGTTGCTTTTGAGGGTTAACATTGAAGTCTATTGCCCTCACGTGCATGAAAGTCAGACCAAAGTAGTACATAAACTACTTTGAAGTCACACATATATGAATGGTTATCTTTGGAAAACATGAGGTACAGTTTGTCATGTGACTTTTATGTTGAAAGTTATATGACAAGTGTAAATGGGGTGTTAAAGACCTTCTGAGCCCTATTCCTTGGTAACGCCTTTGCGCAGGGTGTCCCCTGTGATTGTTCCGGCTGTGCTGTGCTTGCTGTAGTAAGGAAAGACCATAGTTGTGTTCCATTACATTTAAACAGCAGGCATTGTTGCCAACTGAGCAAATTGCAGTTATTGATCAACAATTAACAAGAATTGATTTTCCTTGTCAGTGAATCAGTCCCAGCAGGCATCTAGCTGCTCCTCTTTGTCAGACACCTTTTAAAACCTGTTAAAAATGTTTGAAACATGTTAAGAGTGATTCTGTATTTGCAGATCATTATGTGATTTAGATTGTTTGCCAACTGCTAACTTGACAGCAAAGTTATTAATTTGTCTCCTTTTTTTTTTTTTTTACCACAGATCTTGGATGACAACGCTACAAAAGAGCTTATGCCTGTAGTAGCTGGTGCTGTCTTTACTCTTACAGCACACCTGCAACAGGCCATATGCACTGAACAGAAGCAGCCAATGCCGATTTCAGGGATGAGCCAGTCACAGTACATAAACATCTTAGATGGGTCCTTTGCTGCTTCTGCGGGAAGCGAATCTCTGTCCACAGGATATGTCTCGATTGGAGATTCATCACTTCATATGATCCTCAGAAAACTGCTAGAATTCATTCTCAAGACCGGTATGAATGTAATGGGACTGCTTGGCAATCTCCCTCATCTCTCCTAGCGCAGGCATTGCTGGTTTTACATAGCTAGTGTTGGCATTGAACTTCATTAAAGTGTTTGTAACCCTAAAAAAACAAAACTAACATCCTGTTCCTTTAAGGCAGGGGTCTCCAAACTTTTCAAACAAAGGGCCAGTTTATTTTCCTTCAGACTTTAGGAGGGCTGGATTGTGGGGTAGAAAATGTCCCGGGCCCAGCATTGGTGAGAATAAATATGGCCTCAGAGTTTGCAGTCAGTAGGATAAGGAGTAGTGCCCCTATTAGTAGTAAGTAGAGTAATTGTATCCCATCATTGGTATCCGTGAAATAAATTGTGCCCCCTTGTTGGTGTCAGTGGGAAGGATAGTGCCTCATATCAGTGGGAGGAATAAAGCCCCAAGGGCCAGATAAAGGCTAGCAAAGGGCCCCTTGGGCCGCAGTTTGGAGACCCCTGCTTTAATGCATGAATAACAGCACAGTGCTTGTGCTGTGCAAATCTTCTCTTCCTAACTTGTAATAAACCTGGTTGATCCTGCCAGTTCCTGTGTCCCCCTGCCTTTGCTGACCACGATAATCATGGCTGCTAATCCCTGATTACCGTGGTCAGTTTACATGCATCGTCATCCACAGTTTGGCTCTCCTCTGACGGTCCCCCCACCGTCCGTCAGCATGAGATCGCTTTCCTCCCCGCTTCTATTCAGCTGCATATTGCAGCACATATCAGTGTATCATATGCAGTCATTAACAATAGTGTCAGTGTTTGTTAGAAATGGAAAGGCGAAATACAGTTTCTGACACTGCAGCTGTGCGGTCATGTGATCCCCTGTGCCGGCCGGCCTCGATCTATGGAGAGAAGCAGGAGGGGTGAAGATTCCCCTGTGACATCAGCCAGCCAGCAGAGGGGTATCGCAGTCCCTCCCACTTTTCTCTGTAGATCGAGGCCGGCCAGCACAGGGGTGGATCACGTTACCATACAGCTGCTGTGTCAGAAACGGTATTTAGCCTTTTCATTTATAACAAACATAATGGCTGCATATCTGCATGGCATACACCTTTAAAGAAAGTCTAATAATTACATACACGCCACTCTCACTATTTTCTGGTTCCTGTGTTGCTTGTCTTGTGTAGAGCGGTGATATGGTGTGCTGAACCAGGACCTAATGGTGTTCCTGACTTTATTGTTGACGTTTTTTGTAATGACTGACTGCACATAATCTTTTGGCTCTGGGGTCTCCAAACTAGGACCCTCCAGTTGTTCATGAACTACAATTCCCATCATGCCTAGTCATGTCTGTGAATGTCAACGTTTTCCAATGCGTCATGGGACGTGTAGTTCCACAACAGCTGCAGGGCCATAGTTTGGAGATCCCTGCTTTTTAGCTGGTAGAATATTTTATGTTTGTATTTTTAATGCATATTTAGTTGTTTGTGTTCTCTTTGAATGCATTTTACAGCTTTAAATTTCTGCTAACCATTTTTGTGTCTGCTGTTTGTACAGGAGGTGGGCTGCAGAAAGTTCGGACCCATTTATATGGATCTTTGCTTTATTATTTGCAAATTTCCCAGAGACCGGATGAACCTGATACACTAGAAGCAGGTAAAGAAAGGTCCATATTTTCCTAAATTGTGTATTTTGCTAGTTTAATCAAATTAAACTTCAATAAGCAAAGTTTATTGGACATTCGTTAAGGATTGGCCTTGGGTGCTTTTTTGTAGCTTTCAAGCCAAAATCCCCTCCTGAGCAGAAAGCCCCCAGCCAGCAATAGGCTCATGTTAGAAGTGATCTATTACTGAAGAACTATGTGGGGGTGCTGGATTAGGTCTCCCATGTACCAGATCACGCATGAAGGAAAAAAAAAGTTATCTTTTTTTTTTTTTTTATGGTTTAGGTTTAAAAAAAATCCTCTTTCACCATTAAAATCTTGGGCAGCATAAAATAAGTTGGATGATCTAGACCACATTTGTATCAGAATTCTAAAGATCGTTGACCTGTAAAGATGATGTAATAGTAATTTCTGCCTGAACAAACTCAACTTTATCTTCACTTAAAAGCTTACATTTTTACATATTCTGCCTAGCTCTCTCTGTATACTCAGCCTTCAGCCCTCCCCAAGAAATTTAGAGCCAGGCTGCCTACTTAGTAATGTTCAATGGACCTTAATAGCACATATCTGTAGTAATCAAAAAAGAAAAGTCAGACTAGCTGCACTACCAAGCTGAGATCCAAAAAATGCCTTTATTAAAGTGGAGGTTCACCCAAAAAATGTTTTTTTAACATTGCATTCAGGCAAGTTTTTACAATGACAATCGGCTGTTTGTTTAAAAATCGTTGCAGTATATACCGTTTTTCTATATAGATGTTCACCGCGGCTTCTGGGTATGATCTTCGGGGCTGGGCGTTCCTAATTGATTGACAGGCATCCTGACCGATGCATACAGCGCGTCACGAGTTGCTGAAAGAAGCCGAACGTTGGTGCGGCTTTATACGGCGCCTGCACACCGACGTTCGGCTTCTTTCGGCAACTCATGACGCGCTGTATGCATCAGTCAGGATGCCTGTCAATCAATTAGGAACGCCCAGCCCCATAGATCATACCTGGAAGCCGCGGTGAACATCTATATAGAAAACGATATGTACTGCAACGATTTTTAAACAAACAGCCGATTGTCATTGTAAAAACTTGCAATGTTAAAAAAAAAAATTCGGGTGAACCTCCACTTTAAAGTAAAAACTGAGAGAGCACAAAAAGTACAAGCAGGGGAAGGAAAGCCAACATGTTTCACACATAAACCATGCTTTTTATTATTTTAAACAATGTCAAGCACATACCTGTACTGCAGGAGCAATGTTCCATTTAGGCTTATGAGAGATTAGTGTACAGGTAACAATTTTGCTGTAAAACGTTAAAGCTGAACTCCAGCCTTTGTTACAAGCTCAGCCCAAACAATGTCTTTCATTAACATGTGAGGCTGCTGGATATGTTGTATAAACTGTATGCAGCCGAGGCTATATACAGTTCCTCTGAATCAGAGGTTGGGACTTCATCAGCCCGCCTCTGACTCAGCCAATCAGAAGAAGCTTTGTATTCATTGCTTAATACTTTGCTTTCTATGAATGGCTAAGCCCCGCTCAGACTCTGTTGTGTTCAGGTATAAGACAGAAAGGCCTCTGCTCGCACCGGGAACACTATGCTGTATGTGGCCTCCGCTACATACAGTTTATAAAGCATGTCCCGAGGCCTCACATTTTCGTGAGGGACATAGAAGCTGGCCCAAATGAACTATGGAGAGTGTAACAAAATCTGGAGTTCCGCTTTTAATGTGCATTACATTCACGTTTTTGACTTGGGTGCATCAAGGTGAAATGTACTAATAGCTGATGTAAAAATATGGCCTGTTGTGTGGCCCACTTTTCTGTGGCTGTACAGACACATCCAGAGCTGCACTTGATGCAGTTTTTTTGTAACTGCAGTGGTAAGGGTGCAAGCAAGCATTACTCCATGGAAGATGTGTAGAACCATTGTTTATTACTTTTTTTTCCTATTTTGATGTTGATGTGTGTTCAGCCATCTTAATTTTTTTTCATTCAGCTAATAAGTCCATGTGGGAGAGGCTCACAGCTCCTGAAGATGTGTTTAGTAAATTGCAGAGGGACAATTTGGCAATATTTGAGAGCTACTGGGCCCCTCTGATGGAAGTTGTCTGCAGAGATGCCTGCGATGGACGTGAGATAAGCAGGGTAAGGCAGTGTTATGCCTCATTTTCTGCTGTGTTGTGTTCTGTTGTACAAAATTCCCTTTTTCCAAATGTCTTACTTTTGTCCTTCAGATGTTGGCACTGGCATTGTTAGACCGGATGGTTTGTATGGACAAGCAGCAACAGTGGCTTCTCTATCTGTCCAACAGCGGATATCTTAAGGTGCTGGTAGACGCTTTGGCTCAGGATGATATTGTCTTACAGAATCTTCTGTTGCCTCAGTCTCCGGCCTTGAAGGCTCTGTACATCTACGAATCCAAAATGGTATGTGGTTTCTAAAGTAGTTCTGAACTGCAGAGACGATGTTTGCATAAATCTGACATTTATTTATTCTTTACATATGTCTGTATATTTGTTACTAGCAGTAATGGGTTGTGCTTTTATGATTTTTCAAATTTGTGGGAAGCAGTGAATATCTGGACAAAAAAAGGATAGTGAACACTACAAATTGAACTTTTTTTGTAATCTCATCCCCTCCCTTAGATAATAAAGTATTTCTAAGCCCAAAAAAAAAAGATTTAATATATTTCATCTTATTGGTCTTTGGATGTGGTGGCTGCTTTGGTTTTGTTTGTTTGTTTTTGAGGATAAGAACATATTCAGCAAATACAACAACAATATATGCTGATCCTGATCATAATGTGTTCTTGTGACTCACTATGCACTGTACTGAAATGTCAAACAATGTTATCAGATTGGTCACCTGTTCTCAGTGAACTTCACCACGCTTCACCCTTATGTTATGGAGAAAGGAAGATGTTTAGTCTAGATAGGGAAAACAGGCTAGGGTGATAATGCTGATGCTCTGATGGAATATCCTTGGTCTGCTGACAATATATGCTTTTGAACAAGCTGTCAGTGATGCCATGGTTACACTGTTGAGGGGCACTCAAATGTGCATGCTCCCAGCACAAAACAGGTATCTATATACTTGGCAGCACAGACTGTAGCCCACCTCTGTCCTGCCAGATATGTATATGGAGCTACAGGAAGGGGTTAGGGTAAGTGGAAGTCTCCTCTGCCAGAAGTAGAATCACTTATGTTACCGTGCATCTGGAAAGTATTCACAGCGCTTCACATTTTCCACATTTTGTTATGTTACAGCCTTATTCTAAAATGGATTAAATTCATTATTTTCCTCAAAATTCTACCAACAATGCCCCATTATGACAACGTAAAAGAAGTTTGGTTTTGAAATCTTTGCAAATTTATTAAAATAAAAAAACACATCTACAACTATTCACAGCCTTTGCTCCCAACTTTGTTGAAGCACTTTCGGCACAAATTACAGCCTTGTGTCTTTTTGAGTATGACGTTACAAGCTCGGCACACCTTTTTTTTGGCAGTTTCTCCCATTTTTTTTTGCAGGATCTCTCAAGCTCCATTAGGTTGTATGGGGAGCATCGGTGCACAGCCATTTTCAGATCTCTCAGGAGATGTTCAATCAAGTTCAAGTCTGGTCTCTGGCTGGGCCACTCAAGGCCACTTTACCATACAGGCTTGATTGGTGGAGTGCTGCAGAAATGGTTGTTCTTCTGGAAGGTTCTCCTCTCTCCACAGAGACCATCGAGTTCTTGGTCACCTCCCTGACTATGGCCTTAGTCCCCCGATTGCTCAGTTTGGTTAGGCAGCCAAACTGAAGAGATCCTGGTGGTTCCAAAATTCTTCCGTTTACGGATAATGGGAGGCCACTGTGCTCATTGGGACCTTCAATGCTGCAGAATTTTTTTCTGTGCCTTGATAGAACCCTGACTCGGAGGTCTACAGACAAGTCCCTGGACTTTGTGACTTGGTTTGTGTTCTGACAAATTTTTGGAACATAACAAAATGTGGGAAAAGTGAAGCTCTGAGGCCCCGTACACACGGCCGAGCTTCTCGGCAGAATCCAGCGAGAAGCTCGCTGGGAGACGTATTCTGCCGAGCAAATCGGTCGTGTGTACACTTTCGACGAGCGTCCCGTCGGGAAGCTCGTCGAGCCAAAATAGAGAGCATGTTCTCTATTTCCTCGTTGTTCAATGAGGAAATTTGGCTGGACGACCTTTTCGACCGCTCATCAGGAACCTCGACAGGCGGAACGATGAGTTTACCCCGACGAGGTTCTCGGACGTGTGTACGCGGCCTTAGAGTAGTGTAGAGAAGATTTTCAGTTTGCGCATTTTGTCACTAATCTGCAGACAGGTAGACTTTGCTGAGTTAGTAGCTAATTTCTTAGTAGAAATAAAAACAATTGGAGCAATGTGTAATTTTTTTTGTACATTTTATTTTATATAGGCATTTCTTACCCGAGTAGCCAAAAGCCAGCAGGGTGCACTGGAGCTGCTGAGGTGCGGGGTGATTGTAAGACTGGCACAGTGCCAAGTGTATGATATGCGCCCAGAGGTTGACCAACACGGGTAAGTTGAAGAAACCAGTTGTGTTGGGGTGCTCTGAGTTTTGCTGTCCTGTTTTGATACATTGTACTTCTTCCTCTCCCTTTGAACTGTTTAAGAGATTGTGAAAATGCAGCATTTTCAAGAACATTCAACATGCCATGCTTCTGATTTCCTTCACACTTTGACTTCCTTCTGACCTGCAGTTTAACTCCTCCTGAGCTGCACCATCTGCTTTAGGCTATATTTTGCATTCCTACTGAATTTGGTATAGATAAAAGCTGTTCTGACTTGAAGAGAAGTCATATACACACCGTGCTGCCATGTAACGCTAATGGTTGCACCACTGAAACTGCTTGCTTTTATTTGGAACAACAACCCACCTTCAGGAAGAAGCTATTGCTTAACAATGTAATCACAATCTGGCTTCAGAAAGCATTAGCAAAGCCAAAGAGTTAATAAGGATAGCTGTATCACGAGGTGTGTTGAAGGTTTTGTTCATTTATACACCCGATAAATCCCAATATAACACTGAGTGGAGAAAGCTTTATTTGGACCCACCTGTCATAGGGTGTAATCGGCTTGAACTGTTTGGAAGCAAGGTATTTCATACACTAAAGAGCGCTGCTTTTGCTTTATTAATTTTTGATAGTTTTAAAGCATATGAGATATTGATTTGTTATAGCAGCAGCTTATATGTTAATTTTATGTTAATGCTATTTCCATAAGCGCTGGATTAGTGATTTATTTACTTATAGGTTTATTATAGGTTTATAAGGGTGAACTTTGTTGTATTGGAGAAGACTGAGAAGGTCTGAGTAGTGAAAGCCCCCTTTTCAAATAAAATCGGTGAAGGATTTCTTTTGGATTAATAGGGGTTATATTAATTGCCACACCACCACTTTGAAATACTTCTTTCATTCAGTTGTTTAAGAAAAGGGAGTATAAGGTAATCATTTTAGAGTAGATCTTGTTAATGGTCCTTTTTTTGGTTCTCTTAGTTTTAGGATGGTTGTGGAATTGATTCACCAAACCTGCTCAAGGAAAGGCAGACGTCTGGACTGATGGAACTGATTCTTTTCTCCTTACTTCTTTCTCCTCTTTCTCTTTTTCCTTCAAATTCTGCGATATGTCTCATATGGATGCTTTGGTGCGAGTTGTAGAGCCTTCCCTAGCCTTGATTATATGTGGGCGCATGGTACCTTGCTTTTGGGTGCTTGGAACATCGTATGGTCTTCCTGTACCCAACCTTATTTTATTTTGATTTTTTTTTTTTGGAATCCTATATCTAAAGTGGATCTACAATATGCCTTGAAACCATGTTGTATTTTGCACTCTGGTACTTTTCACCTTTGCTCTCTACACTTCTTGGTTAATAATGCTGTGCTTGTTGGAGCCTAATTTTGGTTTATCATTTACATCATGTCTAAGTTTTTTACATGGTGAATCTGGTTTTTGACAATCTTTGATAAAGCACATATGATATTGATTTGTATGTTTTTGCATTTGTATGCCTCATCTTGAAACATCTCTAATACAAATAATTAAAAAAAAAATATTTTGTAGGGCAAGTGGTTCTAAATAAAAGCAGAAGATGTTTTTTATCTTGATGCATTCTATACATTGAGATTAAAATAAACCTATGTGCAGAAGCATTCCTGAGCTCCCTCTTGATCCAGCAAGGTTGCACGAGAACCACAAAGTCCAGGTACGCTCCCGCTGCTGTCAGTCAGTGAGCCAGTGAGCCAATGAGGAGAGAGGGGGCAGGGCTGGGCTGGGCTGCCGCTTTGTATCTAAATGGACACACACAGTAGCGGCTCAGCTTGGGTGCCCTCATAGCAAGCTGGCAGACAAAGATTCTTTTCTTCAGCTCTGATGTGTAAAAGACTTAGACTTGTACCAGCACTGTTTTCCTTGTTCTTTTAGCTAGTGCTGGTACTTTTGATTTGCAGCTGTGCACTGGGTTCTGTGCAGGGTACTTTCTAGACTCTGTTGTGGCATTGAATTGGTCATGGAACACTTTCCAGGTCCAGAGCTGGTGGCATTGCCTCAACACTTGCCCTGTCACTGAAGACACACTCCGTGAGTATGCGGGTTGGGCTAAGCATTGGGAGCTACCTCAGTTACAATGGCACTGGGTGCATTTAAACCCCCTGCTGGTTTCCACCACAGAAGGGATAAGGTGATGATGACATCCACTGGATGGACTGCAGCGTGCCCATGTACTCTTTACTGCTATAGAGTGTTGCAGCATGTCACTGCCGCTGGTTACAAAAAGTCACGTGGATATTTGATGTTTAGTCCATTCCTGATGCCTCCACACAGTGGCTTTGCTCATCTGACTCATTAACTACCAGCTGTTTGGATTTCCTAAGTGCCCAAGGCCTTGTGTGTTACCCTGAACTTTAAGTTGCTTTACCCCCACATGTTCACAGTGTGTCTGATTTTTAGACATGAGGACAGTTCCCCTGTACTAGGTGCCCTCTCTGGGGCAGCTTGCAGTGTGTTAACTGACAGTGCTGGCTTCTGCAGCCTATAATTCTATAATTATGTTGCCCTCTAAAGGCTGGTAATGGTGTGTGTTTTTTTAACTTTAGGCCAAAGAGAAATAAAAAGCAGACAGATTCTCCTATCCACAAAATCAAGGTGGCTAGAGGAACGGTCCGCCCTGCTAAGACATTGTATTCTGACAGCGTCAGTTCAACATAAGTCGATCATTAGATCAATTTCTGTTAAAGAGTGGCCAAACATTTATCAAAGTTCAGCTGGTCCCTGCTAAATCGATGAGGCCTGGTTCACACTGATGCAACATATGCCATGACTTTGGGACCAGACCCTTATCCAAGCACACAGCCTGGCAGGTCAGGAAAGGGAGGGGGTGTGAGTGAGCGAGTGAGTGAGTGAGCGAGTGAGTGAGTGAGTGAGATTCATACCAGACTGAAAGGGCCTGGTATTGTCGGATCCGAAGTCATCGGAGTTCCATGTTGGAGCAATGTAAACTCTGGCTTAGTCTATTCCATCATCTAAGTCCTCATTAGTTCTGTCTGGTGTGATCATGGGAAAACACCCTAATAAGCTGTTTGTTCCTCCCACACACTTAGTGGGCAATTCTAGAACCTTGTTCTCACTGACAGACTTTGCTCTCCACCCAACTTAGTGGGTATTGGATACCAATGTGTCTCATATGGTACACATACCATCCAGGTGATGATGAACCACCCACCTTGATAAATGTTTCAGGTCAGTGCCCCAAAGTATTAAAACCAGTAATTAAAAAATAATAAAAAAATTACATGGTGGTATGATGTCATTTTGAAGGAGAGAAAGAACCTGATACTACTTCAGTGGACAATATAATCTTTCAATAATCTCATGTGGTTGGTTTAATACTTTTCAAGCAAGAGCAGAAAACCTTTTTAGAGCTGACCTATTCATGAAGTTTATGTTCTTTATCCCAGACAATATGGGCTACGAGAGACCCCCGTCTTTATCTCTGCACCATTGGAAAGATACAGGCAGATCTGGTTACCGGCTCTTCTGCTTTGCCAGGTGATCCTGACCTCCAGCACCGCTCAACACCTACAGGCTGCCGGACAGGTGAATGCCCAGAAACATTTGAGAAGTTTGCAGTGTTTGTTTTTGGATTGCTTTGTAAATTGTGCTTCTGCTTCTTGTCTGCCAGGTGTTCCAGTTCTTGGTTGCTCATTCTGACACGATTCAAGCTATTCTGAGAGGCCAAGACGGGAGCCTAGGATCATTGCAGGAACTTGCTCTACTCACAGGACTCCTCAGCAAAGCTGCTTTGCCAGGTCATTCACTTTAACGTGCTTATACAGAAACGCCTAATGCGATAGACTATAATTAAAGTGTTTGTGTGGCCAAAAAAAAAATGAGTTTATCTCTGCAGTACATTTTCCTATGCTTTATCCCTTTAAAAACAAAGTACAGAAAAATCAGCCAGAAATCAAGTGAGATCCAAACTTTGAGCTGAGAACTCTGCCTTTGTTGCACTGAAATCCCAAGCTGTTTTTTTTTGTTTTTTTTTAGCCCTGTCCGGTTTTCCCTTCTCAACTACAGACCGCCTTCCTCTTATTCTTGTCTTCATAAAAGGAAACTGTTCTGTAGTCCAAGTGATCCTGAACCAAACCAACAAATCATTCATACTTCCCTTATTAAAGCGGGCCTTCAGTCATTTTTTCAACTTTCCATCTATTAAATCTGTCCTTGTTGTTAACTTTGGATAGTAAAGCATTTTTTTTCTCCCAGTAAATACCTTATACCAGCCCACTTCCTGTTTTTTGTCTGGTAAAAAGCCTAGGCTTATGACATCATGCACAGCTCACTCAGTGTCTCAGGAAGACACTGTGAACGTTCACAGCATCTCCCCGCAGGGATGTAGTCACTGACCAACACCCAGCCAGAACGGCTCGGATGATGGGGGCAAGCTTACTGAGGAGGAACAGGAAGTGAGAAATTCAGACAAAAAAAAATATTAGAAGAGAAGTCGAAGGAAAAGGTTAGTGAACCAACAATGCACTAGCTTAAAGGAACCTATTTAGAAAATAAATAAATGAACCTTTACAACCTCTTTAACCACTTAAGGGCCCCTTCACGCCAATATACATCAGCAGAATGGCACGGCTGGGCACAAGCACGTACCTGTACGTCCTCTTTAAGAGCCCAGCCGCGGGGTCGCGAGCCCGCCACGCTCGCGACCCTGTCCGAAGCTCCGTGACTGTGCCCACAGACCTGATCGGTCACAGAATCTGAAGAACGGGGAGAGGTGTGTGTGTGTAAACACACCTTCCCTGTTCTTCATTGTGGCACGTCCACGTACAGCCCCACCTTCTACAGTTAGAAACACATATGAGGTCACACTTAACCCCTACAATGCCCTCTAGTGGTTAACTCCTAAACTGCAATTGTTATTTCTTTATCGTACATCACGGGACACAGAGCGCAAAGCCATTACACTTGGGTTATATGGGTACCTTCAGGTGTGGACACTGGTGTAATCAATTTCACAGGAAGTTTCCTCCCTATATAACCCCCTCCCACTGGGAGTGCTTCAGTTTTTTCGCCAGTGTCTTAGGTGTTGGTCACGTCTAGCTGTCCCTCGGAGGTCTCAGGACCCAGGATAGCTAGCCGGATCCGTCCGAAGTGCTTCAAAGCCAAGGTGTACGGTACCCGGGCCCTGCTGGAGTGGGGTTTTGCCTATAATGCCTCTCCTTGGAGGGCTGGATTCTGGGCTCCAGTGCCTTAGTCTCTTCCAAGAACTAAACGCCACTGATGCCAGGATGCTATATAGGTCCAGGGGTGTGGGTTCCTTAAACACAGGACCCCGGTCCCTGAAGGTCCAAGACAATACCCACGGAGATGGGGGAAGGCTGGGCCTCTTGCAGTTTGCAATACCCTGCGGCGTGGAGCAGGTAAGAGGGAACCTGCGGGACTTGGTTCGACAGTAGGTATCCCCCTGGGGGTTCTGGGTTGGCTAATGGTATGCTTGTGCATCAGCCACTATCTCCACTATGTCTTTTGAGGCAGGATGGGATGTACTAATGTTTACCCAGATACCATGTAGATATATGTATGCTTGTTTAAGATATATATTTTGCTACTCCCCCCAGATTTGCCTGCTAGCATGGATACTGCAGCCCCCACGTACTATAAAGAGGGAATGCTGGTGAAACTCCTGTTTCTTAGGAAGCCTATGGGGACAGCTTCCTCTGTGTGCACTACATTGAGAATTAGTGCTTACCTGGTGTCAGTTTGGGCTGCTGGCGTTGGTCCATGCTTCTCCTCTGCTCCCTGCTTCCTCCATGTTGATTTCAGCGTGGGGAGGGTGCGCGTGCGCGCTTGCGCGCGCGTGCACGCCGTCTTTTATGGCGTCCTCGTGCATAGGGGGGGCGGGCCGGCTGGTCTTTCCCTTCTGAGAGCGGTGGAGAAAGGACACAGAGCGCGCAGCTGAGCCATTTTTTTGGCATGCAGTGACACCTAGTGGCGGTTGGTGGATCTTCAGGTCTGGACTTAAAGTCCACTTTGACCAAGAAAAAAAAAAAAAAAAAGTTTTTTTTTCTTAAAGGGACTCAGCCTTAGATCCGGCAGCATCCGAGTCTACCTTGGGCTCCAGCTAACGGGCATTGGTGTTGCAATACTCACAGGTTTTCCTCGGTATTGCCACATTCTAGAGCCTGTTCTTATTTGTTCACTCCTAGCTACAACAGTCGGGTGTTGGCTACAGGGGTGTCTCAAGGTTGTGCAATGGCTCCCAAGGGATCAGGACCAGCTAAGGCTGCAAAGGGTGCCAAAGAACAAGTCTCCATCGGGGTCAGAGGATTTGGGTCAGGATGGTCCTACCCTCGCTAGATAGGCCACGAGTAGCATCTTACAGGAGCCATTGAGGGTGCTGGGGGCAGAGGCGGCCCCCAATCCACCTATTCCCGTTTACGTAACGGAAGAAATGCTAGCGACCACCCTGGGTGGGCTAGAGGAAAGGTTAACGGCTTTGATTGCCCGCTCTTTGCCAGGTGGCAAACGGGCTAAATCCCCGTCACCTAGATTGGTGTTTTCAGATGCGGGGTCTCCTCGCCGGAGGAACAGGACCCACAAGGGGATCAAGCGGACCAGAGTCCCGACGGGTCAGACATGGAGGGTTCCACTCTAGATAAATGTTTTCGGCTTCTCAAGCGGAGAGCCTGTGGATCCAGTCTCTGACAGATATGGTTCGCACTGCTTTTAAAAAACTTCCAGTGTCAGAACTATTAGCCCCTGCAGTATCCTCATTAGGTTCTTTAAAGGCACCATTAACTTGGGTGTCTTTTCCAATTCACCCCCTTCTGGAGAGCGTGTTTTTTTCAGGATTGGGCTCGACCTGATAGGATCTTTTTCCCTCCTAAAAGGTTCACTATTTTCTATCCTATGGAAGAAAAATTTGCAAAGAAATGGGCACTCCCTACTGTGGACGCGGCCATTTCCTGCGTGAATAAATCCCTGACCTGTCCGGTTGGAAATGTCCAGATGTTCAGAGATCCGGCCGACAAAAAATTGGAGACCCTACTGAAGGCTTCGTTTACCACAGTAGGTGCCGTGGTTCAGCCAGCAGTGGCAGCCATTGGCGTTTGTCAGGCTTTAAAGAAACAGTTGTTAAAAGGACATGCCGGCTCAGCAGACTCGTGAATTAGCAGACCTCCCAAGGGCTCTCTGCTTTGCAATAGATGCTATTAAGGACTCCGTTCAACGGGCGTCCCGTCTATCTCTGCTGTTGGTTCATATGCGTCGTCTTTTGTGGCTTAAAGAACTGATCAGCAGAGGCACCCTGCAAAAAACTTTTAGCAGGATTTCCCTTTCAGGGTGGAAGACTATTCGGTGAAGACCTAGATAAATATATCCAAACCATATCAAGTGGTAAAAGTTTTTCCTTACCGGTCAAGAAAAGACCGCGCGGGCCAGCGTTTAAGCGACGGGCCTTTTACTGGCTCGGCCCCTTCAGCTTCCCGTCAGTATCGACGGCCTCCCGGGCGTTCAACATTTAATAGCCGCCCACAGGGACAAGCCGCGGCAAACAAGAGGCCATGGTCTCGCAAGCCGGCTAAACCTGTCATCAAGTCAGATTCATGAAGGGGCGCCCCCACTCTCTTGGGTGGGCGGAAGACTTCGGTTTTTCTCCGAAGTGTGGAAAGCCAGAATTCCCGACTCTTGGGTTCGGTTCGTGGTAGCCACGGGCTACAAACTAGAGTTTCGAGAAGTCCCCCCTCCTCATTTTCGGGGGTCAAAGTCTTCCAAGCTGCCCATTAAAGAGGGCCTCTCTCGTAAAGGCATTGAATCGCCTCTGGCTCCAAGGAGTAATTGTAGAAGTACCAACCCAGGAATGGGGTCTGGGATTCTATTCCAACCTTTTTTATAAATACCCAATGGTGACGTCAGGCCTATCTTAGACCCCAAACGCCTAAATCGCTTTCTAAGATGTAGACCTTTCGTATGGAATCCATACGTTCGGTGGCAGCCAGCCTACATCATGACGACTTTCTAGCATCTATAGACATAAAGGATGCTTATCTGCACATGCCAATCTACCCGGCACATCACAAGTTTCTTCATTTTATGATAGATCAACGTCATTTCCAGTTCGTAGCCCTCCCTTTCGGGTTGGCAACAGCTCCGCGGGTATCCACAAAGGTGTTGGCCCCGGTGCTGGCCGTCCTAAGGACAGAAGGCATTTTGGTCCTGGTATACCTGGACGATCTCCTGCTTATCGACAGATCAGCTTCCAACCTCAATCATGCAGTAGTCCGCACAGTTCGGCATCTAGAGGAGTTTGGGTGGATTTTGAACCAAGAAAAATCGAGGTTGCAACCCACAAAACAGTTAGAATTCTAGGCCTTTGGCTAGATACAGTCGGCCAGAGGATATTTTTTCCTCAAGCAAAAGTCAGGTCATTGACTCAAACAGTTCAAATAGTCTTAGGCAAGAAGAGGCCGACTATTCGCCTAGGCATACGACTGCTGAGGAAGAGGGTGGCCGCCTTCGAAGCAGTGCCCTATGCCCAGATCCATACCAGAGTTCTCCAGGCAGCCATTCTCTCTGCTTGAAACAAGTCCATGCAGGCACTAGTCCGTTAATTCTCTCAGGGGTCCGGCGCAGCCTGTTCTGGTGGCTGGTCCCTCAATATTTGTCAAAGGGGAAATCCTTTTGCCCCATCACATGGAAAATTTTAGGAAGACTGACCCAGCAGGGACACTGATAGGAGGCAGAAAGACTGCTTCCCATTAATATCCTACAGATCAGAGCTGCTCGGTTGGCCCTGGTCGTCTGGACTCTCCCCCTTCAGGGTCTACCAGTAAGGGTACAGTCCGACAATGCCACGGCGGTGGCATACATAAACCACCAAGGGAGCACAAGGAGCCTAGTGGCTCAAAGGGAAGTAAACCTGATTTTCTCATGGGCCGAAGCCCATGTACCCTGCATCTCGGCAGTGTTCATCCCAGGGATAGACAATTCTCAAGCAGAGTTTTGAATCTTCAACAGTTGCTCCGGGGGGATTGGTCTCTTCACCCCCAGGTATTCCAAGACATTTGCCAAGGATTCGGAGTTCCCGATGTAGACATCATGGCAACGAGAGTCAACAAGGAATTGGACAAATTCGTATCCTGAGCCAGGGATCCCTCGGCCTACGGGACCAATGCGTTGGTTTGCCCCTGGCACCAGTTGTCTCTCCTGTATGCGTTCCCTCCACTGCAGATGATTCCCCGCCTTCTACGAAGGATCAGGGTGGAGCGCAGGCCTGGGATCCTGGTGGCCCCAGCCGGGCCCAGGAGGGCTTGGTACGCGCCCATCGTGAGGATGTCAGTGGGGGCACCGGGGCCACTCCCCCTGCGCCCAGACCTGTTATCTCAGGGCACGATATTCCACCCTGCTTCACAGCAGCTAGATTTGATGGCTTGGCGGCTGAATCCCTAATTCTTAAGGGCAGAGGCCTCTCAGCCCAGATCATATCTACGTTGATTCTGGCTAGGAAACCAGTCTCTAGAAATATCTATTACAGAGTCTGGAGGACCTATGGGGAGTGATGCGAGTCTCAAAGAGGGCATCCTCGTAAGTTTTATCGACAGGGTCTTGCGATTCCTCCAGGTTGGCGTTGATAAGGGATTAGCTCTTAGTACTCTAAAGGGGCAGGTGTCTGCCTTATCGATATGGTTTCAAAGGCCTTTGGCCACGCATTCGCTTGTGAAAACCTTCTTGCGGGGGGTCTTGCATGTAAATCCCCCTATTAGAGCTCCCCTCTGCCCCTGGAATTTAAAACTCGTCTTGTCAGCTTTACAAAGACAACCGTTTGAACCTCTGATAGAAATCCCTCTTGTGCTGCTAACCCGAAAGTCGGTTTTCTTGGTGGCTATGGCTTCGGCCAGAAGGGTCTCCGAGCTGGCAGCCTTGTCTTGCAGGGAACCGTACCTGATTCGGCATAAGGTCAGAGTGGTTCTGCGGCCTCAACCTTCTTTCCTTCCTAAGGTCATATCCAGTTTTCACTTGAATCAGGACCTAGTCCTACCATCCTTCTTTCCTACTCCCCAGTCCAGAGAGGAAAGACTGCTTCATACTTTGGACGTGGTCCGAGCCATGAGGGTTTATCTCAGGGCTACAGAAAAGATTCGGAAAACAGATGTGCTTTTTCTTCTTCCGGATGGCCCCAAAAAGGGTCAGCCGGCTGCCAAGTCTTCCTTGGCTAGGTGGATTAAGCGGCTGATTTTTCAGGCCTATGGTCTGAAACGCATTCCACCTCCCTTATCAGTTAAAGCCCATTCTACGAGGGCCATGAGTGCCTCTTGGGCGGCACACCATCAGATCTCTATGGCACAGGTTTGCAAAGCGGCAACCTGGTCTTCTGTACATACGTTTATTAAATTGTATAAGTTGGACGTCGCAAAAGCTACGGACGCAGCATTTGGGCAGGCGGTCCTACGGGCAGCAGTATAGAATCCTCTGGCCCGGTTCACGCCCCCTTGTTTTTCTGTTGGTGGAGCTATTTTTTCTCCTGATAATGTTTTTATTTGGCTATTCTTGGCCTTACGGTCTCCCTCCCTTCATAGAGCATTGCTTTAGGACATCCCAAGTGTAATGGCTATGCGCTCTGTGTCCCGTGATGTACAATAAAGAAAAAAGGATTTTTAATAAACAGCTTACCTGTAAAATCCTTTTCTTGAAGTACATCACGGGACACAGAGCTCCCACCCCTCTTTTGGGGAACATTGTGTAACCTTGGAGGAATTGCTTGCTACAAAACTGAAGCACTCCCAGTGGGAGGGGGTTATATAGGGACGAAACTTCCTGTGAAATTGATTACACCAGTGTCCACACCTGAAGGTACCCATATAACCCAAGTGTAATGGCTATGCGCTCTGTGTCCTGTGATGTACTTCAAGAAAAGGATTTTACAGGTAAGCTGTTTATTAAAAATCCTTCTTTTTACAGTAAATAATGTATTTTATAGCACTTTTCGGACAATGGTCCCAAAAATGTGTCAAAATTGTCCGATGTGTCCGCCGTAATGTCGCAGTCACGAAAAATATCGCTGCCATTAGTAGTTAAAAAAAAAATATTAATAAAAATGCCATAAAACTATCCCCTATTTTGTAAACGCTATAAATTTTGGGCAAACAATCGATAAACGCTTATTGCGACTTTTTATTTGTAATCAAAAATAGGTAGAAGAATACGTATCGGCCTAAACTGAGGAAAAAAACATAATTTTTTCATCTTTTTGGGGGATATTTATTATTGCAAAAAATATTTGTTTTTTGTTTTTTTTTCAAAATTGTCGCTCTATTTTTGTTTTTTATAGCGCAAAAAATAAAATACCACCAAAAGAAAGCTCTATTTGTGGGGAAAAAGAGGATGCCAATTTTGTTTGTGAGCCACGTCACACGACCGCGCAATTGTCAGTTAAAGCGACACAGTGCCGAATCGCAAAAGGGGGCAAGGTCCTTAACCTGCATAATGGTCCGGGTCTTAAGTGGTTAAAAAGGGGTTAAAATCGCCCGTGTTACAGCTCTTCTGAAGCGCTGCCCATGCATTCCAATGGGCAGGGGCAGTTTGGGAGTGCTCTATACAGCGTTTCCAAGCTGCCTAAAAGATGCTGCTTGCAGGACTTTTTCTAAAGTCCTGCAAGCACACATGGGAGGCAGTTTTCAGGCGCTTTTTCTAGAGCTAAAAGGCCTGAAAACTGCCTCGGTGTAAAAGGGCTCTTATGGACTCCTGCAAAAGTATCACTAGAGTCACACTTCCAGACCTGTGTGCCACCGTGTAACTTCACCTGACATGTTTTGGTGTCAATGACTTCCTCAAGAACAGTGAATAATAACATGGCTTAGCTACTAAGAGGTTGGACACTTAAGATGGTTGCTTGTCCTCTGTGGCCAGCACCTCCAGCCATCTAATTGTCATGTAGTGCCTGTTGGCAGGTATACACTGAATAATATGTCCTTCAAGTAAAGGATTTGTTGCATATAGAATCTCACAGTCAATGTAATTTTCCAGGTGTGATTAACGAGTTGGACATTAGTTTGAATGATGGTTCTTTGATGGAACTGCATGGACACATTAACAGATTTCAGGTACCTGACTTTCTTTTTCTTTTCCTTGTTTGTTTATTATTTTTTTTTTATGTTTTTTCTTTTAGTTCACCTGTTAATGCTGATCTCCAGGCTTATATAAAATACACAATTGAATGCCACTCTGTATTGGTTAATACATTAACAATTGTAATCTTGTAAATTTATGCTGTATGGATACCATCATTTGACACCATTTAAACCTATAACTCCATGTATAGTACAGCTCAGACTGGGAGAGGGGATGCAGCTAATTTGGTTGCCATTTTTTTCACTGTCCGTCATAGGTTGAGGGGAGGTACAAGACCTGCAAATGTTACTGCAGCAAAGAAAAATTTTCCTGCCCCGGCAGATAGGATTGTGCCAGAGAGTGGGGGCTTGGTTTAAAGCTCCTCTACTGCTTTATCCACCATAATCTGGACACAGGTTCACCTTAAGGCAACCCTGTTTGCTTAGTAGTTGGGGGCGTGGCCTGGTGGGGGGCCAGGCTGAGACTGCCTCTCGCTATTCCACAGCAGGTTTTGACTTGATGTGTGGCTCCCGGGACGCCTATCACTCTGTAAAAGAAGAGTAGTTGTACTTTCTTCAGCGGCAGCTCCAGTCTCTAAAGCAGGGATCCTCAAACTATGGCCCTCCAGCTGTTGCGAAACTACACATCCCATGAGGCATTGTAAAACTCTGACATTCACAGACATGACTAGGCATCATGGGAATTGTAGTTCCTTAACAACTGGAGGGCCATAGTTTGAAGACCCATGCTCTAAAGCTAGCCCTAACATCACTGCAGGACACAGTATTGACTAAGGATGAGCTGTGGCATGTTCGCAAAGCCCTCATGCAGAGCCCGCTAGGAAGTCTGCGCTGCGCTAATCACAGGCAGTGAGATATTTCCCAATCTCTGCAGCCGCACATCGGGACAATGTCTCACAGCCTGTAGTTAGTGAAGTGCCGACTTCCTGGCGGGCTCTGCACGTGGCCTTTGCAAACACACGGCAGCTCATTCTTACTATTGACATATCTGCTTATGTGGAGGACAAAAGTATAGCATTACGCTAGGACTTGCAAGTGTTGGTAAACTTTAATGCCACGTACACACGATCGGAAATACCAACAAGAAAACTGTGGATTTTTTCTGACTTAATGTTGGCTCAAACTTGTGTTGCATACACACGGTCACACAAATCTCAACGGAAGTTCCGACCGTCAAGAATGCAGAGACGTACAACGAGCCGCGATCAATGCAGTTTAATAGGCAGTTTGGCTCTTCTGCTTGATTCTGAACATGCATGTTTTTTTTTTACGCGTCGGAATTGCATACAGACGAGCGGATTTTCCGGTGGGAACTTTTTTTCCATCTAAAAAAATTGTGAACTAGCTCTCAATGTTTTGTTGATGGAAATTCCGACAGAAAAAGTCCAATGGAGCATACACACTCACATCTTGACTTTTCTTGTCGGAATTTCCGATCGCGTGTACGCGGCATTACAGAATACTTTTTTAGGTCTTCTGCCTTGCCAGACAGAGCTGTGCTGCATGGTAAAACGATATGCATTCCATGACTTGATGGAGAGAAACGGAAATCCTTTGGCAAGTAAAACTGCTCTGAAATATGCATTTCTTTCTCGTACATCACGGGACACAGAGCGGCATATTCATTACTATACGGGTTATATGGAGTATCTTCAGGTGATGGACACTGGCAATCTCAAACAGGAAGTCCCCTCCCTATATAACCCCCTCCCCTAGAGGGAGTACCTCAGTTTTTTCGCCAGTGTCTTAGGTGTTGGTCACGGAATAGCTTTGCCTCCACATCCTTGGGATTAAGGGCGGACTAACCGGATCTGTCCAAGGTGCCTCAGTGCCAAAGTGGACAGTACCCGGGCCCCAAACCGTGGGGTTTTGCCTATAATGCTCCTCTTTAGAGGGCTGGACCCTGGCCCAGGACTTGGAGTTTTAAAAAAACCATAAGATCCTGTTTGCCAGGGTGCTGTATAGGTCCAGGACAGTGGGTACCTTCCAGGACCCCAGGGCCTGAAGGTCTACTATGCTACCCACGGAGATGGGAGAAGATTGGACCGTTTTGCTAGGCAAACGTCCTGCAGCATGGAGCAGGTAAGAGGGGAGCCTGCGGGACTTGGTTCGACAGCAGGCTCTCCAGGGAGACCTTAAGGGGGGGTAGCCTAAGTATGCTCTGCATTGGCAGCCTTGCTCACTATGTCTGAGAAGACAGGATGATCTCATTCCCCCCATCACTTGGTCCCCCTGTCTAAGAAATAGGTTTGCTAGCTACCTGCTGCTCGCTGGTCCAGGGCTAATAAGGATCCCTATGGGGCCTTTTGAAAGTCCTACCTGGATGGGGTTTGATTCTGAAGCCTGCAGTCCTGGGTCTCCAGCAGCGCGTCTCCTCCATGTGCTTTCCTTCCCCGGCATACGCGCGCGCGCACGTCTTATAGATGTTTTTCGCGCCGTTCGGAGGGGGGGGGGCGATGGGCGTGCCTGCAGCGTCATCAAGGGCGCGCCTTCATTCGCTGTTATACACAGCAGGCTGTGATCATGGCTCAGTCTGAGGCTGATCTGGAAGGGAGAGGACGCAGAGCGGCAGAACAGTGACTCCCGGTGGCGGAAGAGGGGTAGTACATGCTGGAGTTTGTTCCAATGCATTTGTGTTAAGCCAAAAAATCCCCTTTGGCAACAGGTTGGAGGCTGGCAAACTAAACTGGGGCGACGCTGTATGTTTTAAAAAAAAAAAAAAGATATATATAATAAAAAAAGAGAACATACTGGGCCCCATCGGTTTTTGGGCATTAGTGGTCTATTGTCCCCTAAACCCTAGTTTTGTACTCCTGGCCACTACAGTCGGTTGTTGTAGGCGGAGTCCCTCGGTTTTGTATTATGGCTTCCAAGGGTTCGGGATCAAAAGGTACAAAAAAGACCAAAAAACAAAGGGGTTCCCCCTCTGATTCTGATGATATGCCGGTACTTTCCCCGCAGCTTATTCCTATGAAGGTCGCCTTGGATGAGCCATTAGGGGGGTCTGGTGCTGAGGCTGGCCCAGATCAGCCCAGCCCTGTGTTTGTCACAGAGGAG
The DNA here is from genome assembly GCA_029574335.1 of Rana kukunoris. NCBI lineage: Eukaryota > Metazoa > Chordata > Amphibia > Anura > Ranidae > Rana > Rana kukunoris. The sequence continues at coordinate 435,448,992 of CM056051.1, forward strand.
ATGCTAGCCGTCTCCCTAGGGGGGCTAGAGAAAAGATTAGCTGCGATGATCGCTAGCTCTATTCCTGGCAAGAAACGGGCTAGATCCCCATCGCCAAAATGTGTATCCTCAGATGCTGAAATTCTCTCTCCGGAGGAATTAGAATCTCAGGAGGATCAACTGGACCGGAACCAAGAGGGTTCAGGGATTGAGGAATCTACCTCTGAGGAACCATTTTCAGACTCCCAAACAGAGAGGCTGTGGGTCCAGTCTTTGACGGACATGGTCCGCTCGGCATTTAATTTACCATTGCCAGAGCCTCAGGTTCCTGCGGTATCCTCTCTGGGCTCTTTAAAAGCTCCTTTGAGCAACGCGGTTTTTCCGGTCCATCCTCTGTTAGAGGAATTGATCTTCCAAGATTGGGTACGACCGGACAGGATTTTTCTGCCGCCTAAGAGGTTTTCGGTTATTTACCCTATGGAGGAAAAATTCTCGAAGAGGTGGGCGCTCCCAGTTGTGGATGCAGCCGTCTCATGTGTGAATAAATCACTAACTTGCCCGGTGGAAAACATACAAATGTTTAAAGATCCGGTTGATAAACGGTTAGAAACACTTTTAAAGGCATCCTTTGCTATGGCAGGAGCAGTGGTACAGCCAGCAGTGGCTGCAATTGGAGTTTGTCAGGCGTTAAAGGACCAGACAAAACAAATGCTTAAAGACATGCCTACCCAACAGGCAGAAGAGTTTTCTGACATTCCCAGAGCTCTGTGTTTTGCGGTAGATGCTATAAAGGATTCCATCCAGCAGGCCTCTCGTTTGTCACTATTTTTGGTGCATATGAGAAGGCTCTTATGGTTGAAGAACTGGGCGGCGGAGCCCCCATGCAAAAAGCTTCTGGCAGGGTTTCCCTTCCATGGAGGACGACTCTTCGGAGAGGATCTGGATAAATACATTCAGACTATTTCAAGTGGCAAAAGTACCCTTTTACCAGTCAAAAAGAGATTCCGGAGTCCTACATTTAAAAGGCAGCTCTCCCCTGTCCCGGGGCCCTCAAATTCCAGGCAGTATCGACGGCCGCCTGCGCGATCAAACTTTAACAATAAATTGCAGGGACAGGCCCCTGGGGGTAAGAGGCCATGGTATCGCAAGCCGACAAAGCCAGCCCCTAAGTCTGCCTTATGAAGGGGCGCCCCCACTCACGCGGGTGGGGGGAAGGCTTTGTTTCTTCTCAGAAGTTTGGGAAGCCAATATCCCCGACAAATGGGTCCGGTCGTCTGTAACCACAGGCTACAGACTGGAGTTTCTAAAGTTTCCTCCGCCTCATTTTCAAGAGTCAAGGGTACCAAATGATCCAACAAAGAAGGCCTCGATGCTGGCAGCTTTGGATCACCTGCTTTGCCAGGGCGTGATAATAGAGGTACCAGCCCAAGAACAAGGGCTAGGTTTCTATTCCAATCTCTTTGTCATACCAAAGCCCAACGGCGATGTCAGGCCAATCTTGGACCTAAAGGGTTTAAATGTTTACCTAAGAGTTCGTTCCTTCCGGATGGAATCCGTCCGATCAGCAGTCGCCACGCTCCAGAGGGACGACTTTCTGGCTTCCATAAACATAAAGGATGCTTACCTTCATGTACCAATCTTTCAGCCGCATCAAAGATTTTTACGCTTCGCAGTGGGGCAGCGACACTTCCAATTCATGGCGCTCCCCTTCGGGCTGGCCACGGCCCCCCGGGTATTCACGAAGATCCTAGCTCCAGTTCTGGCCAATCTAAGGATCCAAGGGGTCACGGTCCTAGCATACTTGGACGACCTTTTAATCATAGATCACTCACGGCCGTGTCTGGAACAAGCAGTAAACCTCACGGTTCAGTACCTCGAGAGGTTCGGCTGGGTCCTAAACCGGGAAAAATCAGCGTTTCATCCTACAAAGCAGTTGGAATACCTCGGCATGAGGTTAGACACAGAACAGCAAAGGGTGTTCCTGCCCCTTGTAAAGGTCGAGGCTATCAAGGGGTTGGTTCAGTTGGTTCTAAGCAAAAGAAAACCAACTATTCGCCTGTGTATGCGATTACTAGGCAAGCTAGTGGCCACGTTCGAGGCGGTACCATACGCTCAGATCCACACTCGCGTCCTACAGGCAGCCATTCTAGCAGCCTGGAGCAAGAGAGCACAGGCCTTGGAGTCCCCTTTGACACTATCATCAAGGGTCCGGCAAAGTCTGGCCTAGTGGTTAAACCCTCAGAATCTTCTGAAGGGAATGTCCTTCAGCCCCGTAGTCTGGAAGGTAGTTACCACAGACGCCAGCCTGGTAGGCTGGGGGGCGGTCTTGGAGGGGTTCACTCGCCAGGGAACTTGGGCGGAAGCGGAGAGGCAGCTGCCCATCAATGTCTTGGAGATCAGAGCTGCTCGCCTAGCCCTCCTGGCATGGACTTCCAGATTACAGGGGTCCCCGGTGAGAATCCAGTCAGACAATGCCACAGCGGTGGCATACATAAACCACCAAGGGGGAACCAGGAGTCAGGCCGCTCAGAGGGAGGTGAGCTTGATTTTTCGGTGGGCAGAGGTTTATGTACCCTGCATTTTGGCGATATTCATTCCCGGAGTGGACAACCTGCAGGCAGACTTCTTAAGTCGCCAGATTCTGTCGCCGGGGGAGTGGTCTCTGCATCCCCAGGTCTTTCAGACAATCTGCCAGAGGTGGGGAGTGCCAGACATAGATGTAATGGCATCAAGGTTCAACAAGAAGCTAGACAGGTTCGTGTCTCGAGCAAGGGACCCTATGGCCTGCGGAACCGATGCGTTGGTTTGCCCTTGGCATCAATTCAAACTTCTATATGCATTTCCCCCGCTACAGTTACTTCCCCGCCTGTTGCACAGGATCAGAGTGGAGCACAAGCCAGTCATCCTAGTAGCCCCAGCTTGGCCCCGGAGGACATGGTACTCACTAGTCCTGAAGATGGCAGTGGGAGACCCTTGGACTCTTCCTCTACGACCAGACCTACTCTCACAAGGCCCGATCCTCCACCCTGCATTACGGCGTCTAAATTTGACGGCCTGGAGGCTGAATCCCTGATTCTCAGGGGTAGAGGTCTGTCTAGGCAGGTAATTCCTACCCTGATTAGGGCTAGAAAGCCGGCCTCCAGGGTAATTTATTACAGGGTGTGGAGGACCTATGTAGGCTGGTGTGAATCCAAAAGATGGAATTCCCGCAAATATACCATTGATAGGGTGTTAAGTTTTCTCCAGCTAGGAGTGGATAAAGGCCTGGCATTAAGCACAATCAAGGGACAGATTTCAGCTTTGTCAGTGTGGTTTCAGAGGCCGCTGGCCACCCACTCGCTGGTTAAAACCTTCATACAGGGGGTCTTGCGTATTAATCCTCCTGTCAAGTCACCAATTTGTCCATGGGACTTAAATCTTGTCCTGTCCACTCTACAGAAACAACCCTTTGAGCCGTTGGCTGAAATTCCTTTAGTTTTACTGACAAGAAAGTTGGTATTTTTGGTCGCCATTGTTTCGGCCAGGAGAGTGTCAGAATTGGCAGCCTTATCTTGTAAGGAACCATATCTCATTCTACATAAGGACAGGGTGGTTCTCCGGCCTCATCCTTCCTTTCTACCAAAGGTTATATCCAGTTTTCACCTGAACCAGGATTTGGTACTACCATCCTTCTTTCCGAAACCCACGTCTAGAAAGGAGGGGTTGCTGCATACCTTAGATATTGTCAGGACCATGAGGGCCTATCTTAAAGCTACAGAAAAGATCCGGAAAACAGATGTGTTGTTCGTTTTACCAGATGGTCCCAAGAAGGGGCAGGCAGCTGCGAAATCCACCATCTCGAGATGGATTAGACAATTAATCATTCAGGCCTACGGTTTGAAGAGGTTGCCTCCTCCTTTGTCAGTAAAAGCCCATTCTACCAGGGCCATGGGCGCCTCCTGGGCAGCACACCATCAGATCTCTATGGCTCAGATATGCAAGGCGGCGACGTGGTTATCAGTCCACACGTTTACAAGGTTTTATCAGTTAGACGTGAGAAGGAATGCGGATTCAGCCTTTGGGCAGGCAGTACTACAGGCTGCGGTTTAAGATCCTCAGGATCGGAGGCACCCTTGATTTAAGATTCAAAATTATTTCTTGACTAAGTTGGATTTATTATTATTATTTGAGTATACCTCTAAATTAAATCCCTTTGGGAAGATGTCTCCCTCCCCTCATTAAAGCATTGCTTTCGGACATCCCGTATAGTAATGAATATGCCGCTCTGTGTCCCGTGATGTACGAGAAAGAAAAAGGGATTTTTTAATACAGCTTACCTGTAAAATCCTTTTCTTGGAGTACATCACGGGACACAGAGCTCCCACCCCTCTTATGGGAACATTTTTTGGGAGGCATACTGCTTGCTACAAAACTGAGGGACTCCCTCTAGGGGAGGGGGTTATATAGGGAGGGGACTTCCTGTTTGAGATTGCCAGTGTCCATCACCTGAAGGTACTCCATATAACCCGTATAGTAATGAATATGCCGCTCTGTGTCCCGTGATGTACTCCAAGAAAAGGATTTTACAGGTAAGCTGTATTAAAAAATCCCTTTTTTATCTGTCTATTTAATTGTTTTCCTGTTGTTCGGCTTTAAACTTGCCAATGGTTTTAAGGAGCAACCCAAAAAATATCAACCTGAACGCTGGGAAAAACACTAATTTATTTGTTTATTTTTAGCGTCTCAGCCTAACTTTATTAAGCCGTTTTGGAGGCTCTGACAAACTCCGGCAGCTCAATTTACAGAATGATGGATCCCAACTAGATGGTGTGAACAAAAGAGACGACATGGAGCTGGCCATGCAGCAGGTAAGCTGTGCCTTCTAGCTAGTTCTCCGTGTAGAGGAGTCTTTTACCTAGAGTGAAATTTTGGTTGACTTGGCTGTGTTAGTTGACATATTGAATGTAGTTGCCTCCTATCTCCCATGTCCTGTTTTCTCTAGGTTTGTGCCAATGTGATGGAATACTGCCATACAATAATGATACAAACCTCCCCCAACCTTCAGCAAATGGTGTGTCTATTCACTCCCAGTCTAAGCGAGAGCACTTCCAGAGAAGGCCAAAGATTAGGTATGTGATTGGGAAGCTTTGGATTTCCATTTATGGTCAATAAACCTGTTTCTGCAGCTGTGAGGTAGAATGGCCAGCCAATTGATTATTTAAATCAGCAGTAGATTAAATCAGCTGCTGAAAGAGCTTCAAAATGAAAAATGTATTTAGTCCATTTGAAAGTATCTATCAATCTCAAGCTGGCCATACACTAATTGAAATTTAGGTGGTACAGCAAGGGCTGGCCAAGTTTACATCAGTATGTGGCTGTCCCTGCTCAACAGGAGTCAATTGGACATGCTGGAAAACTTTTCTCGATGAGCAGCTACAATGTCCCAACAGGGTGGACTCCTCCATCCAACTTGTTTGGATAGATTTAAAAATGTATTAGTCCCAGGGGGTTAAATGAAAAAAGCAAAACTCCCATGGCCGTCTTTATACTATGCTTTCTATAGGGTGACAATGCTGAAGGAAGAGAAAGTAAGTGGGTAAAAATAATGTGGCTTATAATTTTATTTATTTTTTTGTTTGTTTACACTACAGACTCCCAGACATCCGTCTTCTCCTCGTGGAGACTCCCCAGTCTTGGCATTGTCTTGTCTCTCCTTAAGCAATGCTCCAGCGACTTTTTCACTTACTACGACATCCATCGACAGAGCGTAAGCAAGTTACAGAATGTGGAGCAACTTCCACCCGATGAAATCAAAGAGGTATTTGCCAAGACCAAAATATTCTGCCCTGCATTGTGTCTTTAAAAACTGGAAGGTATTCTCCAATCAGTGATATCTCTTCTGTCTTCAGTTGTCCCAGTTTGAGATGCCAGTTGGGATAGATAAAATCTCCAGCACACAGAAGTATGCTTTGGCACGGAGGAGACTGGTGAAACTCATCAACAGCAAAGCCAAACTTTTGTCTGTCTGCTGCTGTATCCTTTGATCTCTGGTAGAGGCAATACATATCTGGAAGTGTTAAACATGTTGTCTTTTTGTGCTATGTCCACTTTAATGAATGAATGAATGAATGAAAAACTTATAGAGCGCGGCACATGCGAACTGAATCGCCTCTGGGCGCTTGTTGTTCCTGTCTCCTTTGATATCAAAAGAGATGAGTCTTGATCTTTCTCCTGAAGGCTAAGTGATTCGCCTCCAACCGAATGCTGGCTGGTAAAGCGTTCCATAGTCTGGGACCTTGGACGGCGAATCTTCTTTCTCCTTTGGACTTGTAGTTGGCTTTTGGGATCTGTAGTAGGTTCTGATTGGTGGATCGCAAGATGCGATTGGGATTGTGAGCTTTTATTTTATCGCATAGATATTGGGGGGCATTCCCATGGACACATCTATGCGTTAGACAGAGAGCTTTAAAAGCAATCCTGTCTTTAACTGGTAGCCAGTGAAGGGATCTCAGTGAAGGTGAGATCGATTCCCAGGGTTTTTTTCCAGTCACAAGTCTGGCGGCCGTATTTTGAACGACTTGCAGACGAGCGATTTGGTACTTGGGGAGTCCGAGGTAAAGGGCATTTGCATAGTCCAATCTGGAGTTGACAATTGCTCCCACCACGACCGCTAAGTCTTCTTTGGGGATGAAGGGGGTAAGTCTGCGTAGTAGGCGCAACAGATGGTGAGATCCGCTGACTACTGATCCTATTTGTGCGTCCATTGTCATAAAGGAGTCAAAGATGACCCCGAGACTTTTGACTTTGGCGCTAGGGGTGATGATTTTGCCCAGAATGGGCGGGGGTGTCCAGGTTGTTGCAGGTTGATTCCTTTGCTTGGCGTGAAACAGAAGAAGTTCTGTTTTCGCTCCATTGAGTTTAAGATAACTCTTTGTCATCCAGTCCTCTATCAAAGAGAGACATGTCTCTAGATTGAGGTGGTGATCCTTTCTGTTGCAAATGCGGAAATAAAGTTGCGTGTCGTCTGCGTATGAGTGATACAGCAGGTTTTGGCTGTTGATAATCTCAAAAAGAGGACGAAGATAAATGTTAAACAGCACTGGTGACAGAGGTGATCCTTGAGGGACTCCGCATGTTACTGTGCGTTTCTCAGATGTGAAGGGTCCTAATTTCACTGTTTGCGATCGGTTTTCCAAAAAAGAGGAGAACCAAGATAAATCGCCTTCTGCGACTCTGGCTACTTCAGCAAGTCGCGTCAGTAACAGTTTGTGATCTACGGTGTCGAAAGCTGCACTAAGGTCCAACAGAACTAGAAGACAAGATTCTCCTTCGTCTGCGGCCTCGAGAACATCGTCCCATACTTTGAGCAGCGCGGTTTCAGTCCCGTGTCCGGGACGGAACCCTGATTGCAATGGGTCAAGTAGCTTGTGGGTATCCAGATGCTGTTGCAGCTGTTGTACCACTACTTTCTCCATTACCTTTGAGAGTACATTGAGGCTTGTTATGGGACGGCGGTGGAGTGGGTCCTTGGGGTCCAGGGAGGGTTTCTTAAGGATGGGTTGGATTATACCCTCTTTCAACTGTGAGGGTACTATGCCCTCCAAGAAAGACTGGTTGATAAGCTGCGTGATGGGAGGAGCCAAGATGTAGGCGCATTCCTTTAGCAGTTTTGTGGGGATAATGTCATTTGGCGCTGTGCCGTTACGCAAAGTGTCAATAACATTCTTGGTGGCCTCGATGGAGATGGGTTCCAGGGTGAACTTACCTGATATAGGAGAATTACTATGGGTGTTATGTGAGAGGCTGCGGGGGGGGCTAAGGGGGGGATTGTTTTGCTGAATGCTTTCACGGATTGCCTCAATTTTATTAATGAAGCAATCCGATAGTTCATTGCAAAATTCTTGTGTGTCTGTATTGGGGGCTTCAATACATCCTGGTTTCATGGTCTGAGTGACCATCTTGAAGAGTTCGCGGGGGCGGTTTAAGGCACCGTTGATAGCCTCTGAAAAATAATTTTTCTTGGCTTGGAAAATTCCTTTGTGGTATTTTCTTGTCGCCGCCTTGTAGATGGACAGGTTTAGCTCTGAGGCACTTCTTTTCCAGGCCGATTCGGCCCTTCTGCGTTCATGCTTCAGTAACGACAGCTGGTTGTTAAACCAGCTGCGGTTGTTTTTCCGGATGCGGGTTTTGCGTTTCGGCGCTACCAAGTCGGCTGACTGTAGCATGGCCGAATTTATGGCCTCCAGCGTTTCAACGGCCGTTTGATGCGGTTGAATTGTTTCTATTTTTTCCCTTAAAGTGGTTTTGAAGAGTTCCGAGTGGAGCTTCTTCTGACATCTAGTCCAGTGTGTTGTCGCTGGATTTGATGTTTTTGTTGCGGGGGGGATTGTGGAAATAATGAATTTAATTGCATGGTGGTCTGTCCATGGCAACTTTTCATTTTCCAAAAATTTTATTTCCAGAGCTTGTCTGAAAATAAGATCGAGTGTGTGACCTGAAGCATGTGTGGGCCCACATACTAGTTGCTGTGACCCTAAATCTACCAGGTGGTCAATACAGGCATCGGCAATGGGGTCTTGTGCGGAATTGGCCCAGAGGTTGAAATCCCCAAGCAGCAGAAAATGTTTGCTGTTGAGGGTGTAAGTGGAAAAGAAATCCGTCCATGATGATGGCAGCTGCGATTTTGGGCCGGGCGGCCTATAGCAGAGCAGAATGTGGATGGTCTCCTTTGAATTTGTTTGCAGTTGTAGCGTAAGGGTTTCCATGAATGGAAGAGGATTTTGAAGGGCTGGTTTTGTGATTGCAAGCTGAGTTTTGCAAATTACCGCCAGTCCTCCTCCTCTCTGCCCTATTCTGTTTTCCGTTATAATACGGTAGTTTTCTGGCACCAATTCTCCTAGAATGGTGTTACAGTCGGCTGTGAGCCAGCTCTCTGTAATGAAGAGGCAGTCTAGATTGTGTTGTAGAATGAAATCATGGATTTCAAGTCGGTGTTTTACTGCCGATCTTGTGTTGACCATAGCACATAAAATGTGCTTAGGCTGGGGTAACCGGCTAAAATTTTTGATCGTCGATCGTCGATCGATCCTCAAAAGTTGCTCAATTCTTAGGGTCTTTTTGGTGCAGGCTGGCAGTATTGCGGCGAAACGCCTCAGATTCCAAATGGTCTCTGCGGAGTACCGCAAATTAGCCATGGTCGCCATTCACCGGGGGAAATGTTTTTTATGGTGGCGATGGAGAGAGGATTCAGTGAATCCTCCCGGCTTGGTCCAGAGGAAGGCAAAAAACCCCTAACCGTGCTATACCAATTTGCTTTGGTTGGGGAAAAAATTCCTTCCTGATCCCTGAAAGGCGATCGGGCGAACCCCTGGATCAAGTGCTGTTAAGTTTGTGAAAAAAGAAAGGGGGCTGGGGGGGGGGGGGGGGAGAACTGACAGCTGCTGGGGTGTACCAAGATGGCCGCCGACCAGGAGCAGGACATGGGACCCAGGCTGGTGTGTAGCCAGCTGGGTGGGTAGGTGAGCAGGGGGGGGGGCTGGTTGTTGAGGCCAGGGGATGAATCCTACTGGGGCTGGGGGTGAGCTCCTAGGGGGTTACTGCTGGTGTTTTTGGCCGAAAGTGCGGCGCGCCGCTAGGCCGCAGATGAAGCCGCGGCCTTTCCTAAGGTGCGGCGGCCGCAAATCAGCAGAGGCTGGCGCGGTTCAGGGGGAAAAACGGGGAATCGCGGGGAGGCGGTGGGGGAAGGTTGTAATGGTAGGTGGATGGTTGGCGGGTGGTAATGTGGGGTGGTAGAGGGAAAGAGGCCCCAGCGTTGAGCCGATTCGGCGGCTTATCCTGATAAGGACGGCCGCCAATCGGTTCCAGGGAAGGTGATAAAAAGTAGAACCTACCTGGAGTAGAAGGTGAGAGCTGTGAGAAGATCCTGCCTAGCTAGCTGATGATATCCCTAGGGGGGAGCTGACTTGTCACTATCCCTGCAGTGAGCAGACTAGGCAGACTGAGGAGAGAGTGTCTGCTGCACGTCTGCTGCACACCCTACTGACACACATACTGACAGAGTTGACCTCTCGTCAGCATTGCATCGATGGTTACTCTGCGCAGCTGAGAACAGACTCTACAATTCCAGGGGAGGAGACTCTGCTTTAAGTAGCTTTTGATAAGAAAAAACCCTCCTATAATATTATACGTGTATTCATGTTATTTTTCTGTAAAATCTTCCCCTTTATTCATTGCAGCCAGTGGATGAACAGGAGAGTAGCGACTTTCTGCTGGGGGGGGGGAGACTTTTAGGCGCCATTCACACCAATGTGTTTTTTTTCCATGCTTTTTGTAGAAACGCAGGACGTGTTTTTTTTAACATGGATTTCTAAGAAGCCCATTCACATCAATGCATTTTTGTGCCCGTTTTTGGAAAGGGTCAGTGACTTTTTTAAAAGCAAACCTCTGATTTTTTTTTTTTTGGTTCAATAGTCTTCAACGGAGAATCCAGAAAAACATGTAGTACGTTTTTGTTGAATTTTTGAGACGTTTTGCATTATATAATGTGCCAAAAAAACCCTGCATAAAAGCACTTCATAAACACGTCAAAAACACAATGTGCAAAGCACAGCAAAAACACTGCAGAACCGTTTTAAAAGCAAGGTGCATAGGTGTGAATGGAGCCTTAAGTGTAAATCTATTAAATTGCCATCCGTGGTCAAAGCACAGATTTGCTTTAACATTTCAGGAAACCCAGGGCCACTATAAACAGCAGAGATATCTAAACACATAGGAGATCGAGAAACATCCATTCCCCCATCTGCTCTGTGTTCCGCAATCCCTGAGGAGATGGAATAACCTATATTCCCCAATCTCCTCTGTGACTTATTGAAGTCTGAAACAGCGTTTTCTTCACTTCCAGTTTCAGAGCTGTCATTCCCTGGTTGCTACAGCCAGGGAAGCAGTTAATTAAGCTTGATTAGCTGCATTGGAGGATGGTAGAGACATTGGGGGGGGGGGGGGGTCTCCAAAAAGAGTATTTGTTACCATCACAAAGCTATCACATTAGGGGTGTGTTGGCCCTCTTTTGATAGCAATAAAGTTAAATTTAAAAAAGAAGAATGCGCAAATGCGTAGGTACCACACGCATTTGTAAACCCTGGATTGTTGGACTCATTCTTGATCAACTATACACTGATAACCTGTTAAGGGTTTTAAAGCATCACCTATGAAAGATTTTAGGTAACGTCGTTTGTGCCCATTTTATGTGTGCATGCAATTTTTGAGTTGTTTGAAATGCTTTGTATCCGTTTACTTGATGCAACATCATCTTTTATCGCTACCAAAGAATTTGGTATTATATTGTGTTTTGTGTGCTTTAAATTCCTGTCTGTGTTTTTTTTTTTTTTTTTTCTTCTTCTTTTCCTGAAAATTTGCATTTGATAAATGGTCACACAAATATTGTGTAACAACATAAAACATTGTGACAGCCGCCATTTTTTTTTTTTATTATTCTCCAGGGTCTCTGCTTTTAGAAATTATATACTGTTTGGGGGTAATTTTGCACTCAAAGCTATCTTTGGAGCCACATTTTCTTTGGGAAGGAATGCAGTCTTATCCAGAGCTGCAGGGGGTCATCACACCCACACTGGAGAGGTTCCAAACAGTTTCCGGTTCCCAAGCCTAAATTGAGGCATCCAGCCTTTCTGGGCCTTATGGTTCTCAACAATTTTTTTTTTTATAGTAAAGAAATTCATGATGAAATCCACCTGATCAGTAATTGCTTTGCTTCATCAAGGGGACTTCTGGCCTCAAGAATGTTTTTTGCAATTTGCTGTGGAGGATCGCCACTACTAGTTTGTGGCATCGTCTTTTTGGCCTGTTCACAGTCCCCAGAGTGTTTATCAAGAGGTTGGCTTCAGTTCTAGGGTTGTTGAGGACCCCAGGGTATCCCCGTTGTGAGGTACCTGGATTACCTGCTCCTCAGCGAGCAATCGGCTTAGAGACTGATGTAAAATGATGGTATAGATCCTGGAAAAGCTTTCTTGGTTGCTGAACCTTCAGAAGTACGCCTTGGTTCCAACTCAACCTTTGGGGTATGAAGGCTTCGTCCTCGACACAGGTAAAGATACTGTTTCTACAGGCAAAATACCTTCTTTTTCAATCTCAGGTGGAGCCCCAGGAAAGCTCCCTTAATTCGGGCATGCATGAGGGTGCTGGGGGAAAGATGGTAGCTGCCTTAGATGGCCAGTTTTACTTCAGAGCTCTTCAGCTCAATATCCTGTCAGTATGGCACAAACGTCAGGAGTCCTTGGATCTGTCGCGGAATCTGACTTTCAAGACCAGGTCATCTCTACAATGATGGATATTCGTACAGATGCTGAATGCAGGAAAATATTTCCTTTTGATGAAGTGGAAGGTCTTTATGATGGATGCAGGGAGGTACTCTAGAGCAGTGTAAGGTTTTGCATAATGCAGCAATAACCACACACCTAGGACACCCAACGTTAGAGGAGATAATTCTTCCAAAGCAAACACACCTTTGCACACTGGTACTGATTAGTATGCCAATGTTTCTCCTCTTCCTCGATTTCTCTCCCTCGTTCAGCTAATTTGACCCCAGAGCTGATGGGGAGGGACAAAAGGATGTTGAACAAGTGCCCAATATCCTCCTTAGCAACGATATGATGTCATTGGTTGTTGGGAAACTGGTGGCTGGAAGGTTCTAATGGTGCACAATGAAAACTTGTGGCGTTATGCAACTAAAAGGCAGGCTTGATCCTCCTACTGACTTGTATACAAGTTTTTGGGAAATTTCTAGGCGTTTTGCCAGAGTAGAAAATAGCTGGGGGACTTTCTGCTGACTGACACTGGAAGAATGGACCCTTCATTCAAAGGTTTGCAGAGATTCGTCTGCTGTGGGGAGAATTGAGATGTAGATCTCTTGGCTTCCATATTCATCAACCAATTGGACAGGTTTGTGTCCCAATCCAGGGATCACCAGGCATTTGTGATCGATACCCTGCTGACTCCTTGTGGTCAGTTTTTCCTGATCTATGCATTCCCTCCACTGTGTCTTCTTTCTTGATTATTGTGCAGGATAAAGCTAGAGGGTGTTGCAGTGATTTGGCCTGTTTGGCCAAGAAGGATCTAGTATGCAGACATCGTAAATCTCTTGGCAGACAAGGCATGGGTTGTTCAACTTCAAGCCAGTTTTGCTGTCACAGGATTCAATTTTGGATCCTCCCTCAAGACCCAGTGTCTTTGACACCATGGCTGTTGAAGCCCAAGTCATGAGGGATAGGGGTGTTTCTGACTCTGTAATCCATATCCTTCAAGGCAAGGTAGTCAACCTCCATGAAGGTGCACTACTGCACATTTAAAGCCTTTATTGCTTGATGTGTAAGTTTTATTCACAACAGTATTTTGTGGTACATCTTTTTTTTTTTTTTTTTTGTTTGTTCTCAATGTATTCATTCCTTTTGTGTGAAATACCTGCTGATCTTGCAAGCCCTCCTGCTTACCTATGTCAAAACTGACCATGCTAGGCATGAGAGCACATCCATCCCATCTATCTATCTTCCCCAACTATTTTAACATATGTTTTGACTAGAGTAAATTTATCTTCACTCATTTTTCTTTGACCTCTCGCGAAATTAGATATCATAGAAACATGTCTGTTCATACTATGGCGCCACCTAGAATACTACCTGCTCCAGTACACCCCAAACGACAGCCCAGATTCATTGCTCAACAACACATCCTTCAGCAACAGAAAGTTCCAAGGTGAGTAAAGCATCTCTCAGTCTCATTCAAGACATGGGGGGACACTATTGTGGTGTTATTGTGTAAGATTGTTTGCATATACAAAATCATAACCTACATGACCGTTTTTAGCTCTGGTATGTTAATCTTTGTTGCCTCCATAGATACACTGAACGATTCGAACTTTGACTTCAGATTACAAAACAAGATTACGCAACAAGACATTGATATGGTGAGCCTTAAAAAGGGTGTTTATAATCTGGTGTTTTACGAGATATTGTTGATAAAATATAGTTTATTCTGTTATTCATTGATATAGCACATCTGTGGTTTAACAAATCCATGATTAATAGTAATTAAGCCATTTGCTGACTCCAATATAAGACTAATATTGGCAACATCACGGGCCTGTGAACACATATGGCTGCTATAATAGCTGGGAGTGTGTTTACGCTTCATCAGCCAACTGTTGGCTTTCTAATGGAAGCGAGTTGAGTGGCTCCAAAACTGCCCAATCACTTCCACATACACCAGAACAGGCTGTGCCCCCCAATCCTGACAACCTGACTGTTTATTCTGGGCTCCGCTGTCCTTCCTGCAGGCCCAGGATATCTATGGCAGGTATAAGCCATAGATTTTCCTCCATTTCGTCACTTCTGGTTTTAGTGCTGTCTTTAGCACGGTTACCAGGGAAGAAGCTACTTTAAACCCAATCTGTGCTTGATTAATGTGATGACATTTTGCAATAGGTGGGTGAGATTGTTCTCCTGAGTTGCTAGGTCATAGAAATATGTGTGAACAAAAGGACCAACTGCAGTAAATTTAAATCTCAAACGAAATAAAATTGCCAATACTAATCATTTTTTTTTATTTTTTTATTCTGCCCCAATCAGCTGCAGAGAGAAGGTGCTAACGTTTTCGGGGAATCCTTGCAGAAGCGCCTGCTAGACATTGAGAGTGTCTACTGCAAAGTTCGGTCTCGGCACAGCTTCATCCAGGCGCTGGTCAGGAGAATAAGAGGCCTTCTTCGAGTATCCAGAGCGTGATCTGAAATAACTCGACACCAGAATGTTCTAGAATTATTTTCTATTTTCTAAATTATGGACAGACTTTTTCACCTTTTTTGGAAATCCAATTGTGCTAAAATAAATTGTATGTGACATTTTTTTTTACCACCATTTCATGCTAATTAAAAAAAAAAAATCTAAATTTCAAAATGGTTTTCTCATGCTGATCCATTTGAATACCCCTCACTCGCATAATAATTACTAAATTATTAGTTAGTACTGTGGCATGTGATCAGGGCACATTTCTTGTACACTATATGGCCAAACGGTTAAGTTTCAGTGTTTCAGCTGGACCCATTGTTCACAACAGATACCTAAAATGAAGGACATGGCTAACCATTCTCTTTTGAAAAACGTTGGCAGTAGATTGAGTGGCACTGTCATAATATGCCACCCTTGTTCCATGTTTGCAGGCCAGGATTTCCCACAAGGCCAGGCCCCCCCCCCCCCCCCACATACCTCTCTCTGCTGGCTCTGTCATCGGGACTCTGTCCTGCCCTCAGCACCTGGGTCTGTCTCCTGTCCCTGCTGCCGATGTACACAGTGAGAGGGTGAGTTGTGCTCTTCCCATCTCAGCTGTGACAGGAGTTTTTAGCACAGTGCTAGGACTCCTGTTTTTGGAGGTGACAGGGTCAATAAAGAGAACCTGTCACCTCTGCTATCACTCAGGGAATTGTTTTCTCTTGTGTCTAAAGTTAAGTGAAAAAAAATTGATAAAAATAAATAAAAATGTAATTAATAAAATAAAAAAGTAAAGAAAACTAATATTAAAAATAATAAAAAAATTATACAAAAAGAAAAAAGTAAACGACAATCTACAAATAAAAAAAAAGGAAACAAAAAATATTTAAACTAACTTGGTTGCCATTCTTTGTTGATTTGAGGGGGGGGGGTGCATTGCGGAACCTGGCCTTGGGGCGGCAGAGAGAGCAAATCCGGCCTTGCATGTTTGGACATAGAATTGTTTATTGAGCGACACAGGAAGTCTTTAACTTTTCAGATTAGACTTATACTTACATGAGAATTGGACAATAGCAAACAAAACTGTAGGCCAGCCCACTTACAGGATGCCTTTTTGCTAGTGTCCTAGGATGATGGATGTTTTTTCTTCATCTGTGCTATTTTATTTATCGTACAGTACAGGACACAGGAAATGATTCATAGACCATGGGTTATATGCTGCTATTTTTAGGTAATTGGACACTGGCAAAAGCTTTGCTGGGCTCGCCCCCCCCTAGTGTACAATAAAAACCTTGCCCACTTAGTGAGGCTTCAGTTCTTTTCATGTGTCCTTAGATGATGGGATGCCTTCTTCTTCTTTCCTGCTTTTTTGGACCAGATTTAGTTTACCTCTTTTAAATGATACTTATCAAGATCTTACTGCATAGTGCCTTTATAGCTAGCTTACTAGCAGTTTTGGATTGGTTCCCCTCAAGTACATCTTAAGAACTGGACCCTGCGGAAATAGGGTCAGCCTGTAATGTTTGCTTTTGGCACTGCAAACCGCGTTCAGCGATCGCCTTGGCACATGGTGCAATGAGTTTAGTTGGGGTGCTATACACATACCAGGCTGTATACCATTGCTATGTCACCCGGCCCTTGAAGACCCTTTCAGGGGTCTGCCCACAGTGACAAGCGAGAGCTGGACCTTGAACAGGTAAGATTGGATTTCCCTGTACCATTATATATGCCAGTTCCTGGTTTTACATATCTTGATGGCTCTGTAGCTAACACTACAAACTACATCTTTATCATGCAAGCCATACTTCAGTACAATGCACACTAGTGGTTTCCAAGGCACAAGTGCAGGGGAATTTAAATTGAAAGTGTTTTTCCGAAACTTTTGTCTCACAATTCAGCCTTATAGGTAACGTTATTATAACCAAGAGAAGCCATAAGAAGTAAATATTCAGTAAACCTCTTCACATTCAAATATGGCTTCTGTAGTACTTTAGAAGTCATAACGTTATGACCACCCACATATTATTGAGTAGGTCCCCCTTTTTCCGCCAAAGCAGCTCTGATCTGTTCAGGTATGGATTCCACTATACTACACTTTGCTATGGTATCTGGCACCAAGTCATCAGTAGCAGATCCTTTTACGTTGCGAGGTGGAGCCTCCATGGATCGGACCTGTTATTTTGGCACAACCCACAAATGCAGGGAGTTGTACCAGCACTTCCACAAGACAGGGTCAAAGGATTCCACACAAACCTGTTTATAGTACCAAAGCCCAACAGTGTATTAGTTCTATTCTGGTTTTAAAATCCCTCAACAAACTCTCTCAAAATCCTGAATTTTGCATGAAATCTGCAAGGTGAGTAATTGCTCTGAGAATACATGGCATCCGTGGACATCCTCAATGCCTATCTGCATGTTCATATTGACCCACCTCATCGGCACTTTTTTTTGCGCTTCACAGTGGCAAACAACCATTTCCAGTTTGTCGTACTGCCCTCCGGCCTATCTTCTGCTCCCAGAGTGTTCACAAAGGTCTTCGTGTCTTTGATTGCCCTTCTCAGAACTCATGGCATCCAAGTTACAGCCTTTCTAGACTACCTGCTTCTAAAGGACTCGTCCTTCCTTTCATTCATCAGAAGATGTCCGCAAGACAATTCAGCTACTCCAGACCTTTGGCTGGGTGATCAATTTCAACAAATCTGCCCTTCTGCTGGAATACTTGGGTCTGGTCCTAGGACACATCCCAAGCAAATGTCTTTCTCCCAGAAAATAAATATTTTTCGAAGAGAACATGCTGGAGAACTGAGATCCAAGAGACATCTCACAATGAGGTTACGAGAGTTCTAGGCTTAAATTGTAGCCACCTTCAAGGCAGTACAATTAGCCCAATTCCATTCACAAATTCTCTAACTAAACATTTTGTCGACCTGCACAAAGCAGGCTCTTTCTCTTTATTTACCATGCTCCTGTCCAGCCAAACACAGAATTCCCTGTCTTGGTGGCTCACCACCACAACCTTAAAGCGGAGCTCCAGCCGCAATTTTTTTTTTTTAAAGTCAGCAGCTACTAACAGTGTAGCTGCTGACTTTAAATAAGGACACTTACCTTGTCCTACTTGCCCGCGCTGATGGGCCCCCCCGATGCCGGTCCCACGATCACTCCGGGTCCCGCGCCGCCATTCACACTATGGGAAACAGGCAGTGAAGCCGTACGTCTTCACTGCCCATTTCCTACTGCGCCTGCGTGAGTCTCACGCTGGCTTGTGAATGGGCGCGCTGCTCTCTGAGAACACACACAGTTCCCAGAAAGCAGCGCGCCCCATTCACAAGGAGAAGGACAAGAAGAAAAGGCACCGCGGAGTGGAAGAGGCAGATTACGGACTTCCGCATAGCAACAGGTATTTCGGGTGAGTATTTTTATTTATTTTTTTCAGGTTTTTTTTATTTAATTTTTTTAAACAACATGGGAAAATGTTGTTTTCCTGGGTGGAGCTCCGCTTTAACAGTGGAGAAGTCCTTCCTTATTACTTTAAATTTTATCACAACAAATGCAAGTTTCTCAGGCTGGGGAGGAGTGTTCTCATATCTGGAAGTCGAGGAAATCAAGCTCCTCATTAACATCTTGGACCTCAGAGCAGTCATGTTGGCTCTGCAGCACTGGATGCCCAACCAGGGTACTGTCCGATAGTGTTTCCACAGGACAGAAGAGAGCCTCCACCTCCACCTCTTTATAATAAATCTGCTTACCAGATAGAATAAAATCATGAGCGTTAAACAGCACGTCTGGCTATGTTGCTTGTGCAGATAATCAAGTGGATTCCTGTGTGAACCTCCAGTGTCAGTCTCAAATCAGCTGTATCTCAGGTAACAATGACTCCCAATAAGCAGCCCAGGGATAAAGAAAAGAGGGGATACCAACATAGAGTAGTAACGTTCTATATAGATTTTAATAAAAAAAATTGTTTACACTTACAAAAATGTCGAATCATTAGGCGCATATAGATAGTTTAGCCGGCCGGCTCTCACAATCCGCCCGTCCTTCCGGATGGTAGTGAGGGTGAAAACAATAGTGACGTCAGCACGCCGTTCCTCCCTACGTCGTTTCGTCCAATAGCAGACTTCCTCCTGGGGCACGAGCGGTGTGCTGACTCGCCACCTTTTAATTTGTTGACAACACATTAGGTCCGCCCTTCTCCGATGTCTGGGGATCTCGAATAGCAATCCGCCATTTAAACTGAGGGATCGCTTGCCAATAGTGTATGTTTGCACGTTGGTGCCTTAAAATGACAGATCATCCTTAGTGACCAGGCAATCTCATGCAGCAATCAACCCTCTTGAACAAGGGATTGCTTCAGCAAAAGTGGACTGCTGCGAAAAAAAATTAGTTTATTCCTAAAGAGTCCACCTGAAAATGTAAAACCAGCGATATGGAAATGAAGGTTGTAAAGCACATACATCGGATGTGACCGACTATTATGCATTACTCCACTGATAGAGGAAAAAATATGTGAAGAAATTAATCTGGACATACAAAAAGCAACAGGATAGAAAATCATTCCATATATACTGAAAGGAGAACAAGAAAAAAATATAAAAACAATTCATTTAAAAACAAATGGTGTATGTCGGAGAGACTTAGCACCACCTCGTGGTGATGTATGAAATGGGTATTTATTTGTGAATGGATAAAACCAATATAAAAAAAAGGAACTAAAACAAAAAAACGTCTGTAACAGCACCTGTTAAAGGGCCAGAGATCAGACTGTCATCATGTGCATTCTCCTGGATGAGAGATAAAAATATTGAACTAAAATTGAGATAAAGTTTCAATAAATTAAAAATATATAAAATATGTATATAGGCCATCAGAGTTGAACAATGTAGCAATATAAATTAAAAAATTGCTACAATGCCTGAAATTGCAGTAATAAGATAAAAAACTGGACTAATTAAGAATCCAAATGATTATCAGATCTGCCCAGACATCGCAGCAGGTTCACACTATTAAGGAAAAGTGAGGAATTGTTTAGCTATTATCAATAAACGCATTAACGTCCGTGTCAACGTTCAGCCCATATGGCAAGTATGTCCGGACCCGATAGATCCAGGACATTTCAAGTCTCGAGAGTCCTCTAACTAAGGAGCTACCCCTCCAGTGGGGATCAAATTTGTCGATCCCTAAAAATATCGTGCCTTCAGGATTTCGACTATGATGCTGATCATAGTGAGCTGACACTGAATGTTGGGGAAATCCTATTCTGATATTAGTAATATGTTCCTTCAATCGGACTTGCATTGGACGTTTGGTTCTACCAATATACTGTTTCCCACAGGGACATTGCAGCAAGTATACAACGCCAGTAGAACTACATGTTATAAAAGGTTCAATCTTATGCTCCCTGGATGTACTGGTTGAAAAAAATGAGGTGTTTTTTTTCGTTTTTATTTTATTTAACGTACAAACCTGGCACCTCCGGCATTGGTGGTAACCTACAATACCCCTTTGAAAAAAGGAAACCTTTTTCTCCGGGGGGTCAACCACATTAGGGGCTATTTTGTCCCTCAACGAAGGTACACCCCTGAAAATCACTTGTGGATTTGAAGGTAGGAATGTTTTTAAAACTCTGTCATTCTCAAGTATATGCCAGTGTTTTTTTATGATTTTCCTGATCTTGTAATGCTGTGTGGAGTATGTAGTGATAAACGGGACTGTAAGTCCTGCTTTATTTTTCTTATCACTACTAACCAGCAGTTGAGAGCGATCAAGTTCCCCTACTTCTGTTAGAGTGGTTTCTAGCATTCTTTGGTCGTATCCCTTTTCCAACAGTCTATTAACAAGAATGCCAGCTTGGGCCTCATAGTCATCTAGAGTGGTACAGTTCCTTCTCATTCTAATGAGTTGACTTCTGGGGACAGATTTCAGCTAGTTGTTATGATGACAGCTTCCTATTGGTATATAGGAATTCCTGTCTGTCTTTTTGAAATAGGTTTTTGTTGTGAACGTTCCCCCCTTCTTTGAGACAGTGAGGTCTAGAAAGTTGATCGAATCTTGGCTGGCTTCAAACGTTAAAAAAATGCCTCTGTTGTTATTATTCAGAAATGAAAAAAATTCATCCAGTTGGGGTCTGGTACCAATCCAAAGGAGAAGGATGTCGTCAATGTACCTGGCCCATAATTTGATATATGGGCTCAGGTTACTGTAGACGACATCCTCCTCCCACTTGGTTTGGTTTGGTGACAATTTTTATCGACAAATAAGAGGGGTGGCTGGGGGTGCTAAATATGCACCAAGTTTAGCCAATCTTTTCATGGCCAAGTGGGAGGAGGATGTCGTCTACAGTAACCTGAGCCCATATATCAAATTATGGGCCAGGTACATTGACGACATCCTTCTCCTTTGGATTGGTACCAGACCCCAACTGGATGAATTTTTTTCATTTCTGAATAATAACAACAGAGGCATTTTTTTTAACGTTTGAAGCCAGCCAAGATTCGGTCAACTTTCTAGACCTCACTGTCTCAAAGAAGGGGGGAACGTTCACAACAAAAACCTATTTCAAAAAGACAGACAGGAATTCCTATATACCAATAGGAAGCTGTCATCATAACAACTGGCTGAAATCTGTCCCCAGAAGTCAACTCATTAGAATGAGAAGGAACTGTACCACTCTAGATGACTATGAGGCCCAAGCTGGCATTCTTGTTAATAGACTGTTGGAAAAGGGATACGACCAAAGAATGCTAGAAACCACTCTAACAGAAGTAGGGGAACTTGATCGCTATCAACTGCTGGTTAGTAGTGATAAGAAAAATAAAGCAGGACTTACAGTCCCGTTTATCACTACATACTCCACACAGCATTACAAGATCAGGAAAATCATAAAAAAACACTGGCATATACTTGAGAATGACAGAGTTTTAAAAACATTCCTACCTTCAAATCCACAAGTGATTTTCAGGGGTGTACCTTCGTTGAGGGACAAAATAGCCCCTAATGTGGTTGACCCCCCGGAGAAAAAGGTTTCCTTTTTTCAAAGGGGTATTGTAGGTTACCACCAATGCCGGAGGTGCCAGGTTTGTACGTTAAATAAAATAAAAACGAAAAAAAACACCTCATTTTTTTCAACCAGTACATCCAGGGAGCATAAGATTGAACTTTTTATAACATGTAGTTCTACTGGCGTTGTATACTTGCTGCAATGTCCCTGTGGGAAACAGTATATTGGTAGAACCAAACGTCCAATGCAAGTCCGATTGAAGGAACATATTACTAATATCAGAATAGGATTTCCCCAACATTCAGTGTCAGCTCACTATGATCAGCATCATAGTCGAAATCCTGAAGGCACGATATTTTTAGGGATCGACAAATTTGATCCCCACTGGAGGGGTAGCTCCTTAGTTAGAGGACTCTCGAGACTTGAAATGTCCTGGATCTATCGGGTCCGGACATACTTGCCATATGGGCTGAACGTTGACACGGACGTTAATGCGTTTATTGATAATAGCTAAACAATTCCTCACTTTTCCTTAATAGTGTGAACCTGCTGCGATGTCTGGGCAGATCTGATAATCATTTGGATTCTTAATTAGTCCAGTTTTTTATCTTATTACTGCAATTTCAGGCATTGTAGCAATTTTTTAATTTATATTGCTACATTGTTCAACTCTGATGGCCTATATACATATTTTATATATTTTTAATTTATTGAAACTTTATCTCAATTTTAGTTCAATATTTTTATCTCTCATCCAGGAGAATGCACATGATGACAGTCTGATCTCTGGCCCTTTAACAGGTGCTGTTACAGACGTTTTTTTGTTTTAGTTCCTTTTTTTTATATTGGTTTTATCCATTCACAAATAAATACCCATTTCATACATCACCACGAGGTGGTGCTAAGTCTCTCCGACATACACCATTTGTTTTTAAATGAATTGTTTTTATATTTTTTTCTTGTTCTCCTTTCAGTATATATGGAATGATTGTTTCTATCCTGTTGCTTTTTGTATGTCCAGATTAATTTCTTCACATATTTTTTCCTCTATCAGTGGAGTAATGCATAATAGTCGGTCACATCCGATGTATGTGCTTTACAACCTTCATTTCCATATCGCTGGTTTTACATTTTCAGGTGGACTCTTTAGGAATAAACTAATTTTTTTCGCAGCAGTCCACTTTTGCTGAAGCAATCCCTTGTTCAAGAGGGTTGATTGCTGCATGAGATTGCCTTGTCACTAAGGATGATCTGTCATTTTAAGGCACCAACGTGCAAACATACACTATTGGCAAGCGATCCCTCAGTTAAAATGGCGGATTGCTATTCGAGATCCCCAGACATCGGAGAAGGGCGGACCTAATGTGTTGTCAACGAATTAAAAGGTGGCGAGTCAGCACGCCGCTCGTGCCCCAGGAGGAAGTCTGCTATTGGACGAAACGACGTAGAGAGGAACGGCGTGCTGACGTCACTATTGTTTTCACCCTCACTACCATCCGGAAGGACGGGCGGATTGTGAGAGCCGGCCGGCTAAACTATCTATATGCGCCTAATGATTCGACATTTTTGTAAGTGTAAACGAATTTTTTTATTAAAATCTACATAGAACGTTACTACTCTATGTTGGTATCCCCTCTTTTCTTTATCCCTGGGCTGCTTATTGGGAGTCATTGTTACCTGAGATACAGCTGATTTGAGACTGACACTGGAGGTTCACACAGGAATCCACTTGATTATCTGCACAAGCAACATAGCCAGACGTGCTGTTTAACGCTCATGATTTTATTCTATCTGGTAAGCAGATTTATTATAAAGAGGTGGAGGTGGAGGCTCTCTTCTGTCCTGTGGAAACACAATCTCTCATCTGGGATTTTTTCTCTCCTTAAACTCACTGAAGTTGGAACTTTCATTGGAATCCTCTCTGGAGTTTAATTACTGATATCACATGAACTTTATTAACACAGTTATTCATTATTTTGTTTTATTCCTACGTCTTAACGACATTCACTGGATCACTTGGTGTTAGTTTTTTTCTTTATCAATATATTTTTTATTAATGTGTATTGTTCATCATGCATATCACTTTTGAATTATTGATGTATTAATTTGTAGCAGCGCAGCATACCATATTTATTGCTATACTTGTGTTTATCTGACATTTTTGCTGCAGCAGCACCCTTACATTTTTTTATATTTTTTTATCCCATAAGTTTGTTCGGTCTTGTTACCGACCAAATTTTTTGGTTCACTTTAGACCTGCGCAGTATTTTTTCACCATTTCCACTGTCCGATAGTGTTGCTTACGAATATTGCATATTAGAGTATTCGCGAATAACTCGAATATTGCGGTGAATATTCGCTATTGCGAATATTCGTATTTTTTCAACTTTATTTTTAAAACGGATCACATCCTAGTGATCTCCATCGACGTCTAAAAGCATTGCTGGTATGATTAGAGACCCTGGGCCGAGTAGCTGAGGCGATCCTTTTATGTTGCCGAATATTCGTATTACGAATATTCGCAAATACTTTCTCTGCCCTTCTGTGTTTTGTGTATAAAAAAAAAAATTAGCTTTAGTTTAGTCATATAAGTTTGTGTAAGTAGAGTTAGTGTTTAGTGCATATTAGTTTAGTAATTCAGGAAATGATCTCCGTTTTTGCGTGTTGACGAGAATTTCGCAATCAATTTCGCATTAGCGAAATTTCGCATTCGCATTTTTTTCGCAAATTTTTTTTTATAAAATATCTCGAAAATTTGATATTAACGAATATTTCGCAAATATTCTTCTATATATTCGTGAAATATCGCAAAATCTAATATGGCGTATTCCGCTCATCACTACTGTCCGACAGTGCAACGATAGTGGCCTACATCAACCATTAAGGGGACACAAGAAGTCTGGCTGCCTAGAAAGGAGCAAACCAGATCATCTCGTGGACAGAAACTCACTGTCTAGCGATCTCTGTGTTCCCCATCTGAAGAGTGATCAGTTGGAAAGTGGATTATTTCAGCCTCCATTGCCTTGATCAAGGGGAGTGGACCGCTCATCCAGCTGTCTTCAATCTCGTATGCTAAAAATCAGGGATTCTGGATGTGGACATCTTAGCCAACAAACTACCTCTGGCTGTTGCCAGAACCAGGGGTCCATTAGGTTTAAATGATTTGATAATCTCCTTGTCTCTGTGCAGGCTAATATAAGCCTTCCCTCCAGTGCAAATCCCACCTTATTAAAATATTTTGAGACAAAAACTGATTCTAATTGCACCAAATTGGCCCAGAAGAACCTGGTACACAGACATACTGACTTCTAGCAGATGACCCCTGGCCTCTTTCCAAAGGCCAGATCTGCTATGTCAAAACCATCGATTCCATCCTGCTTCTCAGTCTCTGCCTATAATGGGGCATGGCTGTTGAAACTCAGGTCTTAAATGATGGTTTCTGAGTCTGTGATTCCTATGTTGCTAAAAAGCAAGTAAAGCCTCCTGAAAAATCTATTATTGCACCTGGAAATCCTTATAGTCTCTTTCCTGCAAACTAGTTTGCAAACTTTGTCTTAGGCAGTCTGAAAGTACAGGTTTCGGCCTTATGCATTCTTTTTCAAAGGCCTCTGGCTTCACTCTCCCTTGTAAGAACCTTCCTTCAAGGTGTATCTCGTATTACACCCCCTTGCAGCAACCTGTGCTTCATTGCGCTGCAGCAACCATCTTTTAGCGTTGGAGCCATTAGAGTATACCTCAAGGCTACTGCTCTAATCAGACAGATGGAGTCCCTGTTTTTGTACTGTCACTGTCTTTGGAACCTCACAAGTGACACCCTAGTTCTAAATCCATCATTGCACAATGGATTTGTTATCTGATTGCAAAAGCTTATGTAGCCAAGTCCCGGGCCCAATGATTACCTCCAGAGTTAGGAACGGCTGTCATCCTTCTGTGTAGAGTGGGTTACAAGGCATGGTGGGTGTAATGCAAGTTAGATTGATGGGCGCCAGACACTTTTTGAATGCAAAGATTTATTGCCTCATAAACGGAACTGTGGGAGAGAGGATTAGGGCCAGGACACCTTTTAGTAGATGCAATGTTAATTGGCAGACCCTGAGACTTCTATAGGAAGACAGCCATGCAGGGAAAGGCATCCAGCTAGATGCCACATCTGCATGAATAGGACCACTGTCCCCTATGGCAACAATCTTGTAACTGTTTCTAACAATGCCTTTAATGAACTCCACTTTTTCTACAATCTCCTATTCCCACTCAACTGAGCTCCCAGTCTTCCACTAGATCTTCTGAGTTCCTCTGTTCTTTTCACTCAGTATGTTCCTCATGCATCACCCCCACATCCCTGCTGGGTCCCTAGCTTGGCACTTGCAAATACTCCTCAAGCGTCACCTCATTGGCCTGCTTGGTATCTGGCTTGGCTCACATAATGCTCTGCAAGCGTCGCCTCCACAGGCTGGGTCCCCAGCTGGTGAGAATACTGCCGGGTACTTGCATCAGCTATTAGCAGTGGTCTCCAGTAGCAAAGTGGATGGTCCCTTAGTGGCGACAGCTTTCTCCTATACCTCCGACCAGCTGGCAGAACCCTACGCAGTTCTCTTGCTTCTGGATAGGTCCTCAAACAGCCTAGCAGCCAGATGTCTCCATGATAGGCCGAAGGCTTATGACCTAGCAGCCCGGGGCATTACAACACACGTCCACACGGACAGCCATCCAGATGGTCACCTGATTCCACCCAAATAAATAGGCTCTCCCAGCAGGCCAAGGGACCAAAGAAAATCTCTGCCTATTGGCTGAGATGCACCAATCATTCCTAATCTGTCCTTGCAATGCCCTTGTCTTGGCCAATGCCACCAGATAACCGACCATCTAGTGACAGAAGAGAAGAGTGCAGCAATTCCAGAATTGTGGTGAAATTAACTGACCTATCAATTGACCAAGGCAACTATAACTTGGCAAATTTAATAGCAACCCTGCCTAAACATCTGGGTGTTACATCTACAGTCTCAGAAGTCTCCTCCCACACTTTTGCGCACCCATTCTACCAGATTGGTGGGGGCTCCCTGGGCATTTTGGCACCAAGCTTCTGCAGCTAAGTTCTGTAAGGCCGCGTACACACGATCGGTCAAAACCGATGAAAACGGACTGAAGGACCGTTTTATCGGTCCAAACCGATCGTGTGTGGGCCCCATGGGTCAGTTATCCTTCGGTCAAAAAAAAGAGAACTTGCTATACAATTTGACCGATGGACGCCTGACCGATGGGTCAAAACCGATTGTTAGTATGCAAAAGCATTGGTTAAAAGGCCACGCATGCTCAGAATCAAGTCGACGCATGCTTGGAAGCATTGAACTTCGTTTTTTTTAGCACATCGTCGTGTTTTACATCACCGTGTTCTGACACGATCGTTTTTTTAACCAATGGTGTGTAGGCACATCAGATCATCAGTCAGCTTCATCGGTTAACCGATGAAAACGGTCCTTGGGATGGACTGATCGTGTGTACGCGGCCTTAAACTGCCACCTGGTCTTCTGTCCAAAGTTTTCAAAGGTTTTAGAGGTCGATGTCCAATCTTTTAGTGATACAGATTTTGGTCACAAGGTTTTTGCAGGGGCACTCTGAGGTTGGGTCTTTTGACCCTTGTTGTTTTGGCCTGTTGGTACAGTTCGGTTTACCTCTTTGTAGCCCACCCTTCTTATTCATTGCTTGGGGATGTCATGTGGTGTATGAATATTCTGCCTGCGTCCTGTACTGCATGATTAAGATCAGAGGAATTTTGTCTTGCAGGACACCGCCCATCCTCCCTTCTATTCCTTGCTTTACACGCCATTGTTTGCTACAGAACTGAGAACTCATGGAGTAGGTTGAGGTTATAGGGAAGGCGCCAGGGAAGCTTCGCCAGTTTCCAGTCCCCTAAAGGTACACGCCTTTAACTAGGGTTGTCCCGATACCACTTTTTTAAGACCGAGTACCGATACTTTTTTCAAGTACTCGCTGATACCGAATACCGATACGTTTTTTTTTTTTATCTCATGTGACAGCGGCACATGTGTCAGTATGTTTTTTTTTTCTTTAACCACTTGAGGCCCGCGCTATAGCCGAATGATGGCTACAGCGCGGACCTGAATTTCCAAGCCGCCGTCATTTGACGGCCGCCCCTTAAGGCGTTCCCCGCGCGCGCTCCAGAGCGCACAGCGGGGAAGCTCTGTGTTGGTCGTGTCCCTTGGACACAGCCAATCACAGATCGCGGCGAATGGCCAATCAGAGTGGCCGTTTGCTATGCGATCTGCGCGGCCAATGAGAGATGATCTCATATGTAAACATATGAGATCATCTCTCATTGCCGGCTCACACAGAGACAGCGTCTGTGTCCCTTGTACATAGGGACACAGATCGGTCACCTCCCCCAGTATCCCCCACAGTTAGAACACTATGTAGGGAATACATTTAACCCCTTCCTCACCTCCTAGTGTTAACCCCTTCAATGCCAGTCACATTTATACAGTAATTAGTGCATATTTATAGCACTGATTGCAGTATAAATGTGAATGGTGCCAAAAATGTGTCAAAAGTGTCCGATGTGTCCGCCATAACGTCACAGTCCCAGTAAAAATCGCAGATCGCCGCCATTTCTAGTAAAAAAAATAATAATAATAATCCTGTCCCCTATTTTGTAGGCGCTATAACTTTTGCGCAAACCAGTTGCTTATTGCGATTTTTTTTTTTTTACCAAAAATATATAGAAGAATACGTATCGGCCTAAACTGAGAAAAAAAATGTGTTTTTTTTGGATATTTATTATAGCAACAAGTAAAAAATATTGTATTTTTTTTCAAAATTGTCGCTCTTTTTTGTTTATAGCGCAAAAAATAAAACCGCACAGGCGATCAAACACCACCAAAAGAAAGCTCTACTTGTGGGAAAAAAAGGACGTCAATTTTGTTTGGGAGCCACGTCGCACGACTGCGCAATTGTCAGAGCAACGCAGTGCCGGAAGCTGAAATTTCACCTGGGCAGGAGGGGGGTATATGTGCCCAGTAAGCAAGTGGTTAACAATTTGTTTTTAATTCTTTTTTTTATTTATTTTTTACAATTTTTTTTATTTATAATTCTTTCTTTTTTTTTTTTTAAGGGGGGTGGACCGTGTCAGTGTGTTTTTTTTTCTTACATTTTTTTAATTTTCTACAATCATTTTTTTTATTCTTTTGTTTTTTTATTCTTTATTTTTTTATTTATTTTTTCAGCCCTGTTGGGGGGCCTTTGGTGAGATATCAGGGGTCCTAACAGACCTCTGACATCTTCCCTTTGAGACAGACAAAGGGACTAGGGACACATGTTCCCCTGTCCCTTTCTCAGCAGCATCAGCTGTGCTGAAAATGAATGGAGTGAAGACAGCGTCTTCTCTTCATTCATAAACTGAAACATTTGTAATCGCAGATTACAAATGTTTCAGTTATGTGAATGGACAGTCAGTGATCACTGACTGTTCATTCGGAGCAGTAAGGAGCCGGATTTACCGGCTCCTACCCCGCTCTAGTATCAGTATCGGGACAACCCTACCTTTAACCCATGACATATGAACACTCTGCCCCCCCCCCCCCCCCAAAGCTCTGCTCCCAGTCTACCTACAAGTCCTGGTACTCAGTCTGACAAATCCATTGACAAGCCTTCCTTGACATTAAGGCACTTTCTGGAGTTTATTGAAGTTTGCAACCCTTGTGGACACCTGGAATGCTTGCACTGAAAAATACTTCTACTTACACAGTAAATATCTTGTCCTGTTTATTTTGTATTACTCTGGGGTGTGTACAGTACAGGCTGGTTTACACTGGGTATTGCACAGAATAACGTTGTGCATTCCAGTGCGATTAATTTGCAGTTCTGTGCAGTGCGATTTCAGCTCACTCATTTTGAATGGGCTAAAATCTCACTGCACCAAAAGTAGTGCATGCACTACTTTTGGAAATACACTGCTACTACAGTACCATGCAATTAGATGTGGGGAAACACACTGCCTTTGTGACCTGTGTTTGGGGTGTCTTTAAACTGGTAGTAAACTTTTTTGGACTTGTACCTACAGGTAGGCCTATAAGGCTTACCTGTGGGTACAGGATATTTCTCCTAAACTTGCGGTGCTTAGGAGATATTCACACAGCATGCAACCGGTGACGTCATACCCGTGCCATTCCATCAGAGTGTGTGCCGTGCCTGTGACTCCCGCATGCATAAGTGGGAGTGACAAAATCGTTGCTTGGCCACCTCCAAACCCAGAAGGAAGACCAGGTGAAGATGGAAGCCCTGTCAGCGGGGACATGGTGCCTCTGAAGGGCCTCCTTCTAAGGTAAGTATTTCATAATGTGCTAGTATGCATCACATATTATGTAAAAGTGGGGAAAACAACTGCGCTAATTGTCAAAGAAAAGCAAAAAACAATGTAGCAGTCAGCACACAGACAAACAAAGTCAAAGTGAACGTGGAGAAAGAAAGTGCAGCGCTATACTAATTAGTTTTGTGAAAATGCTGCCAAATTCACATGACATAATAATGTGAAATCAAACAAAAATTGTATGTAAAAACATAGTAAAAGACAATTGTATTCAACATGTGTGGAATACTAATAAAGTCCATACATATGTTAACAAACTGATGAGTGAAGAAACCAACCAAACAAAATAAACAAAGATGAACAGTTCATAGGTGTGTCCCAAATGGATGAATGAAATCTTCACATATGATGCCAGTTCAAGGAAATTATAAACAACAATGATGGCTTGTCTGTAGTAACCTTCAGACTATCAAAATCAATGGAAATGGATACTCTTACCAGCTGTGGTGGACTCACATGTTAGTACTAACAGCAAGTCGGATCAGGCATGGTGGTCACAACGGACCCTGGGCTCTGTGCGTGAAAGGTTTTGCAGCGATGGTCACTCCGGCTGAGATGATGGATTCAATCTTGGTCGGATACCTCACTTCAGGGACAGAAACCCGGATAGCAAAGGGCCAAAATGGAGGAATGGCCAGGCTTATTTTATAGCGCCACTCATGCGACTCCTCGCTGCTTCCTCTTCTGATCTGACAGCTATGTGTAATGTGAATTTGGCAGCATTTTTACAAAACTAATTAGTATAGCGCTGCACTTTCTTTCTCCCCATGCATCACATATTAGCACATTCTGCAGGTTTTTTTTTTTTAAAGCATGCCCGAGTTTAGTACTTTAACCACTTTCCGACCAGCCACCGTCCTTATACTGCGGCAAGGTGGCACGATCCCGCAAATTGTCGTAGGTGTACGTTGGCCCGGGAACTCCCTTTTGGCCTGCAGGGGAGCCAATCAGCGAGTCCGCGGGCCACCCACAATCGTTCCCCGCAGTGACAGAACAAAAAGGGATTTACCTGCGTAGACAAGGCAGATCTCCGTTCTGACAGGGAATATCACACAGATGCTGTCTTTCTGCTAAGCAGGAGGATGGATCTGTGTGTTTTCCCAGTCACACCATCCCCCATACAGTTAGAAAACACAAACAGGGAAAACGTTTAAGCCCTCGATCGCCCCTGATGTTAACCCCATCCCTGGCAGTGTCATTAATACAATAACGGTGCATATTTTTAGCACTGATTACTGTAATAATGTCACTGTTTACCAAAAAAGAGTAGTAAATGTCAGGTGTCTGATCTGTCCACCGCAATGTTGCAGTCCCGCTAAAATTCACGGATCGTCACCATTACTGGTAAGAAAAATATAATGATAAAGATGCCATAAATCTAGCCCCTATTTTGTAGAAGAGATAACTTTTGCGCAAACCAATCTATATACGCTTATTTACATTTTTTTTTTACCCAAAAATAGGTAGCAGAGTATATAAACTGATGAATACATTAGTTTATTTTTTTAATTTTTCTTGGAAATGTTTTATAGCCAAGAGTAATTTTTTTTTTTTTCAAAATTGTTGCTCTTTTTTGTTTATAGCACAAAAAATAAACCACAGAGGTGATCAAATACCACCAAAGGAAAGCTCTATTTGTGGGGAAAAAAGGACATCAATTTTGTTTGAGTACAGCATTGCACGACTGCGCAATTGTCAGTTAAAGCGACGCAGTGATGTATCGCAAAAAAATGGCCTGGTCAGGAAGTGATTAAATCCTTCAGGGGCCGAAGGGATTAGCCTAATATTGACACTGGCTGGAGATCACAACTGGAGTGTGTTTCCTGCACCGTGTTCTGGTACAAATGGGTTATAAAAGGCAGATAGCCATGAAAAATAAAATACTTTAAAGCTATCTAGAATATATGTTAGAAATTTCTCCTGATATTGCTTAACAATTATCTGATCGTTTGTCCCAGAAAAAGGTAGAATAAAAGTAAACCTTGTAGAAACGAGGACCCCTTAGCGGACTGGGATCCAAAACGGAAAAACTTAAAAAATGTGTGGGCAAAAATAAATAAACAATAATAATAATTTTCACATATTGGAACAGAAAATGCTAGCCATCCAATTTCTTATTATATAATGTTAGAGCGGATTACCAATCTAGTTTTCAGTTGTATCTTTACAACAGTATCCTGTTAAGAGTGTGAATGCCTTCTACATCTATGATTTATCTGCTAATTGTGCGCTTTTACGTAAAAGCTATACTGCATTCTAACTATTGGTCACTAGATGTCGCCACCGCTCATAGTGGAACCTACAAACTTGAATTCCATTGCCCTTTATAAAAATGGCGTCTGGAAAGCTTCCTGCGGAAGTAGGAAGTTGAGGGTTCTGGAGTAGTTGAAGCTTGTGTAGGTCGAGGCAGACATCATGTTTCAGTTCGTGGTGAGTTATTAGAATTTAAGAAGAGCCCCTAACCTTCCCTGGTTGGGCTGGAAAGTGCTATGGTTGTAGTATGGCAGCTCAGTGTATCTTGTAGGGAGGGATCCCTTAGTAATGTATGTAAACAGGTCTATGGGTACACATCCTTGCTCTTAGTTTTCCTGTGTTGGGAGGAGTGGGGAAGAGTCACAATCTATGTCAGAACCTCTTCTTGCTCCTAGAGAATGAACGCTAAGCCTGTGCACAGCACTTGTCACGGAACCTGAGCGTCTCATCGCCACTTGTGTGTGTTTGTGTTTGTTTGTTTTTTTTGTTTTTATTTTGTTTTCTTCATGTTTTTGATAGACTGAGGGAGAGTAAAAGGATATGTTCTCCTTTAGAGAAAAATAATAAATGCACTTATTTTTGTAGAAAAAATGTGCATATTTATTTCAAAGTTAATGACACCCCCCCAGATTGGCTTACAGATTACAGACAGGAATCAGATCACATGAGTGAGAACACCAATGCGATCCGATGATTCCAGTGTGGGGAAAAAAAGTCCCTGCACCTTTTTTATGCGGATCTAATGTGAGTTCAGTCATACAAATTGAACTCGCATTGCACAGATGTCGTATGTGATTGGCACCAATCCGGGCTTAAAGTGTGAATCCGGGCTTAAGGTTGATGTTTTATTCTGCTTATATTTTACCTTCTGTGGTCACCCACTACCCCATTAGGTTTGGGTGTCTGCCAAACTCCAATTAGCTGTAGGTCAGCTCATGTAAGCCAAGAGAGGAATGTGGGCATGAATGACCCAGGCCACAGCTGACCACCTCTAGCAATGCCCACTTGTGATGCTGAGTCTCCATGACCGTAAGACTTGAAACCCAATGAATGAAAGGGGTGTGCCAAGCTAAGGAAGGAAAGGGCTGGAAGATGTTGGGTGTCTTTTGGCCAGGATTTTTATTTTATTTTTTTGACACATGTACACCTACACAGGTTGAACTGGATGGACTATTGTCTTTATTCAACCCTACCTACTATGTATCTGTCTTACTGCAACTTCTAATGCACATTGTGAAAGGCTCCAATTAGACAGGTGGACTCTGGCAGTGGATCTGCCTGCTCAGCAGGGAATCTCCCCGCTGATCAGGCAAATGAAAGGTCCATTTCTGCACAGCTGATGCAGAACACTGAAACAGCCCACCCTCCTTTATGGGAGGTCCAATGTAAGTGGACTGCCTGTCCATTTTCCTCTGACTGTCGTCCAATCCGATCTGCCAGAGGGATGGTATATGGTTCCCTATGAGTCTGTTCTTAGCAGATAGGATCGAATGTTGGCTGGTGTCAGTGCACAGATAGGCTACTTCATAGGAGGCTGATTGAGTCCGCCTAAGAAAAATGTTTACAGGTGGCCCCCGATCGATCCGCCTGTGTGAAAGGGACCAAAAGCTCAGTGTGCAGTGAAATTGGATTAAGCAATATTGTTCCATCTGTGGGCAGGTTGGTTGTACTGAAGTCAATCCATTAGTCGACTTTAGTACAACCAGCCTATCATATTTTTTTTTTTTTTTTACATGCGGTCACTGCAGGTGGCTATAGCCTCTAGCAGCGATCCATGTGTTCTGCTAGCAGGGTTGCTGTCAAGCAAAACACAGTAGTGTAGTGGTAGGGATTCCCCCATCAACACAATCATTGTATCAAGTGATTTTCTTTTTTCTTTACACCCGTTGTTGAAGGAATGAAAATTGCTTAAGTATCCTCATCCTGGCATAAAAACGTTGTGAATCAAGTCTGTAGTTGGTACAGAGTTCTGGGTGAGGTATGGATTTCTTATGTATACAGACAGCTGATGTACTTATCAATGATGGTCTCTCTTTTTTGTTTTCTCCTTTCAGTTGGGGTTTGCCTTGGGGAATGTGGTGGGAATGTACTTGGCTCAGACGTATGAGGTGAGTACTTGTCTAATGTATCTGGAAATATTAGATGGGGCTTAAATGGTCAGTCCACCCTAAACTGATATTTTAGTGTTTGGCAGACGCTAGAGGGTTAACACCTCCCAACACCGTTACTGTTAGTGAGATCAATGTGCTATTCCTGGACCTGCATACCTGCTTTGTCCATTATGAGGGATTCCCACAAACCTTATGCCGAGTTCCTGGAACTGCACACCTGCTATGCTCATTATGAGGGGCTCCCAACATTGCTACACTGAGTTCCCTTGGTCTGCACACTTGCTATGCCCATTATGAGGTGCTCTTGCCATCCCTACGTGGAATTCTCTTGCTCTGTACAGCCGATGTGCCCATTATGAGCGGCTCCCACCATCCCTACATTGAGTTCCCTTGGTCTGCACACCTGCTATAACCATTATGAGGAGCTCTACTACCCCAGTGCAGAAGTTGTGGGCTTACTTGCAGTTCACAATGAGGGGTTTCCACCATTCCTGTGTTGGGCTATTATCCTGAATCCTCCGATGTGCGCATCATGAGGCACTCCCATGATCTCTGCTGGATTTTATAAATTATGGAGAATGTGGGAAAAGCTGGAATACACAAAGTAGGGTAGGGACACCCAAATCTACGAGGTCAACAGGAACAAGGCCGGGAATTATGGCTAGGAGATCAAACTGTTGAAGTATAAGACATACAGTATACCAGGGGTGACTTTGCACCTGTATCTAAAACTTAATTCAATCTTATTATATTCATTAAAGAGACACAGAAAGACAGATATCGTCTCAAACAGTGAGAAAATACACCAACAATAGGCATTGTGTATGACAGAACAAAAACATGTCTGTTACATAGAAAAGGATTGAGAGCACGTGTACGAGGACCACCATGAGGCCTTTCGTGATCGCAATCCCTGTAAAAGAAAAAACTAGTTACTGTAGCCGTCAACCTAATTTCAGCTAAGGGATCGTTGGTGCCCCGTACGCGTTGCATTAGAAGAGATTTATATAAAAATCTGTATGAAAAATATGACGTAAGGGGTCATATAACGAATCCATAACGATAGGCGGGTCAAAGCCATGATACGTTGGCTTGATGAATTCCTAAGGATGTATTTAGATATAGAGAAAAGAAGCAGGGGCAGACAAGAGGGGGCAACCTGTATCTAAAACTTAACTTGCACATTAACTAACTCTTTAAAGGTTGACTAAATATTTGTTTTACCAGAGTGCTGATTTTATTAGTATTTTATGAAAAGAATGCAGTATATAGTGTGGAGTGGCAAGGCTGTATGGCAACCTACAGCTCAATATACAGTACTACAATCAGCCATAGCATTTTGACTGACAAAGTGAATAGCTTTGATTATCTTGTTACAATGGCACCTGAAAGTGGGTAGAATATATTAGGCAGCAAGTGAACATGTTGTCCCTGAAGTTGGTGTGTCAAAAGAAGAAAAATGGGCAAGCGGAAGGATTTGAGCGACTTTGACAAGGACCAAATTGTAATGGCTACACAACTAGGTCAGGACAGCTCCCATACATCTGCTCTTGTTCTACAGTGGTCCAAGGAAAGCAAACCGGCAAACTGGCAACAGGGTCATGGAGCGACCAAGGTTCGTTGATGCATGTGAGGAGCAAAGGATGGCTTATGTAGTCCGATTCAATAGAAGAGCTACTGTAGCTCATGTTGCTGAAACGGTAAATATGCTGGTTCCCATAGAGAGGCATCCTAACACAGTGCATCGCAGTTTGCCTAGCCGCAGACCAGTCGGGGTGCCCATGTTGACAGGAAAGTTGTAACCAGAGAAGATAAAGTACCTAATAAAGCTAAGATCTCTTTCTGTAATAGGGGAAGTACTAACAGAGGTTGTGGAGTGAAAAAGATTGAACAGATTGGTTTATAGACTTTTACGTTGTGTAATACCCAGAATTCTAATGACCCATTAAAGTTTTTATTTTAGAATTGGTGCAATACACTAAAGTGAATGATTTTAGAAGCAGTTACAGCAAAAAATCTCCTTTTTAAAATAAAGGTTTACATAAATACAAACTGATCACTGTAAGCTCCCCCTGTCCGTGTTAAATGGTTAAGCACCCCTGTAAGTGTTTCATATGCAAATGAGCGTGTGCTTTTAACCACTTAAGGACCCCTCACTGTGTGTGTGTGTGTGTGTGTGTGTGTGTGTGTGTATATACAGGTCCTTTTTTCTTTTAAAGATTTGCCGCGAGATCGCCGTTATCGGTGGCCGGAGAGGCCCCCTCCCGCCGCTCTCCCGTGCCCTCTGCCGCTTACTGGAGCTGTCAGTAGCGGTGGAAGCGATCGGGTCCTTCTCCTGTCTGTGTGGGGATGCGAGTGACGTCAAAACGTCAGTCCCGCCCATGTGTCTTAACCACCTAATGCCCGCCCACTGTATATATACGTCCTATTTTTAAAGATGGATATCTCGGTAACGGCAGCAGCTGCTGCCACAACTGAGGTATCCGTCTTTACAGTGGGCGGGCCTGCACACGATAACGGCCACCTCCGGCGGATTCGCCGCAAGATCGCGGTTATCGGTGGCGGGAGAGGCCCCCCTCCCGCCGCTCTCCCGCGTCCTCCGCCGCTTACCATAGCCGTCGGCAGCGGCAGATGCGATCGGGTCTGCTGTCCGGGGATGCGAGTGAGGGAAAAATGTCCCTGACCCGTCCCCATAGCTCTGCTGGGCGGAAGTGACGTCAAAACGTCAGTCCCGCCCAGCGTCTTAACGAGACAATTTTTTTGTTTACTTTTTTTCCCCACAGATGCAGCCATGTCCCCCCACAGATGCAGCCAAGCCCGCCGCCGCTGCTGTCTAGTTGATATGCGCGGGGAACAATACAGCTTTCATTTGAATAGCTGTGTGTTCCCCCGCCGCGTCATATACAGCCCCTCCCCCTTGTCCGGCACTTTGATAGACAGATCACCCATCCAATCCTGGGATGGGTAATCTGTCTATCAAAGTGCCGGACAAGGGGGAGGGGCTGTTTATGGTGTGGCGGGGGAACACACAGCTATTCAAATGAAAGCTATATTGTTCCCCGCGCTGATCAACTAGGCGGCGGCGGGGGGGAGGGCTTGGTTTTCTCTCTGAGGACTGCTCTTCTCCGCTCTCCTCCCGCCAGCTCTCTCTAAAAAGTAAAAAAGCATCGGGAGCATTTGCGCGAGTACAAGTACTTGCGCAAATGCTCAGTATCGGTCCTGATACTAGTATCGGTATCGGGACAACCCTACACTGTAGGTTTCCTTTA
Source organism: Rana kukunoris (assembly GCA_029574335.1). Classification (NCBI taxonomy): domain Eukaryota; kingdom Metazoa; phylum Chordata; class Amphibia; order Anura; family Ranidae; genus Rana; species Rana kukunoris. The sequence goes on from CM056051.1 coordinate 435,486,731, forward strand.
CATATCATTTTATAGTCTTATTTTTTTTTTATTTTTTGTCTAAAGCCAAAACCCATTTTTTTTTTTTAACTTTACTTTTGGATGAAGTGAAGCAGGGTTAAAAAGCACTGGATTGCAGTAACCGTATCCCACGCTATACAAAAATAAGAAAAACATTTTGGCTGGGACATACACCATCGCTATTCTATTTTTTTTTTTTTTTCAGCTAAAATCTTCCCATAAGATTAAATGTGAGTTTTACATTTTTTATTATTTCTGTGAAAGCCTCCCTTGTGTAGACATCCAAAATACCTCAGACTGCTGCTGGGAGCCACCATCTTGGATGTGATGTCAGCAGACCCATAGCTGTCACAAGATTATGTAGGGAAATGGCAAGGGTGGTGGCAGGGTATCTAATGAATTAAAAATCTTGTTTCAGTTTACAATTTGCAGTGACATATGTGCATTGGAGCTACCCTATGGGTTCATAATATACATATAGAATGCTTTTTGCATAAAGTACACCTGTCATGTCAATTTAGAAATGACGAGTCCCATCAATGGCTCGTACTTCCTTTCCCCTTTACTTTGCTTCTTTATTTATTGGAACTCTGTTAGGTAACCAGTACTTCCTGTATTTCATGGAACAATCGCAGCAATTCTGGTAATGTATCTTTTGTATTGAGTATTGTACATCATGGTCTCTCTCAAAGATTTCAAAGCGGACTGGGGTTTCAAGATGTGCTGCACAAGTTTTTTTTTGAGCAACGGACAACGTTGATGACTGTAGATGTAGTGGTTGGCCAAGGGAATGTAATGCAGCAGATGAAAGGTTCATCATGCTTCTCTTCAACATCGAATGATGTCCAGCAGTGCCATCAGCACAGAACTGGTGGGACCCACTACACCCGTCTACTGTCCACAGAAGTATGGCCAGAAGTGGTATTCACGGAAGAATTGTGGCCAAAAAGCCACACCTCTGACATGGAAACAAGATCAAGCAACGTAACCATGCACAAAATTATAGGAACTGGGGTGCAGAAAATGGAGTTGTAGATTTGGTCAGGATCAATGCTGAGAAATACAGGCAGATGTGTATGCATCATGCCATAACATCAGGGAGGCGTGTGATTGGTCCCAAATTTATTTTACGGCAGGACAATCACCCCAAACATACAGCCAATGTCGTTAGGAACGATCTTCAGTGTAAAAAAGAACAAGGAGTCCTGGAAGTGATGGTGTGGGCCCCACAGAGCTCTGATCCCAACATCGCATCTGCCTGGGATTACACCATGAGACAAAAGGATTTGGGGCAGCCTACATCCACAGAAGATCTTTGGAACAACCTACCTACAGAGTTCCTTCAAAAACTGTGTGCAAGTGTACCTAGAAGAATTTTTTTTGAGAGAAAAGGGTGGTCACATCAAATATTGATTGGATTTCTCTTCTGTTCATTTACTTTCCATTTTGTTCATTGATAATAGTTTATTTTTTAACACTTCTAACATTTCTGAACGCATTCTTAATTTTCAGCATCGCACTTGCCTAAAACATTTGCGTTTGGTCAACTTAGAGGGTTGTAAAGGAAAAAATGTTTTTCCCTAAATAGCTTCCTTTACCTTAGTGCAGTCCTCCTTCACTTACCTCGTCCTTTGATTTTTTGCTTTTAAATGTCCTTATTTCTTCTGAGAAATAATCACTTCCTGTTCTTCTGTCTGTAACTCACCACCGTAATGCAAGGCTTTCTCCCTGGTGTGGAGAAAGCCTCTTGAGGGGGGCGGGGGCGAGCAGGTAAGTCTGGACACATTCTACTTTGCAGATAGAGAAAGGAGTTGTGTGTTAGTGGGCATCCTGAAACTCCTTCTCGCCCCTCCCCCACCTTTTTAATAAGATTAAAACTCATTGTGATGACTTTGTTTCTCATTAATCCTTTTTCTTTCCTCCTTCTTAAGGTGCCTGACCTATCAAAAAAATTGGAAAACTTCAAGAAAGATCTAGAAGCTAAAAAGAAACCCCCGAGCGACAAGTCTTAGTGCTGCATCTTGGCCAGGAATTCTTGTGTCTCTGGTCCACATCTCTCTATATCTGTAAGCTCCTTGGGGCGGATGGCATCGAGGACGTACGCACTCGGGAACTATATCATTCAGTGTTGACATTCTTTCCAGCAGAAATGTCTTTTGTGGCTCATCCTACCCCCCCTGCCCCAGCAGAGTGCATATTGGGGTTGACTCTGCGATGGGAAAACTAGATAAACTTTAGACTGCATCTTTCGAAAGATAACTGCCGCTTTTAGCTTTTAGAGGGTTTAATAAAGTTCGATAACTGTTACTATAAAAACAGCGTTTCATTTGTCTACATTTAAAATTATCACTGTGTGAATTGTAAGTTCTAAACAGTCCAGTAATATAACCCAGAAGGCAATTTAGATACAATACAGCCCTTCGTGTAATAAAAATAAATAATGCTTATGCTGTCACACATTTTAGGCCTGAAGATCAGTATACAAAATTATCTTCTGAAAATGGAGACCCTGGAAAATAAAATCATGATTTTTTTTTATTTTTTTTTATGTTGCATATTAGCATAGTTTTATCAAACCCATATTTTCAGGGGGAAAAAATACTCTTAAGTACACTTTAGCGCACAGAAATCTTTTACTCAATCTGGGGTAATGGGGACGCTTGCTGCATCATTATAATGGCGCACGAAACTGCCGCATTAACCAACCAGGTAGACCTGTTTCAGGTTTATCAGCACCACATGCTCCAGTTTCTATTTCAGTGTTAAAGGAGTTGTAAAGGCAGAAGTTTTTTTTATTTATTTTTTAATATATCTTCATGCATATTCTGAGAGGGTCCGGGTCAGAATGGACATGGAGCTGTGGCTCGGGTGCCCCCATAGCCAGCTGCTTGCTTGTGGGGCACTGAACAGGAGCAAGGGGCTAGGATCACTGAAAAGGGACCCAAAACGAGGAGGATTCGGACTGCTCTGGGCAAATCCACTGCAGCAGGTAAGTATAACATGTATATTATTTTTATAGGGGGGGGAAAAAAGGAGACTTTACAATCACTTTAAATATAAACTAGTGTGTAAGTCTTTATCTGATTAACAGGGAACATTTCCGTGTTTTAAAAATAACTGCTGCCAGGTGTGACCATGTTACTATGGGATGGGAGTTCTTGGCAGACAGCTAACGTTCCTTTCTCTGCCCATGCGTGCAAAACACTACATGAGCAGAGCCTAAAGGGGATGGCCAGAGATTAGAGCATCCAGCTCTGTGTTCTCTGTGGTGTGACTGTCATGGACATGGCAGAACAGTGAACCGATCGCTCCCAACAAATGAAGGGGCTTGTACCCCTTTTTGGTAATCGCTTCAATTAGAGCTGCACGATTCTGGGTAAAACAAGAATCGCCTTTTTTTTTCTTAGAATAAAGATCATGATTCTCACGGCATACCATCATCTTTCACGTTATACAAACAAATTGGGCTAACTTTACTGTTTATTTTTTATTTATTGAAGTGTATTTTTTCCCAAAAATTGCATCTGAAAGACCACTGTGCGTTCATAAAATGTGATGTAAAATATTGCAACAACCGCCATTTTATTCTCTAGGGTCTTTGCTAAAAAATATATATATAAATATATATATAATATGTTTGGAAGATTCAAAATTTTCTAGCAAAAAAATACTGATTTTAACTTGTATGCAACAAGTGTCAGAAAAAGGTTAAGTCTTTAAGTCGGGGGTCTCAAACTGGTTGTTGCGGAACTACAAGTCCCATCATGCCTCTGCCTATAGGAGTCATGCTTCTAACTGTCAGCCTTGCAATGCCTCATTGGAATTGTAGTTCTGCAACAGCTGGAGGGCCACTAATTTGAGATCCCTTTAAGTGGTTAAACTGACCTCATTTATAGACCAGAGCTCATTCTTTTGATCCAAAAGAGCCAAATGATACCCAGCGCTGACAATGTTAATAAACATTTGCTGGCTTTTTTTTTTAATGGCTCTGCAGTTGTTACATAAATGAATCATGGAAATGCTGAATTAAGATTGTGAGGGGAGGTTGAATCGAGAGCGCGATTTTTTTTTTTTTTAATGATTAATCGTGCAGCTCTACCTTCAATACAGAGCACTTTCACCCCCTAGGAAAAGTGTATTGGGTACACACTGCTCCAAAGGCAGCCTACAAGATCCGGAACCGTCAAGGCAAACCTGGGTGCCTGCTTGGTCTGCAGTCAATTGGATACATTAGAAGAAAGGGAAAAATGTGCGGCACATCCAAAGATAAAAGTATTTACCTTTTATGCAATATCCATTTAAAAGTTACATGAAGACATAGGCCCGGCTTCACATACATTGGCGCATCTTTATGCCGCCGTAACGTATCTTCTTTACGCTACGCCGGTGCAACGCAGAGAAAGAAGCATGGAATTCACAAAGCAAATGCTCACAACGTTGCGCCGGCGTAGCGTATAGGCGTAAGGCAGTGGAAGTGGGCGTGATACATTTTAATGAAGCGTGACCCCATGCAAATCATGGGCTGAGCTTCAGACAAGTACTTAAAATTAACTGCGCATGTGTCGTACCTTGGACGTATCCCAGTGCGCATGGTCACTATAACGTCGAAACAACTGGCTAAGATACGTTGAATCACTGCCTACGACGTGAACGTAACCTACGCCCAGCCCTATTCACGTACTACGTAAATGACGTAAAATTCGACGGCGTTTGTTCCATGATCCATACCTTTGCATGAGTTGCGCCTCCAATATGGGGAATAACTTTACGCCGGACGTAAACCTTACGCAAATCACTTAAAACATGCCCCCGGGCATTCGTGAATCGGTGTATCTCCTTCAGTTGCATATTTGCATCGTAAATCAATGGGAGTGCCAAATGGGTCCAGCGTAACTATGTGCCCACTATATGCCGGCGTAGGCAAGTTATGTCGGTCGGATGAAGTCAGTTTTTAGGCGTATCTTGGTTCTGTGGGCACGGCTCACAAATACGACGGCGCATATTTACACTTACGCGGCGTATCTCGAGATACGTCGGCGTAAGTGCTTTGTGAATCCGGGCCATACTTTTATTTTTGGATGTACTGCGCATTTTTCTTTCTTCACTTTCACCTCCTTCCTGCCCAAGCCAATTTTCAGCTTTCAGTGTTGTCGCAGCTTGAATGACAATTGTGCGGTCATGCAACACTGTACCCAAAGAACATTTCCTTTATAATTTTTTGGAGACAAATAGTGCTTTCTTTTTGTGGTAACTACTGTTTGTTTTTTTTTGTTTTCGTTTGTTTCTGTTATAACATGTAAATAAGTAATTTTTGTCCTTCACTGGTGTGTGCTTATGAGGTTGCACTGAAGGTTACTGATGATTAGGCATTAATATGTGGCACTGACAGGCATCACTGATTATCGGGGCAGATGTCCCCACTGAGGAATGCTGCTTATTGGCTCTCCTCACGCGTTGCCAGCGTGAGGAGAGGAATGCTGATAACCAGCATTTCCTATTTACACTGTGATCAGCTGTGGTTGGACACAGCTGATCACATGGTAAAAAGCCTACGTCATAGGCTCTTTACCGTGATGAGTGATGCAGTATGTCTGAGAGAACCTGTGCACCACCAATTGCCACGCTGCATGCGCCGTTCTGAAGTCTGTCATACGACGTCCAGTCAGAACGGTAAAGCCTCCAGCTGGCTGTCAATCCCCTATAGGCCAGGCGGGACAGTGTTAATTATGAGCAACATCTGCTCCTTTTCTAGGTTTAAAGAAGTCATGAAAGCATGGTGCTTGCACAACTTTGTTAATTCCACCCAGTTAGTTGGTAACATATAATGGATGGGGTTTTGTTGAGTAAATAGATACCAAACATGTCAAGTATTAAAGTGCCAGTGAAATGGTGACAACCTACAGTGTCCTAAATTGTCTATAGGTAATACTTTAACCACCCTGGCGGTATGATTGTCAGATTTTTGGGTGTCAAAGCGGTACAATTGTTTTGCATAGAAATTGGGCATTTTATACTTTAGGCCTGTAATTCTTAGTAATAACACACTTAAATCTGTCCAAACAAGAGTCTAGTAGACATCCTGGGTATGATAGTTTGAAACACAAAATCATAAATTACTGTATTTATCGGCGTATACCGTGCACTTTTTTTCCTCTTAAAATAAAGGGAAAATCGTGGGTGCGCGATATACGCCGATACCCGTGCTCAGTTTGAACTTAGCCGCCGACATATACCGAGTGCAGTACACTCGGGTACATTCGGCCAAGCTCGGCTTCGCTCATAGTCACGCGCTGTGACGTTTATGCGTGAGAAGCCGAGTGTACTGCGCTCGGTATATGTCGGCGGAGGCTTCAAACTGAGCGCGGGAAGCGGAGATTCGACTCGGACAGCGCTGGAGAAGCTGGGAGGACACCACCGAGGCCGCAGACGGACGCCGGGCAAGACACCAAAACTGTAAGTAATAAAATGTTATAACATTTTTTTTTACAGGAATTTCGGGGCAACTTTAGGGGTGTGCGCTATACGCGGGAGCGTGCAATACCCCGATAAATACGGTATAATATAATAACTATAAATAATTGTAAAAAAAATAATTATAATAAAATAACTTTCCCCACTATTCACTATCCCTCAATTCTACAAGTGTTCTTATTTACTATCGCTGTTTTCATGCTGGTCTCAAACCACTTTTGACATAAAGGGGCAGTTTTTGGTTGCTATGGACAATCTCAAGTTTCCAGGCAGAAAGAACAGTATATATAAATTAAAACTGCATGCAGGGCACTGGAGAAAACACTAGGGACAAATGGCATATGAAATAATTTCATACAGTAATGTAATCTTACAGATTACAGTGTTCTGTATGTATTGTGAATTTTGTCAATTTTGAATTTGCCGCCATGCTCCGCCCCCGTGTGACACTCGCAGGGAACGGAGCCTGGCACACAGGCATTGGGAGAAGGACACAGCCCGCAGACATAGCGAGGGGACAAGGTGATTATACTGCACTAGGATCCAGCAATGCAATCCCAAGTGTGGCTCAGGGTTACTGCTAATAGTACTGAGATTTAACCCCGAGCCACACTCTAACTGGTTAAAAGCCATTACATCTCATCAATTTAGCTTTAACTGAACAATGGCCCTATGAAAACCTCCCTATGTGGTATCATTGGGGAGACATCAGGGTGTTGGTGGCAGCAAGAGGATTAAAAGGCCCCCTTAATCAGGGCTTTAGGCAGTTCTAAATCCTAACTGGATGAAGGTTTGGTAAACCACTGTATATTATAAACACCTATAATTTATTATTACATGTACCTTTTATAGCTCCATCAATTTACGCAGCACTTTACACATATATTATACATTCACATCATGTTTTTTATTTTGCTATAATATGTTTTCACTTTTTTTCTTCATCTCCGAGCTGCTGATCCCTTTCAGCCCCTTCCTGTCTGCATATAATTGCTTTCCACCAGCTTCTTGGTAGTGACCGTTGTAGACCATGTGTGTCGGCACAACTTCTTTTAGAATCCACCAGGGGTACGTGCAGCATTGCAGGAGCGCAATTGGGAGACAGGAACAAAGCGTTGTTAACCCATAATAGGAAGTGTGTGAACAGGGACCTTTTGTGGCACATTCACCAGGGATTATTTTAATGAAAGCTGCAGATTTACAAAGCTTGAACATGGCTTCAAATTTCATTAACATGTTAGAAATTATTTCAATGATAGGATTTTGCTTTACTGTAAAAATGTAGAGCAACACAAACAAATTATTTGCTGTTGCTCAGATCACCGTTTTAGCTGTGAAGAAGGAAGCCCCTTTAGAAAATCTGAAACGTGTTGAATATTTAACAGAAAACAATAAACTATTTATGGATTTCAACATCTGCCTGGTTCTCCCTGCTCCTGTGTTTTTTTGATGGGTATATATGCAGACCTTTGAATTTTAGCTACCCTGTGTGACCTCTTGTCCTCTTGTTAAACACCTCATTAACTTAAAGGGGTTTTAAAGGAAACAATTTTTTCCCTAAATGGCTTCCTTTACCTTAGTGCAGTCCTCCTTCACTTACCTCATCCTTCGATTTTGCTTTTAAATGTCCTTATTTCTTCTGAGAAATCCTCACTTCCTGTTCTTCTGTCTGTAACTACACACAGTAATGCGAGACTTTCTCCCTGATGTGGAGAGCCTCTTGAGGGGGGAGGGGGCAAGCAGGAGTGCCAGGACACCCACTAACACACAGCTCCTTTCTCTATCTGCAAAGTAGAGAGTGTCCTGACTTGCCTGCTTGCCCCCTCCCCCTCAAGAGGCTTTCTCCACACCAGGAAGAAAGCCTCACATTACTGTGTGTAGTAACAGACAAAAGAACAGGAAGTGAGGATTTTTCAGAGGAAATAAGGACATTTAAAAGCAAAATTGAAGGATGAGGTAAGTGAAGGAGGACTGCACTAAGGTAAAGGAAGCTATTTAGGGAAAAAATAAATTCCTTTACAACCCCTTTAACTAAAAACAAGCTTGGTTCTCATTAGGGTTGTCCCGATACCGATACTAGTATCGGTATCGGGTCCGATACCGAATATTTGCGGGAGTACTTGTACTCCCGCAAATACCCCCGATGCCTAATCCGGATACTTTTTTTTTTTTCTTCGGAGTGGGGGCGGAGAGTGGGCGGAGAGCGGGCAGGAACCGATCGCAGAGGAGACTGAGGGGGCAGCGAGGGAGGCGGAGAGGAAGCAAAGAAGAAAGCGGAGAGCAGAGCAGTCCCCAGGTATGTATAAAATCACACTGGATCATTGGAGAGCTGCTGCCGCTGCCGCCGCCGCCGCCGCCCTCTAGCTGTTCGTGGCTTAAGCCAGGGAACATAACAGCTTTCATTTGAATAGCTGCTGTTCCCTGCCGCGCCATGGCCCCTCCCCCTTGTCGGGCACTTTTCCCAGGATTGGACAGGTGATCTGTCTATCAAAGTGCCCGGACAAGGGGGAGAGGCCATGACGACGCGCGGCAGGGAACAGCAGCTATTCAAATGAAAGCTGTTATGTTCTGCTGAGCGCCGAACAACTAGACGGCGGGGGAGACATAACTGCATATGAGGGGGGAGACATGGCTTCATATGGGGGGCAGACATGACTGCATATGAGGGGGAAGTCATGGCTTCATATGGGGGGAGACATGACTGCATATGAGGGGAAACATGGCTTCATATGGGGGAAAGACATGACTGCATATGAGGGGGGAGTTATGGCTGCATTTGGGGGAAGACATGGCTGCATATGGGGGGGGGGGGGGGGGAGTCATGACTGCATATGAGGGGGAAGACATGGCTTCATATGGGGGGGAGACATGACTGCATATGAGGGGGGAGTTATGGCTGCATTTGGGGGGAAGACATGGCTGCATATGGGGGGGGGGGGGGGGAGTCATGACTGCATATGAGGGGGAAGACATGGCTTCATATGGGGGGGAGACATGACTGCATATGAGGGGGGAGTTATGGCTGCATTTGGGGGGGAGACATGGCTGCATATGGGGGGGAGTCATGACTGCATATGAGGGGGAGACATGGCTTCATATGGGGGGAAACATGGCTGCATATGGGGGGGGGACACAAGGCTGCATTTGGGGCGCATGGCTGCATTTAAAAAAAAGCATTGGTATTCGGAATCGGCGAGTACATAAAAAAAAGTATCGGTACTTTGTACTCGGTCCTAAAAAAGAGGCATCGGGACAACCCTAGTTCCCATGATGCTCTCGATCTTCTCCAGCAATGTCCTCCTAACTAGGGTTCTATGGGACTTTGAGATATTGATCAAATAAAACAATAGTATTTACAAAACAAGTAAGCTTAATTTTCCATGGATCTAGAACAGCCAGGTTTTCATTGATGGGGAACAATGCACTGATCTGTGACTCAGTCAACACAACACAGCTCCACTGTAGTGTGAAATTCTTCCTGACTTTACCTACAGCCATGGCCATATGTTTTGAGAATGACACAAATATTAATTTTCACTAAATCTGCTGCTTCAGTGTTTTTAGATCTTTTTGTCACATGCCACTATGGTATACTGAAGTATAATTACAAACATTTCATAAGTGTCAAAGAATTTTATTGACAATTACATGAAGTTCATGCAAAAAGTCTATATTTGCAGTGTTGACCCTTCTTTTTCAAGACCTCTGCAATACGTCCTGGCATGACGTCCATCAACTTCTGGGCCACATCCTGGCTGATTGCAGCCCATTTTTGCAAAACCAATGCTTGGTGTTTGTCATAATTTGTGGGGGGATTTCTTTGCTCACCCACTTCTTGAGGATGGACCACAAGTTCCCAATGGGCTTAAGGTCCTGGCCATGGACCCAAAATTTTGATGTTTTCTTCCACAAGCCACTTGGTTATCACTTTTCCCTTATGGCAAAATGCTGGATAAGGCATTGTTTGTCACCAAACTGTTCTTGGATGTTTGGGAGAAGTTGCTCTTGAAGGATGTTTTTGTATCATTCTTTATTCATGGCTGTGTTGTGAAATTGTGAGAGTGCGCAATTCCTTGGCTGAGAAGCAACCGCACACATGAATGGTCTCAGGATGCTTTACTGTTGGCACGACACAGGACTGATGGTAACGCTCACCTTTTCTTCTCTGGACAAGGTTTTTTTCTGGATGCCCCAAACAATTGGAGGGGACTCATTAGAAAAATGACTTTACTCCAGTCCTCAGCAGTCCAACCCCTGTACCTTCTGAAGAATATCAGTCTGTCCATGAAAATTTTCCTGGGGAGTGCTGCCCTTCTTGATGCCAGACCATCCTCCAAAAGTCTGTCTCACTGTGCGTGTAGATGCACTCACACCTGCCTGCTGCCATTCCTGAGCAAGCACTGCACTGGTGGTGCCCTGACCCCGCAGCTGAACCAATTGTGGGAGATGGTCCTAGCACTTGCTGGATGTTCTTAAACGCCCTGTTCATTTTCATGGCAATGAAGGACACTGCAATTCATCTGATCACTCTTCCTAACATTCTGGAGTATCTGTAAATTGCCATCATAAAAACTGAGGCAACAGACTGTGTAAAAATCTATATTTGTGTAATTCTCAAAACTTTTGGCCACAGCTGTATTTTGCTTTGTAAACCCATAGCCAGCAAAAAACTTTGTTTTAATGCCTTTCCTGGAGAAAGAGCTACGATGGTCATGTGACATGGGGGAGGATCAGTTTTTTAAGTAGAGCTGGTTTACCAAACTTAACTCACGCCAAACCTCTTCACCAGAGACCATGTGGCGTGTGACTACATTGGTCACTGCACCCATTGGCCAAAGGAAGTCTGGAGCAGTGGTTTCCCCCAGGAACTGCAAGCATTAAAAAAAACGGACTCCTCACAAAATTGCTGGTTGACTGGCTTATGACTGATAGTAGCTTTAATATTTTAAGATTTACTGACCTGGGATAAATATGCAAAATCAAAAAAGTTTGAAAAAAATAATAAGACTTTATCTGCATTCCTGTTCCAGGTCAGTGATTCAAAGTACTGAAGCAAGTGGATCAGCATGATAGCCAAGTAGCTAGCATTTGCAGGAGAGACCAGTGGTGGCAGCATGTTTCTGATGACCGGTTTACTTTAAATGGCTGCCTGAAGTGGTGGGGGAGCAAGGGGCACAGTATGCTTGGGTCTACCCCATTACATCAAACCTGTTTCTTTGTTCTGCATAGACAAATATACGTGTTTAAGGTTTCTATACATTTTGAAACTAGAAATTTATAATTTACTATTCTATTCAGTCTGCTTAAAAGGGACCCTGTTAAAAAGCAGAATACCCATGTAAGAAGTATAAGATAGAAGCATCATGTCCAGGATGGAGAAACTACCTGTTCTGTGTTCTGCGGCTTTTCACACTGGTGTTTGTTCTGCATTTTGATAGAATCCTTTAAAATGCTACATGGACACTAGAAATGGGCCCCTACAAACTGGTGTAATGGGGGAAATGTAAAGGGATTACATTTAGGTCATACAAAAGCAGACAGCAGCTGTCGGTGAAAACTAGTGGTCCTTTGGTGTGCAGCTCTATCGCGGGCCTGTTGGTAACTCTCTGGTGCTCTCTGTTCTGCTTTTGCGACACAGATGTTCCAGCAGTCCCAGTCGACCTCGGGTACCCAGGCCGGCTCACAGGTGCTCCGTAGTGTTGTGAATCATTGCCCATTCTGGGAATGTGTCCAGCTGGAAGAGGCTGATGCCCCAGGTGTTAATAGCCACCATGATGATACTCAGACCAATCAGGTTCACTCCTAGGCCCGCCTTCACCTGCAAGAAGACAACATTTAGAACAAAGTATACAAGCTACAGACTTCAGTGAAGTAAAATATAGATATGGATGTTTTAACCATGTCAGAGATTGGTGTAGTGTTGCCACATCCCTGATGTATAGGAAAAAATAAAACCCTCCTTGATTGGGATTTTAAAGCCAACACCACTAATGCAGAAAAAAAGGATTTATTTATAGGTATAATGATCAGTTAAAAAACATAACATAAAAAAACTGAGGAACAACAAAAACATAACATAAGTAAATAGCAAGCATAGAATTATTTTGTTAATACTCTCCAATTTCTGAAAGATCTTCGGTACCCGACACATTTCTGGTTTAAGCCCTTCGTCAGGGATGTTGGATAGGAGAATATGTGGTCATCGTTTGTCAAAAGATAAGCAGAAGCTGATTTGAAGAAACATGCAGTAGAAGATATACATATATAATTGGAATAGTAAACCCAATAATGAGCAGGAGTATACAGGTAAAACTCGAAAAATTTGAATATCGTGCAAAAGTTTATTTCACAAATTCAACTTAAAGGGTGAAACTAATATATGAGATAGACTCATTACATGCAAAGCAAGATACTTTAAGCTGTGATGTGCCATCATGTGTGATGATTATGGCTTACAGCTCATGAAAACCCCAAATCCACAATCTCAGAAAATTCGAATATTGTAAAAAGGTGTAATACTCTAGGCTAAAAGTGTCCCACTCTAATCAGCTAATTAAGCCATAATACCTGCAAAGGGTTCCTAAGCCTTAAATGGTCTCTCAGTCTGGTTCAGTAGGAATCACAATCGTGGGAAAGACTACTGACCTGACAGTTGTGCAGAAAACCATCATTGACACCCTCCATGAGGAGGGAAAGCCTTAAAAGGTAATTGCAAAAGAAGTTGGATGTTCCTAAAGTTCTGTATCAAAGCATATTAATAGAAAGTTATGTGGAAGAAAAAGGTGCACAAGCAGCAGGGATGACCGCAGCCTGGAGAGGATTGTCAGGAAAAGGCCACTCAAAAGTGTTGGAGACTTTTCGTAAGGAGTGGACTGAGGCTGGAGTCAGTGCATCAAGAGCCATCACACATAGACGGATACTGGACATGGGCTTCAAATGTCGTATTCCTCTTGTCAAGCCACTCCTGTCCTGAACAACAAACAAGCGTCATACCTGGGCTAAAGCAAAACAGACCTGGTCTGATGCTCAGTGGTCCAAAGTCTTCTTTTCTGAGCTCTATGGGGATGCTGACTTTATTTTCCAGCAGGACTGCCAAAAGCACCAAAACCTGGTTCAATGACCGTGGGATTACTGTGCTTGATTGGTCACCTGACCTGAACCTCACCCATGGAGAATCTATGGGGCATTGTCAAGAGAAAGATGAGAGACATGAGACCAAAGAATGCAGCTATTGAAGCATCCTGGTCTCCCATAACACCTCAGCAGTGCCACAGGCTGATAGCTTCTATGCCACGCTGCATTGAGGCAATAAGTGCTGCAAAAGGGGCCCAAACCAAGTACTGAGTACATATTCATGCTTCTACTTTTCAGAAGTCCCATATTGTTCTATGTACAATCCTTGTTTTATTGATTGCATGTCATATTCTAATTTTCTGAGATTGTGGATTTGAGGTTTTTATGGGCTGTAAGCCATAATCCTCAGAATTATGACAAATCACGACTTGAACAATCTTGCTTTGCATGTAATGAGTCTATCTCATGTATATGTCACCTTTTAAGTTGCATTAGTGAAATAAATGAACTTTTGCACGATATTCTAATTTTTCGAGTTTTTTGAGTATAAAGGCATTTATTTTTTTGCTACTCTGAGAATTGAGTTTGAGACTTGAGGAGAGCACTAACTGACATACTGTTTTAAACACTCAGAACTAGTTAAAGTGTTACTAAACCCACAACAGTAAAATCATTCTATACAGTGGATATAAAAAGTCTACACACCCCTGTTAAAATGTCAGGTTTCTGTGATGTAAAAAAACGAGAAAAAGTTAAATAATTTCAGAACTTTTTCCATCTTTGATGTGACCTATAAACTGTTGAAAAACAAACTGGGGGGGGGGGGGGGGGGGGGAGTAAAAAAAAGTAATTATGCGGTTGCATAAGTGTGCACACCCTCTTATAACTTGGGATGTAGCAGTGTTCAGAATTAAGCAATCAGATTCAAATTCATGTTAAATAGGAGTCAGTACACACCTGCCATCATTTAAAGTGCTTCTGATTAATCCCAAATAAAGTTCAGCTGTTCGAGTAGGTCTTTCCTGACCTTTTCTTAGTCGCATCATGCAGCAAAAGCCATGGTCTGCCGAGAGCTTACAAAACATCAGAGGGATCTCAATGTTAAAAGGAATCCGTCAGGAGAAACCTGACATTTTTACAGGGGAGTTTTCTCAATTCTGCCTAAAGGGACACCGGACTGATTTTTTTCCCCCGGGTGAAATAATGTCTAGCTTCCCCACTGGTACTGCCTATAAGAGTACCAGTACCAGCCGTTCTACTCTAATAAAGTAGAATGGCTAGTGGCTAGTGAAGGGGGGGGGGGGGTGCGAGAGTTGTCCCGCCGCCATGGGAGAGACCTGTCAAAGTGGGCCAGTCTGGATGAAGTCCAGGGCCAAATTTTTGTCCCAGTCCAGCCCTGCCTGTTTCACACAGGCTTCAGCTTGTATACGAACAAGTGTGTGAACAGCAAGCTTTGACAAAGCATTTGCAGAGCTTTCAGCAAGCTTGTAAAATACCATTCAACTCCAGTTTGTAAATGTTGAACATAGATCTTAATGGGAGTGTTTATTGCCACTTTAAGCAAGCTGCTAGCAGGCTTTCAACAAGCTTCCAGAAGTTCTGAAGCCCAGACATAAGAGGAAGCAAATCTTTCCAAAGAGAGGGAAATTATCACTTAGGCCCGTTTCACAGGCTTCAGCTTGTATAAGGAAAGGTGTAAACAGCAAGCTTTAACAAAGCATTTGCAGAGATTTCAGCAAGTTTTGTTGAAGCTTTTAAAGTACCATTCAGCTCCAGTTTGTAAATGTTGAACACAGATCCTAATGGGAATGTTGATTGTCACTTTAAACACACTGCTAGTGGGCTTCAGAACTTCTGGAAGCTTGTTGAAAGCCTGCTAGCAAAAGCCTAAGGCTGCATTCACACCTAAGCGTAGGCGATTTGCGTAATTTTTTGCCGTGACAAATTGTGGCGTTTCTTACCGCGACAAACCGCTGCGTTTTTTACCGCGGTTTTGTACAGGTCATTGGCACCAATGGAAAACGCCCAAGCCGCCCGATTCGCGCGACTTGTTTGAGATTCAGACATTGGGCGTTTTGCAGTGGAGATGTGAACCATCTCCATAGAGAATAATGTTATTTTTCCCCTCTAGCGTCTTTGAGTGTCGTGCTTCAGGCGACAAAACGCTCAGGTGTGAATGCAGCCTAAGTGATAATTTCCCTCTCTTTGGAAAGATTTTCTTCCTCTTACGTCTGTGGGGCAAAGTGAATGGAAATCTTCCCCATGGTACATAGGTAACACAAAGAAACCCCTCCCCAAAAAGATCTAAAATAAAATCAGAATTGTCAACCAATCAGAACTGTAAGGCCAATAGGTCTCCAGTGTAAGCTCAGAGACTGTTAACTGATACTCTGTCCAGGCTGCTGTGGAATTGGATAACATTGAAATAGCCTTTAGGCTTCCTTCACACTAGCGCGACTTGTCATGCGACTTTGGACACAAAAGTCGTATGGCAAGTCGCAGTCCATTGATTTCAATGGCACCTGTTCCAATCTGGTCCAACTTAATCACAGCGACTTTGAAAGGGTTCCTGCAGTACTTTGATGCAACGTCCTTATGACTTGAGTACCAGAGAGTGTAAAGTTGCAGTCAAAATGACATGACTTTGGAGGAGTCGCACTAGTGTGAATGGAGCCTTAAATAGACTCTGCCAAGGGGAATACCCAAAACCTCTACATACCTCAATTTATACCTTCTGCAGTTTAGTTTTGTTTTTTTCCCAATACCAGTTTCTTTTATGAACAATTGTACCCAGCTTTAGCAGCTCAGGCACCAAGCCTTCAAAATAGAACATTTATGTATATTTCTTACCATGTCCTTTATCTGGCAGTGGCCGTAGTTGTATACAATTGCATTTGGTGGATTACCCACGGGAAGCATCACAGCAAACGAGATGCACATGGTGACTGGTATAAGGGTGTATAGAGGATTAATATAAAGAGCCTCTGACTGCAAAAGAAAAAAAAAATGTAGCCTCTGTTCAAATAATTTCCAGTAAAAATAATATAAAGAGGTAAAGTGTTGAAAGAGGTGGTGTAGTAGTAACAAAAACAAAGAAAAACACAAGAGCTGTAGTAGCAAAAATCATGACCATCAAATAATTATATATTGTGACATATTTGTTTGTACTGCTGCACATAGTTACTCTATACCAGTGATGGCGAACTTTGGCACCCCAGATGTTTTGAAACTACATTTCCCATGATCCTCTGGCACTCTGTAGTATAGTGGAGCATCATGGGAAATGTAGTTCCAAAACATCTGGGGTGCCAAGGTTCGCCATCACTGCTCTATACCCTAAAGACCCTTTCACACAAGTGCCCCAATCGAATCCACCTGTCCATTTTTCAGATGTACCCAATCGGACCCTCCATTGTCCTCTATGGAGTGGAGCATGTAAACTGACTTGTGTCCGTTTACACCCAGCTACCTCCAATATGATCCAATACAGCAAAAGCAAAAAGAAGGGGATCCATTCTCCTCCATCTGGCCAGATTGAATTGGAGGGCAGTCGGGTGTAAACGGATCATTGCCCTGTTTACATCTGACTGCCCATCGAGCAGACAGGGCTGTGTCCATGTCCGTGTCTGCTCTGCATAAGTGAAGTGGATACCAAGTGGAGACCAACCTGTCACCTGGCTGCTTCACTCAGCTCAGCAGGGGATTAGCGGGATCAGATCCTCTGCTGAGAAAAACCGAATTGGCCCATGTGAAAGGGGCCCAATACAAACTTTTGTGTTTTTTTTTTTTTTTTTTTAAGAACCACAGACAGCTGTAAAGAGACACTCTGGGATTTATACAGCCTGATTATATGAACAAGAAATGCTTGTCAATTTGTAACTAGCTTTTTTTTTTCTTTTTTTTTTTTTTGGATTGCGTGGGGAAGGATCAGAGCTCCTGTTGGGTTTTAACTGCAATCCGGGTTCTGTTAGCTGTACCTGCACCTCCTGTCCTTGCTGACAACGATATCACTACACAGGAAGAGAGGGGAAATCTGCAATATGGAAAGTGAGGGATAAGCTCTCTAATGGAGCCCAGGATAGAAGTACAAACCTGACAGGGGTTCTAAGGCTGGGTTCACACTACGATTTTCCCGTCCGTCAGCCGCATACGATTTATATGAAAAAACGTATGCGGCTGAAACGGATTGAACCGTACGTAAACGTATGCGTTTATAAAACGTATACGGTTTCAAAAGTGCGTACGGTTCCATCCGGTTTTGATTAAAAAAACGCATACGTTTTTGGAATTAGTGTCATTTAATAAATAAAGATTTTCTTGTTTTGAAAATGTGCATGCGCAGACGAAAAACGCATACGGTTTATACGTATGGAACCGCACATATGTGCGTTTTCCATTGACTTTAATGTTAAAAAAAACGTATGCGTTTGCCATACGCTTTCAAAAACGGACTCAAAACCGTGGTCGAACACGGTTTTGTGTACTGTTAAAAAAACGTTTTGCCAGCAAATCGTACGCACCCGGATGCATCTGAGTGCATACGATTTGCAAAGCATTGTCTATGTATGCGTTTTCCCGTACGGGCCCGTACGTTTTCAAAACTGAAATCGTATGCGGCTGACGGACGGGAAAATCGTAGTGTGAACCCAGCCTTATCTATTTTGCTTATTTAAAAAAAAAATATATATCTTTGGTTAGCCCTCCCCCTCAGCTACCTTCCTAGCCTAGGTCAGAATGAAGTCTTCTATGCTCTGAAGCTCCCTGCATTTGCACATCGCATATCCCAGGATGCTTTATACCTGCAGAAAAAAGTTAGAGGGGAAGTGAAGTTTTCTTCAAGTTTCACTTTAAAGAGGAGCTCCAAACTCCTTCAGAAAAAATAATAGTCTGCAGTTACAAATACTTTAGCTGCTGACTTTTAATATTAGGACATTTACCGGTCCACAAATCCAGCATTGTCCTCATCCGAGCCAATTTTTCAATTGGCTCTCAGGTTCTCCCTGGTGTGGAGAAAGCCACTTGAGTAGGGAAGGGGCGAGCAGGACACTCTCTACTTTGCAGATAGAGAAAGGAGCTGTCTGTTAGTGGGTGTCCTGACACTCCTCCTCGCCCCCTCCCCCCTCAAGAGGCTTTCTCCACACCAGGGAGAAAGCCTTGCATTACTGTGTGTAGTTACAGACAGAAGAACAGGAAGTGAGTATTTCTCAAAAGAAATAAGGACATTTAAAAGCAAAATCGAAAGATGAGGTAAGTGAAGGAGGACTGCACTAAGGTAAAGGAAGCTATTTAGGGATTTTTTTTTTTACCTTTACATCCCCTTTTAAAGCAGGGTTCCACCAGTGATTATTTTTTTTAAATCAGCAGCTACAGTGTATTAATTTTTAATAAGCACACTTACCTGTCCTAGGCGCTCGAGATGTCGCCCCACCCTGAGGCCGATCACTCGATCCTAGCAGCTCCCGGCGCCGCCATCCTTACTGAGGGAAACAGGCAGTGGAGCCTTGCGGCTTCACTGCCCATTTCCTACTGCGCATGCGTAAGTCTCGCGGCGCTTTTGTGAATGGGTGGCTGCTTTCTGGTATACACACAGAAGGCAGTGCGCCCCATTCCCCCAGAAGACAACGTGGAGAGGACGAGGAAGAAGACGTGTCGCGGTATGGGAAGAGGCAGATTAGGAACTTCCGCATAGCAACTGCCATTTCTGGTAAGTAATTATTTTTATTAATTTATTTTTCACAGGATTTTGGTGTATTTTTTTTTTGAGTGGACCTCCACTTTAATGTAGACATTTTATTTATACAATGCAATACATTCCATTTATTCCCTATTTACCAAATTGTTTTCTTGTTTGTTATTTAATCCACATTGTCATTCTGTACTTAATAAAAAAGAGAACAGAAAAAAATAGTACATTCAACTCATTATTAAATCAGAAGTGAAAAAAGCCTTTATGTCATTGGTTTTACCTTTATCCATATTTCCTACTTTACCCCTCTATCGTCTATAAACGATTAGAAATCCTGATAAATGATTGAAATGTGTCAGTATAGTGCCAAACATTTTCAGGTCCCATATTGCATGGATCTCAATAAGTAATACAGCCAGTGTGGGTTAAAAAACTTACCAGGCTGCATAGTATGGGCAAGAAGATGGTGATGGTGGCCGGATTACTGACAAATTCAGTCACCGCAGAGACAAGAACGCAGGCCAGGAGACTGACTGCCCAGGATGGGAGGCTGCTGAGACATTCCATCTGCCGGCCAATCCAGGTGGAAAGTCCTGATGTCTGTAAGGAGCAAGGAGGAATTAGTGTTACTAAACCCACAACAGTAAAATCAGTCAGTATATGCAGTAAATATGCAGTAAAGCATGCTTGTTATACTCAATGTGGAACCTAAGGGGTCAATCCTCTGCATTGTCTAAAAAGGCTGCTCGATCTTGTATGAACAGATCCTCCCTTCCCTGCACTGTCTCCAAGGACAAGTCCAGATAAGACAGAGCCTTTGGAGTCAGGCTGCACATGTTCAATTTGGTGTGCATTACTAGAGATCAGGGGAGGACTGACCATTCGAGCATTCGGGCACTGCCTGAGGGCCCCATGCCACTAGGTGGCCCCAATCAGGCTGTATGTGTATATTGTGTGTGTCTGTGTGTGTGTATACTGTGTCAGTATACTGTATGTGTATACTGTGTTGCCCCATAATCTATTGCCTGGGGTCCCCATAATCTCCTATTGCCCGGGGGCCCCATGAGGTGTCAGTCCGCCCCTGCTTTTGGTGTGCATTACTAGAGATCAGGGGAGGACTGACCATTCGAGCATTCGGGCACTGCCCGAGGGCCCCATGCCACTAGGTGGCCCCAATCAGGCTGTATGTGTATATTGTGTGTGTCTGTGTGTGTGTATACTGTGTATGTATACTGTATGTGTATACTGTGTTGCCCCATAATCTATTGCCTGGGGGCCCCCAAAATCTCCTATTGCCTGGGGTCCCCATAATCTCCTATTGCCCGGGGGCCCCATGAGGTGTCAGTCCGCCCCTGCTAGAGATGTTTCTTTTTTCCTTGGGAGAGTGCATGTGATCAGCACAGGGCCAATCAGCACCGTCCAGACAGAGGGTCAGGGGCCCTGCAGCCTCATGGGACAGCTCAGTGCAGTATAAAAACTCCTCCTACAAGCTTCACCTGCAACTGATAGAAATCACAAGACTGCTATATACTGCTGATGAGAAAAGGTATTTAGCAGGTCCTGTGTTTAGTAACACTTTAATTAAAGATTAAACAAATCCTCCTACATAAGTTGTGCCTGTCTTCTCTACATCCGTTCAAAGTCCAGAATTGTAAAGCTTGTCTGAGCTGTCAGGAAAAAAGGGAGAGTGGAAGTTACACTCTGCAGATCTCAGTGTTGAGAGCTCCAAGAACTGAGGCGGCGTACACACAACCGAGGTTCTCGCTAGAAACCAGCGAGAACCTCGCTGGGAGCTGCATTCCAGCGAGAACCTCGGCCGTGTGTACACTCCTGGCTCGCCCCGCCCGTCGGGAATCCCGTCGAGCGAATAGAGAGCAGGCTCTCTATTTGCTCGATGGCTGGGCGAGAACCTCGACGGGCGGAACGATGTGTTCCGCCCGTCGAGGTTCTCGTACGTGTCTAGGGAAGGGACACCCCCCTCTCCACACAGCAAACAAGAACAGACATAAGGCTGTCAATCAGCTGGAGATTCCTCCCTGTCACCTTTTTTCTCTTGATGTCAGGAAGTGATTTATGCAGCTAGCAGACGAAGGAAGCAGCAGACAGAAATTACATTTGGTGCTCTTAATAGAGAAAACTACACACTGTAGAAGGATATGCTTTGTTCATATGTTCTGTCTGAGCTAAACAATGCTAAGCATATCAGCTGTGAAAACGGCAATGGTTTCTCAGTTGGCACTTTTGAAAATATCAGTTTTTAATGTACTGACCCTTAAAAATCATAACAGTTGTGATATTCTTTAATGTGTATCCACATTAATGATAATCTATCTGCCATATATGAGACTGGGTTCACACATATCCGCTGTGGTTTGCAATCCTGAGTACAGTGCACGTTTGTTCACCGTGTAGGTGCGATTCGGATGCAAATTTTTACTTGAATTTGCACCTATACTGGACCAAAAATCACATAGAACACTTATCAAAAACTGACCACGGCTGCTCCGCACATGTGTGAACCGGCTCCCTTGAAAGCCGGTCCAATTCACATGCGAATTGAATGCAGTTGAGATGCGTCCAATATGGGAGCGGGACCTCCAATCCCAAATAGATCTAGAGGACTGGAGTAAGGCTTGGAAATCAGTGGCAAAATGTTCTTTTACTACCAATACACTCAAAGCTGCCTATAAGGTTATTTTCAGGTGGCACTGGGTCGCTGCAACGTTGCCTATGCTTACCCGGTGAGTATTGACAGATGCCTGAGACTGGTGGGGTTCTGGTCCATGATTTTCGGCCCGCTCCAGACCCTATTCCATATAATGATCCACAGGCACGCAAAGTTGGTCCTATTGCATTGCCCGTTTTTCAGCCTATACGCACTCCAGCAGAAACTGGCAACTTATCTTTTTATTTCTGCTAAACAGTGGTCAATGTAGTGTGTGTTGCAGTGGTCAGTGTAGTGTAGTCTGTGTTGCAGTGGTCAATGTAGTGTGTGTTGCACTGGTCAGTGTAGTGCAGTCTGTGTTGCAGTGGTCTGTGTAGTGTACTGTGTGTTGCAGTGGTCAGTGTAGTGTGTGGTGAAGTGTGTATTGTAGTGGACAGTGGTCAGTGTAGTGATCGGTTTAGTGTAGTTTGGTCAGTGTAGTGTCTAATGTAGTGGACAGGTTGGTCAGTATAGGAATCAGGTTAGTCAGTGTAGTGGTCAGCACTGGAATCGGGTAGGTCAGTGCGGTGGACAGTTAGGTAAGTGTAGTGATCAGTCTAGGGCCGCGTACACACAATCAAATCTATCTGCTGAAAACGGTCTGACAGACCGTCTCAGCAGACAAATTATATCGTGTACGGGCGAGCCGACGGATTTTGCCAGCAGACAGATTTTAAAGCCTGCTTTAAAATCTGTCTGCTGGGAACCCTTCGGACCGATATGTCTGCTGGTTAGTACGCTAACCAGCAGACATATCTGCCCGCACATGCGTCGAATGGAGTGTTTTACTTCCTGGTGCGGTGACGTGGCGGCGTCAACGACATCGCCACGTCACCACGCTTTCTGCCGGCGGGGATTTTGGTTTGATCGTGTGTACAGCGATCAAACCAAAACAGCCAGCAGACAAATCTGATCAAATCGGTCTGTCAGACCGATTTGAGCAGATTCATTTGCTCGTGTGTACGGGGCCTAGGAATCATGTAGGTCAGTGTAGAGTTTAGTGTAGTGGTCATTGTAGGAATTTGGCTGGTGAGTACTATTGTAGGAAGGGAATGTGCTTTGACCACGAAACGCGTCGGGAGGACTCCACTGTCGCCTAATTTTACTTGCAAGGACTTTTTCAATCCAGCCAAATGTGAGTTTGTTAGCTGTGAATAAATACCTAATTTTAGTTAAACGGAATTACGCTATGTGGCCACCCTCTTTTCTTTTCTACATGCACTTTTAACATATCGAGCCTACCAATGGTGATTTCAAAATAAGTACAGTTTCCAGCCTATCCTATCCCATTGCAAGACATCCTGACTGATCGGGCGCATGATTCCTGCTGAGGACTATTCATGATATCCGTCATTCAAAGCCTTGTTTGACCTTTTGTGGCACATGTCACCATTGGTCAACACGTTCTGGTAAGCCTGCAATTCTTTAGGTGGTGGGATCGTCACGTTGAAGAAGTCACAAATTTTCACGTTCAGTTACTCACTCACTTGATTCAATCACCAGACAAACTTTTTTAGGACTACCAGGATTTTCTGGTGCAATTGTCCACTTGCACTACGTGCCAGACAGGCACAATAGCTGTTTCTTTCATTAGAAGGACTTATATGCACATTTATTTTTCACTGTTTACATGTTGTAACACATATTGTATGGTAATTGATTTTCACCCAGTCATTTCAGCGCTACACTTTTGTATTCCTTTGTTTTTTGCTTTTTTGAAAACGTTGTGTTAGCTGCTATCATTCATACTTATCTGGCAGCGCAGGGTATCCACTCTTCTTCTAGGAAGGGAAGGGACTCAGGGAGTGCTAAAAGTCCATTTGTTAGGGGGGGGCGCAAATTTCTTGTCTTGCCCCGGGCGCTGACAACCCACGCTACGCCACTGATGACATATCCAAGTTTTTTCCCCCTTCCTTTTTCCCTTCCTTTTTCCCCTTCTTTCTCTAGACTTTGACTTTCCCTTCCTCCCTCCTATCTTCTTTCTGGTTCTTTTCTTTTTTTTTTTCTCATTCTTACAGATGTCATCTCTTTGGGTTGGTTTTAGGAGTTGGGCCACCCTGGGATGTGTGTGAGTAGGCCGTGGCACACGGTCATTTTTCCTTTTTATTTCACTTTTCTTTCCATTTTGCATTAATTATCTATGCTTCAATATCACCCCAATCGCATGAAGGTTTAACTATGGTTGTTCTTGTATTCCTTTTGGATTCTTCTATAATACCTAATCATTCTTTAGCCCTGCATGCTACCTATATGCTTACTTCTTATCACTTACAATGTGGCATAAAAACAATAAATACATCAATTTGCATATATGTGAACCAAGCCTAAAATGGTAGATGCCAGGAGTTACCTTACAGCCAGCTGCCAGGGCATAGCCTCCTCCAACCAGCACTACAATTTCCCAGGGCATGTGTTTCTGGAACTCCTGCCAGGTCAGCATTGGTCCACCCAAGTAGGGCTCATCTTCATCTTTGTCCTTGCTGTTTTCTAAAGAAGGAAAACATTTAAAGTTTTGGAACTTTGTATAAGCTGGAACAGTCCTTTAACCACTTAAGACCCGGACCAAAATGCAGGTGAAGGACCTTGCCCCTTTTTGCGATTTGGCACTGCGTCGTTTTAACTGACAATTGCGCAGTCGTGCGACGTGGCTCCCAAACAAAATTGGCGTCCTTTTTTCCCCACAAATAGAGCTTTCTTTTGGTGGTATTTGATCACCTCTGCGGTTTTTATTTTTTGCGCTATAAACCAAAATAGAGCGACAATTTTGAAAAAAATTCAATATTTTTTACTTTTTGCTATAATAAATATCCCCCAAAAATATATAAAAAAACATTTTTTTCCTCAGTTTAAGCCGATACGTATTCTTCTACCTATTTTTGGTCAAAAAAATCGCAATAAGCATTTATCGGTTAGTTTTCGCAAAATATATAGCGTTTACAAAATAAGGGATAGTTTTATTGCATTTTTTTTTTTACTACTAATAGCGGCGATCAGCGAATTTTTTCGTGACTGTGACATTATGGCGGACACTTCGGACAATTTTGACACATTTTTGGGACAATCGTCATTTTCACAGCAAAAACTGCATTTAAATTGCATTGTTTACTGTGAAAATGACAGTTGCAGTTTGGGAGTTAACCACAAGGGGGCGCTGTGACTTTGAGTGTTCCCTGTGTGTGTTTACAACTGTAGGGGGGTGTGGCTGTAGGTGTGACATTTACACACGGCTCTCCCCGTTCTTCAGCTCCAGGGACAGATCGCCGCACTGCAGCGGCGATCGGGTCCGCAAATCCCGCGGTTCCGGTCCTGGAGCTCCAGGACCGGGTCACGGGAGCGCGCCGCGGGTGCGCGCCCGTGACCCACGGCTGGGTACTAAAAGCAACGTATATATACGTTGATGTGCCCAGCCGTGCCATTCTGCCGACGTATATGTGCAGTAGGCGGTCCTTAAGTGGTTAAAGGAGTTGTAAACTCTTTACAACCACTTTTACCTACAAGTAAGCCTAGATTAAGGCTTACCTGTAGGTGTGTGAAATAGCCTTTTAGCAATAGCGATCGTGCCGTTCCTAAAGGAGGCCCTGTCGTGACTGGCGGCTCCCTTGACGTCATCGTGGCTCCGGCCAATCACAGTGCCGGAGCCCGCGATACCCGGAAGTAACAACCTGCAAAGATGTAGGACATTTTAGTAGAATCTTAGGCGTGCACACAGGGTGTGCCGGCTGTGCCCAGGCACACCCTAATCACCCCATGCACATTAGTGTTAATGCTCTGTATAGCAGCAGGAACATGGGGAAGATCTCCCTCTTACCGGCTCTGCCATAAGAGAAGTGTTTATGCTCTTCTCTTTCACTATGCCGGCAGGGAGATCAATGTGCCAGGGTCAGATATATGTAGATACATACACATGCATGTGTGTTTGAGCTTAAGTGTGCACACCCTAATGCAATAGGCTGCGCACACCAATGAGTAGAATAAAATGTCCTGGAGATTTAGTCGACTAAATAGGACTAAAACTAAAACAATTGCAGAAGACTAAAATGGGACTAAAACTAAAATGTAATTTTAGCTCTAATGCCCCGTACACACGTTTGGAAATTCCACCAGCAAAAGTCCAATGTGAGCTTTTGAACGGAAATTTCAACCATCTGTATGCTCCATCAGACTTTTGCTGTCAGGATTTCCGCCAACAAAAGTTTGAGAGCTGGTTCTTAAATTAGATTGGAAAATCCGATCGTCTGTAGCAATTCTGACGCACAAAATTCTGACGCATGCTCGGAAACAATTTGACTCATGCTCTGAAGCATTGAACTTAATTTTCTGTTCAGGGAACTTTTGTGTGACCATGTGTATACAAGCCAAGCTTGAGCGGAGTTCCGACGGAAAATCTGATCGTGTGTACGGTGCATAAGACTAAGACAAAAACAAAATCCAAATTTGCTGCCAAAATTAACACTGCTAAAGAAGTAAGGTTTATTAACACTAGAAATGCCTGGAGGTGACTGGTTCTCCTATAAATCTGGTTCTAATCAAATGTGTCTATACATTTACATTGGGATCATATGACATTGTGTGCAGATGTTTGTTTTTTGCACAACGTAACTTTTTATGACAAACAATACAGTCAGACACAAGCAAACAGCTGTTCGTATAACATATGTGTGATCATATTCTGTGCCTCTCCTGGATCTTCTCTACCCTGATGTCATGTCTGCCTATTTGTGGCACTTTTACTCCAGTTTCCTGAAATAAACTTACACTGCAGACTGCGCACAATTGGAATTAATTAAAATAAGAATGTCTGTAAAATTGTCCACAATAAACACATTCCTTCTTCCCGCATTGAGTTGGCACATTGAAGACATATTGAAGTTGTTACCCAGGATAAGGTAAATCGGTTATACATCCAGAAATAAAATGCAATTCTACTTTTGGCCACTGGCTGCTCCACATGACTGTGGTGTCACTACTGGCGCAAAAACTTCTGCATGAGCCTAAGGAAAGCTTCAGCCTTTTTCTGACGTTTGTTGTAAAGAGTAAAAAGTAAAAATCTGTATTTTTTTGCTAGAAAATTACTTAGAACCCAAAAACCCTATATGTATGTATATATATATATATATATATATATATATTTAGCAGAGACCCTAGAGAACAAAATGGAGGTCTATAGGTTGTTGCAATTTTTTATGTTACACGGTTTTTGCAGAGCGCTTAAAACTTTAATGAATAAAAATAATAATACATATCCCAATGTTTTTGTAAAATATGATGATGATGTTACACCGAGTAAATCAATACCTAACATGTCATGCTTTAAAATTGTGCCCGCTTGTGGAATGGCATCAAACTATGGTACTTAAAAATCTCCATAGGCGATGCTTTACACATTTTTTTACAGGTTACAAGTTTAGA